>OV281095.1:14496776-15696776 GCA_923060345.2 Erebia aethiops | reverse complement strand
ACAGAACTCCTTAAAAATAGCAATTTAGGATTTTTTTATGATGAATTATTATTGTAGGTGTCAAGCAACGACTTCATACTTAAAACCAAGTCTTAACTCCTCAACTCTAACGCTGCAGGGTACTGCACTCCTAAGCCGTGGGGATTTAGAGTACACTAAAAAGTTAAAAATAAAAATTCTTTCCAAAAAGCCGACTTCCAAAGCCATTGTAAAGTATAAAATAATTTTGATTTCTACAGTGGCTTTGAAAGTCGGTTTTTTGGAAACAACTTTTATTATTTAATAATAGATAAATACGCCTAAATTAGTTTGCCTATCAAAATCCGGTCCAGGCTATTTTTAAATAAATTAATTTTAATTTTTTTTTTGACAAGTTTATTGTAGCCAATGCTATACCATCGCGTTTGTTATCAAATTAACCTATTTTAGGCATGTTTATCTATTATTAAATAAAAAGTAGGTTTCATCTATAAAACAGATCGGCGAAGGTCGTGGTATATCGGAATCGGGACTATTTAATCGTATCCAGGCATAAAAAGAACGCTTATTTCGCCTACAAGTTCGTCGCTCGTTTAGCACCACCCAGGCACAGTATTGGTATCTATATGTATACCAATACTGTGACCCAGGGGACACGTGCAGTGAGGTAGAAGGTAGTTCCTGCGGACGTTAGCGACGGGGCTTCCCCCAATTGTGGATTGTGTGTTGCGATATACCTACCTACTTGGATTTGTTGAGATCAAAATGAACCAAATAAACAAGGCAACCTATAGTCCAATGCGTCGAATAAATCTAAGAAAAGAGTAAAATATCATTGTAAGTTTCATCAAAATCGGTTCAGAGTTTAAAAGATAACTTTGTAACTACCTAGCTGATGCCCGCGACTTCGTTTACGTGGATTAAGTTTTTGAAATCCCTCGGGAACTCTTTGATTTCCTGGGATAAAAAGTAGCCTACCTAGGTACCTATGTAACTCCAGGTCCTCTATTATTCCCATGCAAAAAATAACCTCGATCCGTAGCTCTGTTGCGGCTTGATTGAAGGACAAACCAACAAACAAACACACTTTGGCATTTATAATATTAGTACCTATGAAGTATGATTATAATTTTTATACATACAAGCTTTTGCAAGCGGCTTCGCCCGTGTGGATAAAATGTAGCCTAGGTATGTTCTAAGTCAGGCTATAAGCTATCTCCATTCCAAATTTCAGCCAAATCGGTTCAGTAGTTTTTGCGTGAAAGAATAACAAACAAACTTACTTTCCCCCATAGGTATAATATTAAAAGTATGATAGGTAGGTATACCTACCTACTTACCTATAGATGAAATGTCTACTGTGTTTATATCCTTCATGTTTTTAGGTATTTACCTACCTACCGTTTTTCCGCGGCTTTATACCTACCTAGGTTTAAATTGAAACTTTTTATTGATACATAGGAGGTATAATTGAAATCATATCATACTTCATACAAGGACCTTGGTCTAAAGGTCCTTGACTTCATAATATCATCATACTAATATTATAAATGCGAAAGTCAGTTTGTTTGTTGGTTTGTCCTTCAATCACGCTGCTGCAACGGAGCAACGGATCGACGTGATTTTTGGCATGGGTACAGTTGAGGACCTGGAGAGTGACATAGGCTACTTTTTATCCCGGAAAATTGAGGAGTTTTCGCGGGAATCCAAAAAACTTATTCCACGCGGACGAAGTCGCGGGCATCAGCTAGTATAACATAAATTTGCAATTATGGCTCAATTTCAAATTAAAGTTTTATTCGTTAGTACTAACTACTAACTAGGTAGCCTACTAATCGACTCGAATTAGGTAGTGGAGCATTATTCAAGTTACTCGTAGTTACTGATTTTGATAATTCGAATTGAATTCAAAATCGCGCATCGCTAGCCGATGCGGCCTCTATAGTCCGGGAGGCAGCGGCACTAATTTCCGTTCATTTCCTCCTGTTTTTATTTTTTGAGTATCTGCATGAGTGATGAGATAAGTACCTATGCAATATGTACCGTACCTATCTCTAATTGACCGAGCGAAGCGATTTCAGATCAGCGGTTCAGATTTGGCTGAGTTATGGAGTATAATTAAATAAATGAAAAAAAATTAAAAAGATTATGGAGTACTCTTCAAAAAAAAAATTTTTTTTCAATATACTGAATTGGACCCGTTACAGTTTTATTATAAGTACCTACCTATTTATATTTTAATATAAATCGTTCAACTTCGGTATAGGCATAACATTCACATCAATAAGTACATTATCATTTTTACTTGTATTTGTCATAATCTGTTGTGTGCCTAATAAATAAAATCAGATAAAAAAACATTTCGTTTCCTCTTGGTCTATAATATCGCGGTGATAATAATTTCTTATTTCGCTCTTGCGCGTGGCTTGCAACAGTACGCCTCATCAGTAGGGTTGCCACTTGCCACCCGTACTCGGTACTACCCAATTATTAATTTATTATTACATCTCTCGAAAATTTAATTATAAGCCGGCACTCTGTCCTTGTGTCTGTGACAGTTATTGCATTAATGAGTACTTAAACGGGGGAAAATCACGCAAACAAGCAAACAGAAGAAAAGAAAAGAATTAAAGCGAAGTATGTGTATCACTTCAACGGGGGACCTGACCAGGAATCTTACAGATGTTTGTTACTTAATCACGTCACTACCGATTTGGCTGCCACGGGATTCGTAAAAAACCTACTTAATTATATAATTTTCCAGAACTAGTATATTTTCACAACTTTTGAACAAATAAAAACTATTTTTAACCGACTTCCAAAAGACAATTCGACACGCATAATATATTTCGTGTGTTATATTATTGGAACTGCAAAATCATACTTCATATCATACTAATATTATAATTAATGCGAAAGTGTTTTTTTTTGTTGGTTTGTCCTTCAATCACGCCGCAACGGAGCAACGGATCGATGTTATTTTTGGCATAGGTATAGTTAGTTGAGGACCTGGAGAGTGACATGGGCTACTTTTTATCCCGGAAAATTAAGGAGTTCCCGCGGGAATAACTAAAACTCAAACCACGCTATTAGGGCTTCCAAACATAATATGTATATGTAAGTCTGTATGTCATGTATGTTTGTCCATGCATTTATTCGAAAATATGCGACTAATCTTTTTTTACTGGCTTACATTTACTTCAACTTAGGGAACAGTGCAAGTTTCATTAAAATCGTTTCAATAGTTTTCAAGAATTGGCCAATTGTTCGTTTTCTGTAGGTAGGTATATTGAAATTTGAAGTAGCTTGCTTCCAAAAAAGTTGGCAACCCTAGCCACATTATTGTAAGTTGTCACCCGTCCGCAGCAAAGACACCCTACCGGCAAAGCCGTGCCGCCAAGCGATTAGCGTTCCGGTACGATGCCATGTAGAAATCAAAGGGGTATAAAGTATGGGTTTAATAAAAACTACCATACCCCTTCTAGGTTAGTCCGCTCCTATCTTAGACTGCATCATCACTTACCGCCATCTCACATGGTGACACCATCAACCATGTGAGATTGCAGTCAAAGCTGAAAGTTTATCTTGTATCCGAATGAAATAAATAAAAAAAACAATACTAAGCAAAACGCAGCAGTTTTTGTTTCAATGCCATCTAGTTAAATTTTATAGTAAACAATTCGTAGTTTATGTTAGAACCACAGAACTTGGATAACAACCATTGTCAGTGTGTGCGTGGGTATTGCGTATATACAGTAATCGATATAACAGATGTTTATAATTTGACTATTTGACTAAATGGCTCTGTTTTAAAGTAAACTAATTATGTGATAAAATAATAGGCATTGATGTACTGCCGCAATTTTAATATTTTTAAAATCAGTGCATTGCAACTTTGCGAAAATATCAAAAACCTGTCAAAAGCCCAAACAACGCCATCTAGCGGGAATCTGTCCGGGAGAAGACGTTGTGTTGACCCTTAGTTAAAATATTACTTCACGTAAGAATGTTTTTATAACCGTGCGAAGCTCATCTTATATGCATTTCTGTGAGATTAAAACTTGTTTTAACATTTAAGTGCGTCTCTTTAATTTAAAAAAAGTAACAAATTCGAATTAGTCAACATTAGTCGATTATTTTGTTCATCTCTACTGATATTGAACTATTTTCACCTTTATTAATATGAAATAAATAGAATTGCACTGGGATTTAATAGCGTTCTTATGCTACAATCATTTTACCGTTGCCCCAAATACCCAAACCAGTCTTATATTATTTATACTTGTATATTACATGTGTGATTAGTTTATAATATATATATTTATGAAAGTTATAGATATATTTATATGAAAATGTAATACCAAATGTTATTATTAGTGCTTACGCTTAAGAAAAATAATGGTACACCATTGGTTGTTGTAGAAAAGCTACGGATTGTAATATTAAATATGTATCTATTTAAAAATAAATGTATGTGTTGACGTTTTTGTGTATTTATTCAGATTCCTGAACTATATAAAAAGTATATAAATATACATATATATGTCTAGGTATATTGTGCATATTCATTGGCATTTTCTATTTATCTGTACTGATAATAAGTCACTTATTATTTAAGAAGATGAATCGTGCATTGTCGAGTCAACATCTCCCGGGGATGCTCCGATGTCGGAGTTTTTTTTATTATCCACTACAAGCTATCCCTTGACTGCGATCTCACCTGATGGTAAGTGATGATGCAGTCTAAGATGGTAGCGGGCTAACCTGTTAGGGGCATGGCAGTTATATTAAACCCATACCCCTTCGGTTTCTACACGGCATCGCACCGGAACGCTAAATCGCTTGGCGGCACGTCTTTTGCCGGTAGGGTGGTAACTAGCCACGGCCGAAGCCTCCCACCAGGCCAGACCAGGGAAAATTCAGAAATTATAAATTTCCAAATTGACCCTGCCGGGGATCGAACCCGGGACCTCCGCACGTTAAGGCAACAGCGCTACATACTGCGCCACGGAGGTCGTTAAAAAAGTTAAACGTACGTTGAGAGTAATTTGGAAGATTTGTGTGGTGTGGTGTTGTGCCAGTGCGAATTGCTGGCTCACTGGGTGGTGAATATCATTGTACTACATATAGATTTCTCTGCTTCGGCGGATTACATCGTGTTAAGCTTCTTGTCGTTGTAAAGCATTATTTTAAATGACCTTATCAAGCATCGTGTTCAAGTAACTAGATGAGGTCAGATAAATAAACTAAATTGGCATAATATATGAATGACGAATTGAAATTGAACTTTATATTTTATGAATTAGTACATAATATGTGAAAGCGTGTTTGAATTTTATTTATGAACGACCTTTTCAAACTAATTTGTCACAATAGGCATGATGACAGTAACCAAGAATCAATGAAATTATGAATTTATCTAATGAATGGATTATAAAAAACGTATTTATTTTTCTATTTCGAGTGAGATTGCTATTTATTTTGATAAAATAAAATTATAAAATACAGCAATCCGCCATATTGGTTAAAACACCAAGAAGCGAATGACGTCACAATAATTTGTTTTCGAGCTTTGACAATCACACTATTGCTTACTGCACACTGCACAGAGTACATTGGTAAAAATAATAGTGACGTCACAAACGACGCCATGACACCGCCGAACGTTTTGGCGTGAATTTTAAAATTTAAATTTCAAATGCCAATATTATCTACCACTTATTTTTCTGCTGAAATAAGATATTTTTTCGAAATAGTAGATACTTCCGAACATAATCTGACCATTTTTCAAAATCAGTCATCATGCCTATTATCAAGAGGCGAAATATGTAATTAAAAGCCAAAAAAAGAATAAAAGAAGAATGAATATGATTTTAAACCTGAAATGAGTACTTAAAACCAATTTTTATGATGCTATAAGTTTTTTAGTGCGTAAAGTGAAATAGATTATTATAAAAATGGATGATAATGGATGATGGATGATGGATGGATAATGCATAATGCAAATTTATAATTTTCGAATACATTTTACAAATAAGTAAGTAATTTTTACTAGAGAAATTAGATGATTAACAATGTATTCACTATGGAAGTGCGGATATTGTCAAAACAAAAATAATTTATTTACTTATTTTATTAACCAACTTCAAAAAAAGGAGGAGGTTCTCAATTTGTCGGAATCTTTTTTTTTTATTAAGACTTTTTTATCGGTTAGGCAGAAAGTACGCACGCAGTTTTATTTTAGAAATATTATGTCACATTATGTAAGTTACATTATATTGTGACTATTTAATATTTACAGGGACGAATTTTTCTTTGGCCTAAAGTAAATTAATAATAAATATTAGAAGGCATTTAAATATTGAGTTAATTATTATTTAGTTAAAATATTTTTAGTAAATAATAATTAGTTATTAGTTACCAAAAATTAAGTATAAAAATTCACAATACTTAATATGACTAGATGTTTCAAACAAAGTCTAATATTATTAATTTATTATAATAAAAATAATTTCTGATGTCAATATTAACACTTCCATAGATAAAAGAATATACATGTCACCGCAAGATTGCAAAAACCGTTAGATTGTAATCTAACTAGCGAAATTGTAAACTGTCGACAGATTGTGAACCGTTCAATGTTCTGAGTGTCAATTTTTGAAATATTCATTGTATTTACGTTTTCTTGTCTCTTTCTTGTAGGTTAGGTTACCTGATTATATAGGTCGATCAGCACTTAGGTTTTATCGGATTAATATACCTACCAGATTACAATCTAATGAAAAATAATGCGTTAAATTGTAATCTGTCGACAGTTTACAATTTCGCTAGTTAGATTACAATCTAACGGTTTTTGCGATGACATACATATTATACTACTAGTTAAAAATACTAATAATTCCGCCAAAAATCGATATCGTTCTGTCTCACTCACACACTATACACAGGCAAAGTGTGCAAGTGAGAAGGAATGATTAACACCGCCATTTTCGATTTGTTACTTTACTAGCATGTAATTTATAGTTATACACACGTAAATATAAGTTTATGAAGTCTTAAGCCTGGCATAAACAGAACGCGCGAATCGTTTCAGCCTTTACAAAGTAAAAAGGATGGTACGGTACGGCACGTACCAAAAATATAATATAAGGTACGATATAGTACCAATAAATGTGGTACGGGCATGTTATATGCCCGCAGTCAAATAAATTCAGTCTATATTCGCCTGAATACAAGAATAAAGGTGAATACAAAAATTATTATTCTCTTTTGCATTCAATATTATCATTCTATAGAAAAAACTATTGGCAATAGATGACGTAGATAATTTAAAATAAAAGAAAAAAATGTCGGTGTATGTCCGACTAGCTGCAAAATTTTCGCTTGTATGAAGAAATGTTTAATTTTTTTTTCCAGACTTTCAGACCAAGTTACGTCACAGAAATTCGTCATCTTTTGCCAACATCGAAAAAATACCGCGAAAGTATAATGTGTCTCGCTCACTCTCCAGGCAAGTATCATGCGTCTCGCTCACTCGTCGTCCGTCGGTTCGGTGCCGAAGTATCTGTCGCCAAAGTTGCCTATTCCGGGAAGAACGTAGAATTTCTCGTTGATCTCTGGATCTAATGCTGAAGTCACTATCTTTACCTAAAAGGAGGACAGGTGTCTTAATTAGCTGATAGGTTTGATTTTGTCGGGTGAACACCGACACAGGTAAAAAATATTCAAGTTTGAATATAATTTATAATAAAATATTCTAGATTGAATATAATTTATTTAATTAATAATTTTTTTTAATCGTTTACATAATTTTTCACAGTATCATATTATAATAATCTTTTAAGGAAAGAACTAGAAGTTCAAATCGCTATAATTCGTCACAGTAGGTAAATCTATGTGGTACTGTGTGTATCTTGCACTTTTAGCTTGCGAATTGAATTTCTAACTCTTTCATTATCATGGACTTCCGCAAAGTAACGCCTTCTTCTATCCAATATTTTTTTAAGGAGCATACAAATTAATTAAATAAATAAAAAAAAATTAATGGACTTTTTGTCTGAAATGAAATAAAAATAAATAAATAAGTATAACTTGTGTAGGGATTTTGGAATTTTAATATAGCAGAGCCGCCCATTCCCACGAATGACTTCCGGACTTTTTTGAGGCGGAGCGAAGATGTCGCGAGCTTATTGCGGTTCAACTAACATCAACTGACCTGAGGGAAGGCGTAGGCTATAGAGTGCACGCCGATCTCAGCCATGAGCAGAGACACGAGGCTGATGTTGTGTTCGGGCACGTCGTGGTCCAGAAGCACGCGGATGGCCATGATGGCCGCCGCACCCGTGGCCACTGTGGCATCCATGAGGATTACACGGTAGTCTTTGATGTCTTTGGGCAGGCGTAGGTAGTAGAGCTGTGAGAAAAAAATAAACAATTTTTTTGCACACAAAAACCTTATGACAATAAAAATAAGGCATATTTTACAATACGCACTTAATATCGGGAAAATACTGATACACGTCTGTATCCGTATTTTCTCGATTATAATATCCTTTGCATACGTCACAGACTTCTTGTTCCGTTGCTATTCCACTTTCCACCACGTTAAATAAACGACCTTATCACTATAGAGATAAAGCTCATTTTACAACAATTCACTCTAACTTCGGGTTCAGCTTGCCTAATGGTTGTACATGCACATTGGATTAAAAACCGCTTGTTAATAAGTGTAAGGCCTATTTTACAATACACACCTCAGGTTCGTCAGTTTGCTGGTTGGTCTGTATCAATATCTTGCCGATTCTGATATCCTTGCATACGTCACAGACCGCTTGCTCCATAGTCTCTCCCGCGCGTAGTATGGACACACCGCAAATCTTCTCCACGTCGCATTTACGACCTTATGACAATAGAAATAAGACCTGTGTTTTAAATGCAAAAATGTGAATTAGGAAAACAAATGCGTATTTAATTAATTATGGGATTAATATGGAAAAACATTAAGGAATCCTCTAATTGCTTATTTGTCAACTACTGATTCAATTTTTTTTAATGATTATTAAATAGAGGATCTCTCAAAAGTCAAAAGTTAGTTTGAGAACCATTTCAAACTATCGATTGAAGTAAAGTGCGTCGAATTTTGATGACGTCACAGTTAAGGTTTTCATACAACACCCAATACTAAGCGCGCGTTTTGACGTTTGAAAATAAGTTGCTTTGTTTTGACATTGGCTTTCTTTTCTATTTTTTTCTTTCTTGCCTGTGAAGATGACTACCCCGCACTAGAAAGCGCAGCATCAAAAGATGATCACTAGGGGATCCGTTGTTTTGGCAATGTCTTTTGTTCTTTCTTTCTTGCCCGTGTATGTGAAGCTGACTACCCCGCACTAGCAAGCGCAGCATCAATAGGTTTTGACCCTGTTTGAGAGATAAGTGAGTGAAGATAGAAAGAGAGAGAGTTACGTTTCGTACATTACTGTAGGGGCAAGAGAGAGGTGCGAGCACACATTTTCTTTCTCTCATAGCCAGTTACTAAGTTTTACTTCAGTCGTGTGGTCTAAAGCACACTGGTTTTTTTTCTTTCTTACCTGTGTATGTGAACCCCTGCGGCGTGTCCACAGCGTGTTCGGAGTAAGGCATTAATGATAGAGCGAACTCTATCACGAGCCGCATGAGTCTCTTCGAGTAGAATATAAACTCGTCACGCGGCGTGTCTTTGTTGCGGATGAATGTGTGGAGACCTTGGACCTGAACGAAGACAGTTTATTTTGAAAAAGCCTAATTGAACTTGCGGGCATCATTTACTATCCTAGTTTATAATATACTAGGTTTTACCTGCAGCTTCGCTCACGTAAGTTTGATTTTCCTATAAATTTCAAACCCCTATTTTATGAAAGCCTATATCGTATTGGATTTCAACATTTTGAGAATTCAACTTTTTATGAAGTCGACGTGTGCGACCTAAACGCATAAAAGCTATCTGTATGCCAAACTTCAACCGGATCCGTCCAGTGGTTTGAGCTGTGCGTTGATAGATCAGTCAGTCAGTCACCGTTTCCTTTTATATAATACTAGCGGTCGCCCGCGACTTCGCCCGCGTACTATTTCTGATTTCCTATGAGATTGTGAAATTTTCCCGCTGCAAAAAGTCTATCTAAAGAGGCTTTATATAGCAGCAGGTTTTAATTATTTAAAACTTATAACCGAAATGCTGAATTTTCATGTCTCTTTCTACAAAAACATAGGGCTTTCATACAAATTTTCTACCCCCATTTCACCCTTTGTGGGGTAGGTTTTCGTAAAATGGCTTATACAGGTTATTATTTTTTAAAACTAATAACCTAAATCCCGATTGTCAAGTCGCTATCTTCAAAAACATAGAGTTTTCATACAATCTTCCAACCCCCATTTCACCCTCTTTGGAGTAGATTTTCGGAAAATTGCTTATACCGGTTATTTTTATTTAAAACTAATAACTTTAATTCCGATTTTCAAGACTCTTAACTTCAAACACTTCTAGAACCTTCATGCGACCTTCCAACCCTCATTTCACCCTCTTTGGGGTGGATTTTCGTAAAACTGCTTATACAGATTTTTATTATTTTGAATTAATAACTTAACTGCCAATTTTCATGGCTCTATCTTAATATAAAACAAAGGACTTTCATACAAACTTCCAGCCCCATTTAAACCCCTTAGGGGTGAATTTTCTCAAAACCGCTTCTTAGCTGATGTCTACACTATAGAAGAAACCTACATACTACTACTACTACGTTCCAAATTTCAAGTCTGTATGTTTTGTAGTTCCTGAGATATCGTGACGTTGACCTTTCGCGTTTTGATATATACGAGTATGTCACCGTAAGATTGTAAAATCCGTAATATTATAATCTAACGGTTTCTATCCCGAGAGATTGTAAACTGTCAAATCAAATCAAATCAAATATTTTTTTTTTATTCAAATAAACTTTTACAAGTACTTTTGAATCGTCAAGTGAATCTACCAGTCGAAAGATTGTGAACCGTTCAATGTTCTGAGCATTCATTTATGAAATATTTATTGTATTTACGTTTTCTTGTCTCATTCTTGTACAGTTCGCGCGCGAGTTGAATGCAGAGTAAATGTAAGTGTCACTATACATTTACTCTGCATTCAACTCGCGCACGAACTATAGGTTACGTTAGGGTTCGACATGAATATTCAGGTAGTGCCCTCCGGGCACAGGTTCTATCGGGTTAATATACCTAATAGATTACAGTTTACCGAAAAATAATGCGTTAAATTGTAAGCAGTATGTTACGGTTCACAATCTGGTGACAGTTTATAATCTATCGAGATAAAAAACGTTATATTACAATCTAACGGTTTTTACAATCTTACGGTGAAATATATAGAAGATTTAGATTGAAGTGTAAGAGAAGAGGCTATGAAGCTAAAGCATATGTTTACTCACTTGCGGCGTATCCTTGAGCACGAATAAAGAATCCGGTACAGGTTGGCCGATGTGCGCGATAGCTAGCTTTTCCCGCACTTTGAAGCCTCGCTGCAAAGAAACATACCGTTAAAAGCTTAACCGTATGTTTACCGTTATTAAGCTGAGTTAGGAACTTAGGACCCTTTTGTTGGCACGACACATTCTGGACGATAGTTCAGTTAGATTTTAAGTACTTTTTTGTATTTTATGTTAATTATGTGTTGGATGAGCAAATAAAGCATATTCTATTCTATTCTAAAAGTGTGCTCCATAAAACTGTATTATAATTACCTGTTATATTCCCGATGATTACCTGGTGTATTTTCCGATGATTATCTAGCGCACTCCCGATGATTGTCTGGCGCACTCGCGATGATTGCCTGGCGTATTCCCAATGATTACCGGTAGTGCAACTCACCAGCTGTAGTTATTTGTGCACGTGCTGAACAATCAGCGATATGGCGACTTTGTTCTCTGAGCGCTACATAGCTCTGGTACGCCGGCTTTACGTGCGTCATGTACTGCTTTAATACGCCTTCTAATTGAGTGTATTATTAAATTATTACCAGAACTATAATTTGAATGAATAACTGGGCTATTTTCATGCATTACCTGGTGTATTCATCTATGATTACCTAGTGTATTTTTCAGTGATTGCCTGTTATATTTCCGATGATTCAATATTATCAATAGTAACATAAGAGTGTCATACCAAAATATTCAATAATCTTTCTGACGTAATCCAAAACTTTCTTCACATATAACTTAATCAATGTATGCCTCTTTATGTTATTACTTAAATTCTTATACACAGAACAACTGTCAGTCCGTTTACACGTCTTGAGCCACATGTTTGTTCAGTTAGATAAAAACACATTTATGTTGTAATTGGGGTGGGGTATGGGTTTACCTAGTGTATTTTTCGATGATTATCTGGTGCACTCTCGATGATTGCCTGGCGTATTCCCGATGATTACCTGTCGTATTCCCGATGATTACCAAGCGTATTTACCAATGATTACCGATAGTGTAACTCACCAGCTGCAGTTGTTTGTGCACGTGCTGAACGATCAGCGATATGGCGACTTTGTTCTCTCCGCCGCGCGGCACTATGATATCGGCGTGCGCCATACTGGGCGCTATGTAACTCTGATACGCCGGCTTTACGTGCGTCATGTACTGCTTTAATACGCCTTCTAAGTCGCGGCCGCGTTGGACGATGTCTCTGTGACAATTTAAATAAATTGGGTATTTGACAACTATTCGAATAAATTATTTTTTTAGTGATTAATAAATAGAGGATCTTCCAAATGTCATAATATCCACGTACACTGTGAGTTTAATGTTTGTAAACCATTTCAAACTATCGATCGAAGTAAGAAAGTGCGTCGAATTTTGATGACGTCACAATTCACAGTTCAGTATTTCACACAACATCCCATACAAAGCGCGCGTTTTGACACCTGAAAAAGGGGCAGACATAATATGACGGACAACGAAGTGATCCTATAAGGATTTATTTTTTCCTTTTTAGCAACTGAACCCTAAAATATATATTTGGCTACCTCCTCAGCCGCCTGGCGAGACGTATGTCCGCGTCGGTGTCGACGAACACTTTCATATCGAGCAGCTTCAGCACGTCTGTGTTGTAGAACGCGAGGATGCCTTCGAAGATTATCACGTTCGCGCCGTACATGGTTTTCTGGAACGAAACACACCTAACTATACCTGGGTGCATACTACTGTTACTTTTTGGTACATGCTCGCGTTGTTACGAAAACAAAAGGTCTTAAATATAAATATACTACATTCGTAATTAAACCGGGGAAGGACATAAGCTACTTTTTATCCCAGAAAATTAAAGAGTTCCCGCGGGAATCAAAAAAACTTAATCCACGCGGACGAAGTCGCGGGCAACATCTAGTAAAGTATATTTTCATTTCATATCATTTCATTTACACATCAATAATAATAAAATTAGTATTATATAAAAATAATTATAATGTTAGATAATATTACAAAAAAAAAAATGCTTACGGTGCGGTTTTCCCTAGAATGCGTGACGTAATTGTAAATGGGCACTTCAACCTTCTTGCCCTCTTTAAGCCTCTGCAGCACGGAGATGAGCAACTCAAAGTCGAACGCGTCCGGGTGGTCGAAGTTGTATTCGTTGAGCGTCGCCAGGTAGTGTTGCTTCTCGTTCAGCACCTATACGGAATTCTACATTAAACATATTTACAACTAAATTATTAAAAAAAAACAACAGCAACATGCACAGGCGAACGAGAAGTCGCAATGGGCTCGTGACTCCTTCGCTCCGCCACAAGAAAGTCCAAAGGTCGTACGCGGGAATGAAATGATTGATTTCACAAAGGACCACTCGTGCCACTTATGAAATGTCACCACAAGCGTACTCTTTTATGATAAAATTCCAATCTAGAATCATCATACTAATATTACAAAAGCGAAAGTGTGTTTGTTTGTCTTTCAATTACGCCGCAACAGCGCAACGGATTGACGTGATTTTTTGCATGGGTATAGTCGAAGACCTGGAGGGTGACATTTGGGTATGTCGCTCTTTTTATTTTAATTCTCTAAAACTGTACATAAACTAAATGATTAGAAATCAAACAAAGATAAGTTCGGATCACAGATCACGGAAACAAGGGAGATGTGCTAAGGGGGCGTGTTGCGTGCGAACTCATCAGGCACAAAATAGGCCTGATGGCCGTTTTTGTCTTTAGTCGCATATCATTCAAAGATTGGTTCACTTCTCTCGGTTTTTAACAAAATGCCGCGTTGTTCAGTGGTTGTTTGTAAAAATTCAAGCTGCAAAGTGAATTACATGAAAGATGGCATCTCATTTCACACGTAAGTACAAATAAATTGTTGTAATTTTCCATTAAAATCAATAAAACATTATTTAGTGGTATCATAATGTAATAGAGTGACAAGTCTATATCTCATTATGAACAAAAACCATTGCTTGCTTAGTAGAAATCTATCAATGAATCGGCCAGTCTTACGACGCAATGGTTAAGTGTTCTTTACCGATTCTTTCACTAGCACGATAGATCAAATTTCGTAGTGCGGCCGCTGTCGGCGTGCGGTGAACTAGAGATGTGACGATGCAGGTACGAGTACAATGCAGTTGTCGATATTTTAGCGACCAAACGATGATCTGTGATACAATAATTAATAGTACCTTAATTATAACTTAGTAAACAATTATTTCTATTTTAACGTTTAAACTATCGTGAGTAAAATTCATTATAACTATATTTTTAGTCATAATTATTACTATTTTTTTTAATGTAAGTACTCGACTTACTTAGCTGACGAAACGTATAAAAAATATACTAGGTGAATTAATATAATGTCAATTTACGTAGATACTCATTACTCATTTATTGATATATTTAATGTCACTCTTTAATATTAATATTTAAGATATCCGAAGGATGCAGAAAGAAAAGAAAAGTGGATAAATACTTTTCATAATCGGTAGTCATTGTCAAAAACCCAAATATTAAGAAATTTAGCATCGATAGATCCATTTTAGTCAATCACTAATTGTATCATATTTGAATTTTGCACAGCACATCGACAACGTTTTACGTTTGTGTGAGTAAGATGCACGGTGATTGAAATTGAACCCTGTTTGGTAAACAATAAAGTGTATATTTGTTCGTGCCTCATGCACTGATCTATCGGTATGCGTGTGATGCGTGTGTGTGAGTGAGACTTCTTGTCTATTGTATTTATTTAGTTGCTTGTATTGGTAGCAGGTAGTAGGGATAGGTAGGGATAAACTGGAGACAGCAGGTTTCAATACAATTTGATACATAGGCATATCTCCCTTGTTTCCGTGATCTGTGGTTCGGATACAGCTGGATTTGTTAATTGGATTACAAGTAAAAACAATTGGCTAATCATTAGTATTTAGGGGAGTTAACAAAGCGACAATACAGAAAGATTTGGTTTTTTTGATAATATCAACTATGTATATTTGTTTACAATAATTATTATCAGTCTATCTGATATCAATCACGTATGATTACAATTTTATCAGGGCTCTTGAGTCTATGTCAGAAATCTTTATGTAAGTGCCAAGGACAACTGTATGTTTTAAATCAAGTCTGACGAATGACATGCTAACCAATAGACAGACATATGAACAGTCACACAAACATTAAGTATTATAAATATAAAAAAGGTGACTAACTGACTGATCAATCAACCCACAGCTCAAACCACTGGACGGATCTGTGTTGAAATTTGGCATACAGATAGCTTTAATGTAGGCACCAGCCATCTGCTAAAAAGGATTTTTTGAAAATTCAACCCCTAAAGAGGTAATAGGGGTTTGAAATTTGTATGAAAATCGAACATGTTGCGGATAAAAGTTAGTTCTTATATTAGAGTAGTGGCAATAAAATTTATTGTATTCAGTTTACCTTATAAAATGAGTCCATGCTGACAATAGTGACCCATGGTATGTTGAGAGATTCTATGATTTTTGCTGCTACAGTAGTTTTTCCGGACGCGCTTGCGCCGCATATACCTATAAAGAAATATACACTGATCAAGTGCATGTCAGAAAATGCATAGAGGAGGGTTCCGTCACCATTTTGTAAATGGTAGATATTTCCAAAAAACCGTCTTAGAAACCTCACATTGTTTTTAAAATACCTATTTTACGAGGCATCACCTAAACAGGTATAAAAAGAATGACCAAATAGATGGGTAAACCAAAAATTACTGATATTGTACAAACAAGAGCGCAGCGAGGGCAAAACTTTTATCCATCATCGGTCTTATCGAGGCCTGTATGTGCATCCATCGGTCTTATCGAGCAGTTACCAAACATGGCCCTCCGCTTTCCTCTTCCACCGTGCAGTATGCTCTCTGCGGTTGTGCGCTTGTTGGACTTGTTGGACTGTGACATGAGCGCAGCGAGCGCCAAACGTTCAACATCTCACCGATAACAAAAGGCTCGACCTCCTGTCCACCGGTGCAGTTGTACCAGGGCGGCCTGCCGGCGGTGTATATGGTCCGTCTGTCCGCGTGCAGTATGCTCTCTGCGGTTGTGCGCTTGTTGGACTGCGACATGGATTGTGTCCGCACGCGGCGAGCGCGCGGTGACTTCATTATGTTTGAGCCTGTTAAGGAGTGGACAATTTTAAGTCTGTTTCAATTGAACTTCTTTAACGTCTGATCACTTCATCTTATATGCCACTTGAACAATAATTATGGGAATATCTAGAAACTTGTTGGCTTTCAATACTCCTATCAAGGAGTCAATGCCAACTTGCCAATGGTCAAGTGGCATATTAAATGACGTGATCAGATGTAAAAACAAGTTGAACACATAGACATAGCTCGTCTCTATTGGAACAGACTAACAATGAACTCTGTTAAAAACTTAGAGATTGGGCCTGACTAGATGTTTGTACAGTACCCAGCTTATCTGGCTTGGTAGCCAAACATCTATCCTATTGAGTTGTCCAGTGACAGCAACTGTTATATGTCGAAAAATCTATGATCTACACCTAATTAAATCATATATTATAGACCTTCTGACACAGATGTGTGCATGCAATTATGAACCTTAAGGTGGTAAACATTTTCAGACTGCGACTGTATAAAGTCCAAAGTTTAATGGTCGGACCAAGAGTGTACCTGTGGATGGTGGGCGGTAAGGCCTGACGTTGGGCACGGTGGTGGGCGAGGCCGGGGCGCGGTTGTAGTCATCTTCGTCTAAAAACACCTGTTCACTCAGCTCTAGCGCCAGTTCTGAGTCACTGTGAATCATGGAGGCAGTATATTGGGAGTGCTTACCATGGTTTAAAATTAAAAACAAACTTTACTGTCTGTCTGGGAAAAAACTAGAGTTGTTCAAAACTGTTATAAATCCATAGCACGTTACAGACTATACTACAAATTTTTAGCTCGCTTTTAAATACGCTATGATAAAACACGTTTGTTAAAAGAAACCGTGTGGGCGGCCAGCAGGCGCGATATGCGTTGCAGCACGCTAAATTTCGTAGCGCGCTAATTTTCGTAACACGTACGTTCACTCACAACAGCGCGTTACGCGAGACTAACCGTCGGCCAGCGGCTGCGCGCTACCGGCAAGCGGGCGCCGCTACAAGTGCTACGAGGCGCCGCGCGCGATCGCTTGATAAGTATTCATAACGCCGTAGCGTCATGGCGGCTCCTCACATAACACGTTATCCGCGCTATGGAACAATAGCGCGCTATGATATTGCGCTACTTGTTATATTAACCACCTCTAGAAAAAACCTTCTACGAGCTGGTATCTCTCTCTCACACATGTTCAATCGACTGTATGTAAGTTGAACCAAAATCGCGGTCGTCTGCGCCGGTACATTGTACTACAGAGCCGAGCGCCGAGCGGAGCATGCGCGGGGAGCGAGGGGTAAAGGCTCGCGGCGCCCCTCATCCCGCACTTCGTTTGACACCCGAAATGTGTTTCTGCGCAGAGTTCAACTTACGCCGCGGCTATTAAAGTAGCCATGTGTGCGAGAGGGACATCAACTCTCAATTGTTATAATTGGCTTTAAATCTATTTAGGGAATTTAAAGCATGGTTAGCTGATGCCCGCGACTTCGTCCGCGAGGTTTAAGTTTTTTGATTCCTGCGGGAACTCTTTAATTTTCTGGGATAAAAAGTAGCCTATGTCACTCTCCGGGTCCTCAACTATACCCATGCCAAATCACGACGATCCGTGGCTCCGTTGCAGCGTGATTGAAGGATAAACCAACAAACAAACACACTTTCGCATTTGTATTTTATTAGTATGATTTTTAGTACCTACTTAACCTGGTTGCATGAACTAACACTCAAAGAGCATTCCCGACTGTGGTCAAATGCCTCGGACTGTAGACAAACCAAGGAGGCATTCCCCAACATCGAGAAACGTTTAACACACAAACTAATCCGCCTGGACAGAGGTAAACTCAGGAGGGTGTTGGGACTCATAACAGGGCACAGCCCATTAAACAAACATCTATTTGTTCTAGGCGTAACCGACAGCCCTCTATGCAGAGCTTGCATGGAGACAGACGAAACACCGACGCATGTGATACTAGAATGCACAGGCGTCACAGACCAACGTGAGCAACACCTCGGATCCCCAACCTCGCTACGAGAGGCCCTAGACAACCTGGGCGGTTTTCTAGGCTTCTGGAGCGAGCTCGGATGGCTGGAGTGAAGACTCTAGCAGGAAAGGGCAACACACGCACAACAGACCTCCAACTGAGGTTTAAGTGCAGAAACCTGCCCAGTAGGAAGAAGAGAAGTATACTTAGTTACAATTTTAAAACAAAACTACATGTTTAGAACACATAATAGCAGTAAAGCACATCAAGCTCAGTGAAATAGAATCATTTTGTATAATAAACCTTTCCCTAATTGCAGCTTGGGTTTGAAAATTGAACCTAGCGTGAGCGATACCACAGGCAAAAGCTAGTCCATACTAATATTATGAACGCGAAAGTGTGCCTGTCTGTCTGCTACACTTTCACAATCCAGCTGTTCATTCGATTTTGATGATATTTGGTATAGAGGTAGGTTACATCCGTGGGAAAGACATAGGTTACTTTTTATTCCAGAAAATGAAAGAGTTCCCGTGCGAACCAAGAAACCCTCTAACTAATTATCACAATGTTGTAACAACAGAGAAGATAGATTTGTACTCATTTGTGAACGCAAGCAACCATTTCTTGAACTAGTTACAACTTATAATTAAGGTCAGCGGAATTAAAGAGGCATGACAAATAGGTGTATTTTATTGTTCTGCTTTCTGCTAGTTTTATTTTGTTTCAAGGGCGACCGGTTGCAAAGCTGTTATATAATTAAGTAATTGACTACTTTTATAAAATACTAGACATTGTTTGCTGCAAATAATGTTGCCTGCAACATTGTTTCCTTCGATTGAGACCTTTAAAAAAGATCCTGTGTGTGTGTGTTCATTAAGAATAATGAACTATTTAATTTTCAGGATAAAAATTACCTTTACTGTCTTTAGGAAATTAACACCAAATATCATCAAAATCAGGTTGGACACTGAGTAGTGAAAAGTAGTAAGTTAAAAATGGACAGAACAACAGTATTCAATGTCAAATTTAAATATAGCTTCAGATACACATGAATAACCATCTCACATGGCTCTTATCTTATCAGTGTACCTATTTGTATCTGTTTATATTCATCTGATACTTAATATTGTTTACATTTTGTACAGACTGACATTAGTAAGATAAGCTTCATAAAAAAATAAAATAAAAGCAATATTCTGCATCTGCAAAAAATCATAAGTACAGAAATTAAAGTTTTTAGAAAGTGCAGAAGCGAGCGGAAGCTTTGTTTTAGTCACGACAACAGACTAAATTAGAAATCATTCAAAAAATCTTACGGATTCGCGAAGATTAAAGAACCTGGTTCCATATTTTAAATTTTGAGCAGTTCTCATATGCTAGAGGGTGGATGTTAAAGGTCGAGTTATGGAAATGTATCCAACCGAGCACGTGCCCGGTTCAACCGGTCACGTAGCGTAAAGTAAGGCTGCCAATGAACTAAATAAATGTCTAAAAATATAACACAATGTGTTCACGCTTAGGTTATGATTCCAGGCCGCACAGTTTTATTGCACTCTCAGCGACTATCGCGGTTCTCACTGAGTCACTTGCACTTAATAATACGTTCTTTGCCTTGCGGTCAATCACACACGAAAACCTTCGTAAGCTAAAAAAACTGTTGACGCAAGACAGCTGTGCAAGCCAAACAAACAAAAATTAAGGTTATCCCACACGATTTACCTATCCGAGCTAGCCGAGCTGGGAGTCTCGAATTTGTTCAGCTTCCCAGACATTGCTGGTCGTCAAGAAGTTATTAATTATTATAGAAAAACAAGGCAAATAACTTGAAAATTGTTCTGTTCTCTGCTATGCACACGCAATGGATTTTGACATTTGACAACTGACATTGATAATTGATTTAACGTTCAGAAAGTTGATAACACTAACCATAACCAGACACGTTACATAAAGTCACAACATCATGGACTTAATTTTTTATGAAATCTTATGAGTAAAACCAGTTTTTTTTAATTGAATTATGATCAAATCAAATCAAATCAAATCAAATATTCTTTATTCAAATAAACTTTTACAAGTACTTTTGAATCGTCAAGTGAATCTACCACTGGTTCGGAATGCCATTCCTACCGAGAAGAACCAGCAAGAAACTCGGTGGTTGCTTTTTTTAAATAATTCATTTACAATTACTATATCAATGTGTACATAAGTAACCGCTGTCCCCAGCATTGCTGGAGCGATCAAATCCATGCTCCTCTATCATTTACATAATCTTCAACAGTATAATAAGCTTTTTTCAGGAGCATACTTTTAATGGATTTCTTAAATTTGTTTATTCAATTCATGTCAAAGACGGGCAGACAGAAAGTAGCCCCATTCCCGCCGGTGGCACCCGTTCACGAGCAATATGACGCATGATCCAGCCATTGCTTCGCTCGACCATATTTGAGGGAACGTAACAACCCGCACCACACGACACCACCACAGAAATGTTTAAATCTACTAGAGTTTGATCTACTAGTGTTCTACATATTTGATTTTGTTACTATTTTATGATTTCGTGAAAATTGTAATGCTTGAACAGTCGTGTAATTTCTAAACGTCTTTCAGTTACCTACGTTCCGTTGTGCAAGTAGAGTTAAAATCAATAGGTTTATATTATTATGGCTAAAACAATCAAATAATTAATTGTTACATGTTTTGGATCTGTTTTGGATAAACTTGAAATAAGTACCTTAACCTAGCGTTATCAACTGCTACCTAATACATTGTCTGTGCGCCTGACCTGAGTTGCGGCGGACTATCCTTCGGTCTTCGACAATTTTCTGCGACTTTTTCGTCAAGCACAAACCGAATCTCTATTAGGTACTGCATATTATACTAATTTAATCAGCCCAATATTATTAAGACGTTTAATTAACCATGCTCGTCCAGGCGTCGCGGCGCGCCAACCGGCGACCTAAGGTCGTCTCGGGGCAACTTTGGAAGTTTGAAGTTGCACGCAATTAGCCGGAACTTTCCCAATTTGCATGTTATGGCAAAACTTTCCAGGCAACCTCGACTTCCAAGAATTCTAAATTCGAATTTATTATTACAAGTAGGTGTGTTTTTTTTTATACAAAAGCAAGGTTTGTGCAAAACCTTTGTCTGCGCGTGGTCTGGAGATACCGATTATTAAAATACTTTTTTAAACAGTATTTTTCGAAAATCTTTGCATGGCAGCAGTTACTGAGTGT
Source organism: Erebia aethiops (assembly GCA_923060345.2). NCBI lineage: Eukaryota > Metazoa > Arthropoda > Insecta > Lepidoptera > Nymphalidae > Erebia > Erebia aethiops. The sequence continues at coordinate 15,674,966 of OV281095.1, read as the reverse complement.
CTTTGTCAACATAAGTAGGTGATTATTATTTTTGAGCCTAAATATTATATCTTCCCGTATGTCGGCCACTATCCTCTGAGAGAGAGAAGGGTCATGCCATAGTCTATCACGCTGATACCTTTGCTGACCTTTGACACCATTTTAAAAGACTCGGGCATGCAGGATCCCTCATGATGTTTTCCTTCACTGTTAAAGCAAGTGATAGATAAGTAAGTGAATTGCTTAAAAAGTACATAATTTCATGCCAACTAGATGAACAACATTCTTCTTCTCGCGTCGTTTCCTCAACTTTGAGGATCGTAGCTCCCTAGTGATATTAATGCCTTCAGTTACGCCACCTCTCCCTATTAATTGGAGGCCGTGCGAAAGGCTCTTGGACTTGGCTACAGGATATATTTCAGAGAGTGTGCTCAAGAAAAATTCGAGCTGGTTCCTCCTTCACCTGTTTATTATCGAGCCGCAAGGCATCGACAATGTCTGCACCCTTACGCAGTCGAAATTCCGCGGGTTCGTACAAAGTGATTTGCTTCTTCGTTTATAATTCGAACCGCTAAGATATGTAATGCTCTTCCGGCTTCCGTTTTCCCCTCATCTTTTAATATAGGTACCTTCAAATCAAGAGTGAATAGGCATCTTCTAGGCAAGCGCGCTCCACCTTAGGCTGCATCACCACTTGCAACCAAGTCTGATTGTAGCCAAGCGCTAGCCTAGATATATTTAAAAAAAAAGACGATTGACCGGTTCTTTTATTTGGTCAGTCCAACGTCTCGGGCTTCTTCCGCGGGGTCTCTTCCCTTCGAGCTTGCCAGTGAAGATGAGTCTTCGAATGCTGCTTGAATTTACCTGGCAATGTGACCGAAGTAGTCGAGCATTCGCCGCAGACATGTTGGACAGCCGCATCTTTATTTTTAACTAGATGATGCCCGCGACTTTGACCGCGTGGATAAATATTTTTGAGTCCCGCGGGAACTCTTGAATTTTTAGGGATAAAAAGTTTAAAGCCTATATCCTTCCCCGGGATACAACCTATCCCTAATTTCATCAAAATCGGTTGAACAAACGGGCCTTGAATGCGTAGCAGACAGACACACTTTCGCATTTATAATAGTACCTATGGATTTGTCTAATATTGAGAGGTTTTGTGTTCTGTCCAAGAAATGTTGAACAACAATCGGCGCTTTTTTTATCGCTTTTGGCACGAAACCACCGAAACTGCTAAAAATATTATAAGTATCTAACCCTAAATAAAACTCTCGTTTTTCATCACAAAAAAAAGTTTTAAAAGGATATCAATCTAGCACCTCCAGAATCCAGACATGAAAAAGACAGTAAAAGCACAATTCAGTAAAAGCGAGCCCTTTTTACGTGACAGCCTGAGCTGGCAATTTGGCACCGACTTTTAGGTTATTTTACGCGGCAACTTTGATTGGGAGGTGACATTCGAAGTTCGAACGCCATATGCCGCCTGAATGTCAAGTAACCTCTTTGTTGTGAAACTTTCTAGAGGCGTGCTATCACTGATTGAACGACCATTTTTATTGGGATCGACTCGCTTTTAATTTCAAAGTTTGCGTTTATTGTCACTATAAAAGTTTGTATGGGTAAAATAAAACTGAGGGTAGAGTGGTTCCACAAAACCATTTTCAACAGAAGTGACGTTTAACGATGGCCCTATAATTCTGCATCTCTGTTATAAGATACAGATCAATATATTCATAATTAATAAGGCTGTTTACAGAAACAGCCCTATTAATTATGAATATGCACAATATTATGATTGTGTGGTATTCTTGCTGTGAAAATACATTTTGACCATTAACCAACGAACTAACACTTGAGTAGCAAAAAAAGTATTGTAATTGGGCAATTTTTTTTTCTAAATTAGCCACAAAAAAAAATTTAGGTCCAGTATGTTGTGGGGTATCCGAATCACCCCCATGTATGTTCCGCGATTTTTTAAAGTTTTGGAGTTATGATTTTTTTTTTCGATTTTTTGAGGAATTTCGACATAACCATCTTAAAAAAAATCTAAAAAAAAGCAGACCTTTTAGAGTTTTTTTTTTGCAACTGAATTTCCATGAGTTGCACTTTTATGCATAAAATAATCAGCTTCGTAACTTTGATGAAAGTTAAATAATATTACCAGATGATGCCCGCGACTTCGTCCGCGTGGATTGAGGTTTTATGGTCCCTGTGGGATCTCATTTATTTTTCGGGTAGCCTATGTGTTATTCCAGACTATAATCTATCTCTGTGCCAAATTTCATCCACTTCCGTTCAGCCTTTCTGGCGTGAAAGAGTAAAAGACATCCATCCATCCATCCATAAATTTCCATCCTTCCATCCAAACTTTCGAATTCATAATATTAGTATAGACGTCTGAATTCTCTATTTAAGTTCACGGACTAGATATACATACACCTGTAAGCACAGAATAGCTGGATCCACTCAGCGTAATGGAATCACCCGCGCTTTTGTTCCGTTTGTGTCTGACGCCCGTTCACGTGATGATTCACGTTAGGAAAACTGTGTTTTAGTCCTTACATACATAGGATAACCGATAAACTGTCTCTTTTCTCTATTTTTCCTCCATTTCGCGAGTTTCGAAGCAGTGTTTATAGTATTTAATTTCGCTCCATTGCTTGCAAAGAAGTTGAATTACCATCAAATTCCGAACGAAACTAGAAAACATTCAAATTTTTTGGAGTTTACTCCTTATGAATCGGTTTTCATATATTATATAAGCCCGGGGTATGAAAAATGTATGGAGAGTAAAATCAAACTATCTCCGTTACGTTACTGTTTCCATGGTAACACTTTTCGTTCGTAAGGAGTAAACTCCAGTCGTGCGTTTTTAGAGGACAAAAGTGTCTTCAATATTACGGATAAGACTGATTCAGTTACTTGGTTTTACTAAAGGTAACGGAAACAGACACGAAGTCTGAAACTATGAAATCCATACTAATATTACAAATGTGAAAGTGTGTCTGTCTGTCCGTCTGTCTGCTACGCTTTAACAGCCTTTATTTTCAACCGATTTTGATGAAATTTGGTAAAAAGAGGTAGAGGTTGTGCCCCGGAAAAATAAAGTTCCCGGGGAAACCAAAAACCTCAATCCACGCGGACGAAGTCGCGAGCATCAGCTAGTGGATTATAATGTGTCTCGTAGTAGTGGTTCGGTAGAGGACAGGATTGCAGACAGACGAATATCCGCGACGCGAGAAACGGATACAGAAAATTGTGTGGCCACGCCTGCAGCGGCGTTGCAATGGTTGAGAAGATTTACTGCAAATAATTGCAAAGGTACTCAATTCTTAACGTTTAAACTATCGTGAGTGATATTCATTTTAACTATAAATAACTACCGGATAAATTCAAGTGTTTGGTACCTACTATGGTCTATGTTAATTCTTAACATTGTAATTTGTAGGAATCGTTAAATTACGCTATTTTGTATGGATTGTCAAGCGTCGATGACAGATAATCAGACGGTGCTTGTTCCATACAGTCGCTGTTAAGGCGAGTCACCTGCAAGATTTTAGGAGGTGAGGTGTGGGGTGCCGCCCGCGCGTCTCGTGGTACATTTCTCGTAGAGACTGGCGGGGAAGCGGGCAGCGCGGTATATTCTGAAACCGCTTGGCAACGTTCAAGTTCTGGGATTAATTTGAATTAAATAGATATAGGACTTCAGTTTGAAATAAATTTTAGCAGGTTCTCATTAATACTTCAAGAGGAATTTATCCATATAAAAATGATGAGCAAAGTCGAAAATTTTATTAATAAAAAATTCGTTTTAAACTTTTAATTTAGCCTGTTTCAAGATTTTTTTTGATCGAGTAAAGTACATCCTATCGTGTAACAAATTAGCACATTCTTTAGACAATATCTTTAAGTGTATCGGATATTTTTTGTAAGACCGTTATTTAATAGTAAATACCGAAAAAATTTGATCTAGCAAACCAGTTTTCACCGCTGAGCTGAGGTGACTCGCCTTAACTTAACCGCGATCGAATCGGAAAAAATCTCCCGCTGGGCCCGTTCTCTTTTACCACGTAAATTGGCATATTATCTACTAGCTGATGTCCGCGACTTCCTCCGCGTAGAATAAGTTTTTTGATTCCCACGGGAACTCCTTAATATTCCGAGATAAAAGTAGCTTATCCCAGTCTTCAGGTCCTCCACTATACCCATGCATAATATCACGTCGTCCAGTTGCTCTGTTGCGACGTGATGGAAGGACAAACCAACAATCTTCTTCTCATTCGATCACTCTTGGCAGAGTGTTCGTAGTTATGATTGGTAGTATTGGTTGGTTTTGATTAATATGATGGCACCGTTGTTTTCGTGGCTCCACGAAAATCGGGAAATTCATTGCAATGGAAAAGGATTTGTCTTCGTTTCCCAAACGGTGTTCCTCTTAGCGGAAACAAGTAGGGGTTTAGGTTTATTCCACTTTTTAAATTAATCTTGTTTGTCGTGCTTTATCTGTGCACTGGTGCCGAACTTTTTAAATCTTTTACGCTCTAGCGGGGCAACGGTATAGAGATTTAGTACCAAGGTGGTTGATTTTAAACTTAACGTTAGTAGGCAAGTACTTTTGACGACCTCCCTGGCGCAGTGTTGAGCGCTGTTGTCTTATTTTTTTTTATTCCACTACAAGTAAACCTTGACTGCGATCTCACGTGGTAAGTGACGATTCAGTCTAAGATGATAGCGGGCTAACCTGTTAGGCCTAGGGGAATCGCACCCATACCCCAAGTCTGTTTCTACACGGCACCGTACCGGAACGCTAAATAGCTTGGCGGTACGTCTTTGCTGGTAGGGTGCTAAGTTAACTAGCCACGGCTAAAGCCTCCCACCAAACCAGACCAGAGAAAATTCAGAAATTATAAATTCTCAAATTGAACCTACCGGGAATCGAACCCGGGACCTCCCATGTTAGGACAACAAACCTCAACACTGCGCAAGGGAGGTCGCGGATTCGATCGCCGGCAGAGTCAAATTGGGAATTTATAATTAATAATTTTTCTCTGGTCTGGCCCTGGTGAGAGGCTTCGTCTGTGGCTAGTTACCACCATACCGGCAAAGACGTGCCGCCAAGCAATTTAGCGTTCCGGTACAATGCCGTGTAGAAACCGCTTATGGGTGTGGGTTTCATATAATTGCCATACCCCTAACAGGTTAGGCCGCTACCATCTTAGACTGCATCATCACTTGCCAAGTTTCAAAGTCCAATTCTATGAGTGATATATCCCACTCAACCGAAGCAGGAAGAAAACTTTATGTAATATTTATTTCAAATGACGAATTTGAAGAGATGATTGAGTGCACCTAATAGGCAATTTTCTATGAATATTCATAACGAGTTTTTTTAAAAATGTGTTTAGCCCAAAAACAAACTTGTTTTCCCGAACGCAACGTTCGAAAATTCAAATATCAAATTGGAGCAGATGACATCGCGTTCGAAATATTATCATGATTTGGATTCCGAACGGTTCACAGCTGTTTGACGATCAATCAACCTTTGACATATTGCTGTGCCAACGCTCGGTAATTCGATTTTCCACTCGTCTCCTTCGCAAAGTTGGAGCTGAAATCAAGTGAAGGCGGAGTGATCCTACAATATTCACTCCAGCACGCACTATTATCCGACTCAGTGGTTCGTGAATACGGATTCTTTTATGGAAAACGTTTCTGAACGAAAATTATACTATTAAACTTGGTGGAAAATACATAAATGCTTTTTTAAATTTTAATTTGAAGGCATTGAAATAGAATGAGTAGGTACAAATTCTACATCAATGTTTGAAGGCAAAGGATGATTGTAATTCAGTTCTAATCCTACTAGATACAGCTGGTCTAAAAATAGGTTACATGGTTTAGCTTTACTTAGTTTTATAATTTTAGTTTAGTAGGCTCTATGGATTATCCAGTTATTTATAAATAACTATTTATGTTTATTCGTTTATTTATTATTATTTTATATTATTTAACTAGTTATTTATTTATAAATAATTGTTTATGAGAGTTAGGGACTGGTTGTAGCCCAAATTCGATCCGGAGGACGTTTTAATTATTAATTATTACAATTTAATTTTTAATTAAGTAGCACTTTTTAATTGAAGCATATTATTTATTCTAATTAATTATTATTATTATTTAAAAGATACACTAACCGAATTATCATTATCAAAATGAAATCGGAAAAAGAAAAATGTATTAAAAGTTTTCAGTTTTCCGTCTTCCAAATGACACGCGTGGGTTTCCTTTGTCTATGGACACAATGAAGGCGCGTAAAATGCGCAGCACGTGTTCCAATTTCGCCGGGTGTCGATTTAAATTCGAATTTCGAACGCAATGTTTAATCAAAATGGGATATTGAGGTAATTTTTTTCAACCGAGGCAGACAGGTTTCATTTTTAGAGGGTTTGTTCCAAAACTTGATTATAACAGTTGTGTAGCATCTATTGTATTAAGTACTAGTGAATGCCCGCGACTTCGTCTGCGTGGTTTGAGCCTATGTGCTATTCCAGACTATCTATCCAAATTTCAGCCAGTGCCAAAATTCAGCCAGATCCGTTGCGGCGTGATTGAGTAACACTCCATACATCCATCCAAACTTTCCCATTTATAATATTTATTTAATTAAACAAGTGAATATAATTCAAATTATTAAAAATACGACTGCTCTGCCGTAGCTTGTATTGAATTACCTTTGGAATCTTATTCACATTTTTATTAAATGGTATTTTTTGTGAATCACTGGACATTGAACTATAGTGTTAGATATTTTTGGAATCTACTCATCGTTTTCTAGATGATGATTATATAGTTAATCTTATTATTGAATTTTTTTTTTCAATTTTAGTCTTTAATGCGGGACCATGGTCACCCCATCAATTTTTTTTTAAATTTTACTAGCCTATGTCATCCGGAATAAGCTAGGGATTCTAACGATACCTCATTTATCAAAATCGGTTCTCCTGAACCGATTTTGATAAATGAGGTATCGTATAGAAGTTATGGTGGAATATACAAACTCACATGAACCCTGAAAACAATAAACTCCTTTTTTCAGGCAGTCGTATAAAAAAAAGTAAACAAATATGGAGTCACAAAACTGTGACTGTGTAAAGGATAAAAAGCTTTTATATTTTATTTATTTATTTAAGTAAAGGTATAATTAATTAATTGACTGGCTTTGGCGGGTTTGCCACTAGCCACGGCCGCTTGGCAAAGACGTGCCGCCGTGTAGAAGTCGAATAGGGGTATGGGTTTAATATAACTACCATGCCCCAACAGGTTAGCCCGCTACCATCTTGGACTGCATCATCACTAACCATCAGGTGAGATCGCAGTCAAGGGCTAACTTGTAGTGGATATAAAAAAAGGTATAGAGGTTAATAAGGAGCAAGAAAATGAAACTGTTGTGTGTTATTGTAAGTTTGGTGAACAATGTACACTGGTGCTGTTTAGTACACAGTTACACACACGTGACGGCTCATAAGGGGCTGCGATACACGAACATAAAGTCCAATTATATCTGTACTGTGGCGTATTAACAAGGGTATGGCATCCTTAAATCTAAATTACTAGAAATTCTCTGTACTAGCTCGGAGGTAGGAAGTTGGCGGTGTTTCACCCCCGTGCCTCGGAGAGCACGTTAAGTCGTCGGTCCTGCGCCTGATCTCTCTCCGGTTGTGTCGGATTTTCCGCCCCATCGGGCTATGAGAGTAAAGGAACAGAGAGTGCCCCTGTGTTGGCGCACACACTTGTGCACTATAATATCTCCCGCGCAGATGGCTAATCTCTCTGGAGATTGACCGCCGTGGCCGAAATTCGGTCGGAAGGAGACTAGGACATTATTGACCGAGCGAAGCGAAGGTCTCTGAGTCTACTTGAGTGAATTTGCACTTGTCTGTCCGTTCGTCCGTCTGTCAGAGCCTTATCACTTCTGAATTACTGAACGTAATTACTTCATATTTCAATATAATATGTAAACCGATGGCCTCCCACCGAATATGACTTAAAAAGTTATAAAAATCTTTATTTCAGGGAGGCTCTCATAGAAGCGAATGCGAAGTAAAATATTTTTTATAGCGTTACATAGGGTTGTGGTATATCATTTTAAAGATAATTAGGAATAGAGTCCAACAATGTTTTTTTTTTTTATTTTTCCCCTTAAATTGACGAAATGGGGGGCTTTCAAAGTGGAGATTTTCTAACGTCCAAAGTTGACCACAGAACTCTCAATTTTCTGAAAGGTTGAGCCTGAAACTTGATCAATTATTTGAATTATATCCTGTACTTGAACAACAAATACTAAAATTAGATAAATATTAAAATAAAACAAAATTAATTAATTTTTAACGACCCTCAGTATTTTTAACAGAACTTCACAACGGTGTCAATAGATGGCGCTAATGTTAAAAGTTAAATATTACAAAATAAAGTTAAGACTAATATGGATACCGCGAGGTCTCAGTTCGGGGCGAACTACTAGTAGATGCATGCGACGTCGTACGCGTGGTTTAAGTTTTTTTATTCCCTTGGGAACTCCTTCATTTTGCGGCATAAAAAGTAGCCTATGTCACTCTCCAGGTCCTCAACTATACCTATGACAAAAATCAAGTCGAACCGTTGCTCCGTTGCGGCGTGATTGAAGGACAAACCAACAAAAAAACACACTTTCACATTTATAATATTAGTATGATGATTAGCTTTTTCCCGCGGCTTCGCTCACGTTAGGTTCGATTTTCATACAAATTTCAAAACCCTATTTTACCCCCTTAGGGGTTGAATTATCAAAAATCCTTTCTTAGCGAATGGTTACGACACAAAATCTGTATGCCAAACAGCCCGATCCGTACAGTGGTTTAAGCTGTGCGTTTATAGATCAGTCACTCAGTCAATCGGACCTTTTCCTTTTATATATTTTTAGATGTTTGGATGGATGGATGTTTGTTACTCAATCACGCCAGAATGGCTGAACGGAACAGGATGAAATTTGGCAATTTTGATAGTTTGATAGTCTGGAATAACACATAGGCTACTTTTTATCCCGGAAAATTAAAAAACTGAAAAACATTGGATAGGTTCAGGCGTTACTTTGTGGAATTCCATGACAATGAGGAACTAGAAATTTACCTAATTTGCTAAATTTGTCGCGGAATATAGCGAATTAAATTTCTAGTTTCTTTACGTAAAACCTCAATTGGAATTGGAAGCTAGTACGAAATAATTAGCTGATGTCAGGGCTTATTTGTAGCGGAGTAAAAAAAAGTACATCGCCTCATTATCTCGCATTACAATATCACAAGTATACGCCTTACATCTTAAAAGGGCCTTGTTCTAGCTGGCCATCCTTACCGTCGCACGGGCATTGTTTTCCCGCCTTTTGTACAGTTGGCCAGATAACACCGACCCCCGCTTAGCCCCTAGCTTAGGTATCTAACCTTTAGCAACGTTTACTTTATAGGCGAGATTTCTCAGATAAAGTGTCATTTTTATGCTAAGCTTTTACACAGGTCAACTATTTTTTTATAGCACTTTATATATATTTTTTACCCTTCTATAAGTATATGTTTGTATGTTCCTTGTTAATTTTCAAGTCTATGAATGCGGAACACACGGTCGTCAACGGATAAATCGAAAATCGAAGTCAATTTTCGTCCCAGAGTCCAGAACCGTGAACTTGTAAGAGCAATTGAAAAAATCATTGAAATAGAAACTAAAAAAATTCTACATCAATGGAAAAAATCTATTGTTTTTGATAGGTTATTCGATTGTTTCTGAATATTTAAAAACAATCGAATAATTCAATCGTTTTTAATGAATTCCCATCGCTAATAAAATATTTTAATAAGTAATTATTTTTTCCGCACTAAAAATCGTTTTCAATAAAAGCTTTTTATACCTACCGAAAAAAAAATCATTCCTTCATTAAGAATATTGCATAGTTTCCAACTTTCCAAGGGACAGTAGCGCGGGGTCTCGTCACACTGGTCGCGTGGAAGCACTCGAGCGCCCTCTGCAGGCACTAGTGTGTGGAGCTTCTCGAGATGTTTCCGATAAATTCCTATCCGCCATGCTTCGCTTTAATAACAGATTCTTACGGTATTAAAAACTACGTGGGTTCTTATAGTTGATAGTTTAATCGAAAAGACTACTTCTAGTAGGTACTTCAACATCTATTTTATTCAATAACAAAATTCCACAACCTATTTTAAACTGCCTTCACACAAGTTTAAGAAATCCATTAAAAGTATGCTCCTGAAAAAAGCTTATTATACCTACTGTTGAAGATTATGTAAGTAGGTAGGTCCCTAGATAAAACAATAAAACTAGGAGATTTCCAAACGCGCCCTGCGCGCAACAGTAGCCGAGTATTTTTCTGAAGTCTATTGCGCTATTATCTGAAAGGTGCTATTAATAAGTATTCTGTGCTATTATGTGGTTTAGGGCGGTTTCAGATTAGCGTTCTTTCGCGCGCAACTCTTACGAGCATTGACGCCACAGATCACGAAAACTTCGTGATCTGTGATTCGTCTTACTATCTACTACTGACTGACTCACGGATTAATGCGAAAACTCCGGAATATTCGCGTGTATGTAAGCGCATTGGGTTTTTTCTAGCGCAAAATGTGGCGCGCGTGTAAGCGCGTAAGCCTATACGAGCTTATTACCTTAGTTTATATTATACTAGCTGATGCCCGCGACATCGTCCGCGTGGTTTAAGTTTTTTTTGATTCCCGTGGGAGCTCCTTGATTTTCCGGGATAAAAGGTCTATGTCACTCTCCAGGTCCTCAACTATACCCATGCCAAAAATCACATCGATCCGTTTCCCCGTTGCGGTGTGATTGAAGGACAAACTAACAAACCAATAAACCAACAAACAAACACACTTTCGCATTTATAATATTATGTAAGTATGCTATGATACGCGCAAGAAAATAGCCCTTATCTGAAACCGCCCTTATTCTCCCCGTGTATACACGGCTTAAAGGACGTGCCGCTTGATTGATTCGCGCTAATGTACACCTACAGGCTACACTACATAACATGAGATTCATTTACCCCGACCCGTATTAATAATCCGACATCAGCTAAGAACAGGTTCTCAAGTATTGGTCAATGGTAAAAACCGGTTATATTGACAAATACTTGGGTATCTGTTACTTGGATATACTGACAAATACTTGGGACCATCTTGGGACCCGCCCGCGACTTCGTCCGCGTACTATTTCTGATTTCCTATGAGATTATGAAATTTTCCCTCTGCAAAAAGCCTATCTATGGAGGCTTTATATACCTATATCTTATGCAGATTTTATTATTTAAAACTTATCAACCCCCATTTTACCTTCTGTGGGGTAGATTAATACCTACGGGTCCTAGTAGGTACCTACTACGTCACAGCGTACGGACCTTTATTGTGCCTTTATATACCAATATTATAAATGCGAAAGTGTGTTGTTAGTTGGTTCTTAGTTTGTCCTTCAATCACGCTGCAACTGAACAACAGATCGCATTATTTGCATAGGTATATTGGAGAACGAGAGTGACACAGTGACTACTTTTTATCCCGGGAAAACAAACAGTTCATGAGGGACAGAATGCTATTTTGCAAGAACCATACCCCTAATCGGTAAAGACGTATTTTTTTTATCCAATAGGGTTATCCCTTGACTGCGATCTCATCTATGCTATAATATATGATGGTAAGTGATGATCCAGTCTAAGATGGTAGCGGGCTAACCTGTTAGGGGAATGGCAGTTATATATAACCCTAATCGGTTTCTACACGGCATCGTACCGGAACGCTAAATCGCTTGGCGGTACGTCTTTGCGTGTAGGGCGGTAACTAGCCATAGCCAAAACCTCCCACCAGACCAAAGATCATCTACTTTAATAATAATATAATAATGTGGAGATTCCAAAGTAGATACTTACCTATATTACAGTTATTTACAACATCAAAGCTCTAATTAATTAGCAACTGATAACCTCGTGCGGTGATTACCGTTCATCAATCATGCAGCACCTGCGGACGATCGCTGTGATTAATTTTGTATGAGAATCATGCAAGTAATAGATTTATGCCGAAGTGAGAAAGACAAAGTCATTTTAAAAATAACTAAAAAACTGGCTTATGCCCGCGACTTCGCAGTTAAAGCTATTAATTGAATAGTTAGCATTTACATTTGGATGTGATATTGCTCTTTTAAAAAGTCAGGTGCTAACCAATACGTTCTATGTTAGAGTTAGACACATAAATTTTATTATGTAACTAGCAGATGCTCGCGACTTCATCCGCGTGAAATAAGTTTTTAAATTCTCACAGGAACTTCCTAATTTTTCAGGTTAATATATAGCCCATGACACTCACAAATAATGTGGCTTTCTATTGGTACCAGAAATTTCAAAATCGGTTCAGTAGATCCAAAGGTTCTCCCCTACAACCTCACAAACTTTATCTTTTTATAATATTAGTATTACTATAGATTACCTACTATGAAATAGTTTATGTTCCTCTATTTTTTTCAAGAAAACGTGAAGAAGCCACAATAGATTAAGTATAATGGTGAATCCCAACATAATGAAAGCGGCATTATTCAGCCTCACAACTCTCGAGCGGAGTTAACGAGCAGGAAACAGGCGGGTTCGTGTTATGGTTGTACCATTAGCAGTTGCTATTGCTCGGGGGATGCCCTGTTCCGTGGATAAATGCGAATATGCGAATTGAGAAAAGGAAAGGAACTTACGAATGGCGTGAAAAAGGTTTTAGGATTAGAGTCTTATCTTATACTAGCTGATGCCTGCGACTTCGTCCACGTGGAATAAGTTTTTGGTAATTCCCACGGGAACTCCTGAATTTTCCGGGATAAAAAGTATTCTATGTCACTCAACGCGACTAAAGAAGTTTTCACTTCAAAAAAGAGAAAATTCAGAAATTATAAAGTCCTATATTGAACCTGGGATCTCCCGCTTATAAGGCAACGCTCACCATTACAACAGGGGCGTAGTCAAAAAACGTCGTCATTTCCAGTGTGGTGAAAAGTTAAGAGGCATTACGCCAACAATCAGGTTTATACCGCCATCAAAACTTCATAAAACAACTCTTCTAACAAATGGCGGTCCCGGGCCGTCATTCGCGGCGGGGAATCGTCTCACATTACCCGGGTTAAAGCTCTGAAACATTCCGGATTAAACAAGGGGCAACATTAGCGTGCCCTATTTGGAATTAGGGCCTTAAGGGTTATTTGAGGATAATGATGAGTGTATGTCACCTCCTCCTCCTCAAAACTTGTTATGACGACCTACCTGGCGCCGTGGTGAACGCTGTGGTTTACAAGTGAGAGGTCCCGGGTTCGAATCCCGGGTCAATTTGGGAATGTATAATTTCCGATTTTTTCAGGTCTGGTCTGGTGAGAGTATTTGCCAGCAGGGTGGAGATAACTATGCTATCAATCACCCTGCTGGCAAAGACGTGCCAACCGATTAAGCGTTCCAGTACGATGCCAATTAAGGGTAAGGGTTAATAATAACTGCCATACAGAGGTATGTAACAATAGTTAGCCCTTGATTTAGTTTGTTTAGTTCGAAAGGTCCCGTTTTCAGCTAAGTATGATTCAAGAAAATCTGTTCAGCCGTTTGGGTTTTAAATTGTTAATTTATATTATTACTTTATACGACTAGGGGTTAACTACGTCATATGTCATAAAGAAAAATAGACATTAAAATATATATATTTGATCATAAAATAAATCAAATTGTCAAAGGTAGCATATTTTGGCATTTCACTCCGAATCGTAGCCATCAAAAGGAATAAAAGAAGCGATTTGGTCGTGATCACCGGACCGTGTCGTCGCGCGCCGAAATAACAAGCTGCACTCCCAATCCCTACGCCTTACCTTAGGGTGGGTTCTGCTGAAATTACCGAAAACATATAGGCGAGCGTTCGTCTCCAGACGACGCGGTTTTAATGGACTTTTGGCAGCCAAGGATCAAGCTTGATTCGCTATAATCTTCTAAATCACAAATCTATGTGGCACAACGTACAGCATGCGATATGAATGCTCCGCCTCAAGAAGGTCCGAAGGTCGTTTGTGGGAATGAGCATTCTATTTTATAACAAAATTCCACAACCTATCTTAAACTTGCCTTTACACAAGATTAAGGAGTCCATTAAAATTATGCTCCTGAAAAAGGCTTATTATACTGTTGAAGATTACGTAAATGACAAAGGAGCATGGATTTGACTCGCTCCAGCAATGCTAAGGACAGCTGTTACTTATGTTCATTTATTTATTTTATTTATGTATTTTACAAATTAATGAAATTGTAAATTATTATTTTTTTCAAAAGAGCCACCGCCGAGTTTCTTGCTGGTTCTTCTCGGTAGGAATGGCATTCCGAACCAGTGGTAGATTCACTTGACGATTCAAAAGTACTTGTAAAAGTTTATTTGAATAAAAATCATTTTGAATTTGAATTTGAATTTGAACCGCTCGCCTTCGTCACTTCTAAACATGCAGGAAAAGTTATAAACAAAGCAAGCAATACGCACTGCCAAAAAACAAACATAACTTCCAAAGTACTCTCAAGTCTCAACGTACGTTTCACTCCGACACCGGAACATCCTCAGGAGATGTTGACTCAACAATGCACAATTATTCTCTTGTATAAAACAGACAAATTTATGTACGACGTCATAGATTGGCCTGATTCATCAGAATATACCAAATTAAGCTTTTTGTTCCTTGGTTATCATTGACTTCCATAAAGCTTGCTTCTTTCGAACAGCTTTTGGAAGCTCCTAAAACTACGCATGCATTCCCCAACAGACACACGATTGACAAAAAAATTCTTGATACAAAAGTGTAAATATGTTTTGTAAAGATTGTTCCAAAATCTGGATTTTTAACCTTTATATTGAAGCTTTTGCCCGCGGCTTCGCTCACGTTAGTTTCGATTTTCATGCAAATTTCAAAGCCCTATTTTACCTTCTTAGGGATTGATTGCAAAAATTCTTTCTTAGCAGATGCCTAATATCATCATAGATACCTGTATGCCAAATTTCAGCTCGATTCGTCCAGTGGTTTGAGCTGTACGTTAGATCAGTCAGATAAGACGACCTCCGTGCGCAGTGTTGAGCGCTGTTGCCTTAACGTGCGGAAGTCCCAGGTTCGATTTTTTTTTTTTTTTAATTTTTATTATATTACAAATTTACAATAAACATATAGTTAGTACATATTGAAAAAAACCACAGAGGTTTGACCTCAATGCAGAAGCGTCTGCGCCTCAGAAAAAAATAAAACAATTATTCGAAAAACCTACTAGGTACATCTAGCATTAAATCGTCTCCACAGGAACTAAAGAAACGTTTCGTGGCAACAAAGTAAGATAAACACGAATCTATGCAAGTTCATATTAAGATTCCCGGCAGGGTCAATTTGGGAATTTATAATTTCTGAATTTTCCCTGGTCTGGCCTGGGGAGGCTTCGGCCGTGGCTAGTTACCACCCTACCGGTAAAGACGTGCCGCCAAGCGATTTAGCGTTCCGGTACGATGCCGTATTAAAACCGAATAGGGGTTTGGGTTAAATATAACTGCCATGCCCCTAACAGGTTAGCCCGCTACCATCTTAGACTGCATAACTTGTAGTGGATAAAAAAAACTTTTCCTTTTTTTTTTAGACTGTGTGTTCGCTATTAAAACAGTTTCGGTACCGTCCAAAATGTACGTCCGTATGTTTCCACAGACCCTTCCCTCGCATAGCCGCAAGACTTTATCAAATAAATTATATGAACGCTGGGTTGTTTATTAAAACGCGACTCCCAGACTGTGCTTATAGGGGCCTGAGTTCAACCGAATAAGGACCGTCTTATTTTTTTGGATTTTCCATGCGATTACAGATTTTTCTTATTAGTATGGCCACTTGAAATTACTCACCTATGGTTTCAAATCAAATCAAATCAAATATTTTTTATTCAAATAAACTTTTACAAGTACTTTTGAATCGTCAAGTGAATCTACCACTGGTTCGGAATGACATTCCTACCGAGAAGAACCAGCAAGAAACTCGGTGGTTGCTCTTTTTAAATAATTCATTTACAATTATTATATCAATGTGTACATAAGTAACCGCTGTCCCCAGCATTGCTGGAGCGATCAAATCCATGCTCCTCGTTTGCTGACGATATGGTCAGTATTGCAGAGACTCCGTAGGCTTCGGTCGTGGCTAGTTACCATACTACCGGCAATACGTGCTGTCAAGCGATTCAACGATCCGGTGCATTTTAAGACGACTTACACACAGCGCTACACACTGCGCCACGGCGCGGCGCAGTGTGTAGCGCTGTTGCCATAACGTGCGCAGGTCCCGGGTTCGATCCCCGGCAGGGTCAATTTAGGAATTTATAATTTCTGTATTTTCCCTGGTCTGGCCTGGTGGGAGGCTTCGGCCGTGGCTAGTTACCACCCTACCGGCAAAGACGTGCCGCCAAGCGATTTAGCGTTCCGGTACGATGCCGTGTAGAAAACGAAGGGGTGTGGGTTTAATATAACTGCCATGCCCCTAACAGGTTAGCCCGCTACCATCTTAGACTGCATCATCACTTTGCCACCAGTTAAGATCGCAGTCAAGGGCTAACTTGTATTGGAATATGAAAAGAAATAGTTTCTTTCTTTGATAGAGCAAGTAAGTAGATATATTTTTAACGAGATGATACCCACCAATTTCGCCTGCGTGGATTAGTCAAGTTTATTGATTCCCGCGGGAGCTCTGTAATTTCCCGGGATGAAAATAGCCTATGTCGAGTGGCACGCTCGTTATTTGGAGCAAGGGTAGACATTGGTTAGGGAAGATACCTAAGTTCTGGCAGGGCATGATGAAAAATATGCATTGAGCTTTTTTAACCAGGGTAAGCCATGCTTTTATGCCTCTATGTCGTGCACGCTAGTACCTACGTCCTTCCCCGAGATGCAAGAAATCTCTCATCGAAATTGGTTGAAAATATGAAAAAGCATACCAGACAGACATACATACTTTCGCGTGTATGCGTATGGATTTTAAAACGCACATAGCTTCGAAATAGTAGTTTAAGTATAAGTTCTTGCATTGCAAGAGCGCGCGTGAACTCTACTTGTGGTTATGCACATTGCGTGCGTCTCAACTCAAAACCACACGAGTACTCAAAACTGCTATAAAACCATAGCACGCTACATGCTATAAACTATAAATTGCTAGCATGCTTTTAAATATGCTATGCTATAGCACACATGAAAGCATTTTTTATGAAAGCATAGATAGATAGATAAATACTTTATTGCCACACAAAACATTAAAAAAGAAAGAAAGTAGTGAACAAGCAAAAAGAATAATTATCAAGTGTTAATAGCGTGCTACTAGATATGGATAAATCAGTGATGACGTACGCTTCCAGCAGCGCATTACGCGAGACTAACGGTCGGCCAGCGCGCTACCGGCAGGCGGGTGCTACTAGTGCTACGAACTACGTAGCACAACGCGCGATCGCGCGATATTTGTAGCACAGTAGCGTTATAGAGGATCCTCGGATAGCATGCTGTCCGTGCTGTGGAAAAAAAGACTATTCTCAGTAGAACATCTTTCCGAACCGGTGGTAGAGTCTTGACGTATTATAAGTGTCACAAGTTGTCCTACATGAAATAAATAAGTAATTCATTTATCATTCATTCATTTATCATTCAAAGCGTGCTATGCTTTTGCGCTACGTGCTATATTAACCGCCGTTACAACGTAGGTACCTATTCTGTTCATTTACACGCATACATATAGGACTTGTGTATACAGAAAGGACTTTAATACAAGCATTAGCCACTCGTGAATTGAAAGAACTACGAGTAGACCCAAGTTTTAATATTGTCTGCCCTCGTCTTAAGAACAAGAAAGTCGTTCATCACTCGGCTCCATAAAACAAATGGCGCGAATTTAACGAAGCGTACAAAACCCGCTGATACGTCATTAACGCCGAAGCGGATTGTTACGGAGGTTTTACTGAATGTTTTTCTAGTTTACCTAGGGTTGTCAATGCAGTGAAGCTAAGAATTATTTAAGAAGTTTTGGCCATAGTCTACCACGCCGGCTGAGTGCGGTTTGGCTGAACTTCTCACACTCTCACTTTTGCAAACAGTATGTAGAATTCTCAGGCATGCAGGTTTCCTCACGACGTTTTCATTCACTGTTAAAGCAAGTGATAAAATCCATTTCATCAAACGCACATAAGTTCACCGAAGTTAGGCTCTCACCAAAGGTTGTCTGTGAGATATATCGCTTTAAATGATAAAACCGCCTTTGCATGCAAAACTTTGCACCGTGTTTTCTTTTACTTTGTAACTGTCTCCTGTATCCGTGTGCAATACAGTATTAAATAAATAAATCCATTACTAATATTATAAATGCGAAAGTGTGTCTATCTGTCTGTCTGCTACACTTTGACGGCTCATCTGTTTAACCGATTTTGATGAAATACAGGCATAGGTTGTATCCCGCAGAAGGACATAGGCTATTTTTATACCGAAAAAAAACCTAATGGTCCCAGCCCTGCGCAGGTCCTATGGGATGTTATCCGCGCTAACACTGTGTGATTTATATCGGATAGGATACGGCCCGCGGCGGCGGATTAGCGAGAGGATTACACCGGGGATTTCCTCTCTGGATAATTGCTACACCGTGAAAAAAAGGCTGTTCCACAGATTAAGGCCCACTTGCACAAGGACTCTCAAAATTTAGTCAAAGATGGATGGATGGATGTTTGTTACTCAATCACGCAAGAGCGGCTGAACGGATCTGGATGAAATTTGGCACAGCGATAGACTATAGTCTGGAATGACACATAGGCTACTTTTAATTTTTTGACGACCTCTCTAGCGCATTCTTGAGCGCTGTTGACTTAGTGCGACGGGACTAGGTTCGATCCCCGGCAGGGTCAATTTAGAAATTTATAATTTCTGAATTTCCTCTCGTCTGACCTGGTGGGAGGCTTCGGCCGTGGCTAGTTAACACCCTACCGGCAAAGACGTACCGCCAAGCAATTTAGCGTTCCGGTACGGTGCGGTGTAGAAACCGATTAGGAGTATGGGTTTAATATTTAACAGCCATGCCCCTAACAGGTTAGCCCGCTACCATCTTAGACTTCATTATCACTTACCATCAGGTGAGATTGCAGGCAAGGGCTAATTTGTAATAGATAAAATAAAATAAAACTCGGATAGGTAATTAAAGAGTTCCTGCGGGAACCAAAAAACCTCAATCACAGATCAGCTAATCTGTGACCTAAATCCACGTGGACAAAGTTGCGGGCATCGTCTAGCTTCTAAAATAAGTAAGATGCCACATACAATAAAAAAACAACTTTTTTTTAAAAGGTACCCTAATGAGATAACCTTCCTTAGGATGTAGGTTAAGACATTTAACCACTTTATCCTTGTAGAAATTAAAATATTTCCCAGTGCCGCGCCTAACGGTCGCGTACGACAACGAATTACACATTATTAAACGCAATTACACACATAATTATAATTTATTATACGCCATTAAAATACAGTGAGTGCGCCCGCGAGACAAATGTGCCGTGAAACGGGATCTGCCCGGGATCACTAAGAAAATGTTATGCTATCGTGTATCTCTATTTTCTACTAGGGCATGCACTATTATAGTCTATACCAGTGTTTCCCAAACATTATTCTGCTATGGCCCGGTAATTTTCACACTGCCCCTTCGTGACCCACTTAATACTTTTAAACCCAAGCTGGTTCCATTCGGTAAAATAATACACATTTATTAATAGTAAAAATGTTTTATTAATACTACATATCTTGGTATCGCCTAATTAGTCACAAAATTTTTGTCAGAAGTATGGAGCTGCTGCTTATTTTTTACCAAAGAATCCAAGTTCATGGAAAATGACGAAAGTTTTATCCTAAGATCTGGTTCCACTTCAAGTCGGTTTCTATATTTATTTTTAAGGTAAACTAGTGTTGAAAACCCAGCTTCACATTTATTTATAAGTGGTGACAAAAGGCATTAAATCAAATCAAATCAAATCAAATCAAATCTTCTTTATTCAAATAAACTTTTACAAGTACTTTTGAATCGTCAAGTGAATCTACCACTGGTTCGGAATGCCATTCCTACCGAGAAGAACCAGCAAGAAACTCGGTGGTTGCTTTTTTTTAAATAATTCATTTACAATTATTATATCAATGTGTACATAAGTAACCGCTGTCCCCAGCATTGCTGGAGCGATCAAATCCATAAAAAAGTTATTATATATATTATCAGGTATTATTTTTAAAACAAGGCGGGAATGTTGCGACCCGGTATTTAATTTTGATGGCCCGGTACCGGGTCGCGGTCCATACTTCCATACTAGGTATTCATACTAATCCATATCCATACTAATATTATAAATGCGAAAGTGTGTCTGTCTGTCTGCTACGCTATCACGGCCCACCTATTCAACCGATTTTGATGAAATTTGGTACGGGGATAGGTTATATCCCGGGGAAGGACATACTTTTATCCCGGAAAATTAAGAAGTTCCCGCGGGAATCGAAAAAACTTAGTCATTATTATCTTGATCATTTCTGGACCGATACTGGCAAACACGGGAATTCCCGGGACAAATTATGAATTACCAAATTGACCCTGCCGGGGATTGAACCCGGGACCTCCACACGTTCAGACAACAGCGCTCAACCCTGCACCACGGAGGTCGTCAAATTTAGATTTAGTTCCCCATTGTATGATAGCTAAACAATGATTTCGAGTAGGTACCTACTAACGTATAGTTGTGCATTATCCGTTAACGAAGCGATGGTATGAGTTAAAATTCCCACCACGTTACAGTTTATTTGCTTTGGTTCAGTTTGAACAGAACACGTTCCGCCTAATCAGCGCAAGTGTTGTATTGAATTTCAATGAAAGTGTTGTCTTTTACTAATTAGTTCTATAATTTCTAACTTAGAGCATCCATACCTACTAATATTATATGCAAAAGTATATCTCTCTGTCTGCTACGCTTTCACGGCCCATTTTTTCAACCGATTTTGATGAAATTTGGTGCAGGGATAGGTAGTATTCCGGGAAATTACGTAGACTTTTTATCGAACTACTCATATGTATCTAACAAGAATGGAAGCATTTAAAAAAGGCAAAATTTTTCATACGACCCGTTACTTTGAAGTGAAATTCGATCCTAGCTAAACAAATAAATTCATATTTGTTAACTTGTTCGTAAAGGTTCATATTACACACCTGATTGTTATTCTAACAATAGTTAAACTTGAAATAAGTTAGTATCGCATTACAAATACAATAATATGAACTAAACCGTGAAAGTATATATATATAAGTATATATATATAAGTATAGTATATATATATAAGTATAGCGTTTATTTTCAATATGAAAATATTAAACAATTCATTTCCTCCAGATAACAATGTTAATGTTACGTTTACTTAAACATTACGTACATTGTTTACGTTAAAATGAATAACAAGAGTTAAGGCACAAGGTAACTGGTGAACTACCGCCAACTTCCTAACTCTGGGCTAATACTGAGAATTTCTTGCCAGAAAAATCCAATACTTGTTATGGCTCGACCCGGGACTCGAACCCGGGATCTCGTCAGCCTCAGTCACTAGACCAACGAGGCAGTCTCTACAATATCAACTCTTGAGTCCAGGAAGGCCGTGGCTGATGGAAGTGACACGTGAATAAGAGTTATTTGAGTTTGCACTGCGCCCGCGCACAATGCGTTATTAAATGCGCGCGGCTTATATTTCAACAGAAACTTATTATGGACCATTGTGCACAGCTTACCGTAGGCCCCGCACACACTGGCGACTCGTAGGCACTGAAGTAATATGTAGGTACGTTAGTACATTATACCTCAATGCTCGTAGGACATAATATTATCTTCTTATTTATGTTCCAGATTACCTAATAGTTTGCTAGTCTGTCTTATGAATAAGTTATTAGTGATAGGTATATTTATTTAAAAATCCCGTAGGAACTCTTTGATTTTTCCGGGATAAAAGTAGCCTATGTTGCTTCAGGGATGCAAGCTGCATGATGGATGCAAGCAAAATTTCGTCAAGGATCCGTATTGAAGCAGAAGAAATAGATCATCCCTAATGAAACATACTTTACCTTACTCTCTCTCATGTTCCCTAGTTTTCGATGGTGCCTTTCACGAAAAGTTTTTTTATCGCGAGATAGGCTTGCGCTTGACGACAATCATGAGAAATGATAAATGATTCATTTATTTCATATAGGACAACTTGTGTGACTCTACCACCGGTTCGGAAAGCTGTTCTACTGAGAAGAGCCGGCAAGAAATTCAGCAGTTGCTCTTTTCTTCAAAAAATAAAGATGTTACAACAATTGTACAATACAACACGTACGTTACGATACATATGCTTAGTGCAACATGACACATGCCTAGAAGATGCCTATTCACTCTTGCATTGAAGGTATCTAAGTTATGACGTCCACGTCACTCGTTGCGGGCTGACGCTGAGTCTTGTCTGGTCCGTAGTGTGTTAATGGCCTTATTAATTCCGAATGCATCATGATCTGGCGTTGTGGCGGAATGAACAGTAGATTGGTTTTGTGATTTCTAGTCTAACGGCACCACCATCTGATGCCTATAATATTCGAATATTCTAACAGCTATGGTAAGTACATAATCTATACTTAATATTATAAATGCGAAAGTTTGGATGGATGGATCGATGTTTGTTACTCAATCACGCCAGAACAGCTGAATGGATCTGGATAAAGGCACAGAGATCATACATACCTATATTATAAATGCGAAAGTGTGTTTGTTTTTTGGTTGGTTTGTCCTTCAATCACGCCGCAACCAAGAAACGGATCGACGAGATTTTTTGCATATGTATAGCTGAGGACACGGAGCGTGACGTAGGCTACTTTTTATCCCGGTAAATTAAGGGGGTTCCGATGGAATAAAAAAAAATTTAAAGCACGCGAACGAAGTCGCGGGCATCAGCGAGTAGATTATAGTCTGGGATAAAACATGGCTATTTTTAACGCCGGAAAATTAAATAGTTCCCGCGGTAACCAAAAAATCACAATCCACGCGGACATCAGCTAATAAGTATATTTCTTGGAGTTTAGAGTTCGTGGGAAGCTTCGGCCGCGGCTACCGACCAATATTCAAAGCCTGTAAAGGACGATGCAGTCTAAGATGGTAGCGGGCTAACCAGTGAGGAGTATGGCAGTTAAGTACATCTGTTATCACTAATATAAAATGCGAAAGTTTGGATGTATGGATGGATGGCTGTTTGTTACTCAATCACGCACGAACGGCTGAACGAATCTGGATGAAATTTAGCTCCGAGATAGATTATGGCCTGAAATAACACATAGGCTTTTTATCCCGGAAAATTAAAGAGTTCCCGCGGGAAACAAAAAAACCTCAATCCACGCGGGCGAAGTCGCTATCAGCTAGTATATGCATACTTACCTCTAATAGGTTTCTACACGGAATCCAACCAGAATGCATATTGTATTTGCCAGTAAGGTGGTAGGACCTACCAGATCTACGACCAGACTAGTAAATATTCAAAAAATTAAAGAAAACTCCAAATTGACCCTGCCAGGGATCGAACCCGGACCTCCCACTTGTAGGACCACAGCGCTGACCACTGCGCCAGAGAGGTCGTCCAAAGTATACCATAAGAATAAAAAAACATAGGTATTAAGTACCTACCTGTAGTTTTCTTTAATGCAATACGGAATCCTAAGAAGTACTGACACGTAGGAAATTTATTTTAGTAGCGAAAAGTCACGGCGCCCCTACTCTCTTTCATCTGAGTTATGTGTCAATATTTCTAAAGAAAAGGCCCATCAACATTGATACACTAAAACCATAGATATAAACAGTCCCTTGTGAGAAGTTTTCGTAAAGGTAGTAAAAGACAGTCGCGTAAAAAAGTTCGTAAGAGAAAAGAGCTGATAAACTGGTTTTTTATTGCAGTTAGTAATATGACGTATGTATCTCTGAATTTGTCGCAGTTCCGCATGGGTTATGCTTGGGGTCGTAACGTGGGAGGTCTCGGGTTCGATCCCCAGCAGACTTAATTTAAGAATTTATAATTTCTGAATTTTCGATGGTCTGGCCTGGTGGGAGGCTTCGGCTGAGCCTAGTTACCACATTTAGCGTTCCTATACTAAACCAAAGTGAAACTTATAAATTAAGGTGAAAAACTCTCTGTTGAAGCTTCGCAGATCAGACAAGAGAAAATTGAGAAATTACTTCTATAATATGGCAAAGTTATCCTGCCGGTAGATCGAACCTGGGTCTTCCCACATGTAACACCACGCCGAAAATCACTGCGCCAAACTGGGACCCAGGGAGGTCGAGGTCACTCAGTAGAATTACCTTTCTGAACCGGTGGAAGAGTCAAAAAATGGCGTAACATAAGAGACATCTGTATGTCCATATTGTCTATACTAATATTATTTATAAATGCGAAAGTTTGGATGGATAGATGTATGGATGGATGGACGTTTGTTACTCAATCACGCCAGAATGGCTAAACGGATCTGGATGAAATTTGGCACAGAGATAGATTATAGCCTGGAATAAAACATTGGCTACTTTTTATCCCGGAAAAATAAAGAGTTTCCGTGGGAATCAAAAAATCTCAAACCACGCAGACGAAGTCGCAGGCAAATACCTACTATTATTATTATTATTATTATTTAATATTGATGTTACCATCCTACATTTTCAATACAGTGTATCTTTGCCAAGTTTTATCTATGGCCATCAAGAACATTACACTCACCTTAGCAGTCCCAGAGGAGCGTCCCGCGGGAAATCAGCCGAGTGCCAGCCCTGTCGGCGGCTTATTGTCTTACAGGGCTGATTTATTTGCGATACGTGCTAAAGGTTACAGGATGATAGCACAGGCTTTAAATAGGGTTGTCGCGAGGGCTTTAATTTTCTCAGTACGTTTCCACTAGAGTTATTATACTATCGTTGATTTTTTTAATGACAAAGTTGCATGATGGAACCGGCCTCGCATCCAGTGACCCACAAGTCAGTGTAATACTTATAACATAACGTATGTGTTGTGTATTGTAACACTAGATGTTGCTCGCGACTTCGTCCGCGTGGATTAAGTTTTTTCAATTCCCGCGGGAACTTCTTAATTTTCCGGGATTCTCAGTAAAATCAGTTTTCCGAACCGGTGGTAGAGTCTTAACGTATCATAAGTGATACAAGCTGTCCCACGTGAAATAAAATAATCATTTATCATTAAGAAATGTACTACCGTCGTCGCTTAGTTACTGGTGTGTGTCAAACCCACCAATAGTAGCGCTTTATCTAACGTCTAGCGATCTAAACTACGTAAATCAAGCGCTCTTATTGGTGGATTTGACATACTTATGTAGTTAAGCTACCGCGCACATATCCGGTGAAAGGCCAGCCTTATAATAGGTTTCTAGTTTAGTAATATTAAGACGTCTGCGCAAAGTGCAGAAATCCTTTGTACTTTAACATACTAATAATATTAATGCGAAAGTTTGGATGGATGGATGGATAGAGGTTCGTTACTCAATCAAGACAGAACGACTGAACGTATCGGGATGAAATTTGGCACAAATACTAATTTATAGTCTGGGATAACACAAAGGCTACGTTTTACTTTTATCCCGGTAAATTAAAGGGTTCCCGCGGGAACCAAATATCTTCAATCCACGCGGACGAAGTCGCTGGCATCAGTTAATTTAATTTTTTTATTTGGATTAGTCACACTACACAAACCAATCATAAAAGTGTTGTTGATAAAATGATATATGATTTTTTATTTCATGTAGGACAGCTTGTGACACTTTTGATACGTCAAGACTCTACCACCGGTTCGGAAAGCTGATTGAACCGAGGCAATTATAGAATTGATTAATTTCATAGCGACAAAGTTGTATGGCAGCAATCGACTATTCGTCCATCCTAGCCGTCCCATAGGGTATAATAACCACTAGTAATGTAAGATTTTGTTCATTGAAAAGAGCAAATGCTGAGTTTCTTGTCGGCTCTTCTCAGTGTAACTCTTTCCGAACCGGTTGTAGTCGAAACACGACGTAAGTATTATTAAGAGACACTTCAAAACTATATTTATTTAATAAATAAATTGAGTATTGAGTTTGAGTTAGGTAAGTATGAAGGTCGAGTAAAAGACAAAGTTCCGTATATTAATGTACTTTTTATTTTTAAATAAATATAACCAATAACATTTATTACATCACAGGAGCAGGGTATCATAAAAACACAAGTCGTCGCGGAAACACTCCGAACACACGTTGGGACCATAAACAATTAATTATTAATTACTTTTTATATTTTCAACGCCAAGCCAAGAGATTAGGAACGATTTGATCAAAGTAATTTCACCTTTTTCAGCTCAGGGGCCATACTAACAACGCTTAAAGCCATATTGTTTCATTATTGTTGACTTTCGTGCTTTAGAATAATAATCCTTATTTTAAGAACGTCAAGGTAAGTGACATCAAACCGTCATTCGGCCCCTGATAAGTTTAGCGTTTAGAATTGTATTTATTTGTAAACATAATTCCATACCTTAACACGGTTGAACTTACGTATTTTGTAAGGAAATCGAAATGTGTTTGACATAATATTGTTTACTTGAAATTGCAAAAAAGTGTTTTATAGAATTAACTGAAATGAGATTATTGACTCTAGGAGTAAGATTTTAGAGTCATTCCGTACTCATCTCACTAATTTTACAGACTTCAAAAAATCTAATTTTAGATTTACCATATTGTTATAGATTTTTTACAGTAGGTTTAATTTTTGTAAATATTTTAAAGTTATCAATAAATAATTTTAATCATTAAAAAAAAAGTGATTTTCTAAAAATGTTAAGGGTCATTTACCACAAAATTTTGTGGATCCGATAGTAATTTTGTTCCTATGTTTCATAACTATTAGAATATTCTGTTTTAGGGAGCAAAACTGTCTATGTTAGCGCTTTGAAGATATCGTTCGATACCTAGCTCTTTTGTTTTTGTTTATTGTTTTTGGTGCCAACACGTACTTCACTCGCATGCCTTAAATTTAATTGACATTCCTTACAATATAAATAAGTATAGCCTAAACAATATACATACAGTTAATTAAATAATAATAATAAAGAGATTATTTATATTCAGCCCGCACCACAAAAGAGAATTTCCAAATTATTTTAAAAACTTCAATTCCTTCGTTTGATTTTTCCACTTTTGCTCATTTTTACACATACATAAATATTTTTTGAATTTTTAACGTATTTTACTGTTCAAATCACTGTATCAACTATAATTTTTTAACCCTGAATTAAATAATTAATGTTTTAATTTAAATGTCACACTTTTGCGTGTGCTGTTAGCCATATCCAATTTTGAAAAAAATAAGCCTAAATTGTGCGTAATTAGGTATAGCTAATTTCAAGTTCAATCAAATATTTTATAGAATTCAAATTTTGCAATAAGTTTCGGTTAACTTCACATGACTTCACAGGACGAAAAAAATCACAATATAAATAAAGCCAAGCGCGCATTACAACATGAAGCTATTTAAAACTTCTAAGCTTGAACTTTTTAAATATCAAATACATAATTTTAGAGGACTAATTTGATTTGTACTGATTTATATCTTAATATTTGAAATCTTCTTTTATTCGTAATGAAATAAAATAAGATTTTTTGTGGTAGGTTTCATCTTTTGTAATGCGCATTTTAGAAGTTGTCCGGGTATTTCGATAATGCCTAGACAGGATAATTATCTATATAATAAGTATCTTTATTTAATCCTTTGCACGCCGTTACTTAAAAATAAGTTTGATCTGAAGAAATCTCAACAAAAAAAGTATCGGGCGTGCAAAAACAATATGCCCAAAAACTGTGTTAGTAAAATTTGTAAAAATTACATTTGTGAATGTACATAATATATCCATAGACTTGCAATTCTTCTATAATTTATTGGATGAATACCGTCGACTGTATTTTTTTTTAAATTTTACGAATAAAGAATTAAACTAAATTTTTACAATTTGTGCCAATGTTATTTTTTTAAGAAAAATTAAACGTTGAATTTGGTAATACAGTTTGTGAGTATTATTATAAGTACTTAGCTAGATTGTAATTGTTTGAGTTTTTACAAATTTTATCAAATCAGAATATCAATTACGAAATCTAAAGATATGCATAACTAGAAACAGGTTAATAGATGTAAATCTACAACTAAATACACTTTTTACAATCCGCAGTACAATCAAGCGAAACTTCTAATTAACTTTTAAATACGTATCTAAAACGATTATTTTTCATTTGATTCTCTAAACGTACATTTAACACCACAGTTTTAATAAGTATTAGATATTAATTGAATATTTGATATGGAAATAATAAAAAATATAAAAGAAGAAGGTTAATTTTTGGTGGACTCTTTGTACACTCTACCATGAATAGAGGAAAATACATAGATTGTATTAAAAAATGTATAATTTAGAATAGTAAAGTAAATAACGTCAAAAAAAATTGAAGTTTTCGATACGTGTGGAAGTTGTGTGGAAGTGGAGTGGAATTGGAGTTTCGTGGAATGTTTAAATAATTTCACCACTGAAATTACGACGAATTCGTAGATTTGAAGGATCAAAACTGGTATATATATATTTTTTTCATTTCTCTACATGTAAAAGGACCGGACTCACGCCCCATACAAATCTGAACCGTCTCCTTTAGTTGGTACATAAATTGAGTGCTAATAAAATGGCAACATGGACGCGAGCGCAACGAAGTCAAAAATATTTTTTAAATTTTTTAGGATAAAATTATTACAAGATATGAAAGAAAGCAGGAGAGTTAAAAACATATACGTATTTGTAGTAAGTTCATTTTAAAACCCTAAATTAAATAGGAAAATTGATACTAAAAAAGTGGGAAGCGAAGCGAGTGAAATATGATATTTTTTCATTCAGTTATTATTAGTACATTATTCCTCTTTACCTAGTCAAACTGATAATAATTGGAACACGAAATACGTTTCGTATCTGTAATAAGTCCATTGTAACAGTTTCGTGTATTGTTTTCCCGCCGGCGGCCATTATCCGCCATATTTGTTTATCCCGCGGCCATGTTGCGAATCCCAACAATGGATTATTGTAAATTGTAGCATCGTGCTCGAGATGATTTGTTGCATTGTGTCTCTACTCTAAGAGCTTGTTTCCACGGACCACCGTACGTGACGATTTGAACATTTTGAGCACATTGCGATGAATACGATGTGTCTTTCGTACGTTTTACTTCACATTTCAACAACAACTAGACGTGGCTAAGATTGTCGTATCATGTGATATGATCGTAGTCATCTTTAGTATCTTAAAATCTTAAATTTTCAGGCAGCGGCTTTAATACACTGCACTGAAATTGTAACAACGTAGACACTGATCTCATACTCAAAAGTCATTTGAAAAACGTGCAAACAAAACAAAATAAAATCATCAATTTGGTAAGTAATTTTCAAACAACCGCTACTTGGAACTACTCGTAGCTTGTTGTCTTTACTGTGACATTTTTATAGTTGTGTCGTGAAGTGGACCGTGGAAACATACCCGTTCTGTACCTGAGTATATAATTTTGACGGCTCAATTGAAGATGATTACTTGAGTGTAGGCCTCTTTGTTGAAATATAATATTGTTTTGTGTCGATATTGCAATTGAAAATTGTTATTGTAGAATTCTTTCACATTGTCTTTTCACATGCTTTTAACTTTCTCGTTGTTACTACAGATTAAAAATAGAACAAAATTGTTATTTAATGTCTTTTGTTTTGTTTCAAATGAAAAATTCATCTTAATTAGGTACCTACTTATACGATACTTAAATCAAATCAAATCAAATATTCTCAAATCAAATATTCTTTATTCAAATAAACTTTTACAAGTACTTTTGAATCGTCAAGTGAATCTACCAAAATACTTAAAAAGAAAAGTCAGTAAGCAAACTGTTGCTATGGCGTTAAAATATACGTTTAAAACTTTATACACTTAATTAGTTATATAATTTTATTTTAGTAAAGCTAATAATACTGTACATACCTTCTTTCAGGCGTTAGATAAAGAAATATTAGATACAAATAAACATTGGAGCGGGAAAAATAAGTACATACTTGGTATAAGAACTTTAAAATCATCGCTTTGGCAAGAAATGTCGTACAAAAAGTGATTTATGATTAATGATATTACGAAGGAAATTTATAAATTAACAGATTTAATAACCCTTAACAGCTATAAGTTTTTCTTAATAAATGAGGTACGTTAAAACATTATGACTATGTTTTGTGGTGATGAATCATAAAATGGAGTCATCATCGAAATCACCTAAATCTATATTGTACATAAAATATCATTTATCAAAAGAGAGCTGAAAGCGCTATTTAAAGTAATTGCGCGCCAATTTTGACACATGATATTGACGAGTGTTACCAGTACTTAAAAACAATTTCAACATACGCATTTTCAATATAAAAATTAACAATTATACAAAAAATGCATAAAATGGAACGAAAACTATTATTTAGTTATAGCATCTAGAATATTTAAATAAATAATCTTAAAACTAGGGTAACGTTAACAACAAAATTCCGGATTTTTAAAATTCATTTGAGTGTTGCATTAAGTAAATATTTTTATTTCACATAATAATAATACAGGAACTTCGTTGTTAACAATACTCATTTAGTAACGAAATCCTAGGAAGGAAGAAATTAAGTCATCATTTGTGTCCAGTTTTACATGGCAACAATTTGATTTAACTCACTTTAGGGAAAGTCAAGTCGATAAGTAACAATTTCGTAAATCGATTAGTCGGATACAATCAAAATACTGTGAAGGAGACAGAACCTATTTAACATCTTTAATTATTATAATTATTAACGGATTACTATATCCTTAAACGCGACTAGGTCAATCTATTGTATTATTAAACAGCATTAATGGCAGTTATCTTGCATCTATCCATTCAAAAATATGCACGGAACATAGACGGAATACCTTACAAACTCCTTTAAATAGGCCTTCGCATTAGGCTGTTTGTTACAAAACCTTTGCCTTTTCAAGATGGCGTCTAATGACCTCCGAGCGCGCGCGTTTGTTAGTGACAGTTGATCGCGCGCCGCTGAAGGCGACGGATGCGTCTGTGCCAGTCGTCCCGCCATTCCAGCAGTAAAGTTCTGTCGCCAACCGTCAGTCCCGGCAAACCAGACGACGATCCTTCTTTTTCCACTCCTAGGATTAAATAGGACCTGTCGAAGAAGGGTTACATGTAAAAAAGAAGTTTTTGGAGATTGCTTTTAATTGCTAAGCTATATTATAATATGACTACATTTCTAATAACTGCTTCTATGTGTTTCTTAATTATATGATTTCAAATATTATTAGGTACTATATATTTGGACCTTGTCATTTGCTTATTATGGTTTTCTGGTCATAATTATTTTCATCCTTAAAGAAAAATAATAATATTGCTTGCACGTTAAAAATAAGCTTTCTTGTTTAAGAAAGCTTGTTTTTAAAACTCTTCTAATCTAAATATTACACAAAATATTAATAAATTTCGTGTCGTCTATTGCAGTTACAACATAGTTGTAACATAGTTTCAAAACATGCCACGTGCTTCCGTACATACTCAAATATCAGTCATACTCAATCATCGTTTGATTCCCAATGCTGATATCACGTTATTTATGAATCTCAAGTAATTGATAACTTTCTAGCGGCCGGTAAACTTAATAAACTGCATCGCTTGGGGTCAGGGTTACGTAATTTCTTATTACTACTGCTACTGGAAATTTTGGTTTTCGGGAACTTGAGTGATTTATATTTGACAGAAATATCCCGTAGGTACATTGGGAAAATAGAAAAGAGAGAAAACCTTCAGTAGGTCCCGTAAATAATTTTCAGATAGCTCTAATCATATTCTAGGGCTAAAATATAATTTAACTGAATTTTGTGATGAAAGTTCTGCCAGCTTAGAGATGTCTTCCCCCTTCTCCCCGCAGCGTTACTATCTAAATTCTAGACATTGGATGACTGGTAGAAAGTAATATAAATGTCCTCAGTGTGAGACCATGACGAGCGTAATTTCAGCAGCATTCTGTTTTAATTAAAAAAGAGCGTTGATTTTTGACGACGTCACGCGCGCGTTTTGAAGAAACAGTCAGAAAAGCTTGACGGACTTTAAATACGCGACACACAAGTAACAACTCGTAACGCTTGGTTGGCGACACCCAGACTGCGGTATAAGCACGGTTTTAGTGTCGCACGCGGTATTCACTTTTTTTTTAGGGTACGGTACGGCAGGGATGTTATGGAGCTCCGTAACCGTAACCGATACTGTCGGATATCCGAAATATATAATCGTAAACGAATCCGATACAAAGGTTTTCGAATAATTTCGGATAGGGGCAGAATCTAAATGAGACATGCTATGACAGATTTTAGTTTTTGCGCGAACCGACAACCTAGCCGCGCGGTAAATAAAAAAAATCTAATATTCGTAACCGAAACTAACAGATAATCCGAAATAATTGCATATCCGTAACCGTATCTGAAACCGGTATAATATTATTCCTATATCCGTATCCGTATCCAGATCATGGAATTTCATATCCATAACATCCCTGCGGTACGGTACTTACGGTATATTATACAATTAAGGAGTATTTAACAGACACAAATATATAAATAGTTTGAACAGTTAAGTAATAAACGAAAGAACATTAATAAGAGTGACAGTTTAAATACAATACAATAAATTTTAATAAAATAATTTGATATACTAAATATTGTGTAGAATAATTAAATATATTATAATATAATTGATAATAAGATTTAAATAATGTTTAGAATAAGTAATTATTATTATTATTAGATATTTTTTGCATGCCAATACATGGCAGATTGTAGTTCATAGCATAGCAATGTAACACCAATGTACCTACGCAATCTGGGCAAATAAATGATTTGATTTGATTACTTGTTAATCTTGATCTTGGGGCACTTGCAGGCGAGGTCCTGCGCGCGCACGTGCAGTGCCACGGCGCCGCGGCGCAGGCGGCTCCGCGGCGCGCGCTTGTACACCGCCTGCACGCTGAGCGCGAGCCGCACCCAGCCGCCCGTAGCGCCCGCGCCGCCCGCCCCCGCCTCGCGACCCACCACCCGACCCATTATGACTGCACACAAAGAAACATATTATGGGTAACCAGGTTACACCTGGCTAAGCTTCACGTGGTCACGAGTCATTGTGAAGGACACTCGTAAATCGACCCAATATGACTGCACACAGGGAAACACACCTGAGGTTACATCTGGCCAAGCTTCGCGTGGTCACGAGTCATTGTGAAGGGCACTCGTAAATCGACCCAATATGACTGCACACAGGGAAACACACATGAGGTTACACCTGGCCAAGCTTCACGTGGTCACGAGTCATCCTTCTGTAATCTGTATCAGAAGGGCACTCGTGACTTGACCCATTATGACTACACACAGGGAAACGAATGCTATAACACCAAGCCAGACACACTTGGTTACGTGACCCGAGGAGTTTACCTAAAATTATTTAAACCAATTTTACCAATTTAAATTGCACAACAATTTTTTGACGTATCTTCAGATAGATTACACCTGCACTGCCATCTGCACGGGTGATATTATAGTGCACAAGTATGTGTGCACGCACAGGTGTACTATCTGTTCCTTTACTCTCACAGCCCGATGGGACGGAAAATCCGATGAACCGGAAAGAGATCAGGCGCAGGACCGACCGCTTTACGTGTTCCTCGAGGCACGAGGAACATAATATTATGTCTTATAATTTTATATCAACTTACCGTAATCTCGGCTGCAGAACTTGTTGAGGTTGAGCGTTCGAGCGCCGGCGCGGCACCGGCCGCACTGCTCCGCTGTGTCCAACACATCGCACGTCACATTATGTCACACCAACCGCTAGTGTCACACCAACCGCTAGTGTCACACCAACCGCTAGTGTCACACCAACCGCTAGTGTCACACCAACCGCTAGTGTCACACCAACTGCTAGTGTCACACTACACACTAAGCAGTTGTCTCATTGCACCTCACATTATGTCACACCAACTGCTAGTGTCACACTTAGCCGTTGTCTTGTTAGTGTCAGCGCACACTGAGCAGCTACATGCTCTACTTAGTTCGTACCAGTCAGTATAAGAAGACTCAGATAAGCTAAGAAGCTCAGAAGGAGCCGTAGTTGATGGAGAGGGCTATGGCCGGAGTTTCTTATGTGATCAAATGAGATAAAGCATCTTGAAGTTTGATTAAAACCATCAATTAATCATTGAAAATGCTAGAGCATTTTTCTGCTCAGTATGCGCTGGCCCTTAGAAGTCATGATCATTTCAATCAGATACAATTTTTAATACACATCGGCATCCGTATTAGAACTTGGATTACAAGTAGAGTAGAAAGTGATAAATCAGGAGAACAAAGACAGTAAAATTAACCAATATATTGAACAGTTGGAAAAGATGACTGATGAGCTAGATATTTAAGGTAAGGAATTACTTAAGAGATAGAGAGATACGAAAAGAGCAATACAGAGACATGGATAAGGCAATAATTAATTACCAACACGTAGGTATCTACAAGAAAATGAAAATTATAATTTTGTTTGAAAATGTAAACTTAATATTAAGAACTTAATGGAGATAAAAAATAATGGAATAAACGTGTATTCGAAAAATTATTGGAATACTTACCTATAAATTGAATTAGATAGAAATACATATAAAGATTGCGTTATAAAAACTATTATGAATTTATTACTGAGCTGATAGATTTAAAAGCATAAGGGCAAAAATTAGAGTTTCAAGAAATTGATTTGTCGTAGTGTAAGTATTGAATTACAGTTACTACTGGGACATTGAAACAAGGAATCTAACATCACATTCCACAAAAAACATCTAAGACTTAAGGTCAGTTGCACATAAATGCGAATAAAACCGCGTTACGATTGCCTTTAAACTTTAACCACCAAAGTGGGTTGCACAAATCAGTGTTCACTATTTGTACCGGCATGATTAAAGTCATAGGTAAAATTTTTAATAAAAAGTTTAACAAACCCTGATGTGTGCAATCCAGTTAAAATTTAACGTTAACAGTAACGTAACTAGAGCTGCCTGTCATGCAACCAGACCTAAGAAAACTATAGGACGCTATTGAGTATTCTAGATTCAAACCATCGATGTAAAAGGCCAATATGGACACAAAACGCACGCAATAAACAGTCTGAGATATTATACCCTAAGACGTTTAGGTTGTGTTTTGGGTTGTTATTAGGCATTCTGAAATTAAATCTTGCAAAAATCTTGAAATCATTAAAAACCTGTCATTTAATTTAGCTACGGATGGTTTTTTTCAAAATCCCAGCACATATTTTTCAAGAACGCATTTATAGCATAGGCATATAGATTACAGGCCTTATACATCCATGTTTGTAAAAAAAAAAGAAATACACCAAAATTTGTTTACCTTCCTCGCACTTGACTTAACTTGTAAACTAAAGGAAACGAAAGGGGTTATGAGTTTGGCGATGAATAATAAAGCAAGCCTGGAATCAAACTAGATTTGATGTTAAAACCAATATTCCAACCGGAGGTGGGTAACATTGTAAATAAGTAGAAGTGCAAATTAATAAAAACGGAGTGGATTTACTTTTCTTAATATCTCAGATAGGAACTTCGGAATTGAAGATAATTTTGAAATATGATGATGTTCAAAATGAAAGTTAAACACGTAGGTAAAGTTACACTCAAGTAAATAATATTACTCGAAAAATAGTAAAGTAAATTCACTTCTTAAAAAGCACTCTATCACGGTAGGATGATTAGTGTTTTGGGAATATTTTAGTATAAAAATTATATTATAAATGTTGTATTACAAATGCAAAATGAGTTGCTATTTATTAGAATTAGGGGATGAAGCTATTTATTAGGGGATGGATTCAGAAGAACCGACGATTTATTCAAGGATTATATTGTAGAGTTCGGTAACTTAGTAGAGTTAAAAATCTTCATTTTTAGTTTTTAAAATGTGGGATGATAATTTAAAACGCTTGAATGGTAAGTAAGTCTTATTTTCATTCCACTACAACCTATACCCCTTGTCGGTTTCTGCACGGCATCGTACTGGAACGCTAAATTTCTCGGCGGTACGTCTTTGCCGATAGGGTGGTAACTAGCCATGGCCGAAGCCGCCCACCAGAAAGGAGTTTTAAACGTTTGCAAAATTCAGTTAATTTATTTTGAACTACATAAATTACTTTATCCGGGTGCTATTATTTTCTAATCTTTTTGATTTACCAGGATGTCTCCAGTTTGCAAGCTACTCGTATTTCTGTGCCAAGTTTCGTCAAGATCGATTGATGTATACCAGTCAGACTGGCAGACAGATGTACACTTTCGCATTTATGCTATAAGTATGGATTTTGAGGGACCAGCTGAGGGAGTCGAACGCGTCGAAATTTCATACTATAGAGAATGGCTACAAATAGAAGACAATGGAAACAAATAATCCGTTCGACTTCGAGGATAGAATCTAGCCAGGACCACGATCTTCAGCAATGAAGGAACGACCGAAGAGAGAGAGAGAGAGATGGATTTTGAATTTGAAAAAGACCTTATCAAGAGGTATGTTATTTGTGAGGGACGTATGTAAATTTGAGAAGGTACTTTATACTAGTTATTTAAGTACGCATTCCTATTGAAATACCGTTCCTTGTTTGTAGAATGAACGGTGACCGGATGTATCGATCAACGTTGTGTAACGAGGTATGCATTAAGATTTGATTGATACGACTTATTATTGCAATGAAACTGGTTTATGAGCGTGGTAATTGAAGGAATTTCTTCAGCACTATTTTGACATACTATTTGATTTATTTCGTGTTGTTTTAGTTTCATGAATGAAGGTTTAAAACAACAAGCTTTTGGAGTTTTAAAGATTGATGTTAAATCTTGGACTTTCATATCTAGATACTGGAGTTAAAGACCCAGAAATATTGCGATTAGGTTTACGTTAATAGTTAGTTATAACATAGTCAAGCTCCTCGAAGATCTAGTAGTCCAGATATTTTAAACATTTTACTTATAGAGACTAGACTGTTGTAATAATTAATTATTAATCTTTGGGAGAATAACAATATTTTGATTTGTGAATTATTTTGAAACCATTGTTTAAATATTTTTAGTATGGAATCATTACTACCTAACTACATTGGAAGCTAACTACATAATTAAAACGAAAGTTAGATAAGATAAGATAAGATAAGCCTTTATTGACAATTTTTACAATCTTAACTTATATCTAGAATTACAATTATATTGAAAAGTTTATTAATTACTTATGCTATAAATAATAAAAAGACACCGATAATGATAATTTTAGCTAATTGTCTTGCTTATTAGCAAAGGCCTCCCCCAGGCGCTTCCATATTTCACGGTCGTGAGTTTTTTTGATTGAATGAATTTGATTCGAAACGAAAGTTACTCTAAATTAAAGATCTGTTGGTTAATTTAGGTATAATGACAGCTACAGTGTAACGTTTCCTACTACCTCTGATTGGGTAGCACTTTTAAGTATACATTCTGTCAGTCACAATTATTTTAATTCAGATTGTTTATTGTAGTAATGATAAGCAGGGATCTCTAATTATAGGATAATAATTTTGCGATGCCTAACAGTTACTTTTGTTTAGTGAGAATAAACGTTAGTAGTATCAAGTATGTAACGTTACCAGGGTAAAATAACCGTGACAGCGTTTGCGGTAACATTACCAGGAGACTATACCGTGAGAGAGTGCGGCATGCGTGGTGATGGGCGAAGTGCATGAAGGTCCACTTACTACTTACCGCGCCCCGGCTCCGCGTCGACCGCCTCCATGGCTTGTACCGCTGTGACTATGCGAGGGATGCCTGCAAAAACAATAATATACTTTAGTATAGCATTTAAACGGTCATCAAAATAAGTTTTAGATCCTAATACTAAGTGCCAAATTACTCTCAAGCGTGCTTAAGATGTTCTGTCTGATAGTCTAGCTGCACGTCTTACCACATGCACCCACTGGGTGGCAGTCGCGCATCGCGTAGATACAATCTTACTTTGCAGGTGGTGCCCGTCATGCCATTTTCCACTCGCACCCAGTGGGTATTAGTCGCATGCTGTAGACACAAATAAGTAAGGTTACCCTTGACGCCGTCCTTACACGGACACTGCCCGGTCGTTTAGTCTCCCACTCGTATCCACTGACGCGGACGTATTCATATTAAACTTCTAAACTGCGTTGCTATTGCAGATTTTGCACGTATCTTTGACCTTGCACGGACATTGCTAACTCTTCTTCCTACTTACACCCACTGGATCGCAGTCATAACTCACACAATGTTACTCACGTATGCAAGGCGCGATGTGGCTCCTGGACTGCTGGTAGCCTTTTGCGCAGCGGTTGCAGGTGGTTCCCGTGACGCCATCCTTGCACGGACACTGTCCACTCGTCTGGTTGCACGTCTTCCCACTCGCACCCACTGGGTGGCAGTCGCATGCTGTTTAGACAGAAAATTATTTTAGAATAAAGTTAAAAGATTTTTTATGCACATAAACTTTTACAGCTGCTTTTGGAATCTTCGGTGATTAAACCTTCTTGGTATAGGATGGGCATTCCAAGCCATTAGTTGAACCATATTTTGACGACTTAAAAGCTGTTTAAACGAGACTAATAATTAACATTTATATTTTTTTTAAGAAATTCAAGTTCACTTGTTTTTTCAATAGGTATACATATTAGGCTGCAATCAAACCTGCTTGCAAGTAGTGATGCAGCCTAAGGTGGACCGCGCTTGCTTATAAGATGCCTATTCGCTCGTGATAAAATAAACTAAGATTACGTAAAATTGATTGCAAAAGTTTATTTGAATAAAAAACATTTGAGTTTTAGTTATATGTGAGAGTCAAACGACAACAGTACCAAATACAAAACAAAAACGAAAAAAAGGGCAACCTAATAATAGAATTGCCTTCCACACTCTTCGGTCAAGAAACGAATAGTGGCAATAGCAGTAACTCGAAAGGCTGACGGTGTAAAACCAACATAAAACCCCACCGCAGGTCGTCTCGAGCGTATAGTTCCGCCATAAAAACTACGCCCGGAAATCGCGGAACGACTTCGCAGGCCCTTTACGATGGGTTGGACCTTTTGAAATGAGTCCCC
This sequence comes from Erebia aethiops, assembly GCA_923060345.2. Lineage (NCBI taxonomy): Eukaryota > Metazoa > Arthropoda > Insecta > Lepidoptera > Nymphalidae > Erebia > Erebia aethiops. The sequence goes on along the minus strand of OV281095.1, from coordinate 15,635,582 downwards.
GAGTGGAGATTTTATACGGGACAAAGTTTGGGTTGCTGATGTAAGGAGAATAGGTCCGTTTCAGATTTTTCTTTGTAATTTAAGCGAAACTTGTAGGTACTAAGTTGGTAATTGCTTTAGTGTGTTCCTGCTAGTTGACTTGTCATGACTCATGGCTTTACTTGGGAAATATCCTCCCGTTGCATCCATAACGAAAAGCTGTAATTTTGGAGAGCCAAACACTTTGAAGTGATTACAAGAAGACATTAGACTTGTATATCAATGATTTGTGTGTCTGTCTGATATAATTTCGTGCCGGAACGCTAAATCGCTTTGCCCGTTAGGGTGGTAACAAGCCACGGCCGAAGCTTCCCGGACCAGAGAAAATTCAGATTGACCAAATTCCCAAATTGACCCTGCCGGGGATCGAACCCGGGGCCCGGAATCTTCAAGTTATAAGAAAACAACGCTTAACACCAGCCAGGGAGGTCGTCAAGTTTCGCCTAGCAGACAATATTATTTTAAGTACATACCTACTCACGATTTTTAAGTAAAAATAGACTTCTAAGCCTTTAATAAAGGGACATAAGTATTTACTGTATAATGTAAAAATCTATTTTTCTGTACAGTTTATTATATCTATAAACTTTAACAGGCTACAGGCTAAAATAGCCACATTTTATGTCAAATATAAACGTACCTTCAGGCAGGTGCGTGAATGAAAATAAATAAGAAATCGTAAAAGTCCTAACTTGTTTGGAGAAGACTAGACAAACATGGCCGACATTTGTTAGACTTTTCATTTTATTTTGTTTACCTCTGTTTGAAAAATACTCTTTGTTTTTTTGTGTAACTTACCATAATATTAATTTATTTATGCAGGCCTATATTTATGTGTATAGGGGCCTATATATGATATAATAAGGCCCAAGTGTGGTAGACTATGACCAAAACTTTTTTCGCTCTGAGAAGAGACTCGCTTTAAGATCTTGTGGTAAATAAGGTTGGCTAGGTTGATGTTGATAATATGATAATCTGTTTGTTTTTCTTTTTATATAGGGTATCTAGAAAAAGTATACTTAACTTTTTTTTCTTTCACTAAAAGTTAGCCCTTGATTGCGATCTCACCTGATGGTAAGGGGTTAGGGGTACGGCAGTTAAATATTAAACCCTGATCCCTAATCGGCGTCTACACGGTATCGTACCGGAACTTGGCGGTACGTTTTTGCTAGTGGTGTGGTAACTAGCCACGACCAAAGCCTCCCACCAGACTAGACCAGTGAAAATTCTGAATTATTAATTTCCCTGCCGTGAATCGAATTTGTCGATCGAGTTTAACTGTAAATTGTATCTACGGACCGGAAGGTCGTAGAAACTACAAATAAGCGAAACGATAACAGAAACAGAGCAAATCTACGAGCGCGAGGTCAAATGCCGATCGCGAAATCCAATTATCGGAATGTCCCGGGAAAGGGCCGAGAAATGTCCGCGTAACCTTAACAGACTTATCTTACGACTGTGCGCCGTGGGACAATTAAACTATAGGTACACATACATAGTCTAAAGGTCTAGCCCCACTACGGATTATATTATAGATATTATTTGTATGAGTTTATATGGAGCTGGGCCCACTTACGCGAAGCGGTACGGAAATGCATGCACTGTTACATAATCGTACCAAGAATACTTACATGTGAAATCTTCTTAATCTTACTTCATACTTCTTACTTCTTACTTAATAATATTATAAATGCGAAAGTTTGGATGTATGGATGTCTGGATGTATGGATGGATGTTTGTTACTCAATCACGCCCCAACAGCTGAACGGATCTGGATGAAATTTGACACAGAGATAGATTATAGTCTGGAATAGCACATAGGCTACTTTTTATCCCGGAAAATTAAAGAGTTCCCGCGGGAACCACAAAACCTCGATCCACGCGTACGAAGTCGCGGGCATTCGCTAGTATATTATAAAACAAAGTTTATAAGTTACTGAGCTTTGTTCGCTATATTTTTTTGGTAATTCGTGTTTTTGGAAATTATATTTAAATAATATAAACAAAGTCGGGATTGTTCGAACACTTAGGTATAACTCTAGAACCGACCGATTTTAATGGTTTTTGATTTGTTGTATTTGTCTCCGTCCCGAATAGCAGAATAAATATTAAAAATATTGGAAATAATTATTAAAAAATTGGAAAATTTTCCAATGTTTTAATAATTTTTAATTGACGAAATAAAATAAAAGAAAAAACATTTTCCCTTGGATTTTCCCATACAAAATGTTCATGGGTTTCGTAACGTGATTTTTGGCATGGGTATAGTTGAGGACCTGGAGAGTGACATAGGCTACTTTTTATCCCGGAAAATTAAGGAGCTCCCGCGACAATCATAAAAACGGACGAAGTCGCGGGCATCAGCTAGTTAAATAATATTTGATGCTGAAGATTGTGAGGAAACCTGCATACCTGAGAGTTCTTCAAAATATTTAAGTATTCTACTCATACATTTCAGATATATTTTAATTTTAGTATACCTACTAGAGCTTTCGAATACCGGTATTAATTCCTGAAAGATTATTTCCAGTACCGGGATCGTGTATTTCAATACCGGTATTGAAAACCGATGAAAAAAGACCGGGATTCAGATTTCAGACGAATACCTGCCTCCCTAGGCAGGTAGGGCACGTATTGGAAGGGTATTGGGTTTTTTTTAATACAGGATAATAACGAGGGAAATTACTAATACATAGAATGGTCTAGTTTAGTTACACCTAGTTTTGAGTTAATAAAAACGTTTATTGAAAAATTGTACTCACGTTTGCAAGCCTTCTTATGGGGTGATAGGTTTGGTGGGGTCTCGGTAGTAGCCCTCACCACAGTATTGACAGTGTCTGCCGGCGGTATAGTGCCTGTACTGGAGGATGTTATATACAACTCGTACTCACGTTAGCAAGCCTTCTTATGGGTGATAGGTTTGGTCACGACAGTAGTGCCAGTGTCTGCCGACGGTATAGTGCCTGCACTTGAGGATATTATATACAACTCGTACTCACGTTTGCAAGCCTTCTTATGGGTGATAGGTTTGGTGGGGTCTCGGTAGTAGCCCTCACGACAGTAGTGACAGTGTCTACCGGCAGTGTAGTGCCTGCACTTGAGACACACGCCGCCGCTTGCCCGACCCGACAGCTTGTACAGCTCCATGTTGAAGCGACATCGACGCGCGTGCCCGTTGCAGTTGCATTCTGGAAAAGGATACAAAACGTGAGCGTTATGGAAAAGGATACAAATCGTGAGCGTTATGGAACAATCATACAAATCGTGAGCATTGTAGTTAAAAATTCTGTCTAAAATGATACTTCAGCGAACCGCTTCAGGTGCAGCGGTTCGCTGAACCAACCAATGGGATGCATTGGCCACTCTTCCCTCGGCCGCAAGAGGGCACTCGAAGATCAAACCCATTGAATAAAATAAAAACAATGCTTTATTAACAAAAATAACTCCAAATCGTGTTGATCCTTGAATACCCTGTTCCGGTACGGAACAAATAATAAAAATACGAAAGTGTGTTTGTTTATTAGTTTGTCCTTCAATCACGCTGCAACAGAACAACGGATCGACGTAATTTTTTGCATGGGTATAGAGTATGTCTATGTCACTGTCAGGTGCTCAGCTCTGAGCACCTGGCTCAGAGCTGAGCACCTGGACAGTGACATAGGCTATTTATACCGGAAAATTGTGGAGTTGCCGTGGGAATTTAAAAAAACTTATTCCACGCGGATGAAGTCGCAGGCATCAGCTAGTCTGTCATAATATTATGTAGAGTAAAATATTATCAAAGTAAAGGGAGTATCAGTAGAAAAAGTAAACTAAAACTTTTATAAAGTGACAGTGGTTAGGTACCGGTATTTTTTTGGAAAATACCGATTCTCCAAAAGAAAAATGATTAAAGGTAATGCAACCCTAACAAGCATAGCATCGTAATTGCAAGCCGGGTGATATTAATCGCAATCACCAGCGTACGCAACCCGCGTGCAACAGTTGGCTAATGCGGTGATATGTCACCGACACACGCGATCAAATACACGGACACGCATTTGTGTCATCTGGTATTCGTACCTGGGGCCATACTTCCAACGCTTAAAGCCATATTGGGGCTGATTCTGTAGTGCACAATCTCTAAACTAAACTAAAATTAGAGCATTACAAATATTGCTAACCCTTTCATAATACTTCCTACGGAAAGGGACAAAACTAGATTTAAAGCTGCCATTTTAGTTTAGTTTAGAGATTGTGTTATACAGAATCAGCCCCATAGTATCATTATTGTAGACTTTCGTGTTTAAGAATTATGTGGATAATGGATAGGTATGTAGGTATTCCTAATTTCCTACATTCATGAGGACCAGAGTGTTGTTATTGTTGTTTTTCATTATGTCCCTTTCGGGACAGGCAAAGATCTAAGACCGTACAGCCTATTCAGTCGTGTTTCTTTTCGTTATAATTTTTATTTACCTAAAGGTTAGTTAAACCTGTTAAACTGGAATAAACTTATCAAAAAGTGTCAGCATCAAACATCAACGAAATCAAATCAGTTTAGGCGGTGTTGCGCAAGTCAGCCAATAGTTTAACTATTTCAGTAATTTTCAAGTTAAAGCACGAACCGATAAAATTAGTTCATATGTAATATCCATATACGCAATATCCATAACAAGAATTCTACTAAAACCATAAATCTATTGCTGTCAAACGTAAAGCTATAAAACCCTATAGAATTTCCCACAAACAGCAAGAACAAGCAATTCTTAATCATATTATTATTATTTGACATTGAATAATAATTTGTACTTACTGCAATTGAGAACGTCAGGCTAACGAGCCTGAACGGAAATTACATCAAAATTACATCACATGATAGGGAGGATTCATATTGACTGGAATTCTTACACTACGAAGATGTCCGCGCGCGTCAGAGAGTAAAGACGAATCATGTGTTCTGAGTTGGATGACTTGTTTTCGAAACACAGTTCTAACTAGTTCAGAAAACAGGTGCATAATAATAATTTGGTTGTTGTTTCGACTACATTCGCTATATCCTAGATTAGCATTATTATCGTTTGTCATTATATCTCATGAAACAGGAAGTATAATATCTGTCAATTTGACTCGTTTCATGTTTCTCGATTTAATCTGCGGATACGGACGCCATGTTGAAATTAGTCAGTATAAATACGAGTGTTGTGACGTTGGTTCGGTGTTTAGATCTTTATTCTAATTCTGAGCTTGCAGTAGCAACTGCGGCGGTCAAAGTGTTAATTGTTGTTGTAATGCTTTAACTATGTTTTATACCTATTTATAAAACAGTTAAAGCATTACAACAACAATTAACACTTTAACTAATTTTAACTAATACTTTAATTATTACTAATACTTTAGTTAATTTTAACTAATTGCATTATATGTCTCGTGACGTTTAACTATTTATTCGTGCAAACTCAAATGATTGTTATTAAAATTCCTATATTGTGTGATTATGAAATAAATTATTTATCTTTAAGCGAAAGTGTGTATGTCTGTCACTTTCTCGGCCTATCCATTCAACTGATTTTGAAGAAATTCGGTAAGCACAGAGATTTACTTTATGCTAAACTAAAAATGTGTTCTCGACATTATTTTTGATAGTTTGAATCTTCTCGACCTTTTCGAATTCGAAGATATTAGGTACGTCTGTCTGTCTGCTACGCTTGAACAGCCCATCTTTTCAACAAATTTTATGATAGATTGTAAAATTAAGGAGTAAAAAAAGCTTAATCCACGTGGCCGATGGCATCATCGATACTAGGGAATGAATCCCAGTGTATGTGACCTCACCCTGTCATAACGCAGACAGTGCGCGCGCGCAGCGCATAAAACTGTCATCGGATGATCTGTTGCCGCGCACGAGGGAACAGATGCCAGGAAATAGCTGGAAGTCTGGCTGTTATTGTTTCTAGCGCTTTGTGTTGTTTTTGAGGGAAAACAATAATTGAGAAGAGTCTTTTATAAAACTAAGTCCTGTTACGCGGTATTCGGGACTAACTACCACCGCTTAAAGCAGTATTAATTTAATATTGTTCACGTGCTTGTTTCAGATAACGCATGATGACAGTAACAAAGAATCAATGAAATTATGAATTTATCTAATGAAATAGGATTAATGGATCATAAAAAACGTATTTATTTTTCTATTTCGAATGAGATTGCTATTTATTTTGATAAAATAAAATTATAAAATACAGCAATCCGCTATATTAAAACACCAAGAAGCGAATGACGTCACAATGGTTTGTTTTCGAGCTTTGACAATCACACTATTGCTTACTGCACACTGCACAGAGTATATTGGTAAAAATAATAGTGACGTCACAAACGACGCCATGACACCGGGGAGCGTTTTGGCGTGAATTTTAAAATTTAAATTTCAAATGCCAATATTATCTACCAAACCTTATTTTTCTGCTGAAATAAGATATTTTTTCGAAGTAGTAGATACTTCCGAACATAATCTGACCATTTTTCAAAATCAGTCATCATGCCTATTATAAAAGCTTAGATCCTTATACCTCCTAGTCCTAGTGTCGCAGGTTGGATCCCCAAGCACGCACCTCCAACTTTTTGAAGTTACGTGCATTTTAAGAAATTAAATCTCACTTGCTTCAAACGACGAAGGAAAACATCGTGAGAATACCTGCTCACCCGTGAGTTCTTCATAATGTTCCCCAAAGTGTGTGAAGTCTGCCAATCTGCACTTGGCCAGCGTGGTGGACTATGAATAAACCCTTCTCATTCCGAGAGGAGACTCGTGCTGGGTAGTCAGCCGGCGTTGGGTTGATAAGAGATATCGCTTATATAGGTCTTAAGATCAAACGCTCCTTCGCCATTTGATTGACAGAATTTTGTATGGAAAATTCTGCCCATTTCTTCCGCCACGTCCTTGTTACCCCACAGCATTCTCTGTCTAGCTCCAGACGCTTCCTTCGAACGACTGGTAGGAAATAATGCGATCTTTTAACACTGTTATTTTAAAACTCTGAAAATGTGCTCTAATCGGTTTCTACACGGCATCGTTCCGGAACGCTTAATAGCTTGGCGCCAAATCATCGCTAAATCACTTGACGTTAAAACGGTAACGGTTTGAATTAGGAAGTACCCTTGGAATTAGGCTTCAGCCTACCAACTTCTAATACCAGGCGTAAACAAGAACCGAAAATAAAATAAAAAGGAGCTAATACCCAAAGATCACGTGCGCAATAGTACGTGACTCCCAGCAATGCGTCTGACTTACTCCCTTACAATATAGCTACAATACCGCGGATGTGCGTGACCGTGAATGGGGCAGAAAGTGGCCCCAAACTTGATCAAAAGGACGGCCCCAGCTTCCGATTGGACGGAACTTCAATGATGAAGGTAAATAGCTGTTTATTTTGGTTTCTGTACTGAGAAGGGAAACTCATTGTACCTACTTCTATTGTATCTATATGTATCGCTTCTGTTATAATATTCCCCCTAGATCCCATATCTCACCGTACATCAACAAAGGAAACCTGCTTAATATGGAATCTAGAAGAAAATTGCACTTGGCTTCATTGTTGTTTGGCGTGATTCAATCTCAAATGCCCCATTATCTTTTCAACAAATTAGAATGGGCAAAGAAGACTAACGCTCGATCAAATAGGGTTTGGACCCTGAGAACTCCTCACCATTCAACAGCAGCATTTCGGGGTAGCTTTAAATTTGCGGCTACGAAATGCTGGAACGACTTGCCCCCTCCCCTGCGTGATACGAGCAAGTCAAAACGATTGTTTAAATCAAAATTAAGAAAGTTATTGTTATGTCAGCAAAAGGGTGAGGTTGTGGAGTAGGCGCTGCTCATATTATCATACTAACATTATTTAACCATTATTATTATTTATTATTATTGTTGTATGTATATAATTATAAGTATATTATTATTTCAGTTTATCTTTTTCATACTCTGTTTACTTTATCTCGACAGTTTTTAAGCTTCGTTACGTTACACTAACCGATTTTGAATTACCTAACATCTTTGTAAGTATTTTATTTTTATAGTAACTCGTCCGAAACTTGTGGATCCACGGAAGACCAGCGCTGTGCCTGTGCTCGAACCACAGTCATAGCAAAATGCTGAGTGGAGTCCATTTTGGGATCACACAAATCATATTTCTGTCTCATTCCTTTCCACTGTCATTATTGTATTGTGGTTCAAAATAAACGCTTTTTCTTTCTTTCTTTCTTTCTTTCTACTTACCCACCTTATAGTCAGACAAACATAATATCTGACCCGGTGACAACGTCGCTAGTCTATATCTATACTAATATTATAAATGCGAAAGTTTGGATGGATGGATGTATAGATGTATGGATGGATGTTTGTTACTCAATCACGTCGCAACGGCTTTTTTTTATCCACTACAAGCTAGCCCTTGACTACGATCTCACCTGATGGTTAAGTGATCTAAGATGGTAGCAGGCTAACCTGTTAGGGGCATGGCAGTTATATTAAACCCATACCCCTTCGGTTTCTACACGGCATCGTACCGGAACGCTAAATCGCTTGGCGGCACGTCTTTGCCGGTAGGGTGGTAACTAGCCACGGCCGAAGCCTCCCACCAGGCCAGACCAGGGAAAATTCAGAAATTATAAATTCCCAAATTGACCCTGCCGGGGATCGAACCCAGGACCTCCGCACATTAAGGCAACAACGCTACACACTGCGCCATGGAAGTCGTCGAGCGGATCTGGATGAAATTTGGCACACAGATAGATCATAGTCTGGAATAACACATAGGCTACTTTCATCCCGGAAAATTAAAGAGTTCCCGCAGGAACCAAAAACCTCAATCCACGCGGACAAAGTCGTGGGCATCCGCCCCTTTACTTACTTATATAAGGTAAATTATCCTATCACTTTGAAATTATGAAGGTATAGATAGGTACTTAAATGTAGACATTAACACTTAGGTAACGCGACTCCGTGTAATGCTCTTCACTAGAGCGCGTCACGAACAGCCCGTGAGCGTAAATTCGATACAGGGAGCGAACATCAAAATTAATTAACAATTCTGCAATGGGTTACCTTCTGAGTAGAGGCACCATGTAGAGAATGAGTAAATTGAGACAAAATGCATGGAGACATTTCTTTGGATATCCTGCGGCTATAGAGATTTCATCGCATCGCATTAGACAGCCCACAAGTCAGTGTAATTATTCTTATTATTGTAATATTTTTGAAGTGAAACTTCTTTAGTCGTGTACGCTTTTATAACATGGTTCCCAAAGAGTTTCTAGATTTGCCATTACATAAATTTAAAACTGTGTTAAACAGAATTTGTTAAGTCGAGGTTATTACACTATCGATGATTTTCTGAATGACAAAGTTGCATGGAAGCAACCGGCCTCGCATCAAGTGACCCACAAGTCAGTGTAATATTTGTAACGTACATGTGTTGTGTTGTCTACGTATTGTAACCTTTTCTTTTTTAACAAAAGAGCAACGGCTGAGTTTCTTGCCGGCTCTTCTCAGTAGAACAGTTTTCCGAACCGGTGGTAGAGTCTTAACGTTTCATAAGTGACACAAGTTGTCCTACATGAAATAAATAAATCATATTTTATCATTTACTGGAAGAAAATCTGGCAGGTAACTGTTATAATATTTTTAGGAAAATCCACGAAATTCCAAAACATGATTAACTTTAGCATGAGCATATCTAAGTAATGAAGCATGGATACATGTCTAGGGATAAATTTAATTAATATACTTATTACCGGAGTGGCAATTATCCAACCCCACGTAGATACGATAACGTTATTAGGCGTCTGGAACGAGCACGTAATATTCTCGTACTCATAGCATTAGGGTAATACTATTGCAGGTGACAAGTTGATGATAAAGCATTATTGCGACATTTTGCTGGGAAATAACAGGCTTACCGTATTAACGCTATTTTGGTACCACCTGACAAACAATTCGACAGTGCGGAACCCTAATTATTGATTTTTGGATTCAAACTCAATCTCAAAATATATTTATTCAAAATATGTAAGTACCTGTGGTGGTCTTCGCAGTCCGCGCATAATCCAATAGATGACATTAGATACTAGTAGCGCAGAATGAACACGAAGAGCCCAACTCACGCTAACGAAGTGTTCTCTGAATTACGCTATATATACGACCTCCAACGATGAACGGTCGGACACGTCCTTAACGACCCCGATGACCAAATCACTACCGACAATGCTCCCTACATAGGGCCACACCACAGCCACACTCAAACACCAGCTTAGGTAGGCGTTGCCCCCCCCGATGTCATCGAGCCCTAGGGCTCTTTTCTCGGCGACGCCTAGCGCTCGCCCAACCCCCCCGGTGATGCTGTAGCGGCCAGTAGGGCCATGCAGCATACTCCATCCAGTAGCTCTAGTATTGAATGCAAACACTGATTGTCCATTTACATACTTTAATTCAGCAATTTACACTCATACAACAATTTTGACATTAGGCACCAATCTCCCGCCAAGCCTTACGCAGTCGGAATTCCGCGGGCTCGTACGAAGCGATTTGCTTCCTCGTTTCTAATTCGAACCGCTAGGATATGGAATGTCCTTCCGGCTTCCGTTTTCTCCTCCTCTTTTAATATAGGTACCTTCAAATCAAGAGAGAATAGGCATCTTCTAGGCAAGCGCGCTCCACCAGGCTGCATCACCACTTGCAAGCAAATCTGATCGCAGCCAAGCGCTAGCTATTTCAAAAAAAAAAGCGCTCCCAATCCCGCTGTCACTGTCAAGAGCCGTAGAGGTAGTAACTTAGTAAAACCATAGAATTGACATATCTAACACTAGTTGCTATTTAAAAGAGCAACCGCCGAGTTTCTTTCTGGTTCTTCTCACTAGGAAGATCCAGTTGTAAATTCACTTGACGATGCACAAGCACTTATAAAAGTTTATTTGAATTAAAAAAACGAGTGTGCTTTAGGCCACACGACTGAAGTAAAACTTCTTTACGGTATGAGAATTAAGATACATAACTGAAACATACGAAGTAACTGGCTATGAGAGAAAGAGAGAAAGAAAATGTGTGCTCGCATCTCTCTCTCTTGCTCCTCTACAATAATATACGAAACGTAACTCTCTCTCTTTCTATCTTCACTAAATTATATCTCCCTCTCAACTTCCGTTCGCACTTTTACTAACGCTCTCGTCACGCATTCACCAGCTTGCTCCCCAAGTCAAGCGTGTGTAAAGAAGTTTTACTTCAAAAAATAAGTCTATGACTTTATGGTTTAATTAGCCTAAATTGCAAATAGGCAATTTGGGCACAAACCAAAATAATAGGTAATTTAAACTGTAATCACGGTAATCTGGGAATGATAAATGTCAGCGCCATTTAACTATCCCCGGACAGCGGTAAATCTTGCGCGCTGGACACCTGCCAAACTAAGCCCGGTGTATTTAGGGTATTTAGCGGGACAGTTGTTTGCGGACTAGTGGTTTGATCTAGTGGTTAGTATGTTCGACTGCAGCCGACGAGCTCTTAAGTTCGAGTCCGGGATCAGGCCATAATAATTATTGGGTTTTAAGATATTCTCAGTACTAGCCCGGAGTTAGTAAGTTGGCGGTGTTTCACCCCCGTGCATCGGATAGCTCGTAAGTCAGTCCTGCGTGCCTCTCCGGTCGTGATTTTCCGTTTCATCGGGCTTTCAGAGTATAGATATAATGAAGAAAGAAAAAAAGATATAAACATAAATGAGTGAGTGCACTCGGTAAGCGATGGTCTAAGATGGTAGCGGGTTAACTTGTTAAGGAAAATTTTCCAGTTTCAACACGATATCATACCGGAAAGTCTTTGCCGGTTGGGTGGTAACTATAGCCACGGCCGAAGCCTCACAACAGACAACACCAGAGGAAAATCAGAAATTATAAAGTACCAAATCGACCCTTCTGGAAATCGAACCCGGGACCTATACCTATTATAAGAGACCAATGCTCACCACTGTGCTCGGGAGGTCGTCCACATGTGATGTAACGCAAATGAAAAGATTTTCCAATCGATTATTTTCCGGTTTTGTAACGAATCTTAAACGATTTATCGCTTAGGTACGAGTTTTCGAACCAAATTGATTTGAAATCGCTCCTTATCATGGCACATTGCCAAGCTGAGTAGCTATTGCCTAGCTATTACCGACAGTGGTGCAGTTAGGCAGTTAGGTTACGTTTGAACTGCGAAAATATTCGCGCGAATTTTATACTCGCGATTAATATGTCGCGTACGAATACGGTGAGCGTTATACAACTAAATACAGCACAATATATTCGCTCGAATACAAAATTCTTACCACACCGCGTGAAATTTGTGTCAAACCGGAGAATTATTTTTCGCGGTTATATGATTTCTAGTGTTACAGAATTGGGTATTTTACAACTAGTCAAATCAGTTACTTTTTCAAAACTTCAAAACACGCGTATACTATAGGATTTTGTATGAAATACTGAATTGTGACGTCATCAAAAGTCAACGCACTTTAATGGATAATTTAAAATGGTTGTCAAATATAAAGTCTTTTGGCAGGTAATTTAATAATTACCAAAAAATAATTTATTTGACTAGTTATCAAATAAGAAAATTGCGAAAAAAAACACGCGATTGGTTTTCGCAGTGCGAACGTGGCCTTAGTCGCATCATTAGACCGAGCTGATCGGTGATTTGTGTGCCGATCTATCTTCCGATTGACAGCGGCTTGGGAGATTGACACCACCAATACAGATAGGACAAGCAGTTCAATGTTTACTTTTACTTTTTCAAGTGAAAACTTCTTTAGGCGTGTTGAGCACTTTTTGGTAGGGAGTAAAAATGTGGATTCGCGTCACCGACGTGCTCCGCGCATGCTCGCGTTATTACAAAAGGTCTTAAATATAAATATACTACATTCGTAATTAAACAGTAATGCCTTTTAAAGTTTATATTTTAATTATTTAAATTTTTCTTTTTAATAAAAATCGTTTTAACTTCTATCGGCTTCGTAACTTCTTACTTCTTCTTCTTTTATTCTAGAAAATCATTGATTTACCAGAATAAAACTAGCCTACGTCCGTCCCAGGGATAAAACCTCATCTCTGTTTAAATTTTAGTAAAAATCTCTATATAAAGTGGAAAGTCCTTACTCGTTCGCCCTATGACTGAATCAACAAAGCCCAGCCCAAAGCTGAATAATAATATTAGTGTAGGTATAATTTATAGATAGGTTTCCTTTTTAATGAAGGCGGATAAATAATGATTTTTCGAAATACCCATGGGAGCGCAGCCCACAAACAGATTCTAAGCAAGTAAGGATTTTCAGTTTTGTAAAATATAAAACGAATTGAGAGATAGAAGCTGAAAGATAACTTCGTATATTTTTAAAACAAACATCGTTCAGAAATTCCGTGATTCGGAAAAACATCCGCATTCAAACAAATCGAATTACGCTATTTGCGGCCCAATTTGATTACGTACATTCGGCTTTCAGATATTTTTCGTCACATTTCATGTTATTTTATGGGATCAAATTTGTGTAATCGTTGAGTTAATCAAGGGCTGTTGAACTTGTTTCATTCTATCCATCGAGGACTGTTGGACTTATTTCACTCCATGCATCGAGGGCTATTGGACTTGTTTCATTATATCCATCTAGCGTTGTTTTACTTGTATCATTCGATCCATCGAGGGCTGTTGGACTTATTTCATTATATCCATCTAGCGTTGTTTTACTTGTTTCATTCGATCCATCGAGGGCTGTTGGACTTGTTTCAGTGAGTCCATGTTAGTGCGCTAAGTACTCGAAAAAGAGAGTTATGTTGAGTATTTTAAAACTAAAATTAGAGTAGTGATTTTAATTTCGAATTGTGAATTTCGTAGTGTGTTGAATTTGAATGTGTGTTTTAGAATTATAATCCTTATTTTAGTAACGTCAAGGCTACGTGACATCAAACTGTCATTTTGAGTAATATTGCTTAAGTATTGCTTTAAGCGTTGGCAGGATGGCCAAGTTAGCTGATGTCGGTTTTTTCATACGGGCTCTATAGCACAGCCTGAAGTGCTTTTAAGGTTGGTCTTGACACCGTTAGTGCATTGTGATCTCTTTCTTTGTGCAACGTCAACCTTATTGGAATCTATTTTATACTATACCTGAACAAGCGTGAAACAAAGATTCTTTCTTGAGACTAGATTTTCAATTTTCATGGTTAACTAAGTCCGAACTACCCACGGTTTAGATAAGTAAGTTCGTACCTAAGTTTAGTAATATTTTGTAACTCACCTATTAACCCCAGCTTTTAAGGAAAAATCTGCTGACTGCTGAGACGTATTCAAAAATATTATTTATGATATTGTTAATATTATTAATGATTGTGTCTGTATATATTTGCACACTGCCACTGGCAGTAAACTGTGAACGGGATTATTTCTATCAAAACAACTGTTGTTACCCACAAGTTAGAAAAATAAAAAAATCTTTCCTGATGCGTCAACTTTGCTTATCCTTGTTATACCCGCCCGACTTCAACATAGTGGGTAACTATCAAAATTATTTTTTACTTTACAGTGGCGTTGGAAGTCGGTTTTTTGGAAATAATTTTTATTTTTACTCGTAACTGCCATACCCATAACTACAGTCAGTCAGTCAAGGACTTGTAGTGGATATTAAAAAATAAAAAAAAGCTACCTTTTCACTCTTGATTTGAGGGAACCTCTAATAATTATTATTACTTACCTATAACTTTCAACATGACGTATTTCGTAATATCCGTAAATTGCAAACGTTTTATGAATAAAAATAAGCACTCAGGAAAATAAATAAAATTGATTACACGAGTGCAAGTCAAATGTTTACGCGGGAAAATAAATATTACAAGGTTTGTTTGCTCGTGAAATGTAAATTAAAATGATGTTCATCCACAAAACGTAATACTGGATGAATGAAATGATATTTGCCCACTTTATTGACGTGGAACAAGTCAAAGGCGACGAGCAGAAAATTATTTAAATAAATAAAAGCTTTATTGTACTTACATTATTGTAAGTGGTTGATCACAATTTATCTTAAGACTAAATAAAAAATAAAACTAACAACAAAACAATTGGAGACAACCTCAGCATTGCCGAGCATTGGCAACAATGCTCAGCGCTGGTTTTCAGTTGACTCCATTCGAGAATTAACCTCTATTTAACCTCTATATTATATATTGCTCCGCGCCCTCTGCCTTAATATTTGTTGTATTTTCAAAAGTTATAGGTATTTAGCTGTTTCTTATAGTAAGTATTTTTAAAATTAAGCATTGTAAAGGTCAATCCGTGATTCCGTGCGAAATATATTCGCTGTTGATGTAAGTTATATAATTGTAACATAAGGGTGTAATATAAAACTAGTTTTTTCTACCACCAATCGACGACCTCCGTGGCGCAGTGTGTAGCGCTGTTGGTTTACCGTGCGTAACGTGCGGAGGTCCTGGGTTCGATCCCCGGCAGGGTCAATTTGGGAATTTATAATTTCCTAATTTTTCCTGGTCTGGCCTGGTGGGAGGCTTCGGCCGTGGGTAGTTACCACCCTACAGGCAAAGACGTGCCGCCAAGCAATTTAGCGTTCCGTTACGATGCCATGTAGAAACCGAAGGGGTATGGGTTTAATATAACTGCCATGCGCCTAGCAGGTTAGCCCGCTACCGTCTTAGACTGCATCATCACTTACCATCAGGTGAGATCGCAGTCAAGGGCTAGCTTGTAGTGGATAAAAAAAAACACGCTGACGAAGTCACAGGCATCAGCTAGTTTAATCTATGTTTGATCAAAGAGTAACTACTTAATGCTATGCAAATCGCTAACACTTGTAATACTACTAACGCTTGTGACTTGAAGCATCGCACCAAGTGTTTATGTAAAGCTGAATATTAAATAAGCCGACGCTACGCTCTGTTCAAAGAGTAATAGCCTAATAAATCGCTCGTGCTTGTGCCTTGAAACCTCGTGTATTTAATCAGTTTCTCTTTGAAGCTGCATATTAAACTGCGTGGCCACGGGCGGCGCTGATCAAAGGGTAATTATTTTAATTCCGCGAGCGCCGCTATTTTGACAACGTCTGTACGCTCGCAACCGTTTTGCGTTTCGGTTGTGGTAGGGAAATTGAATAATCTGCTAATATGGGGCCATCCATGTATTGAGTAAGCAGATGACCGCTTGTCTAAGCAAATCGTAATCATTTGACAGCTTAAAACGTATTACTCGAACTGTTTATACAATGGAGAAGTTTACCATTTTTTTTAATTTATTATGAAAATTAAGACAAAATAAAACAAAAATATGAAAGAATCATTAAAATATCTCAACAAATGAAAAAGTTATGGAACTTTAAAGTTGCGCTTGCAAGACGGGAGACGTGACGTCATAATTCCCTGACAACAGACTTTATAAAGCTGAATAAAAGAAATAAAAAACTTTAATTCAATTAACATGACTTAATTGAATTAAAAGCACTTAATTTGTGGGTGAAGATAATTTTGAAGTATTAAATCCCGGCTAGGTATTAAAATTCACTCACAAAATTTCTTACTCGAGTATAAGATACAGGAATCGGTGTACATTAAATAATTAAACTTTTAGATCGTCATTGCTCAGTCATTTATTGATGGAGTGTAAAAAAAAACACTGATTTATTAGTTTTAATCTATATTTTACTTCCGTTGTGTTAAATATGATATTCACAACATCATGAAACTTATCATACGCACCCGACAGTACCTACTACAGTAGCATAGATTAATTAATTATACTGAGTGGTAGTAAAAGCCGGTGGTGTGATCGGTTACACCCGGAGAAGGGTATTAAACTCGAGAGTCATCGTATCCCTGAGTTTATTATCCTTGCAAGTTCCACCTTGGTCAGTACCATCATTACCCAGGCAACAGCACCAACGCTGCCTTGTTCACGTGAGCTTGGTGCTAAGTTTATGGACTGTCGAGTGCACAAGTTGAAAGTCGATCGCATAAATTGACGCGAAAAGAATTGCACTCACGCGGCAAAGCAGTACATTCATGTGGTCAAAGTTTAATCGCATTAGTTGTAGTGTAATGAGTTTTTTTTTTCATTTTAATTAATTCATAAGCGAGATCTATTATTATTTATTACTTAGTACGTTTGTCTCAGATTTTATATAGAACTAAAATGTTTAAGAGGTGGCTTATTGACCACACCTTATTTTTAAGTTAAGTAGAGTACATAAATTAAATTTAACTTAGATGTGTTGATCAATAAAAAAATATTTATTTACTAGATGATGCCCGCGACTTCGTCCGCGTGGATTAAGGTTTCTCCGCGTATTTCACTTTTATGTAGAGTGCGTGTTTGTGCATAAAAAGTACAGACTTTTTGTCCTATCCCTAATGTATTTTCGCTGTGATAGCTGTAGCCAATAAAACTTGTTTAAGAGTAACTGAAACGCATTTTTATGAACAAGTTAAAATGTTGCCAATCTATGTAATAAAAAAGATATAAAAAGTAACATAAAATATTAGTCGCCACATAAATTAAAGTTGTCAGTGAGCACTTGTCTCGTCGCCTGTACGCACCCAGGTGAACATTTACGAGATCGTAAAATGCTAGACGGGAAATTAGAAATAGACGAGGAATGCGCTTGCGCAGCTTGCCTGTAAAAATAGCATAAAACATTCAAGGCATTGTAATGAGCTTAAATATCTGCCAATTAAATCCATACTAAATTTTAATTATGCTAAAGTAATACAATGAAATTTCTGCTACGCTTTCACGGCTCATTGTTCAACCGATTTCGATGAAATTTAGTACGGGGATATATTGTACCCCGGGGAAGGACATAGGCTACTTTTCATCCCGGAAAATTAAGGAGTTCCTGCGGCAATAAAAAAATCTTATCCAGGCGTACAAAGTCGCGGGCATCATCTAGTATTACAATAAAATGACAGAATTTCTCAATACAGCATATATTATTATATTGTTAAAACATCAAATTTATTCTTAGGGTTCTATATTTTATATGGTAACATAGTGGCTAAAGTTGACCTTCCTTCAGGAGGGGTCCGAGGTTCGAATGCCGGGCACACACTTGCAGTTTTTCGGAGCTATTTTCGTTTTTCGGTCAATTTGCTGACTTGACTAGACAGGTGGTGTGTAATTAATTCAGAGACGAGATCCACTTATAGCTAAAATTCGAGGTCAATATATTGCAGGCTATTTTTGTCCCGAAAAAGATTAGGGTTCTTAGGTTAGGGTAAGGATTGGTGGGTGATGAAAAGTTTGGTTGATTTTACTCTGCAACTCAGTCCTCTGTGTGGAACTGGTCAAGCTGAATAAATGCTTATTCAGGGTCTAGCCCCACTTGAAATGCACGCAGCGGCAAATATTATATGTATGAGTTTGTAACCTCCTCCGTACAACTTCATTGAAAGAATACTTGCTGCTCCGTACCGCGCAGTTCCGTGTATTTCAAGTGGGCCTAGACCTTAAGGGTGGATGGCTAGGGTATAGGACAGTTGCATTGAAATTAACGCCATCCTGACAATCATTAACTTCAAATCTCGTTGACAGCGCACAGAAAAAAATTTACACCAGTTAATTGAATTAACATAATATTTATTTTTGTAAATTATAGCACTTTTCATTTTAACTGTACGTGGTTCGTACGCAGGTAATCGTATATGGAATCGTTAAATGCTGGCTGCTTTTTAAAATAGAACAGGGATGCGCCTGCGCCGACAGGGCATTCAATTTGTTCCTTTAAAAGCTACATCAGCTCTATGAAGAACATAGGGCCTCGTTAGTCTAGTGGTTAGCATGTTCGACTGCGGCTGACGAGGTTCTGGGTTCCGAGGCCCGGGTCGGGTCATAGTTATTAAGTATTGCGTTTTTCTGACTAGAAATACTCGGTACTAGCCCGGAATTAGGAAGTTGGCGGTGATTCACCCCCGTGCCTCGGAGAGCACGTTAAACCGTCGGTCCCGGTTATTATCACTAACAATAGTCCTCAAAACCCGCCAACCCGAATTGGAGCAGCGTGGTGGGTCTAAGCTCTAATTCCCTCTCTCCTATGAGAGTGGAGGCCTGTGCCCAGCAGTGGGACGACGGGCTGTAGTGGTAGTGGTGGCAGCTTTTAAACCAACGCATAGCAATCTAAAGTAAAAAACAAACCTAAAGAGCTTTCTATATCTTAAAATTCATTTGATCGACTTATCAAAGCCATAATCAGGGGCCATAACAATTTTTATACGCTTTCCAAAACCGGAAATCCGGTACACGTCCCGCCATGATTTATGTTTTCACCATATACCAGGTGATTGATTGATAATTTATTTCACTCATTAGGAAAACCGTTCACGACTCACTCCAAATAGAGTGAACGAGACGGATAGGCGAGGAACCAGTGGCGACAAAAAGCCTTCATACATTTTTTTTTAATCTAAGTACTACAAGTTAGCCCTTGACAGCAATCTCACCTGATGGTAAGTGATGATGCAGTCTAAGATGGTAGCGAGCTAGCCTGTTAGGGGCATGACAGTTATATTAAACGCATACCACTAATCGGTTTCTACACAGCATCGTACCGGAACGCTAAATCGCTTGGCGGCACGCCTTTGCCAGTAGGGTGGTAACTAGCCACGGCCGAAGCCTCCCACTAGGTCAGACCGGCGAATATTCAGAAATTATAGATTCCCAAATTGACCCTGCCGGGAATCGAACCCGGGACCTCCGCACGTTAATACAACAGCGCTCAACACTGCGCCAGAAAGGTCGTTGATGTCCTAGATGAGCGACAAACGCGATACCGCGACTCGTTACCAGTGGTAACGAGTCGCGGTTGCGTGGTAACTTACCACGCAACGCGACAGTATCAAACAGTAGCTGACCCTTCGCGGGGCCTACGTTTTCTCGTAAACAAGTTTGTAATTTTTTATGACGTCGTATTGCGTCACCTCGCTTTCGTCGCTCTGCCAGGACAAGTTGATGACGTCATAAGTTAGTATTTCATACTAGGTTTGGACGTCATCAACATATGATGCCATTTTTAACTTTTATTGATTTTTAAAAGACCTTCTATTTAATAAATTCGCAAAAAAAAAATGTCGTTGGGAACAGCCCTATTCTCAATTCTATTGCAAACGTTTCGGAAATCAACTTTACTTAGAAGAACCAAAACTTTATAATATTATGTAGCCGACGCAAATGATGTTGTTATCGTCGTCTCAACCTATAGACGTCCCCTGCTGGACGAAGGTCTCCTGCATAGATCTCCACAGAACACGATCTTGTGCCGCTTGCTTCCAGGGTCTCCTAGCTACTATATTATAATTTTAATTATTAATATAATTATAATTTTTTTATTTAATATTTAATATTTTTATAATTATTATTTAATATTTTTATAATTATAATTTTTAGAACCTACAATTTTAGTATTATTTGTATTCTGAACTTGCGTCTGCTGTCATGTATATTTTATTATAAACAGAGTTTAACCTTACTTGTTAATATACTAATTTCACCTTATAATATAATTAAATATAAAATTTGCTGTTTGGCTTACTTTTACTTATGTATATTTTATTTTTTACAAAGTTAACCATACGTATTAATACACTAATTTCCCTTATACTGTAATTAAATATATAACTATATATAAATTTATTTGTGTATTCATGTTATAAAATACAAAGGTGACAAATTTTTAAAAATTGGATTTCTTAACACAGGGTCTTTAGGTACAAAGCATGATGAGTTCTTGGTGGCCATGGATCGATTCCAAGTTGATGTCATGGCGATCAATGAGACCTGGTTGCGTGCTGGGGAGGAAGGTCGAGCGCCTTCTGTCCCTGGTTATAGACTTCAACATATACCCCGCCCGGACACTGTGCGGAGTGGCCGCGGTGGAGGTGTTGGTTTTTATATTAGAAGAGGTCTTAAGACCAGGGCGTGCCCATTCCCCAAACACGAGACCGTTGAGCAGATGTGGATTAGTTTAAATGTCAACACTCTTAAGATTGCCATCGGAACTGCCTATAGACCTCCGTGGTTAGATATTGATCTTTTCTTAGATGTCCTTACTGACACTATTCAAGCTTTATCAAGTTATGACCATGTAGTTTTGCTAGGTGATTTTAACATTAATTTGCTTAATATACATGATACAAAAACAATGAAACTTAATGCCTTTTTTAATTATTTACAATTAACGCAAATAATTGTTTCACCGACGCATTTTACGGAATTCAGCGAAACATTGATTGATATTATATGTACCGATCTACCAGTAAGAAATGTTAATGTAACGCCGATTGCAACCCTGGGTAATCACGCCTTCCTCGACTGCGTTTTAAATATCAAAAAGGGAAAGATACCATCCAAATCAATTGTATTTAGGCCGCTTAAGAGTATTGATTTAAATACATTTAACGCAGATCTTCTGGCAATACCGTGGGAGGATCTTTCATCCTTGGGATGTGTTAACCATATGGTTTTGTCTTTCAACAAATATGTTATAGAACTGTTTGATACACATGCCCCCATTAGAACTAAAATAGTTAAAGATCGTCATAGTCCGTGGTTAACTTGCATTGTTAAATTTATGATGGCATTGCGAGACGATGCTCACACTCAATGGCGTCATGATAAATCGGAATCGAATAAGAGTAATTATAAGCAGTATAAGCACTTAGTTATAGAAGCTATACATAATGAAAAGCGCGCATATTTCAAGTATGATATTAACAATAAAATTAAATACCCTAAAGTCTTATGGCAAAATTTAAAATACACAGTCTTGCCTAAAAAATCCGAGCAATTGCCAGCTCATTTCATCGATGTTGAAGCAATAAATGCGCACTTTCTGGATGTTCCAGGTTCCAATAAAATTTCTTTGTCACAACTTACTTACTACGAGTTTAATAAGCTATATGAAGGTGATTTTTCTCTCAGTACAACAAATGATACTGAAATATTAAAAATTATTAAGCAGTTACACTCTAATGCAGAGGGAACAGATAAAATAACACTAGATATGCTCCTTATGACGCTTACCCAAAGTTTAGAGACTATTATGGCTGTAATAAACACGTCAATATTAACATCTACGTTTCCAAGCAATTGGAAGGTTGCCTTAGTTCGTCCACTTCCTAAAATTTCAGACCCTCTCACGCCTAAAGATCTTCGGCCAATAAGCATACTGCCATGTTTATCTAAAATTTTAGAAAAGATTGTTTACGCGCAGGTAATGGCGTATGTTGAGAAGTATCAGATTTTACCGGAGTATCAGTCAGGTTTCAGGGCAAGTCGTGGCACCGTAACTGCACTTTTGGATGTCACTGATAATATTCTCGCAGCACAAGATTCAGGGATGTGCACTCTCCTAGTGCTATTGGATTTTTCTCGGGCATTTGATAGTATCAACATACCACTTTTATTATCAAAGTTATCGTATTATGGTTTTGATGTTGATGCTGTGAAATGGTTCGATAGCTATCTCACAAACCGCACTCAATTTGTAGAAATTGTGCATGAGGATGGACAGAAGTACAGGTCTGCGACTGCTCCAGTTCCCAGGGGGGTTCCCCAGGGTTCGGTTTTGGGTCCGTTACTATTTATTATATATACCGCTGATATGATCCATCAAATTAAAAATTGTAAATACCATTTATATGCTGACGACCTACAGTTGTACTACGCATTTAAGCCTGAGGAATATCAGCGTGCCGTAAATTTGGTGAATGATGATCTTAGCCGCATTGCGGATTGGTCAGAGCGTAATTCACTTGTGCTCAACCCGGTGAAGTCTAAGTTTATATTGTTCGGTACTCCTAAAAGTTTAAACAAAGTAAAGGCAGATCATCAAAGCAGTGTAAGGGTAAATATTAGGGATAATGACCTAACCAGAGTATTTCAGGCGCGTAATTTGGGTCTACTAATGGACTCAGACCTGAGATTTGAGGCCCATGTAGCTGAAAATGTTCGTAATAGCTTCTACCGACTGAAGATACTCTATAAAGTAAGGAAATATCTCTCTCAAGAATTACGCATTCAGTTGGTAGAAGCATTAGTACTATCAAAGTTGAATTACGCCGATGTCGTGTTTGGGCCTCGTCTCTTGTGCAGAACAAAGCGCATTATTCAACGCGTGCAAAATGCCTGTGCGCGTTTTTGTTTCGACATACCTCCGAGAAACCATGTTACTCCTTTTCTAAACAGCCATCAGTTATTAAAAATGAGGTCTAGGAGAAAACTACATCTTTCTGGTCTGCTTTTCGGAATGTTTAAAATGGGAAAACCTTTATACCTCATTAATAAACTTAACTGGGTAGGCGACGGCGAAATGGATCGTCTAAGAAGTGTGCGCAGGAATCGTCTTTGTGTGCCATTTCATCGTACAGCTGCATTTCGTGGATCTTTTACATACTCCGCCACTAAATGTTGGAATAATATACCACCACCGATAAAAGATCTTAAAAACAAGTATTCCTTTAAACTACATCTTAAAAAATTTCTTCTCAGCAAACAGTTAGAATTCCAGGATCATGTGGCGGAGTTTTCTTTTCTTTAGATATTACAATATTATTTCTTATTTATTTATTTTTATTTTATTTTATTTTATTTTAATAGTACCTGGTTATAAATAGATTAATTTTGCATGTACTGTTTATTTATTTATATTTGATTAGTTTTATTTTTATTTCTAACTAGCCTCATTATTTAATTAGAATATATTATAATAATTATTTTATTTACGTGTACAGCCCTTTAGTATAACTAGAATAATTTATTAAGTAGTAATAATTAGTAGATAATATAGTTACCAAACCGTGGCGTCACCTGGAGAAGGGCTCCAGCTGAAAATCAGCGCGGAATGCTCTTGTAAATATTTATTGCAAGGCATTCTGCACCATGCTGAGCTGATGCCATTTTTCGGGTTGTGCCACACACAACAAGTGTTTATCGGGGTGCCTCTAGGACTTGACCATGAGTTTAATGCTCGGGTACTGGAGGCACCATGGTAACATTTACCTTAAGATTTTGTAATGTGTGGCACAATGGTGAGAATAAATAGATTTTCTTTCTTTCTTCTTTCTTTCTTTCTACTCGCTTGAGATCGTCCGACATCCAAATATCCATCCATACTAATTATTATAAAGTATGTCTGTGTGCCCGGGTTCGAGTTCCGGGTCGGGCCTTAATTAAGTACCTATTGGGTTGTTCTGACAAGACATTCGCAGTACTAGCCCGGAAAGTTGGCGGTGTGTCACACCGGTGCCTCGGAGAGCACGTTAAGCCGCGTCGGTCCCGGTTATTATCAGTAACATGATATCGTTAAAGCCCGCCAACCCGCATTGGAGCAGCGTGGTGGGTCTAAGCTCTAAATCCCTCTCTCCTATGAGAGTGGAGTGCCCAGCTGTGGGACGTTATTGGGCTGTAGTGGTGGTGGATATCATTGTAACCAATTTTGATAAAATTTGGTATAGAGATAGATTGCATCCCGGGGGACATAGGCTTCATTTTATAACGGAAAATTAAGGGGTTCCCGCGGGAATAAAAAAAAACTTAATCCACGAATATGAAGTCGCGGGCATCTTTAGTTATGAGTGTATCAACTCCTTGCCTAGTAAAACGGGTCTTGCAGTAAATCGATTGCTTCCAGACAATATTTATGTCGGTTTTTGTGACAGCGTTGAGCAATTGGTGACGTGGACAAATATGGACAGACCGATTTGTAGTTATTGTAATTTTATAGACTTTTTGTAAAGCGGTATTAAAGCGTTCCGGTACGATGCCGTGTAGAAACCGATAAGGGGTAAAACCATACTCACTAATATGATAGTTTTACGATATACGTAAAACTGTGCTAATATTATAAACTAGCTGATGCCCGCGACTTCGTCCGCGTGGAATAAAATTTTTCAATGCCCACGGAAACTCCTTATATTTCCGGGATAAAAAGTTGCCTATGTCACTCCCCAGCTGGTCCTTGATACTCATAAACCCATGAAAAATCACGTCGATCTGAAGGATTTGTCCTTCAACAAACAAACACACATTTTCGCATTTATAATATTAGTATGATTCGAAAGTGTGTCTGTTTGTCTTTTTGCTACTGTTTCCAGGCCCAATTTATCAACCGATTTTGACGAAATTTGTTACAGAGGTAATCCCGGGGAAGGCATTTATCCTGGAAAAAAGAAGTTCCTGCGGGAGTTTTCTAAGTCTAGTGTTTTATATTAAATACTATACTTTATATTATTAAGCAAATACCTACTAGACAGTTAACCACTAGACCAACGAGGCAGTCAAATTACCGTGGAAACTGGAAACCAAATGTTGTGAAGTGGAACCAATCGTTTATCATTCCGTTATGTTGGGTCACTTCACGTTAATTTCCACGTTATTTCCCATAAAAACGATTCGTTTAACACTTTCCTCGGTGATTATTCAAATTTGGTGAAAAATGTTTTAACACGGTAAAAAAAAACATCCGTGAAATGCTGCGAATTGTTTACACATTCCCTAAATGTTTTGTACTCAAAGTTTTTTTTTATTCCACTATAAGTTATCGATCTTGAAATTTGAAACTTGACTGCCATGTCACCTGATGGTTAGTGATGATGCAGTCTAAGATCGTAGCGGGCTGACTTTTAGGAATACGGCGGTTATATTAAATACCACCCATACCATGATTAGTTTCTACACGGCATCGTACCGGAACGTTAAATCACTTGGCAGTACGTCTTTGCGCGGTAGGGTAGTAGCAAGCCACAGCCGAAGCCTCCCACTAGATCAGACCAGAGACAATTCGGAAACTATAAAATCTCAAAATTTACCCTGCCGGGAGTCGAACCCGGGACCTCCCACTATAGAACCACAACGCTCTCCACTGGGCCAGGGAGGTCGATATAATGTATTTTGATTATTTATTGTATCTAAGATAATATAAATACAATGGCATACATAACGGCAATAGAAGATGTAGCGGTCTTCGCAGTCCGCACATAATCCAATAGATGGCATTACTAGTAGCGCACGATGAACACGAAGAGCCTAACTCACGCTAACGAAGCGTTCTCTGAATTACGCGTATATACGACCTCCAACGATGAACGGTCGGACCAGTGGTCCCCGAGCACAACACCCGCTCGGTGGATGATATCATCCTTTGTTACGGTCGAGCCGTATCACCTGCTCCCGTACAGAAATTGACGACCTCCGTGGCGCAGTGTGTAGCGCTGTTGCCTTAACGTGCGGAGGTCCCGGGTTCGATCCCCGGCAGGGTCAATTTGGGAATTTATAATTTCTGAATTTTCCCTGGTCTGGCCTGGTGGGAGGCTTCGGCCGTGGCTAGTTATCATCCTGCCGGCAAAGACGTGCCGCCAAGCGATTTAGCGTTCCGGTACGATGCCGTGTAGAAACCGAAGGGGTGTGGGTTTAATATAACTGCCATGCCCCTAACAGGTTAGCCCGCTACCATCTTAGACTGCATCATCACTTACCATCAGGTGTGATCGCAGTCAAGGGCTAGCTTGTAGTGGATAAAAAAAAATACAATGTGAAAATTTCAATACCTATTAGGTACTATAGGCATAGAATAGGCAATGGTACGGCATAGGTACGTCTTTTGGTTACGGAACCCTAAAAGGCCTAGATCTACCTTTAATTCTTTACGGAGCCCTAAACCTGTAATCTTATGAGAACACACGTCGAGACACTCCATCCATCCATCTTGATATCAAAGCACATTAGCTTTTATTATCCGTTACATCTCGCCTCTCTCTCGGTCGCGAACAGATCGTATCTGTCCGTCCTTGTCTCAATCACGCTGCAGGGCAAGCCATAATTCTGACACTTTCTCCGATGACCCCCGGGTCAGATACAATGCCCGGATTCAGATATCTCTGTTGGTATTGAATAGTATATTAGGTATTATTTGCTGTTAGTATTTTACTTTGTGTTTCTAATTTGAAAATCATTGGCAAAGTAATTTTCTACATATCAAACTTTTTCTACTGAATGTAAGTATTTATGTTTTTTTAATGCTCTACAAGTTAGCCCTTGACTCCGATTGCACCTGATGGTAAGTGACGATGCAGTCTAAGATGGTAGCGGGCTAACCTGTTAGGGGTATGGCAGTTATATTAAACCCATACCCCTATTCGGTTTCTACACGGCATCGTACCGGAACGCTAAATCGCTTGGTGGCACATCTTTACCGGTAGGGTGGTAGTTAGCCACGGCCGAAGCTTCCCACCTGAACAGAGAAAATTCAGGAATTATAAATTCCTAAATTGCCCTGCCGGGGATCGAACCCGGGACCTCCGCACGTTAAGCTGACAACAGCGCTCAACACTGCTTTGTTGTCCTGCCGTAGCGCTTAAACTGCTGAGCCAATTTGGATGAATGAGTTGACAATCGATTCGTTATTATGGTCCGGGTAACACAGGTACACTACTCACATTAATTGTATTAAAAAATCGTAATCGAATTGTTCAAGATTAAACAGTTCATACTTGCTTTTTGAAGTGAAACTTCTTTATAACGTTGCGATCTGAAAATTCGATGAAACGAAAAACGAAACGGAAAAGCGACACCAAATAGAGACAAACATGTTCATAATAGAATGAGATAGAATACAAGTTACATTTGGCTCATTCTCTCGCAAGCTATATTTATCTCACTACTAGATGATTCCCGCGACTTCGTCCGCGTGGATTAAGATTTTTGATTCCCGCGGAAACTCTTTAATTATCCGGGATAAAAAGTAGCCTATGTCCTTCCCCGGGATACCATCTACCCCTGTACCAAATTTCATCAAAATCGGTTGAACAGATGGGCCGGGAAAGCGTAGCAGACAGACAGACAGACAGACAGAAACACTTTCGCATTTATAATATTAGTATGGATCTCGTAGGCTACTTTTCTGAAGTTTCACTTCTGCCGTGTGAATGTGTGTGACACACACTTTTTTTGATACGCAATAAGCATGCATCAATGAACTCTTTAAAAAGTTGTAGGCCTATTACACTGCACTTTTCACAGGGACCCTCAACCCTGAATCAGTGTAGTGTAACAAGATTCAGGGAGACAGGGTCCCTAAATTGGTTTGGTTGGTTGTGGTAAAACTAGCGAGTAGCGGCCACCCTTTCCTTGGCCCTTGAGAAAAGTGCAGTGTAATAGGCCTATTAGATTAATAGACAATCTTACATTATATTATAAAGTCGACATCTCCTGAAGATGCTCCGGTGTCGGAGCGAAACGTGCGTCGAGAATAGTATTTAAAAATTCTTGTGTGGTGGTGCATGTGAGTGGTGTGCATTGCTTGCTTGGTAACTTGGCTTTCTTGCTTGGTTGGGAAGGTAAACGGTGCTTCGCTTGTAACTGCATGCTTGACCATACAGATTTTTTCTGTTGGCGGATTATAGCAAAATAATAGGCATGATGACAGTAACCAAGAATCAATGAAATTATGAATTTATCTAATGAAATAGGATTCATGGATTATAAAAAACATATTTATTTTTCTATTTCGAGTGAGATTGCTATTCATTTTGATAAAATAAAATCATAAAATACAGCAATCCGCCATATTGGTTAAAACACCAAGAAGCGAATGACGTCACAATAGTTTGTTTTCGAGCTATGACAATCACACTATTGCTTACTGCACACTGCACAGAGTACATTGGTAAAAATAATATTGACGTCACAAACGACGCCATGACACCGGGGAGCGTTTTGGCGTGAATTTTAAAATTTAAATTTCAAATGCCAATATTATCTAGCAAACCTTATTTTTCTGCTGAAATAAGATATATTTTCGAAATAGTAGATACTACCGAACATAATCTGATCATTTTTCAAAATCAGTCATCATGCCTATTGTAATCTTTTCTTGCTAAATCATGAAACGCCTGATTGTATCCAACGTTTGATAAACATTTTCGATGACGATTTTCTTACACAATCAGGGGGAATATTCTTTAAGCCTAAGGGTACATTAGTCCCAATGTTTGGGGCATGCAGATAGCACGCCAATAAGAAGCCTTCAGATAAGCTCTTTGTTTGCTTTCCTCTCGATGGGGTGCTTTAACATTATAAAGGTTTGGAGGGGAGATCTGTATAAGACGTATTTTATTGCATTGTTGAGAGCTATAATGACTTTGTTTAAAGCTTAATTACATTTTAGGATAATTTAACGACGTGGAGATCCCGGGTTCGATCCCCGGCGGGGTCAATTTGGGAATTTTTAATTTCCATGGTCTGGCCTGGTGGAAGGCTTCGGCCGTGGCTAGTTACCACCTTACTTGCAAAGACGTGCCGCCAAGCGATTTAGCGTTCCGGTACGATGCCGTGTAGAAACCGATTAGGGGTATGGGTTTACTACAACTGCCATGCCCCAAACAGGTTAGTCCGCTACCATCTTAGACTGCATCATCACTTACCATCAGGTGAGAGTGCAGTCAAGGGCTAAGTTGTAGTGGATTAAAAAAACAATATAATAACTAATACTAAATGTAATAAAAAAAAAATTGCATATACGTCAAGAAGAATTTCGTAAGTACTAGGAAAAACCGCGAACCTGTTTTTTTTGGTAAATAATCCATCCGCACTTAACATCTTTACGACTCATTAGTCGTTGCACTTACATCTTTTGACGTCGAAAAGCTTTAACTACCAAGTAAATGATGTGGCACTAATAAAAGCCATAAAACAAAATAAGAAGAAGAAAACTTCTCTTTTTGACTGTTCCAATGTTATAAAGCTGTAAATATTAAGTACTAGGTAAATGACTTATTTTTGGCTGGATCAACGTTAAATAGCTGTTGCTACATACTGGGTAAATTACTTATATTTTTGCATCATCCATCAACGTTAAAAAAGTCTAACTACTGGGTAAATGAGATGGAATCTATGGTTTTTGTTTCAGCAGTAATGAAATGGTGGGAGTTACGACCTAGTTTCGACTTAAAGGACGTTGGAGCATATGAAAAGATCGTAATATTTTAAAAGCACTTTCAAGGGAAAACGTGATGAGATGACTAATTACTGTAATGACTAATGAGTTGGTGTGTAAAGGACACAGTGTACGGAGAAATACCGCGTAACAGTTTGAGCTGCATTTACGACTTTATGATGTGAACTCAATTAGGTGTTTTACGGTGTAGCAGCTATTTTTAACGCAAGTTATTTCAATGAACTACATTAGGTAATACGAATGTGATGATATGATTCTCTTTTACTACGTTACGCAGGGCGTTAAAGAATAAATCAAATCAAAGATCGTTTATTCAATTTAGGTAGGTATACTACACTTATTGACGTTCGGTTATTTATAACATATACGAGTAACAATATAATGGTGATAATCAGTACGACATCTTAAACTAAAGCTACGAGGGTTCCAAACGCGCCCTGGTCTGAGAAGAGCCCACAACAAACTCAGCCGGGTTTTTTTTTTATCTCATGGAGTCGAAGTTTGTAGACCCAGCTGTTTTTTGCTTCATGTTGACTTATTATATTATCCGTGAGTTAATTTCCTTTCTGTAGCCATTTTACTCTATTATAAATGTGAATGTTTGGATGTTTGTTAATATGTATTTTGGTTGCTTGTTAATCTTGATGACTCAACCGATTTGGCTAAAATTTTAAGTGATTCTGACGCAATATATGCGCTAAGAAAGGATTTTTTAATTTCAACCCCTGACGGGGTATTTAGGGGTTTGGATCCAATCACAAAAGCGAGCGAAACCGCGGGCAAAAGCTGGTTGCATACAAGATTCAGATGTTTTATTTTAGTTTGTGTTGTTAGGAAAACTTGTCATTGAAAAAAGAAAATACGGAGAAAAGCCGCGTAACATTTTAAGCGGTAGTTTCGACTTTACGACGTGAACTCAATTAGGCGTGTTTTACGATGCATCAGTTATTTTAGACGGCCACACGCATTTCGGCCGTGGACGCGCTGCTTTATTGATAATGGTTCGTTAAGGCTTTTAGTGGTAACATTTTTAATGCATACTTATATTATAAATGCGAAAGTGAGTCTGTCTGTCACCTTTTCACGATACCGAGATAGCGCGTCGTACGAGTAGCATGGCAACAACGAGATATATCTCGCGACGAGAGAGAGATAAATGTTCTCGTTGCCTTTTTCGTTTACATGCATAAAATCCAGTATATTACGAGAAAAAAATTGTCGGCGTGTAAGGGTTCGAAGAGAAAAATACCACAGATAATAAATATTACTTTTATCTTGACGTAACGAGACAAGTCATTTATGTGTAACCTGTGGTGTAACCATGTTAGCCTCGGTAGACAAAATTTTACTCGTGGTGCGCATGGAAACAATCCGGAACACCAAAAAGTTCCCACGGGGTTTTTAAATCTAAATAAAAAGTAAAAGACTTATAGGTTAACTAGTTACACTTAAAATGACATTAAGCGAGTCGCAGAGCACCACTGGATCCAGGTGGCTCTAGACCGCGGCATATTATGGAAGACCCCACAAGAGACAGTCCAGCTGTCAACGGCTAACGGCTTGCGATGATAAAACTAACAATAAAAGTACTAAAAGATGTTCTGATGATTAAATTAGGGTTTTTTCAATACTAAAGGAAATTCAGCAAGTATTTTTTAACGAGAATGAAGTAAGTACTACCTCCAATAAGTACAAATCCTTTATATTGGTGGACGTGGTGTGCTTGAGGCGCGGTGCTGTCCCCCTTACCCTCGTTACCGTGACGTACGCCGAATACCGATCACCGTGACCGTACATTAGGGGTAGGGCTGGCAGTTTGTTACATTTTCTACTAATGGAAAGTGGTATTTTGGCAGGCTCGCCACTAGGATCTAGGTGGTCGGACGACAGAAGGCGAGTCGCAGGTAGCCACTGGATCCAGACCGAGCTAGACAGCGGCGTGTGGACTAGATACCTATGTCCAGCAGTGAATGTCTATCGGTTGCCAACGACGACTATAAGTTACAATATACTAAAAATATTTTCTCGAAATCCTATAAAGTTGACGCCAAGGAAGTACCTAAGTATAACCTCTGACTCCATACGTACCAATCATACTTTTACTATTATAAATGCGAAAGTGTGTTTGTTTGTTGTTTTCGCCTTCAATCACCACGCAACGGATCGCCGTGATTTTAGGCATGGGTATAGTTGAAGACGGAGAGTAACATAGATTACTTTTTGTGAAAATTAAGGAGTTCCCGCGGGAATAAAAAAAAACTCCACGCGGAAGAAGTCGCGGGCATCAGTTAGTCGTTTATATTCGTGGACGTGGTGTGCTTGAGGAGCGGTGCTGCCTCCCTCCCTCTGCTACCCTCGTTACCGTGACGTACGACGAATACCGATCACCATGACCGTACATGAGGGTAGGGCTGGCAGTTTGATTTATTTCCTACTAATGGAAGTGTTGTTGGCAGATTTCTCAGTAGGTGGAGCGGACAGCAAGCAAGTCTGGATTCAAGCGGCGTAAGACCGCGACGCATGGAAGTCCCTATAAGAGACCAATGGGCTATGCTATTTTATGGCTATATTATATGTACCTAAAGCAGTGGATGACACTCGGTTGACGACGACGATTGCAATAAGTAAGCCTTTGACTTTGATCTCATCTGGATGGTAAGTGATGAGAGGAGATCGCAGTTTAGGACTAACTTGTGTAAATAAAAATAATGTGGCCGATTCTGTATAACACAATCTCTAAACTAAACTAAAATGACAGCTTTAAATCTAGTTCTGTCCCTTTCCGCAAGGAGTATTATGGAAGGGTTGGGTTAGTTTATTAAATAAATTGAAATTGAAATTGAAATTGAGATTCAATCCCTTATGGCCATTTGCGCAGTATAAGACAATATCTTGTTTCTTAAAAGTAACATTGTATGATTTGTTTTTTTTTTAATCCACTACAAGCTAGCCCTTGACTGCGATCTCACCTGATGGTAAGTGATGATGCAGTCTAAGATGGTAGCGGGCTAACCTGTTAGGGGCATGGCAGTTATATTAAACCCATACCCCTTCGGTTTCTACACGGCATCGTAACGGAACGCTAAATCGCTTGGCGGCACGTCTTTGCCGGCAGGGTGGTAACTAGCCACGGCCGAAGCCTCCCACCAGACCATACCAGGGAAAATTCAGAAATTACAAATTCCCAAATTGACCCTGCCGGGGATCGAACCCAGGACCTCCGCACGTTAAGGCAACAGCGCTACACACTGCGCCACGTAGGTCGTCAAAGTAAGTAAGTATTTGTATCCGACTCCAGAAAAGATATCTTGTAATATTATGTATGGTCTCATACAACAATCATTGCGATTTAATTTCTTATAAGACAATTATTCATAAGGCACAAGACATTTTCTTACAATGCGCAATAGGCCTTAAAGTGGCAACCCTAAGGCGTAGGTCGGAAGCGATCAGTCAAGCCGACGTGTCGTAGAGTAGGCGTGCCCTCTTACGTTCTTTCCGAGTCGCGTCTGAATTTATGTCGTTGGGTTTACAAATTATTTACTGCTAATTTGTGAGGTGCTGGAATAATTTCATGTTACCCATTTGTATTTTTTTACATCTACCGTACATGTCATATATTTAATACCTTACAAATTGTGATGATCTGTCTGATAATACTATACTTAATGCCCACGTGGATTTAGGTTTTAGCAAAATTTTTAGGGAACTCTTTGAATTTCCAGGATTAAAAATTGCCTAGACGTCCTTTCCCAGGATGCAATGGGCTGTGAAAGCCGTGAAAAAACAGAGGAGGGAAATTCACAATTCCTTAGGTAAGTACAGCCGGAAAAGAAAGATAAATAGTGGCAATTATGGCTACAATTGAAACACTCACAAAAATAAATATTAGAACTCTTACTAAGTGCCAAGTAAAATGAATATCATAAGATAGATATATTATTATAAATGTGAAAGTGTGTTTGTTTGTCCTTTAATCACGCTGCAACGTAGCAACGGATCGACCTGATTTTTGGCATGGGTACCTATAGTTGAGGACCTTGAGGTTGAGAGTGGCATAGGCTACTTTTTATCCCGGAAAATTAAGGAGTTCCCGCGGGAATAAAAAAAACTTAAACCACGCGGACGAAGTCGCGGGCAAGAGCTAGTAATAGTCAAAGGCGGTAAAAGCTACTGCAGGCTTTTACCTGCTACAACTATTATTCCTGTCCAAGTATACTACCAGCTTTTTAACCGACTTCCAAAAAAGGAGGAGGTTCTCAATTCTCAATTTTTTTTTTTCAATGTATCTCGGTGCATATCTCCGTGGTTTCTGAACCGATTTGATATTTTTTTTCTATCAGTCTTTAGAGGAAGCTCTTGAGGTGGTTCCATAAAAATTCTGACTCCAAATCCTCAACCCTGACACTAAAAAGTTAAAAATAAAAATTATTTCCAAAAAACCGACTTCCAACGCCACTGTAAAGTAATAAATAATTTTTATTTCTACCCACTATGTTGAAGTCGGGCGGGTATAACAAGGATAAGCAAAGTTGACGCATCAGGCTCGCTTTTTTGGAAATATTTTTTTTACTTAATTTGTGAGGAGCTTTTAGCATTTGGATTTCAAAGCTATAGACGCAAGCTAGTCGTAAAAATATGTTTTAGTCAAAAAAACAATATTTAGTCCACAATATTTCATGTCATGCAACCTGTCATCGTTATGACAAGTCACTCAGCTCGTTACGCCGTGTCGGGGTTAAGTAATTTATTTGGCCGGTCGCGGTCGTTTCGACCCCTGCCGCTGGAGAGGGTTCATACATTTCCTCTAACAAATGGACTTCGGAAAACATTTTTTATTATTATATTTTGTAACTGGCAGGTACGTATTTGTTTCAATGATTTTCTTTTGTTACTGTAATAATTGTTATCAAATCAAACGCATATGATACTACTGTAGATGATACAGTTTTAGATGGCAGAGGGCTAACCTAACCTATTAGGAGAATGGCAGTTATATTAAACCAGAACAGACAAGACAAAATTCAGCTATTAAAAATTCCTAAATTGAACCTGCCGGGGATTGAACCTGGAAGCTCTCATTTATAAGACCATAGCGCTCGCCACTGCACGGTAGGTGCAACAGAAACTAATCAGTTAATATTGGATAGAAGCAGGTGCTACTTTGCGGAAGTCTATCATAATGAAGGAACCAAAATTTAATTCGCTACAATCCGCGACAAGAAGATCTATGTGGTACAGTTTTTTTTTTCACCACATCACAGAAATCTCCCAAAACCAAAACCAGCGCACGTGTTTCCTGCCTCTTATAACTTAAGTAGGTACCTTCAAGGCAAGAGTGAATAGGCATCTTCTAGGCAAGCGCGTTCCAACCTAGACCTCATCATTGCTTTGCACTAAGCATGATTGTCGTCAAGCGCAAGCCTATCACGCAATAAAAAAAAAAAAAAAAAAAACTACCCTCAAGTAGTAGTATAGTGAGAGTAGTTTTTGGGGGGTTTCTGTGGTGGTGAAAAAAATAATCACTGTACCACATAGATCTCCTTTTGTCGCGGATTGTAGCGAATTAAACTTCTGGTTCCTTCATAATCACGCCGCAACAGAGCAACGGAAAAATAGTCATAGTCATAGTCATAGTCATTTATTAAATATCGGTACACTGTAGGTAGGTACACTTATTTTCGTCTAAAAAATTTACTTAAAAAGCATGATGGTGATAATGGGTAACGTTATCTTAAAACTAAAGCTACGAGGGTTCCAAACGCGCCCTGGTCTGAGAAGAGCCCACAACAAACTCAGCCGGGTTTTTTTTATTTTTTTATTATCAAATAAAAATATTATATAAATTAATAAATGTTTATACTATTAAATACAACGACCTCAATTTACATAGACGGGCCCTGTCAAACAAAGAATGTGGGCGATTTTTAGCAACGCCATCAACGCCATCTAGTCTGAAAAGCGGGAACTTGCTTGCAATATCCGCCATTGCTGAATGACAGCTTGAAAACGTATATGACTCGGTCATAGATTAGTACAGATACGCTTGTTGAAACTAATACCTACATCAGTGTACTCTCTGAGGTAAACGATAAATGATAGTATGATGTTGTTATTTTTACCACTTTTGTTACAACTTTCCTGTAAAACTATTGGACCGATTATAATGCGGTTTTTTGCATTAGATATGTATAGCTTGTGAGAAGGTTCTTAGATATATTTTAAGGTCAAAGTAAACTGAATGGGGAGTTGCAGTACGTCGTGGGTTTTTTAAATTTTATTATTTTTTAGTTATTGATAGGTACTGAAGTTTTGTCGAAAATTGACAGAAATAAAATCATTTTTAAGGTTGCGTACCAAAATGATAAGGAAACAACCCTTGTGGCGCGACATGTCGGTCCGTCACACTTTGCATAATTCAGTAACTACTAATGCTAAAATTTATTGTAGTTAAAAATTTAATTCACGTCAATAATAAATTTTATCATATTATTATTATAATAATATTAAATTAAATTTAAATAGAGTTTAATTTTTAATATTAATGCCTATTGTACGGTCTGCCCGTCTCTAATCTTGATTGCATTTTTTTATCGTACTGGGCTGACTATTCTACGGCTGGAACCCAAAGCCCAAAGTTTTTACTAACTGGCCAGTTAGTAAAAAAAAAATCATACAGTTTGCCGCGGAAGTTAAATGATTGCGTAATGGATAAAAATATTAAAAAGGAAGATTAAATAACGTTTTTTTGGAAATGTATGATTGTGAATTGAAACACTTACCTATAAATAAAAATTATACAGTGCCAAACTAATTAAACTTTAGATGTTAACTTAATAATAACAAATTATCTGCACGACGAGCGATCGTGACAGCGCTACGACGGGAACAAAGATAGATGCGGAACGCGTTCCGCATCTCGGCGGCCCGGCGTTTTTCTATGAAAGGGCCCATCTAGTACTTACATATATATCGATGATTAAATATAATATACTAGCTATAAGTTGAGGATCTGTAGAGTGACATACGAGTAGGCTGCTGTTTATCCCGAAAAATAAAGGAATTCCCGTGGGAATACAAAAAATGCGAATGAATTCGCGGGCATCATGTAGTATTCAATAAATAAGTAAGTAACCAGTAAAGTGAGTAACCTTATGGAAGATATCGGTTCTCGTAAGACAATCGATGGATCAACGTCGCTCGGGTATCTGTGGAAATTATTCATGCGCAGTAATCATGATGAAAGACGCGTTTCACGGTTAGCTAAAGGATTGTGACTTTTTGCGAAATTAAACAAAGTAAATAAAAATAGCTAGCTATTACTCGCGGCATCGTTCGCGTTAAGTTCGATTTTCATACAAAATGTCACTTAGTTGAATGTCAATGTTACCCATAGTATCCTACCATTATACTACAGATCTATGTCTACGGTACTACTGTATTTTTTTAAATTCCTTGACGATACGAAGAAAAATAAAGTTGATATTGCATTTTGGCGCGAAATCATACTTAGATTTTTTAGTTGTAATTATTAAATTTATTTAAATGGATGTTTATTGGATGATAATTAATATATTTCAAAATTCGATGCACAATACGTTAATAGTACAAGGTGAAGGCAGGTAAAGTGAATGTGACTATTTATTTGTGTATCATCAAGTGAAAATAAAGATCTTACTCCTAATGTGAAAATGTAACAGAAAGGCAAAGAAATAATTATTAAAAATCGTTATTTATTTTATTTTATCGCAATCGAAGTGAAAAGTAGAGTGTTTACCACGGGACTAAAAGCCATTCTACTCGATTCTAAAGCATACATCGCTACGCTCGGTAAGCTAAACATCTCGTATGAAATGGCTCATTTTAGTCCCTTGATGAACAATCTACTGTAGAACTCTAGTTTTTCTGTGCAAAATAACGTGCCCCATGGGAGTAGTGAGTCAAGGATTTCGTGTTCTAGGAGATCGTCGGATATAAAATAGCCTATTAGTATGGGCTATTTTATATCCGACGATCTCCTAGCCAACATCTTAGTACTTAGCCAACATCAGCCAGATTTCGTCTTACTAATAAAACGATATCAGCTAAGAACGGGTTCTCAAAGCCCTAGGCATAGTTTGGCCGATACTTGAACGTTTCTTTACATGTTTATTTATTACTAGATGATGTGCGCGACTTGGTCCTCGTGGATTAAGTTTTTTTAATTTTCCGGGATACAAAGTACATAAAAAGACAGACACGCTTTCGCATTTATATTAGCATGGATTATGCAAGTTTATTTATTCGTATAGCCTGCAAGTATAAGTGAACTAAAAACTAAAACGAAACCAGCAAAAACTAATGGTTTATTTTTGCATGAACGTGATAAATCTACCTTCTTACTTAAAAACCATTTCAAAAAATGCGCTATAGGTACTTTAGTATCTTCTTATTCCAAGGTGCTCCCTCAGGCGGTACAAGTATTTCATTTTAAGAAATAAGTTATGTTTTCGAGTTGAAAGGGATCCACAAATCATGACTGCAGGCGATCAAGTACCCTAGCCCTTCATGTACCTGCCTGCCTCTTTATTTATTTAATAGACTTGCTAATATACCCGGCTTTGCTCAAATAAAATATCAGCCGATACTAGATTACCTGATTCAGATTTATCTGATATCTGATGCCCGCGATTTTGCCCTATTAAGGTTTTGTTTTTCCCGCGGGAACCGCTGGGATGCAACTTAACTCTGAACCAAATTTCGTCAAAATCGCAGACAGACACACATTCGCTTAGGCTCATATTACTAGATGACTAGACGATGCACGCGACCATAGAAAAAATAAATACAGCACGCGACTACGTCCGCGTGAATTCAGTTTTTTTATTCCCGGGAAACTCCTTAATTTTCCGCGATAAGAAGCCTATGTCCTATATGCAGCTTGCATGATCTATGTGCAGCTTTCATGATGTGTATAGCTTGCGATATTCACCGCCCAGTGAGCCAGCAATTCGCACCGGCACAATACCACACCACACAAATCTTCCAAATTACTTTCAACGTATGTTTCACTCCAACACCGGAGCATCATCAGGAGATGTCAACTCGATTTTTTTTTATCCACTACAAGCTAGCCCTTGACTGCGATCTCACCTGATGGTAAGTGATGATGCAGTCTAAGATGGTAGCGGGCTAACCTGTTAGGGGCATGGCAGTTATATTAAACCCATACCCCTTCGGTTTCTACACGGCATCGTACCGGAACGCTAAATCGCTTAGCGGCACGTCTTTGCCAGTAGGGTGGTAACTAGCCACGGCCGAAGCCTCCCACCAGGCCAGACCAGGGAAAATTCAGAAATTATAAATTCCCAAATTGACCCTGCCGGGGATCGAACCCAGGACCTCGGCAATATCGCTATACACACTGCGCCACGG
This sequence comes from Erebia aethiops, assembly GCA_923060345.2. NCBI lineage: Eukaryota > Metazoa > Arthropoda > Insecta > Lepidoptera > Nymphalidae > Erebia > Erebia aethiops. The sequence goes on along the minus strand of OV281095.1, from coordinate 15,596,130 downwards.
AGGTCGTCAAATAATTATTAAATTATCATGGACTTCCGTAAAGTAACGCCATGCTTCTATCCAATATCTACTATACTATAGCCTTAGAGCTGTCACCGCTCTCAAACTCCTTGTCTAAGACTATATTGAAATTGAAATGGCAATAAAATAAAAGCGATTCAGGATTCAGCCAAGGATCCAGTATTTCACGCCCCGTTTGAGTTTGCTTAAGCTTCGAGCGAGGATTATACTCTGATTGACTTAATCCGAGATCCTTTATTTAGGACGTCCAAAGATGAATCGGTTCGTAGGATTTTCTTAATGCCATTTTCTGAATGGGTTTATTGAACCGTGGCGAGAATTAGCAATTATTATGAGCTAGACGATTCCCGCGGGAACTAATTAAATTTCCAGGATAAAAAGCCTATGTCCTGTAAAAAATTTCTTCAAAATCGGTTGAATATGTGGGCCGTGAAAGCGTAACAGACACTTTCGCATTTATAATATTGGCATAGCTTGTGCCCGCGGCTTCGCTCATATTAGGTTCGATTTTCATATCAATTTCAAAAGGGGTTGAATTTTCCAAAATCGTGTCATAACGGATGTCTACGTCATCCGGTGCCCTGCGGCGCGGACTTCAGAAGTCCTCGAAAACAAAACGGGCCATCTGCGACGCGGACTTCTAAAGTTCGCGCTAGTATGGACGCCACGCGCTTCGCCAGATGCGGCACTTTTATATTTCTTCCAAATACCATACTGTCTCTATTCTTTTCAAACTTTGGTAAAACCTACTATGATAGACAAGGACACACTGGGATTTTTTTGGGGGCCCTACTCAATGAAATAAATCTATGGGTAGAAGTTTCGTGCGAGAAGGACACGACCTGTAATTTGATACTTTTTTTTTTATTTCTTTTTTTTTTTTTAAATAAATATGGAAAAGAATCTTTGTATCGTGTATTAATACTCTGAAATGACTAACCATAGACAAAACCACGAATTTAGAACAAAGATACGGGTAATATTTTATGTTTTACAAAGATTTTATTTTTAAAAAGGGGATCATTTTTGTTTTTTTTTTTTGCTATTTTTCTGTGTTAACCATAAAGAAGAGCGATTACCTTTTAAACTTTAATCTATAGCTATAGTTCTTAACGATTTGAATGACATACTTTGTTTACATAGCTTTAGTACCTCACCAAGTGTAAGCGAAGGTTAAAGTAAAATAAACCTTAACTGCATTGGTTTAGAGCTCATTTCATCATTTCGTGCATTTATTCACAGCCAGCGCTCCAAACGCTGAATTTGTGACTTTAAAGCAAGATCTTTTGGGTCCATTTTACTTTGACCGTTCGCTTACACTTGGCGAGGTGACGACGTCGATCAACCGTATTTGCAATGTAAAAAAAGATACGCGCCGAATTGAGAACCTCCTCCTTCTTTGGAAGTCGGTTAAAAACTCAGAGTAAGCGTACCTACTGGACGGATCGGGCTGAAATTTGAGATAGCCTATAATCACGTAGGCTTTCGCTAAGAAAGGAATTTTAAATAGTTTTTGTTTGGGCTGTTGATAGTAACCATAGACTAAAAATTTTGGAGGATATCACGCATACCGATATAGTGATAGTACGGCAATTATTCAAAAAAAATACTTTAATCCCTAGACCCTAAATGCTAACTTTAGTCCGCCTACGCTAAGCTATAATGACATCTTTTTAGAGCATGAGAGGTGAAAAAATAATTTTGACACCCTCAATAAACATATTTACTTTCGTACCTATGAATAGTAGGTACTTGCCACTAAGTCTGATTGCAGTCAAGCGTTAGTCTATAAATTAAAAAATAATTAATAGCAACAAGTGCATAGAATAAGGAATTTTATCACCGATTTTGCTTTACTTCGATTGCGAGGAAATGAAACAGTGATTTTTAGAAAATCTGCTTTTAAGAGCATGAAAAGTGAAAGTATTTTTTTAAGTTTGACTTTGCTACTTGAAGACTCTTCGGGTTTGTAGTATCTAATCCGTTTAGTATAAAAGTGCATTTCACGTTAGTCAAGGCCAAACAGCCGGTCCATGGCCAGCCATTGTTTTATTCGTTCCGTTCCCGCTCTGATTAGCCATGCGACGATTTCTGAACGCAGCTTTAATCCTTTACATACAAGAATATACTTTAATTTCATAGAAATACAGTTCAAATTCGAATAGCTTTTCGAACTAAGTAGATTACAAGCGGATCGCAGAAAAGATTCGCTTGAACGAAAGTCAGTGAACGTTCGAAAACCGTCACGGATGTATATAAACGGATTTAGAAAAAAATAAAAACTAAACCATAGCTGACACGATTTAAAAATTAAACGTGAAAAGTCTTTGCAAAATAGCACATTCGTTCTTTAGCGTGGAAACTTGCAACGAAGGTTTAAACGTTTATTTTTTAAATAACTGTCTGTACAATTAGCACCTCATTCTAATTCTTTTAAGCTTATGGGAGTAGTTTTAAATGTTACAAGCTCAGTTTTAAACAGTTTTAGTCAAGTTTAATTTAAGGTTCTTGTTCCGTTAGACCAGATTCTTTTTAAATTGTATCTCGGCTCGACTGGGCTCTATTTTGGAGTCTTAATCTAGAAACAAAGCCAAAAATTTTTCAACTTTTAGGTTAGGTTAAAGGCTTAAAAAATCGTGCCATAGATAAAACGAACTGATACGGTATACCAGAAAGAAAAAAAGGCATGTTTACTTAAAATATTATCTTGAAAGTTAAGCGAAAAAATCCATAAATTGAGGCTTACAAATTGCGAGTGAGAAATTCAGAAATTCATATATTTATGACGAGATACAAAGTAATAAATAAAATAATTTAATTGGCGAGAAATATGCTCATTAGTCCTTTCAAGGCGGTGATCATAACTTAATGTGCTGTCACCTTTGGCTGCGCAAGTTCACGCATCCATAAATATATTTTTTAAGTCCTTAACTTTAAATAAAGTGCATGCCCTATAAAGTTGGCATTTTTTTTACTACTTATAAAAAAGTTTATAAAAAATCACTTCAAATTCAGTCGCATTTTTTGGGTACTTACTGACAACACTGAACTGTAAAGCCTACCTTTTTTAGCCTTGAATTTTTCAAGGCTAAACAAAAAAAAAATTGATTGTACAGAACGCAATACGCGTGGTTCCATTTACCATTTTAAACCACTGTATTGTAAAACATATTTTGGGGATAACCGAGCAAATTTTATAACTTTCCCGCCATTTTACACTCATCTTTCACTAGACAGCTTATATTTTTTTTTATATGGCCTTACGGCTTTGGGTTCCAACTTCCAACCCTTCAGAGCCTAGATTATACCCTATACTTAATTGACACGCTTGTCAATCACCTTTCACACCATAATTCCTTTATAGTTGAGATCCGGGTATACCCCGACCTTCACCGAGCTGGCTAACTTACCAACTTACCATAGTCCTTATGTAACTTCACGGATCTGTTAACCGCTTGAGTTATCAAAACATAGGTAATTTTATAGCAAATGGCTACAATAAACCTGTCAAAAAAAAAAATTAAAATTAATTAATTTAAAAATAGCCTGGACCGGATAGTGATAGTTAACCTATTTTAGACGTATTTATCTATTATTAAATAAAAATAAAAAGTAGGTTTCATCCTGAAGGTCGTTCTACACAGGGATCTTAGGTTATTAAGTTTATATGACATATGATTTTTATTCTAAAAAACAACGCCCGGATCAACCCGGAATCGGATCGAACTTTTTGAAAATACTTTTTTTAATTCGTTCTTAATTTAAATTATGACTCGCCTGTCCAGTGAGCCAGTGACCGCTTGCGTGGTCCATAAATAGGTGACATAGTTCTCGCAAGATCAATAAACATTTTTAACAGTCATATAAATCACGCACAATCCGCCAAAAGATTTATTGGCCGCTAAATAACGATACGAGGGTCTTTAAGTTTTATGTGCTATCAGCTGTGCGCAATTTTTGTTTTTTTTTCCTTTTTTTTAAATGTATGCTGTTTGAATAAGGCAAAGGTGGTTTAATATTCAGCCCGTGAAGTTAAATGGTGTTAGATCGAAGCAGATTATTGAATGAAAAATGATTTATTTATTTCACGTAGGACAACTTGTGTCATGTATGATTCGCCAATACCCAAGACTCTACCACCGGTTTAGAATGTTGATTCTACTGAAAAGAGCCAGCAATCTATTGTTGTTTTTAGACTTCAATACCTAGCAAAACTGAAAAATCGGTTATCAAGTTTCCTGTCCCTAAGAAAAACGTATCTCCTAAGACTAGAAAAAAATTGATTTTGTTTAAATTAGTTCAGCGGTTGAACGTAAAAAAATGGTAATGTCTGTAAATAACAGACAGAAAGAAACCATCAACCTTTGATAATGTAAGTGTGGATACGCCAAACCAGACTTTAGCGTTAAGCGTTATAGAGTAAAAATAAAAAGGTAAATACATAAATAAAAAGGTTTTATAGCCGAGTAGGTGTTCCAAGATATATTAGCGCGTGAACCCAGGGTCCAGGAGATTGGAGATTGCGACTGATGGATGGAAATGAGGAGCCCACGAGATGGTGCACATGCATTGAATAATGTCCTACGCACATTCGACTTGACATTCCTGACACTCTAGCATTCTTCTTATTTTTTATTTTTTATTTATTTTATTTTTATTTATTAGGGACGATAAACAATTACACATTAAAATCTTATTATCTAAACACAAACAAAATTAATAAACAAAATAAAACAAATGTGCAATACACCACACCATCCACGGGTTAACAGTTTAAAATTTTGAATATGAAGGCGACACAATGTATCAAACTTATCTAAATTAAATATATGTTATACATAAAATATAAAATAAAATGCTAAAATAATATATATGCTAAAATAATATATAGGTATGCTAAAATATAACACTAAAATTTAAATTTACTACTAACAATAAAAAATAATAACAAATAAACAGAAACAATAAGAAAATGGAATAGAGAAAATATAATTGAGGTACATATAATATGGTTACAATCTCTTGTCCAATGTAGGTAAAAATTCAATCCTTATAAAAATTGTTTTTCCTTCCAGACCTTGATGACAGCCTCTTTATATCTACCCTCAGACAGAGCAAAGATATCAACACTGTCGAAGCTTCTGTTGTATTCGTCAACAAGTCGACGCTTGCGTAAGTTACGACTGTTAAACGGTTGCTATATCTCTGAATTGTGGTAATCCATACTTCTATACTAATATTATAAATGTGTCTGTCTTTCTGTCTATCTGTCTGCTACGCTTTCACGGCAAATATTTTCAATCGATTTTGCTGAAATTTGGTAGGTATAGAGGTAAGTTACATCCCGGGGAAGGACATGGCGTCACCCCAGAATGGCTGAACGGGTCTATATGAAAGGCACAGAGATATATTATAGTCTGGAATAACACACGGGCTACTTTTTATCCCGGCAAATCATCTATCAAGATTGCCTGTACCAAATTTCAGCAAAATCGGTTGAAAAGATGGGCCGGAAAAGCGTAGCAGACAGACAGACATGACAGACACACTTTCGCTTATAATATTAGTATTGATTATTACCTATTATTATTTTCTCTACACGTATTTCTATATTTTCAACTGCAAACTCATCCACAAGAAACACGATACAAGTAAACGAACAATAGCCAGTTATGAATAATCGTTACTCATTTATGCTAAACCATACGCCACCGTCCTCTCAAGTCCTGTATACTGTCTAGTCAGTTTACCTGCAACAAAAATAAAACATGTTTTAGTTAGGTACAACTGAGAGATTTCCTATGGGAATATGTTGCAGATTTGTAAACGCTACAAGAAGTTGGTTTTGTATTTATTTTCATGTTCCAATTCGTTTAGACTCAAATATTACATTTGGTTAACATTTACTTTAATTTCAGTGTTTTGATTAAATACTTAGTTTTAGCTCGTAAAAAGTATTTTTTTTAAATACGCGTCGAATTGAGAACCTCCTCCTTTTTTTGAAATCGGTTAAAAACTAGCTGATGCCCACAACTTTGCCCGTGTAGATTCAGCTTTTTTGGTTTCAGCGAACCAAAAAAATTTCCGGGATAAAAAGTAGCCATACTTACTACACTTGGCAATTCATTCGAAATTTTATACTTGGCACTCGGCGACTTAAGCTAATACCTTCGAACTATTTACCTTAAAATATTCAGATTTACACAATTTTCATGATTTGTTCAGAATAAATAATGCCTAATCTATCTCTGTGCCAAATTTCATTCAGCATACATCCATCCATCCATCCAAACTTTCGTTTTTATAATATTAGTGTAGATAGTATGTAAGTATGAATATTAGCATGGATATGGAATATGGATATTACTTTTTTATCCATTATTTTAATAACACACTAGCTATTCGTGAACCGTCAGGAGCTCAGTCGGTGTTGCACGGGATCTCTGGTAGCTGCGGGCGATACAAGCAGATCGGCCATTAATAAGATGCACGAGCATGATGGACGACGTACCTAACAGTGCTAGGTAAAAGGGTATATAAGGTAACTATTTAGTTATTGAGTCTACGACCTTGCTCATAAATCATACTCCATACTAATATTATAAATGCGAAAGTGTGTTTGTTTGTTGGTTTGCCTTCAATCACGCCACAACAGAGCAACAGATCTACGTGATTTTTTGCATGGGTATAGTTGAGGACCTGGAGAGTGAAAGGCTACTTTTAATCTCGCAAAATTAAGGAGTTCCCGTGGGAATTAAAAAAAACTTATTCCACGCGAATGAAGTCATGGCCATTAGCTAGTCAAATGTGTGTGAATTTTTTGAAGTGATAACTTCTTTAGCCGCGTGGACCACTTTTTGGTAGGGGGTAAACTTGTCGATTTGCGTCACCGACACCGTCACCGACACCGACACCGACACCTCGCTGCCCCATGCTCGCGTTGTTACGAAGACAAAAGGTCTTAAATATAAATATACTACATTCATAATTAAACTCCTTTTCACTTCTATCGTCCCTACGACTGCCAATTTTTTTTTTGTTCTTCAAGCACGGCGCAACGGAGCAATTGACTTGATTTTTTCATGAATATAGTTAACAATATAAATTAAACAAATATACTTACCCAAAAGGTCTTTGAATTGAATTGGGAGCAAAGATCAATGATTGAGACTTTAGAGAACTGCGGCTCATACTAGAATCAATATTGGAGGTGAAACTCAAGGCAACACCGAGTGTCCCCCGGGGCGGTCCTCTAGCCCCGCAAGTTTATATGCTTCACGACTAATAGCAAAGCTTTCGCGGGGCTTGACTCATGCAATCATATCATCTCGCTGGCAATCATTGCGCTATTTTGTTTGCGTTTTAGCTGCGGGGGTGCAGCGACCGAATTATCTGTTCAGGCTGAGGAATTTACTGCTCGTATAAAATTATGGGGCTAAGTTTGTTTTCTTAAAATAGTTTTGCAAGTAGATATTTCACTAGCTGATTTACCCTGGCTGCTTATGCTCGAGTGGATTATTTGAAAGTAGGGGATAAAATTGGCTCGCTTCCATCTTAGACTGCATCATCACTTACCATAAGGTGACATCGCAGTCAAGCCACCTTGGGAATCCTTATTTATCCGGGATAAATGGTGTCCTATGTCTGTCTCCAGGATCCAAGCTATCTCTGTGTCAAATTGCGTCAAGATAGGTTCAGCCGTTGAGCTCTGCAAAGGTTACCGACAGACAAACAGATACACTTTCTCATATATGGATGCGAACGTGTGTCTACTGTATAATATCTGCTTTAACGCTTTCACAGCCCATCTGTTCAACTGATTTCAAAGAAATCTGGTACAGGGGCCATACTGGTAACGCCTAAAATACCGTAGGTACAATATATGTCGATGGCCTAGAACCATATTGTTTAATTATTGTTGACTTCCGTGTTTTAGAATTACAATCCTTTATTTTAGGAACGTCAAGGTACGTGACATTAAACTGTCATTTTGAGTAATATTGTTTAGCTATTGCTTTAAGCAAGTATGGCCCCAGAGATGGGTTAAATCCTCGGCAAGAACTTTACTTTTAATCCCGGAAAATCAGAGTTACCACGGAATCTAAAATCATTTAAAATTCCCGGTATCGAGGAAAACATAAGCTGGTAAAACTTCTAAGTGAAATTATTATCTGCCAATCGTCTCTTGATCGTAGTTTACAATGCGCTCAGGGACAGCTGTGACGGGCGACAAGGTTTCCAGAAGCTATCTTTTAAAATTCTGCCCTGTAACGGGATTGATTTTGCGCTTGCGCCTGCGACGGTAGGGTCACTATGCGTTTTGATAGTTTGTGGAACAAGACCTATACTTGTGATTTATCACAACTGTTCCTTAGAATAGCCTTAATTAGAATGATAACAACTCAATATAATCACAATTGTTTATAAAAGCTAAAAACGCGGAAATATATTGTTGTGACGTCATCAAATTTCAACGCACTTTTTTTCCTTAATCTATAGTTTAAAATAGTTATCTTAAAGTTAACTTAAAGTTAAAGTTAACCGAAAATGTGAATTTTAGGTCTTTTGCAAGATCCTCTAATTAATGTATTGACTATTAGTTTCTCGAGATCCTAATATACTTAATACTCACATCATTAATTTGTCTGCTCCAAAAAATGCGCGCTATTTTTTCACATTCTAAATTCAAAAAGATTCTTCTTTCAAACCTACGAGACAGCTATTTTTCGCGCCATTTAATAAACTCGCCTTCCATTTTATTTGGATTCTAGCATTTTGATCTTTCACTAGCTTTCAGTAGGTACTACTTAGCTATTTGTACCTATATTTCATGGAATTATACTTAAAGGTATATTTAAACATTGAGTAAATGCAATGATTCTAACGCTTACAATTTTTGTGTTACAATCAACTATTCTAAAATCCATAAATCATACTAATATTATAAATGCGAAAGTCAGTTTGTTTGTTAGTTTGTTGATTTGTCCTTCAATCACGCTGCAACGAAGCAACGGATCGACGTGATTTTTGGCATGGGTATAATTAAGGACCTGGAGAGTGACATAGGCTACTTTTTATTTTTTTTAAATTGAGAAGTTCCCGCGGGAATCCAAAAAAACTTATTCCACGCGGACGAAGTCGCGGGCATCAGCTAGTAGTGACATATTTTAAGGTACTGTTAGGTGACATTTTTATTAAAAAAAGTATTTTTAAATCCATGTGTTAAGCCTAACTGCACTCGAAGGAGTGTTATTGTTTTCAAGTCGTGGTGGTGCTGGTGCGTCGGCATATTTTAAGACAATCCCGTAAATTAAAACAGACTGGTCATTCTATACAGTGGCCAAAGATCAGATAACAGTAACTGCCGACATTGCAGTGTCTCTACGAGGCGTGCAAGTCATGGATGATCGCGACAATTGGTAAAATTAAGGACACATTACGCCTTGTGAAACTGTTACTAAAACCAGGCCAGCAAAATGAGCATTGGCCGTAGTTATTACAAACTAGCTGATGCCCGCGACTTCGTGACGCGTGGAATAAGGTTTTTAATAATAACCTAGGAACTCAATAATTTTTCGGGACAAAAAGTAGCCTATGTCACTCTCCAGGTCCTCAACTGTACCCATGTAAATATCACGTCATTCATAATTTCGTTCCTTCCGAACGATGGACGTTTCGTTCGTTCCGAAGACGTCCGACCGGACTTAGATTTTCGAAAACTCCAAAAAGTTTTTGCTTGGAACTTTTTTGTTTTCACTATGCGTTTGCATAAAACTTATTTTCTTCTTTCTTATAGGTTTTTTTTCAGAAATAATATGAATGTGGAAAAATTTCCGTTCGCATTTAACTTTAAGTATGCCAGAATAATACAATCGAAAATACCTACATTCAAACAATACAAAAATAATCTTTGCCATTCAAATGCTGAATCAATCGGGACCGATTTAAAAAAAGACAAGCAAATGAAAGCAAAAAGCATCGCCGGCGTCCGGTTTCCGAGCATTTACATCGAGCATCGTGAGTCGATTGTCTCGATGCGAGATTTATTCGATTCCGGTACGATTCGCCCGAGCGTGAGGAATTCCTTGTAGCTTTAAATTGAGTTATATCGAATCGAATTCGATGAGAGCACAATTGTGCGTGCGGCACGATTTGACATCCACGTTATCAAAGTTAAGTATCATCAATGGTTGTAATGATTGAATTCATTTTAAATACAGACAAAAAATTTGCTTTATTTACTTTTATATCTTACAGCGCGCATACTAGACGACAGGACAAAATATAGTGTTTGAGAATCCATTAAAGTACGGTTGCCCGTCAAACGACTTAATCTCCATATTAATATTATAAATGCGAAAGTTTGGATGAATGGATGGATGTATGGATGGTTGTTACTCCATCCTCAATGAAATTTTGGCACAGAGATAGATTATAGTCATAGATTTAAGATTGGTCTCCGCTGCGCTAGGAGCGCTCTTAGGAGCCAATCCTAAATCGGGGAATCAAGTGTTGGTTTTCGTGTTCTCGCATTTATTTTAACCAAAATGTCAGTAAGTACCGAATTTCGTCAAAATCGATTGCAGATGAGCCGTGAAAGCGTAGCAGACGGTCAGGCAAGATTTAGGATTCAGGCTGTCCCTAATAATAAACCCCGTGGCAAGTCTTTGCTTTTCTATATTTAGTGAGTGTCCATGTTACCTCGAGGGTCCTATACGATAACAATAGCCTTCAGGCTTAATTGAACTAGGGCTCCGCCCCTACCACTACCGCTTTTTTAAAATTTATAGACTAGCGCTTGGTTGCAATCAGACTTGCTGGAAGTAGTGATGCAGCCTAAGGTGGAGTGCGCTTGCCTAGAAGATGCCTATTCACTCTTGATTTTATCTTCACTAGATACAAATATTATAAGCGGATGGAAAAACGGAAGCCAGAAGGGCGTTCCATATCCTAGCGGTTTGAATTAGAAACGAGGAAGCAAATCGCTTCTTCGTTTCTAAAACTCCGTCAAAATCGGTTGTACAGATGACGCTGTGAAAATGTAGCAGATAGACAAATAGACAGGCAGATATACACACCGGCAAATATACAGACGGATATATCATATTAGTATGGTCTAGCCCAGGGATTCCCAAAGTGGTCGATATCGACCCCAAGGGGTCTATATCGGTTTTCCAGGGGTCGACATAAACGAAAACTGATTTTGGGAGTCGACGAAGTCTAAAAATCGACCCCTGTTTTAAAATTAAATAAATAATAATAATAACCTACACTACCTATTACACTTGATATTTACTGAATTATCTGTCTATTTATTTTGTTAAATTTTGATGGGAAAATGATGTCAAGTTTGCTCACTGTAGGACCAAGCGCAAAGGTATTTTGTATTAATAGGAAATAAACTAGAGAAAGGATTTTTAAAGTAAAAATGGCTATGAGGGTCTGAGGTGTCAGTTCGTTTTGGAAAAGGGGTCTCTTGCCCAAAATAGTTTGGGAATCCCTGGTCTAGCCAATGAATGCGACTTCGTAGTAACTTTGTTTTTTTTCAGTATCGGCGTTTAGTTTGCAAGGGCTCGATACTTAATTGCCTTCAGGCTTAATTGAATGTTATTGAATTAGGGTCCCGCCCCCACTACCGACGCTTATACTAGCGCCCTAAAGACACGAGATGCTAAAGTTACAAGGAACCTCAAAATTATAGGTGTAGAATCGCTTAAACGTCTTGTGATCTTATCTAAATGGGCTTTAATGAGGCGGCCTTGTTTGGCAGGAGGGAATATACAAAACAACCTTACAGATACTCAGAACTTCAAGTTTTAATATTGTTGATGTTCGTGTTGTAGCATTATAATCCTTATTTTAGGGAAATCAAGGTACGTGACATAAAACTGACATTTTGAAATAATACTGCTGTAACCCTCCAGACTTCTTAATAGTGAACAAAATAAATTTTTTTTTCGTCTACCATCGGTTCGGGAAGGAGCTGTACTGAATAAAATCTAAAAATACAATTGTATTAAATTAGTCAAAATGTGGAGCAAAATTACCGAGAAATTCCAATTTGTCGTGTTCATCATGAAAGACATGCACAAAATGAAATTCTGTAAAGTCAGTACTCGCATTAATCCAATTACAAGGCACGTGACAAGTGTTGTACATTACTTTTCATGCCCAGCACAGGTGATGACGTATTAACAGTTTAATCTGGATGCTGGAGACGATGGCGTACATTAATTTATGCTCCGTTGTTAAACAACGCGCAACGGAGAGTTTGCTTTAAATGAAATGATGAAAGAACTGGAAGTTTAATTCGCTAAGTATAATCCGCAACATGCACGTTAAACTTGCATGGTAGAGTCAACATCTCCTGAAGATGCACCGGTGTCGGAGTGAAACATTTATTTTTTCTATTATTGAGTACCAGCGAGGTACTCATTTAACTACGATCTAGCCTAACTAATTGGCTAATGAGCAGTTTTGCTTTAACCTAAACTTATAATTTATCTTATGTACTAAGAAGTTGTCCATTGACGCATCTTAGACTTTCTTGATAATCTTAGACACTTTATTCACGTGTTCTTACACGCTTTTTATTAGCTTCAGACGTATGTATGTTAGTATGTAACGGAATCTTTGAACATGATTTTGACCCCCTTTAAAACGTCGGATTAACTCGAAATTTGGCATACTGAATATGGACCGATGACAATTCAATATTTTAAACAGTTTGACCCGTTATCCTTACTAGGATAATCAGGATTAGCGATTTTTTGTTTTCCTGTGACCCGAAGTGTCTGCGTCAAAGCGTGTTTTTTAGTTTCTTTAAACTATTATTAATTATTTTAGCACTACACTTTACACTGTCACTTATCACTATACACTAACTCAAAAGGCTTAGTCCTTTTTAGTCTTCTCTCTAGTTCCGTTACGTCGAGCAGCTGGATTGCCTCAACGTTAACGTGGTGATGAAGCCGATGGTCGTGGGCTTTGGCAAAAACAGAAGTGAAACATGCGTTGAGAATAATTTGCAAGATTCGTGTGGTGTGGTGAATATCGCGAGATACCTACACACTGTACAGTAGCGTGCACAGGGTTTGCAGCTAGGGTAGGCATTAGTTAGTCAGAATAGCTATTTACTGACTGTCACGATGAAAAATGAGCATTGACGTAGTTCCAGTTTGGTAAGCAGTGCTTTTATGCCTCTATGAACTGCACGCCACTGACACTGTACCACATAGATTTAGCTATACTGTGGCGGATTATAGCGAATTCAACTTCCAGTTCTTTCTTTAATATGGACTTCCGCTGAGTAACGCCTGATTCCATCCAAAATTTTTTTATTTTTTTTTTATTTCAAGTAGGACTATTGGTGCCACTAATGATACGACTGGTCGACTCTCCCATCGGAAAGCAGGTTCTATTGAGAATAACCGATAAGAAACTCCAGCAGTTACTCATTTTTTATTTTATCCTTTCTTTCTTACTTTCTTTTATCCACTACAAGTTAGCCCTTGACTGCGATCTCACCTGATGGTAAGCGATGATGCAGTCTAAGATGGTAGCGGGCTAACCTGTTGGGGCATGGTAGTTGTATTAAACCCATATCCCTTCGGTTTCTACACGGCATCGTACCGTAAAGCTAAATCGCTTGGCGGCACGTCTTTGCCGGTAGGGTGGTAACTAGCCACGGCCGAAACCTCCCACCAGGCAAATTTATTTTTTCAAATTTTATTTTTTACTATAACTTAAACAATATGTCTACAATACACACTATATTATGCAATAAATTAAATTACACTGATTTGTGGGCTGCTGGATGCGAAGGCGATAGCATCAAAAATTACAAAAATCCTTTCTTAGCGGATGCCTATAGGTCATGTATGCCAAAGGAGGTTTATTTCATGTGTAGTCTTGTATAAACCGTGAATAAAGGAAAATACATAGTATTTATCACTAATATTATAAATGCGAAAGTGTGTTTGTTTGTTGGTTTGTCCTTCAATCACGCCGCTACGGAACAACGCGACGGATCGACGTGAGTTTTGGCATGGGTTTAGTTGAGGACCTGGAGAGTGACAGGCTAATTTTTTAACTTTTTATCCCGGAAAATTAAGGAGTTCCCGCGAGAATCATAAAAACTTAAATCACGTGGTCGCGGGCATTATTTAGTAAAAAACAAAATTAATTAAAATATCAAATGAATAACTTGCTAAAAATTATAATCTAAGTATTTCTAATGTTTCCATTAAGAACGCGGACGAAGTCGCAGTCATCAGCTAGTTTCAAATAAATATTTCAGTTTATTCTTAAAATGGCTTTAAGGCTCTAACAGACAGACGGACTGAGCGAGACGACAAAGTATTAAATTTATTTTAATGTAGAACTTATACAGGTTTTTATTTGCGAGCTTTTTGCTTTGCACTTTCAAAGCAATATTTCTTTCAATTGATGTCGTTGTCCATTAAATGCGTTATTAATATAAATAACACCCTTACAACAAATATACAGGCAATTATTCACTTCTGATCTGAATACAGCGATTCCATGAAATTTAATATCGTCATCACACAAATCACACGGAAACCTTTATTAAGCTTTTGTGGCATTTGCAAGATTTTGCTTATAAGGAGTAATCCGTGATTAATAATATTTTATTTTATTTTTTATTTTTTTATTTTTTATTTTATTTTGAAAAACATACAGTAACTTATCACACAATAGGTAAGTAAAATATAGCATTGCACTTAGACCATAACAGTTTTCAATGTTATTTAACACATATTGTATATAAGAAAAAAATCAAATGAATACTAAGTTGGGTATAGCCGCTAGACGACAACCTAATTTATTATTATATTTGCTTTAAATTATAACAGAGAGAAAGAAAAACATACTAAAACATACTGATTAAAAAGAGAGAAAATGATAAGCTAGTTGGATTTTACCATACGTTTCACAAAATGAACCATTAAATATTTCTTTTTCATTCAAATCTTCATAAAATATAAATATAATGTTTATAGCAGGATTTCTTAAGAATAACGATGACTCAAAACCATCAAAAAGATGATTGATTGAAATTTTGAAAAAAAATGTATTTATGTGTCTGAATTGGTATATTGTTTTTATGTACTTAGGTATTACACATTATTTACCTACATATATGCAATTATTTTTATTTAATATCGATAATTTAGATCGGACAACATCCAATGTCACTAATTACAAAATTACATATAACTTAAAATTCATAACAATAATGATTGAGAATTAAAATTTATGCACCACTAGCTGACGCCCGCGACTACGTCCGCGTTTTTTAAAATTCCCGCAAGAACTCCTCGATTTTCCGGGATAAAAAGTAGCATATTTAACTCTCCAGGTCCTCAACTATAACCATTCAAAATCTTTAAAAAATCATGTCAGGATCATAAGCAATATTACTCTATATGACAGTTTTGACGTTCCTAAAATAAAGATTCTATTTGTAAAACACGAAAGTCAACAATACAAACAATATGCGTTGGCAGAACTTACTGCTAATTACAATTCAAATTAACTTCGCCATGTTCACGGAATCTTTATCGAAATAGAATCGAGACTTCTGTTACGGATCGATCAATCGATTCCGAAATAACGCGCTCTTTGATGAAGATGGCCGCGATTCGATCAAAGTCAGAACTTGACGTATTTTATACACTTTCCCGCCGTGTTTTACGTCAACGCCCCGTTTCAAATAATTGAGCTAATAAAGCTTTGAGTTTGATTCTCCAAGTTTCTGCTGTGGATTTGCTTGTGCGTTGTAGAATGAATTTTTATTTTGCAGAGGCCTTGGACCCTTAGTTAAGGACGTGGTTTCAACTTTTTGTTTTAGAATTATAATTTGTATTTTAGGGACGTCATAACATATACCTATCATTTTGAAATAATACTGCTTTATGACGAACCGAATACTGTGTTCCGCGCGCAAAAGTGATACTTACTTTTACCTGTATTATTTATTTACCCTCACTATTCATTGTCTATTTTCTCTTTTTAATGTAAACGTATATTATTTATATTATATAATATAATATCTACAATTGTGCACATAACATTCGAAATTCAGAGCGCTGCGACGAATGCCGGTGTACGGATAAACCCTATAGGGTTTTTGAGACACCGCGATCAACATTATGTTAATGTACTTTTAAAATGTATTTTATATTTAAATAAATAAATAAATAAATGCGATGGTAGTAGCCCCCCAGAACGTACTGCAATTTTTTTTTTTACATAATCTTCAAGACTAAGCTTCACTCACGTATGACAACGTGAGCGAAGCTGTGGGAAAAAGCTAGTTATAAGAGCAAAAATCCTTTAAACTATTTGAAATTGTAGCATTTCCACCTCATAACATAAATTAAGGTGGATACACAATAATTTATCAACTTCGACAGATTTATTCATCGTAGGCCGGTACGCTTAGTCTAAGTTTAAACATTGCAAATTCGATTTATTGTATTCGAGTGTACGAACACATGTGTGTCAAAGTAAAATGAACTTTAACGTCATTGATTTAGAGGTATATTTCGTGTATGGATTCAAAGCCAGCGCTCCAAACGGAATCTTTTCGAAATTATAACCATATTCAAAAATATTTTTATTCTTACCCACTTGAAATTTACAATTGTGTTGTTGCTCATCGCTGCGCTTATTTATTGCTGCGCTGCGTTGAATTATTATACGCGCTTATAGTTTCATTACGCGAAATTTATAAATTTCTTCAGAGAATAAAATTCTTTGACCACTAATCGGTTCTAAGGACTTTTGGTCTACTATACTTTGACGTCAATGTGTTCGAACACTCGATTACGCCAATGTGTTAAAACTCAAACTAAAGGCAGGGGATGCATCATCGCTATCATCGGGAATAAATTATCTTAATAAAACAAACCAGCTAGTCTGACTACAAAACGCACTACAATTTACAACTACAACTGATGTGTTCCTAGTTAGTTTAATTTATTGTTACACAGTTCTGCTATCTGTCCTCCTTAGCTGAATACAAAAACACTTTCGCATTTATAATATTAGCATGGTTTTATATAGCCTTCGATCGCGTGAATTTAGTTTTTTTTCAAAACTGTGGAATTCCTTGTATTTCCGGGATAAAAGTAATGTCTTTGCCCAGGATGCAACTGGATCGACGTGATTTTGCATTGGTATAGTTGAGGACCTGGAGAGTGACATAGGCTAAAATAGGGGGAAAAAAAATTATTACACGCGTACAAAGTCACAGGTATAAGCTAGTATAAAATAATTATAATAATCATCTGTATAAAATAAAGTCGTCCTTTTATCCTGGAAAATCAAAGAATTCCCACGGTAAGTATCTATTTAAAAACGAAGTCCACGCGATCGAAGGCGCGGTCTAGAGTCGTAAAATCCATACTAATAATATTATAAATGCGAAAGTGTGTCTGTCTGTCTGCTACGCTTTATAACGGCCCATCTTTTCAACCGATTTTGATGAAATTTGGTTCAGAGATCCTAGGAAAAGACATAGGCTATTTCTAATCCCGGAAAATAAGGAGTTCCCGGGGAACTAAATCCACACGGACGACGTCGCGGGCATCAGCTAGTATAAAATAAAATCATCACTATAAAAGCGAATTGTGATTACAAAAACATCTAAGTGATTACTAATTACCTGTACGCGGCAAGCCGTGACAACAAGAAAAGGCGGCGAGAATGACATAAATACCGACACAACACCAGCGTTATGCCCATTCCACACGCCGCTGCTTATCGCGACAATTTATCGTCGCACACGCGACGCGTTTATCGCGCGACAAATCTGTGTGTGGACGAGGGTTTTATGATTTCATTCCTTTGATACGGCTTGACACATTCCCGTCTGAATTATGTCAGGTGTACGTCGTTTGTTCACACTGGTTGACACGGTAGATGTAACATGGACGGCGCGATTCGTAGACAGGGGCCATACTGCTTATAGCAATACTTATGCAATATTACTCAAAATGATAGTTTGATGTCACGTACCACGTTCCTAAAATAAGGATTATAATTCTAAAACACACGACGAGGGTTTTATGACTTCATTCCTTTGATACGCTTTGACACATTCCCGTCTGAATTATGTCAGGTGTACGTCGTTTGTTGACACTATATATTAGTGGCGTGCACAGGGTTTTGGCCTAGGGTAAGCACTAGGGCACGCAGTGCTCGTTATCGTATACCTACGTCATACATTAGGTAAATTGCAATCGGCGGTTATATAGAACACGAGCACACACTACGTGTGAATTTAAAAGTGGCCTTATTCGGTATTCCTAGTCTACATTATTCACATTTCTAGGTCCAGGGTTTGGGCTGGGCGTTGACGAGTCAGAACTCAGAGCGTGAGTCAAGACCTCAGACCAAGGTCATCATGACCGCGAAAAGCTAACTCCTGCTGCCCCAGAAAGCAAACAATATCAATTAGGCGCTGAAAAATATTTCTATTACAATCTACCTTTGCATTATGCATTTCGATATTTAATTTATACTTGCTGTTTAAACATGTTTCTATACGCGCTTTACCAAATGCATTTAATTTTAAAATTGAATCTAGATGTTTCTCTGACATATTATGTTTTTTAGCTGCTTTATGAAAGTTATTAAGATCGGAATATCCCTTATCATTCCATACCGAACGGCTATTACAAAATAAGACGCATGGAAAACAAAACAAACTATTAGTGTGCACACAGCCACATAGCCAGTTAAAAGAATCGTAATAATTGACGTGAAATACTCGAGTTACCTTTTTACTTTTTTTTTGTGATAATTGTAACAAAGGTACGCACCTCCCTTTGCGAATAATATCTAATTTTACATTATAGGGAAAGCAAATAAAATTTTGTCTAAGTACCTTTTGTAAACACACAGCGCCTATACAGATTTCACACGAATAATCTTCCATTTTCAAAATAATAATTTTATGAATTCGTTCTATGAATAAACCTTTACACAAACTTTGAAAGTCACAATTCACAAATCCGATTGCTTTTTAATTACTTCACTTACTTAAATCCACAAAAACTTTATAATTCACAAATTAAATCAAAACACTGTACACCGGTACGAAAGGAAACAATTACTAGAATACAAATATGGCGTAAAAAAGTTACTGTCTATAATTATTTGAGTCAAAAATCACTTTTAATTAAATGTTAACAAAGAATCTTGAATTTTCTTTACGAGTTTTACTAATTAAATTAACATTTAATATTATCATCATTTTCTATGTATATTCTAGGGCTATAAAATGTTTTTTTTTTTTTTAAATCGGACTAGTCTTTGTTTATTTTATTGAATTCAGTTACGAAAACATTACGTGCCTTTTTCGATCTTAATATTTTAAAAATATAAAACCGTACTTAGATTTAAGGAAACAATCTGAATAATTTAAACTAAATTTAAATAAGTTTATAGTTAAAAGAAATCAAACTACTTATTTCGATTATAGAAAATAAAACATTCGTTTGTTATTACTTTCGAGCGCGCGCGGTTTTAAAATACAATTTAGGGTATATTCCGATATGCACTATGAGCTCAGTAAGGTGTGACGTCAATTTAATTTAATTTAGTATACGGCGAAGCCGTTCCTTTATAGTTACCTATACTGGTTACTATGATTGGTTGGTATTAAACGGAACGCAGTCCAGTATCTATCTATCCATCATCTATGTTTTTTGGCGCTGTTTTAACGTGAAAATAAGAAAGAAAGATGTTTTAGAAGAAAATATTGTTTTTCAAGTACTAATCTAATGCATAAAAACTTTATAAGCGAATTACTAATGAGGTTATGTACGTTAAACGTGATGAAATTATTTCGACAAATAATTGTATATTAATAATTAATCAATGGTGCAAGCCGTTAAATTTCTAGAGTCTAGACGCTGTTGATCACATGATCAAAGCACTGAGAGTACCTTACTTCGAAAACGCCAGTGCTCCAGTACGAAAATGGCGACGATTTATGACGTCATATATTACCCTAGGATACTGCGGCAGTATTCTGTCAGTCCATAATAGAACGAATTTCTTCCCAGTACGAGCACTGGAACAGTGCTCCCAGTGTATATCGGAACCTACCCCTAGACGGCAGACGCTTACGGCGGCTTGTGATTGGTCAAAGGTGAACCCTGGCGATTGTCCAATCACAAGCCAATAAGCTCTGCCTCTTTAGCGCGTAATTTATTCATGATTCCGAGTAGAATCATGAATGAATGACGCGAATAGAGTAAAGATATTTTCCTACGATGACGCGCAAAAGAAGCAGATAGTTCGTAAGCTTTTCGGCTTCGCGCGATCTCTTCTAACGATAGATGGCGTTCATCGGTTGTCACTTATTTGACGCGAGTTACGCCGTGCGGGAACTAGGTGTCGTTATTTGAAGGAGTGGGCTTAGAAATTAGAATGAACTTTATTTTCAATATTTTGTAAGGCCGGGGTATAATTTACTAGGGTAAGCAGTGCTTTTATGCCTCTATGCTCTGCACGCCACTGCTATATAATATGTAAGGCGCGGCGGACGGCGCGATTCGTAGACGGGTGCCACACTGCCAACGCTTAAAGCAATACTTAAGCAATATTGCTCAGCTTGATGACACGTATCTTGACGTTTCTGACGAAGAAGTAAAATTTTTTTTTTTTTGTTTGGAATCTGCACTAAAAATTGGGTATTTTTTGTCTTTGTAGGAAAAAGACGGAAAAATAAAGGTCCAGGCTGTAAAATCTAAGCCCAAAGCCCTGCCTAAAATAAAATGGTATATGTTAGAGAAAGAGGAACGCGCGAAAGAGTTTCGAATGCAAGTTGTGGATAAAATGATTGAGATGAATGGTGATTTTAAAAAGATGTCGGTAAATGAATGCTGGAATGAAATGGCTGCATGTATGAGAAGTGTAGCGAAGGATGTATTTGGAGTAACAAAGAATAAAAGAATGATAGATAAAGACACGTGGTGGTGGAGTGAGGATGTACAAAAAGTTCTGAAAGAAAAGAAGGATGCTTTTAAAGATTGGAAAAGTGTGAGTAATAGTGACAACATAGTAAAACAGAATAAAAGGGAAGTATATGTGAAGATTAAAAGGAAAGCTAAGAAAGCTGTTGCTATTGCAAGGGGAAATACCCAAGACAAGTTGTATGAGTCACTGGAAAGCCCCCAAGGACAAAAAGATTTGTACCGGCTAGCGAGAACGAGAGAAAAGAGTGCAAGGGATATCATACATATCAAATGCATGAAAGGTGATGATGGGAAGGTTTTAATGAATGACGATGAAATAAAAGTACGTTGGAAGGAATATTTTAGAAAGTTGATGAATGAAGAAAATGACTGGAGCAGAGAGCTAGACGATGTACCACCCAACTTGGGTGTGGTGAAAGAGGTGAGTGTAGATGAAGTAAGAATGGCAGTGCAGAGTATGAAAAATGGTAGAGCGACAGGACCAGATAGTATACCAGCTGAAGTATGGAAGTTTCTTAAAGCGGATGGATGGAGTTGGCTGACTTCATTCTTCAATAAGTTGTTACTCGAGGAGGCGATCCCAGAAGAATGGTGCAACAGTACGCTGGTGCCCATTTACAAAAACAAGGGTGATGTACAGGACTGTAATAACTATCGAGGAATAAAGCTCATGTCACATAGCATGAAAATTTGGGAAAAAGTGATAGAAAGAAGAATGAGAGAGGAGAGTGAGATCACAGAAAATCAATTTGGGTTTATGCCGGGACGAGGAACGACAGATGCAATATTTGCACTCCGACAACTGTGCGAGAAATACAGGAGTGCACATAGAAACTTGCATATGGTGTTTGTCGATCTTGAGAAGGCATATGACAGAGTTCCCAGAGAAGTTTTGTGGTGGGCTATGAAAGTGAAAAGAATACCTGAGACGTATGTGAGGCTTGTGAAAGCGATGTATGCAGAAGCGAGCACAAGGGTTCGGTCAGAAGCTGGCGTTACGGACAGGTTCAATGTGGAAGTGGGCTTGCACCAGGGATCGGCTTTAAGCCCTTATCTGTTTCTCCTGGTAATGGATGCCCTAACATTAGACATACAGGAGCAAGCACCCTGGTGCATGATGTTCGCTGACGACATTGTGCTTGTCGGGGAAGAGGCGTCCGAGGTCCAGAGCAGACTGGGAAAATGGCAAGAGAGATTGGAGAATGTTGGCCTGAGGATCAGCCGAACGAAGACAGAACATCTGTTCTGTGACTTCGGTGGCCCCTCCCGTTTCTATGAAATTGTCTTAGATGGTGTATCCCTACCGGTCTGTTCCGATTTCCGGTACCTTGGTTCTCTCTTTCAAAACGACGGCAATATTGACCGAGATGTGAACAAAAGAATGAATGCGGGATGGATGAAATGGCGACAGGTCTCAGGTGTTATATGCGACCCACGAATGCCCCTTAAACTAAAAGGGAAAATATATAAGACAGTCGTTAGACCTGTAGCATTATATGGTTCAGAATGTTGGGCGGTGAAAGGGACGGATGAAAGAAAAGTACATGCGACCGAAATGCGAATGTTGAGATGGATGTGTGGTGTGACTAGATTGGATAAGATTAGGAATGAATATATAAGGGGAAGTCTGAAAGTAGCGCCAGTGACAGAAAAGATGAGGAGTAATAGGTTAGCATGGTATGGGCATGTAATGCGGAGGGAAGAAAGGCATATTACGAGAAGAATGATAGATATGCATGTGGAAGGAAAAAAGAGTAGAGGGAGACCAAAGAAAAGATGGATGGATTGTGTGAAAGAGGATATGAGTATAAAAGGGGTGAATGAGAGGTTGACGGATAACAGAAGAGAATGGAAGGAGAAAACATGTTGTGCCGACCCCACATAGCGTGGGAAAAGGAGAAGAAGAAGAAGGAGTAGGAAAAAGACGTTCAAAAATATTGTGGGTATGGGAAAACCACTTTTTGTTAGACTCAAGTGTCCACCCCTCTCTGTCAGCCAAACGGATATTTTAGGATATGTGAAAAAAATCATTAGTCTACCAGCTTAAAAATGTCCGTATAATGTGACCAGCAACTACGGAACCCTACATTGTGCGTGGTCCGACACGCTGCACGCACTTGGCCGGTATTTCTATGGTAAAATCAACGCGTAGGCCATATTGCATTAATGTGTTTTATGTCAGTTCTATTATTACGTCACTAGTCACTACGGACTTGTCCTGACCCATTTTCAATACAATAATATCAGGTGCGTGTCATCAGTGATTGATTCTGATTCCATACAAGTTGCTTTGTTTGTGTGAAAGCTTTTACGGCCGCGGCTTCTTTTGTAGTCTGACGATACATTTATGACTTACTAGCTATTACCCGCGGCTTCGCTCGCGTGGCTCAAGGGAACAATAAATGAGTTTTTGTTAGAAAACTGTATTTAAATTAAGAATGCAAGAGGATGCCACGGAGAAGAATACTGAGACGTTCAGTATCGACGTATTTCATCGAAAGGTCTTGCCTTTCGATGAAATACGTCTTGCTAGGTTTTTCATGCACGAAAAATGAAAAATATTCGAAAAAATATTCACGATAGCTATTACCCGCGGCATCGCTCGCGTGGCTCAAGGGTCCAATAAATGAGTTTTTGTTAGAAAACTGTATTTAAATTAAGTATGCAAGAGGATGCCATGGAGAAGAATACTGAGACGTTCAGTATCGACGTATTTCATCGAAAGGCAAGAGCTAGGTTTTTCATGAACGAAAAATGAAAAATATTCACGATATCTACGAAAGAAAACACAATGCTATAGGTTACCCGTTATACAGATTCCTGATTATACAAACGATGTCGCATAGTTGCAGCAGCATGTAACCGATTAGTCCATCGGACACTACTGGAACAATTACATTACGCCGCAAAGGAGAAGGGAGGAGTATATTTAGTCAGTGGACAGTTATGGACACAGGGCAGAGCATTATTTTAACACGCTACTGTAAACAACATGCTATCCTGTGGGATCTATTAGATTTTCCGGGACATAAAGTAGCCTATGTTACTTTCCAAGATCTAGACTATACCTACTATCAGACTGTGTGAAAGTCTCCGGGAAACTGTTTGTTTTCCCGAAGTAAATAGTAGCCTATGTCACTCTCCAGGTCCTCAAATATACCCATGCGAAAATCACGTCGATCCGTTGCGCTATTGCCGCCTTATTGAAGAACAAACGTGAGAAAAATAGCATACTATCCCACAGGAACTTTTTTTTTATTTTTTTATTGTGAGATAGGCTTGCGCTTGACGACAATCATGCTTAGTGCAAAGCAATGATGAGGTCTAGGTTGGAACGCGCTTGCCTAGAAGATGCCTATTCACTCTTGCCTTGAAGGTACCTAAGATATACGTATATAACTGTTTGTTTTTCCGGGATAAAAAGTGGCCTATGTCACTTTCCAGGTCTTCAAATATACCCATGCAAAAAATGACGTCGATCCGTTGCGCCGTTGCCGCCTAATTGAAGAAGAAATGCGAGAAATAGAGCATACTATCCCACAGGAGCTGTTATTTTTCCGGGATAAAAAGTAGCCTATGTCTCTCTCCAGTTCCTCAATTATACCCATGTAAAAAATCATATCGATCCGGTGTGCCGTTGCCGCCTTATTGAAGAACAAATGCGAGAAAAAGAGCATACTATCCCACAGGAGCTGTTAGTTTTTCCAGGATAAAAAGTGGCCTATGTCACTCTCCAGTTTCTCAATTATACCCATGCAAAACATCACGTCGATCCGGTGTGCCGTTGCCGCCTAATTGAAGAGAAATGTGAGAAAAAGAGCATCCTATCCCACAGGAACTATTTGTTTTTCCGGGATAAAAAGTAGCCTATGTCACTCTCCACTTCCTCAATTATACCCATGCAAAACATCACGTCGATCCGGTGTGCCGTTGCCGCCTAATTGAAGAAAAATGTGAGAAAAAGAGCATCCTATCCCACAGGAACTATTTGTTTTTCCGGGATAAAAAGTAGCCTATGTCACTCTCCAAGTCCTCAAATATACCCATGCAAAAAATCACGTCGATCCGTTGCGCCGTTGAATCTTGATTGAAGGACAAACCAACAAACCAACAAACCAATAAACCAACAAACCAACAAACAAACTGACTTTCGCATTTATAATATTAGTATGGATTGTGAGATAGGCTTGCGCTTGACGACAATCATGCTTAGTGCAAAGCAATGATGAGGTCTAGGTTGGAACGCGCTTGCCTAGAAGATGCCTATTCACTCTTGCCTTGAAGGTACCTGAGATATACGTATATAACTGTTTGTTTTTCCGGGATAAAAAGTGGCCTATGTCACTTTCCAGGTCTTCAAATATACCCATGCAAAAAATGACGTCGATCCGTTGCGCCGTTGCCGCCTAATTGAAGAAGAAATGCGAGAAATAGAGCATACTATCCCACAGGAGCTGTTATTTTTCCGGGATAAAAAGTAGCCTATGTCTCTCTCCAGTTCCTCAATTATACCCATGTAAAAAATCATATCGATCCGGTGTGCCGTTGCCGCCTTATTGAAGAACAAATGCGAGAAAAAGAGCATACTATCCCACAGGAGCTGTTAGTTTTTCCAGGATAAAAAGTGGCCTATGTCACTCTCCAGTTTCTCAATTATACCCATGCAAAATATCACGTCGATCCGGTGTGCCGTTGCCGCCTAATTGAAGAGAAATGTGAGAAAAAGAGCATCCTATCCCACAGGAACTATTTGTTTTTCCGGGATAAAAAGTAGCCTATGTCACTCTCCACTTCCTCAATTATACCCATGCAAAACATCACGTCGATCCGGTGTGCCGTTGCCGCCTAATTGAAGAAAAATGTGAGAAAAAGAGCATCCTATCCCACAGGAACTATTTGTTTTTCCGGGATAAAAAGTAGCCTATGTCACTCTCCAAGTCCTCAAATATACCCATGCAAAAAATCACGTCGATCCGTTGCGCCGTTGAATCTTGATTGAAGGACAAACCAACAAACCAACAAACCAACAAACCAATAAACCAACAAACAAACTGACTTTCGCATTTATAATATTAGTATGGATTCTCTAATATGCAAAACATTTTTGAACGTAAAGATTATAACTTAAAAGTATGGGTTTAATTTTATTGAATAACTAGCTGATGCCGACGACTTCGTCCGCGTGGATTGAGTTTGGTTTGGTTCCCGCGGGAACTTCTTCATTTTCCGGGATAAAAAGTTGCCTGGTACTCCAGCTCCTTAACTAAAACCCAAACCCATGCGAAAAATCACGTCGATCCGTAGCTCCGTTGTGGTGTTATTGAAGGACAAACCATCAAACCAATAAACAAACACACTTTTGAAGTATGATGATAATAATATAGTCACCCGTTCAGCCGTTGGGGCGTGATTGAGTAACAAACATCCATACATCCATACAACCCAAACATCCATCCAAACTTTCGCATGTATAATAAGAAGATTATATTATTTATTATTTGATATTTGATTTGAAGTATAGATTAATACAAATTACGTAAAAATACATAAGTACCTACGTAGGTAATATTTTTTTGAAAGAAACATTGAAATAGGCGTCGATTTTTAGACCTCATCGACCCCCAAAATCAGTTTTCGTTTATTTCGACCCCTGGGAAACCACTTTGGGAATCCCTGCTCTAGATGATTCCCGCGACATCTTATACGGTTTTTGTAATTGGTGGTTGTGGGAATTCTTTCATTTTCCGGGATAAAAGGTACATAATAAGTTTATAAACGTCTTCAAATTCGGGAGCTCGAGATATTACAAGCTATCTCTGTATCAAATTACGCCAAAATCGGCATAAAAAATCGGCTGTGAAAATGTAAGTCGCGGCGGGCATCATACAGTTTCATAAAAAAACATTTTTAAAAGGTTTAGGTATTATTTTTATCTCAATCTGTGTCAAATCTCTTCGCAAACATTGCAGAGAAATGTAAAGCAAGCTTTGATTAAACTGTTGATAAATTATCTCGCAACCAAACTCGGTCGTTTGTTTGTTTTCATGAAAAGGCACTCTGCGACTTTATCTCTTTCGTTTTATCCCTTTTCATCAACGCAATGAGTTAAAATGTTGTTCTGGGCATGAAATATTTATAGAAGATTCAAGATTCAAGTCATTTATTAAATATAGGTACACTGTAGGTACACTTATTTTCGTCTAAAAATTACCTACTTACTTAAAAAGCATTATGGTTATAATGGATAACAGTATCTTAAAACTAAAGCTACGAGGGATCCAAACGCGCCCTGGTCTGAGAAGAGCCCACAACGAACTCAGCCGGATTTTTTTTTTATTATCACCATCTCACAAATCATCTTAACTAAGGAACTATCAGAGACATTAGAGCAAATTATTGCCAGGCTTCCTTGTCGTTTAAGTAGTCCTTTACATGGTAATAAGATTTTTCAATGAGTTTACGTTTTACATTAACTTTGAACTTATTCAGAGACATCTTCAACATGTCTTCTGGGAGCTTATTGTAGAAGCGGACACTGTTTCCAACAAATGAATTGCTAGTTTTAATAAGCATAGAAACATGCATTACAAGTTTATTTTTATGTCTATATATAGACATTATGACAATCACTTTTCTTCTGATATTATACAAGATTCTAAATGATGCCCGCGACTTCGTTCGTATGTATTTAGGCTTTTAAAAACATGGAACCTTTGATTCTCCGGGATAAAATTTAGGATGTGTCCGGCATTATCCTCCTTAAGCATTATCCTCCTCCTGTTATTTTTTTCACCCTGTATAATATATAGATTAATACCTAGCCCCTATTTAATAAACGTTACAAATTGTTAAATACATTATTGTACAAGTTTTTGTTTAATTAAAATTATGATTAAGGCATTCAACCTAACTCTGCACCAAATTAATTGTAAGTTTAAGTTGAGCAGATGGGCTACGAAAACAGACAGACACACACCCTATCGCAATTTTAATATTAATAATATGGATGTTTGTGTTTTTGCCGACTTTCGTGTTTTGACTCTCACATATCATGTTCAGGAGGTATCTACTTGTATTTTTTTTTAAATTTAAATATTCCTCTGTGATAACAAATTTATTTTTTCGTATATAATAAAAAAGGCGAATTTACAGCTTTTATAACTCGTTTAATGATTTTACAAATTGTAACACTTTGCTTTTTACGAATACTAAGCAACTTTACTCAGTAGAATTTTCTTTCTGAACCGGTGGTAAAGTCAAAACACGACGTAACAAAAGAGACATATGCATATTGTCCTATCATACTTTAATATTATAAATGCGAAAGTGTATTAATTTGTTTGTTGGTTTATATTGGTTTGTTGGTTTGTCCTTCAATCACGCCGCAACGGAGCAACGGATCGACGTGATTTTGGCATGGGTATAGTTGAGGACCTGCTTTTTATCGCGGAAAATTAAGGAGTTCCCGCGGGAATCAAAAAAACTTAAAACACGCGGACGAGGCTAGTATGAAATAAACAAATTGAAAAGGCACATAAAAATACAGACAAGCATACAAATATTTTACCAAGGAACCCTAAAAACAAGAGTGATACAATTACAAACTCATTTGTCATTTCCAAACGGTTAAACAAGATGACTGTAATTACTATCATTATCATTCACCGAAACTTGTTATAAAAGAACGAAATTTGAGCACAAGACAAGAAATGTGGGAGGTTCTGTTGTAATCTGACATCTTTGACAGTTTGGGTCATTTTCCTTTCAGAGTTTTTTTTAAATTTCTCTTGGAAATTACCTTATCTTTATAGTCCCACAAACTTAACTGACCGCGTTGGACAAAATTGGAACTATTTTTTATGCCTGTTTAGTTTTTGTTTAGATTTTATCAATCAAATCAAATCAAATAATATAATATAATATAATAAATATTATAAATGCGAAATTTTGGATGGATGGATGTATGGATGGATGTTAGTAACTCAATCACGCCCCAACGGCTGAACGGATCTGGATGAAATTTGGCAGAGAGATAGATTATAGTCTGGAGTAACACATAGGCTACTTCTTATCCCGGAAAATTAAAGAGTTCCCGCGGGAGGCGAAAAACCCGTACTATACCCATGCAAAAAATCACGTCGATCACAAGCCAACAAACAAACACACTTTGGCATTTATAATATTAGTATGATGATAATAATTATAGTCACTCCTTAAGGGGGTGAACTTTCAAAAATCTGTAGTATGCCAATAGGTCTGTAATCTGTATATCTGAGGTCTGTAGATCTTTTAATAAAACTATATGATGCCCGCGACAATGTTTTTGGAAAATAGGATGACTACGGAACCCTACCTGCGTGTTCTGTCTCGCACTTGACCAGTTTATTTTCTTTGTAAGTAAAATAAGTAAGTTTAATAATCATTTAAGCCTTAAGGCGGGCCTAAAAGAATCGTATGTTTGTATCTTGTCCTAATTACCATGCGTCTTTGGCGGTTCGCAAATTGTTTCGAGGAATCATGCGCACTTCGCCTTAATGCTTCCACGGTGCATGCGGCATGCCAAAACGAGTGAGGATATATAGGATTCAAAATAAATCCATACTAATATTATAAATGCGAAAGTGCGTCTTTCTGTCTGCTACGCTTTAACGGCCCATCTTTTCAACCGATTTTGATGAAATTTTAGTATAGACATAGATTGTATCCCAGGGAAGGACATATATAGGCTTTTTATCCCGGAAAATAAAGGGATTCCCCGCGGGACTTCCTGCTGAAAAATTGTCACGAAAGATAACTTCTAGGTCTAGAAAAAGCCCAATAAAAGTATGCTCCTGAAAAAAGCTTTTTATACTGATTATGTCAAACAATAAAAGTGCGTGGACTGCGGTTACTTGTGTCTTCGTTTTTTAAACCAACCACCGAGTTTTCCGCTGGTTCTTCTGGTAGGAATGGCATTCCGAACTACAGCGGGAGACTCAATCGACGATTCAAAAGCTCTTTTAAAAGTTTATTTGGAATAATTTTGCATGTATTTTTGAGAATTTTCTGGAAATCCCATACTATTTGAGTTGTCAAATACCCAATTCAGACAGGTAGGTACTCTGTCTCTCTCAAATCTTTATTAGAGGGAGTTTATGCTTTGTTTTTTCCACCCCAGGATCCTGTTTATTTTATCCTGTTTATCAATGTTTTATCCTGTTAAACAGAAATGTATGTTCTGATGATTGGGTATTTGACAACAAAACAAATCAGCAACTTTTTGTCAAAACGTCAAAACGGCTTTCAAACATAAAACTAACAAAAGACGTGAAAATTATTACTTTTGGGTCATCCTCTATTTACCTAATAATCATTGATTGAATCAACAGTAAACTAATAAACCTAGTGACAAGGCGTGAACCTCGTGCGGCCATTAGACGACCGGTTTAATTATACTTTTTTTTTGTTTTTAATCCCATCTAATGCGAGCACATGTCGCGTATTAATTTGTCTTCCTGTCATCGTTGTTAAATTAACGTGCGCAATTCATAAGCGAGAGCGGCTTTTGAGCAAAAACACACTACGGGGAGGGATAAAACGGTACCCTTGAAACGCCCATGTCGAGGCAGAAACACGGAAAAACATCCGCGAAGGGGATCCACGTTTTGCCCTGTAGTATGAGCAACTCCTTATAAAAGTGCGCGCATGGATTTTTGTCCTGTGTTTTTGCCTTTATTTTAATAAAACAGGATAAAGCATGGTTAAGTAGAGAATAGATATATATCCAAGTTGTATGTTTTCTCGCAATTTTAAAACTACTCATTAGCTATGACTGTGTCTTTGTTTTGATTTCGATTTATCACATTAGCGCATTTTATCCAACATTTTGGGCATTTTAAATACCATAACACAACGTGTCGCGTTCCGATACGATGGCGAGAAACCTATTGGGATATAGGCTTAATATAACTGCCAAATCCCTGCCAGGTTAGTCTGCTACCATTTTAGACTGCATTATTACTTACCACGCGAAATTGCTGTCAAGGGCTGTAATAAAGAGAATTAATATAAATCGCTCCCTCATAAAGCTTATGACTCATGCCATTCACCCTGAGTCCCCCGGGCTTAGTCGTCACAATGTACTGACAGCCACTGCCTCGGGGACACCTGGACCGTGAGGTATACAGGGTGGAAAGTTTGAATGGGCCCTGGAGGGGAAGTACCTTAAATCCTTAAGTTAGATCATTTTACTTAAAGGAACCATTCTTTTATTTTTAAAAAGAAACAAAACTGCATTCAAAGATTTTTTAAAATTCGCATGTCTCACCCGGGAATCGAACCCGCTAAAATTCAAAAAATGGGCACTCGCTGTTTTGTTCCACTAATCGATACAGAAAGATAAAATTTCTCCAAGAAACATTAGGTCTTACATTCGTCTTTCGTACAAGATATCCATAAAATCGAATATTTACTACACAAATTCCTTACCTTACATTACCTAGAATTGTTCACTTTCAACAAGTAAAAGACACGTTATAATATTCTTTTAACGCTAACATCCAAAGAGCTTTCTAATTCTATCTATTAAGTATAAGCTTGCTAATTATCTCTAAGTACATTGTTGAAGACTTAGATGTAAAAAAATTGTTAAATGGTAATATGTAATAAGTTTATGCACATTTTCTTCCTGCACGAGGAGTTCTGACAAAAAGTTTAAAAATGGAACGTTCAAACTTTGTTTGCAGTGCGGGTTTGCAATTTTGAAATTCGAACGAACATTTTGAACATATTTATCGATTTTGTTTTGTCTTGCTTCCATTTAATAATTGTTTAATAATGGCGTATCAAGAAAAATTTGATTTATTAGAAGCTTATTTTTTAAACAACAAGAATTATAATTTAGCTTTACAGTGGTATAGTGAGAGGTATCCAGACAGACAAATACCGTCCAGAAAAGTGTTTTTGCGAATGGTCACAAATTTAGTAAACATTGGTAGATTCAAAAAACGGTTAGAACGCCCTCGGCAACAAAATTTAGATTTTTCCGATTGTGATTTAAGCATTTTGACATACTTTGAGTGTTACCCAAAAGCGTCTAGTAGGGAAGCTGCTCAAGAGATAGACACCAGCCATACACGTATACTGAGTGTTCTGAAAAAGTACAAATACAAATGTTTTCGTGATGGGCGATTGGTGCAGAAACTATATCCTGGAGATACTCAAAGAAGATTAGAGTTCTGTCAGAAAATTCAAACAGAAATATCCCGAAATCCATATTTCTTAGACTACATAGTATGGTCAGATGAAACAAATTTCAGTAATAATGGAATGTATAACAGACATAACAATCATTATTGGTCCCGTCGAAATCCATTCCGTGTTCGAGAAACAAACAATCAGGTCAGGTTTTCCTTTAATGTTTGGTGCAGAATCAGAAGCAATACGGTTGTTTTAGTGCACATTTACGAAGGACATCTGAATACGGCAAAATACATTGAAATATTAGAGCTTTTACAAAATCAATTAAACCTTTTACCGGAAGACGAACGGCATAGTATCATTTTTCAACAAGATGGCGCACCTGCTCACAATAGTAGAATTTCCAGGGCTTTCCTTAATGAGAATTTCAATGTCTGGATAGGTACAAACGGGACGATTAGATGGCCTGCAAGAAGTCCAGACCTGACGTGTCTGGACTATTTTCTATGGGGCCATGTAAAAAATGTTATTTACAAAAGATCTTATGAGACTGCACAAGAGCTAAAGGTTGCGGTAGAAAATGCTATTATGAGCATACACCACAACACTTTGCAGAAGGCTACAGGAAATGAATTTCAACGAAGAATAAATTTGTGTATCCAGAACGAGGGGTCTCATTTCGAACAACTTATTAGTTAAATTATTATTATTAAAATGTATGTACCTACGCAATTTTGTAGTATGTTTCTTTTCGTTTATCTTGTACGAAAAACGAATGTAAGACCTAATGTTTCTTGGAGAAATTTTATCTTTAACATTGACTGTATCGATTAGTGGAACAAAACAGCGAGTGCCCATTTTTTGAATTTTAGCGGGTTCGATTCCCGGGTGAGACATGCGAATTTTAAAAAATCTTTGAATGCAGTTTTGTTTCTTTTTAAAAATAAAAGAATGGTTCCTTTAAGTAAAATGATCTAACTTAAGGATTTAAGGTACTTCCCCTCCAGGGCCCATTCAAACTTTCCACCCTGTATATAAGGTTCTAATTATCTGCATTATACATGAGTTTATCGCAACTGGAGTTATGTCAAATGGGACTCTTTACTGTACGCATCAGCACCTGCAGAATAGAATCTATAATATTAGCACATAACATAGTTGGATAGAGTTCTTTTTGGCATGAACACAATTTTTGCGCAAAAATTGTGACAAAAAGCGAACTCTCCCTCGTAGAGTAGAAATGAAGAGAGACAGATAAATTTTAATATCCAGTATTATTAATGCGAAAGTGTGTCTATCTCTCTGTCTATCTATTCAACCGATTTGATGAGATAGACAGAGGTTGCTTCCCGGGGAAAGACAAAGGTTACTTTTAAAACGGTAAATTAAGGATTCATAATTAATGAAATCCATGTGTTCGAAGGCGCGGGCATCATCTTGTATACCTACATATGATTTTGGTTCTTTTCATTACCAACATAATGTAGAGTAGCCGAATAGTAGGTAGCTGTAAGCGCTATGGATTCGAAAGGAAAAATTTCTACTTATCTATTACAATTGGCTATTTGACAGTTTTCGGAAAAATACTTAAAAATGTACGTAGGTTCATTTTATACCTCTTAAAATTAACTTTTTCTCAAAAAAAGCGTTATTTATTAGAAAAAAATACATTTTTAATACATTAATTTTAAATTCGCGCGAAAACAGCCGGTCACGTGACATTTGCTAGCTGTGACGTCACAGCTCAGCTCAAAATAAAACAAAGTTAACTATACGACGCTCCAAGTTTCATTTAATTTTAAGTGGAAAGTTTACAGCTTCTTTAATGCAATTGTGGAAATTACAAGCTACAAGACGTGTGTAGAACAATACAATACAATAAATAATAAGTAATTAATATCCTGACAAATTGTATAAACACATTCCTATATACTATATTACCTATGTCATAATTTAAACGTCGAAAGCAGTGGTTAGAGTTAATCTGCCGAGAGCCGGAATTTAAATCGGATAAATATCTGCGGTATTACTTTGTGAAGACCACTTTGATGTTCGTGTTTTGAAGAAATCAACTTAAAACTCTGATCTACCAAAAATGAATTAACCTAACCTGACATTTTCTTCATAAAACATGACAAAATTAAAATAAATTATATTTCTGTCACTTTACAGCAGCACTTTCTTAGGTCTTAAACACGAGACCTATGTACTATTACTTAGGTACTTTGTTTATTTCGGTACTTACATGGAAGTTATAATACATTACGAAATTCGGCAGTGCAAAAGTTTACACGCAAATAAATTTGCAACCATAAATGAATCGACTTTAGGCAGATTTGTACTATCAGCTGTAAAGCATATATAATCCCATTTCATTTAACCGCTCACAATCACAAATCGAAGTATATTACTGTTAATTTTCTCAACAATACGCAAACGTTAGTACACACGACGTTTTTTTTTTTGAAATGTGACGTCACACGGGGCTCTATCATGACCGCCCGCGTTTTGCTTCTTGTAATCCACAGATAAAAAATCTCAAATTTGTTTTGCAAAAATAAAATATTTACAATTTATTTTAATGCAAAATACATATTGTATAATTATTGTTAACCCACAAGCTACCAAATCTAACATATTTCATATTTTATAGTTACAGCTGTCAAGTAGCCAATTGACTAAGTATGTTTATCGAAGAACAGCCCAAAGGAGTGGAAAGGAGTCATATTCTTAAAACATAACGCATTTTTTAAATGTTTAAATAATATGTTTAGTGAAATAAAAATCACGGGGCATTTCGAAAGACCCAAACAAACAGCCAAATAAAAAATAAGTCTTTTTCAAGTCACGATCGGAGAGTACTGCACAAATTCAAGTGCACCCTTTTCACTTCGATATTATTATCTGTGGCATATCGGAGGCCGATCGATATTGTGTACAACTTTGTCAATATACAATCTGACAGCCAATAACGGTATTTTTTTGCTGTACATATAATCATTTATTTCAATGTAAGTAAATGTGGTTGCAAATTCAGAGAAATAAAACGGTTATTGATGCGAACGTTACTGTTTTTATAAAATTTCACAATGGACATTTTTATTGTTAAAGCTATATTATACCTTTATAACATCCAACCAGTGATCCCTATATTACTTGTAATGCTTAAGTACAAAAAAATTGGCAACTGTTGAGTTTCTTGTCATCCCTTCTAAGTAGAATCTAGAGCAGAGAAAATATTATAGAAATTAAAAATTCCCAAATTGGGCCTGCCGGGGATAGAACTTATAAGACCACAGAGCTCACTACGATGTCAGGGAGGACGTCAAAATCTGCTTTCTTAACCGTCCAAGCCGTTGGCATAGTCAACACAATTATCAGTCACACAAATATGTCGTATAAATTATAATAGTTTTTGTCTGAATTGTTTGGTCGACAAGAAACTTTGCAATCAAAGACAAATTGTACATATTAAAAACCTAATCTATTTAACATTAAAAAACCAAATACCTACAAATAGCTCGCAGTCTGGAGACGATTTTCATAATTAGAATCCACCCAGTGGTGGCGTACATTTTGTGTTTATGTTACACCGACGCTTTATTAGGTGCTAATGACACGACGCACGCCTGAACAGCCGGTTAGGGCTAGCACACATCGTTTTCTTCACGGCATCGTATCGCAACGCTTAATCGCTTGGCGATACGTTTTCTTGGGTGGTCATGGTAACAAGCTACGGCCGAAGCCTACTACCAGACAAAGATTTTAGCGATATAATCTATTAATTCATTTGTGTTGTTTTCGATAAATCTTGGGATAATTTAATTCATATTATGATACTTTTAAAGATTCTCTGTAAGTATAACATTGTCAGTTGTTTTAGCTTATTAATCAGTAAGAAATAATTTTATTTTGACATAGGCATTATTCCTATTTTTAAAAAAACCCGATGCACAAGTGTGCACAAGCCTTATTTCAGACAAGCTCTAAATTGAACTGTATCCAAGTTTAATTCCTCGAATAAGTATGATTTACTCATCCTGCAGTGAATTGTAATTTTATTATTTTGTAAACGAGTGTATGCCTTGTTCATATCGTTGAAAACATAATCACATAAAGACGTAAACTCAGGCCGAGATGAATTCAGAACATTTTAAACTAATTTTAATCATGGCTATTTATTTATTTCCGCTCATCATTCGAGAATATATCCCGATGTCTGTTTAAAAAAACAATGTGGGAGTTCGGATATTCATTATTTCTGCAATATTATCTGTGGTCTAGTCAGGGACTGAAAAACAGTTTCATAAAGGTTACAGAATTATAATATGTGTTAAAGTCAATGACTAAGGAATATGTATTCACAATGGACATGCCCTAAGCTATGTCAAAACGTGTCCAATTTATCAGCTGATTATGAACATAAAATGGCTGCCTGTTCTTAAATGTTCATAAATAATTATAACATAAACAAACTTTTGACAGCAAACCTACCACCAAGAGTGAACAGAAAATGGCGAACCGTTCCACATTTCGTTCATTCATATTTGTATAAACGCTAGTATGTATAGAATGTAAGGGCCTCTCCATGTATATATTATCTCTATGGTTAAAGTATGAATTGGTAACAGAATCGAAGCTGTAACATTTTTCAATGTGTTTTAAAAACAAAACAAAATCACTTATTTGGTTTAAAGTTTCAGTCCTTAGGTCTAGTCTTTGATTTAGCGTTCCGGTACGATGCTACTTAGCAATCTAATAGGATATGGGTTTAATATAAGTAACTGCTATAAATAACCCTATTATTATACTCAGTGCCCATCAAAAAATGAAAGCCACTGGCGTATATTTTTTATCTATTGAAGGTTTGCTATGAAAATGTTATTCTAATATCATAGCGAACCTTCAATGTATCAAATATAAAATAGGGCTGCATGCGAGCCCGCTATCATATGTGTTGTTGTGATAGCATTCAAGGGCTAACTTGTATCGCAATTTTAAAAAAACTCCTCTACTACGTTCAAGCAATGATATACCTACTAAGTAAACTACTTCGATCGTTTATTTACAAAGGCAGTGGCAACTGGCAACGACACGACGCAAGCTTTCGAACGACGACAGATTTAATGGACCACCGAAGAAAACAATTCCTTCTCTAGAGAAACTACAACATAGTACGTCACCAGACAAGGTCTTCTTAACACCGCACGACACGACCGCGACACGACATGATGCTGCGTATCGTTTATTACAAAGGCCAAGCTTAGGATCGATGACAGATTTAATGGTCCAAAGCATTTCCGTCTCTGAATAAATTCTTAACACTGCACAACACGACAGCTACAGTGAAAACAACTCTGAATCGATGGCAGGTTTAATGGACAACCGTCGAAAACAATTCGTTTATTGAAAAAGCGAATGAAACGACTCAAGCTCTGGCCCGGACCACCGGAAATAATTTCTTCCCGAGAGAAACTACACGAAAGTGTCTTTTCCAATGATGATGATTAATGATGATAATTATATTACCGTTATTTACAAATTGCTTGTCCAAACTCAAACTTGTTCATTTTATGTGTGACAATCACAAATTATTAAATTGTATCTATTTTTTTTTTGTCTTTCAAATAGGTATGGACTGTAGCGTTTGACAGTGACTCTATAGTGCGCTTATCAAACTGACTAGATTAAAATTTCAGTTAATGAAAACGAGACGATATTTTTACAATCGTGTCGCCACCGATATCGTGGGGTATAAAAGCAGTATATCGGTAAAATCTGTGGCCCGTAGTTTCGGAGTTCTCAGGCAAAAACTTGGAAATTAAACGGTTTTTGTTTTGCTTCATTTTGTTAAATAAGGAAGCGACAGTGGAATTTCTGAACCCTTACCATGAGATTTTAAATTACACCGTCGATAGGCGTAGTGTCGAAATAACTCCAAGACGACTTCTCTGGCGCAGTGGCCTTATAATTGGGACGTTTTCAGCAGTGGGCAGGGCCAATTTGGGATTTATTTCTTTTTTGATTCCTGCGGGAACTCTTTATTTGTCCGAGATTAAAAGTAGCCTATGTCCTTCCCTGGGATACAATCTACCACTGTACCAAATTCCATTAAAATCGGTTGAACGGATGAGCTGTGAAAGCGTAGCAGGCAGACAGACATACACACTTTCGCCTTTATAATATTTTTTCCGTAAGGAAGGCT
The DNA here is from genome assembly GCA_923060345.2 of Erebia aethiops. Taxonomy (NCBI): domain Eukaryota; kingdom Metazoa; phylum Arthropoda; class Insecta; order Lepidoptera; family Nymphalidae; genus Erebia; species Erebia aethiops. Next base: position 15,557,712 of record OV281095.1, on the reverse strand, counting down.
GCGGCCGTGGCTAGTTTAACCATCTTACCGGTAAAGAAGTGAAGCCAAGCGGTTTAGCGTACCAGTAAGGTGCCCTATAGAAACCGACAGGGGTATAAGTTTAATAAAACTGCAGCTATATCCCTAACAGGTTATCGCTACCATCTTAGACTGCATCATCACTTACCACCAGGTGAGATTGTAGTAAAGGGTTAACTTGTAGTGGCAGATTAATGGCAGATCAAGAAGGACCCTTAAATTAAATAATTCTAATTATTTTCATTTCACGCGTCCGTTTAAAAATATGGCTGTGTATGTATGAACGAACTTGAGCTCTAAAACTAGGGATGACACGTTCATTTTACTTTAACGCCAAAGGGTTTCGAATCGAATCGGTCGTGTAGTAAGGGTAAGAGCTACGGTAAATTGGTTTTCTGGAAATTACTTTATTGTTAAAAATAAGTTAAAAAGTTCAAGTAAACAAACTTTGATGATTTCTCCAGCGCAGCGATGCGTGGTAATGTAGTTACCAGTGTGAAAATTACCTGAAACAAAAACAAAAATTGTGTTGAAGTGAAAGAAAAACGTGTAAAAAAAATATATATGTTAACAAGTATCTATTTTTATAAAATTCAATCATAATTAATGTTAGTCGGAAGTCTGGGGTTCGATCCCCGGGCACGCACCTCTAGCATTTTGAAGTTATGTGCGATTTTGGGGCTCGTCCTTTAAATTTTTCAACGTTCGTTTTTTAAATTTTCCACATATTCCATAATCGTGAGGAGACGTGCATTCCTGAAAGCTTTCCATAGTATACTTGTAGGCGTACTGTTAGTCCCTAGCACTCGGTGGTTTTAAAGGAAACAACACGAGTACTCGAACTGTAGTTTATTAACGGAGAAAAATTGAATATTCTCACAAAATAAATAAGATTAACTACTTAAATCACCTGTCGCAACTCGCGGAGACCTCCAGAAGGTCTTTGGGTGGTATTTTTGGTTCAGGGTCTTAGCTTTTATTGCTAGTTCAGTCCGGCAGGCCGAAACCGGGTCCGTAGGTGAATAGCAATTAGGCTAATTACCAGAACGACTGGAGATTAGAATTAATAAGCTGCTTTTATAGGCAATATATTGCTGATGAACACATTATTGTCTCGCGTCAATCTCGAATAGTGGGTCAAAACGCAACATGAATGGTCAGCAGTATATGAGTTAGAAGCTTGGGATGTAACAGTACGTAATTAAAAGCTGTCAAACTGCATTTAGCCAGCGCAGTGGACTATGGCCCTTCTTATTCAGAGAGGTAACTAGTTGTAAGTAGGGACTAGGGGGCTGGCGATGCGTTGATGAATAGGAAGTAGTTAATTAGTAACCAAATATGTCCAAGACCTCAATACAATGCTCAATGACCTCAGCAGAGTTTCTCAACAGGTGGGCCTAAAAATGAATATGAGCAAGACGAAGATCATGTCCAATGCACATGTTCAGCCCCACCCAGTATTAGTTGAAAACACTGCACTCGAAATTGTTGATGAGTACATATTTTATACCTGGGACATACAGTCCAGTTAGGTAGATCCAATTTCGAGAAAGAGGTCAACCGCCGAATCCAACCCGGATGGGCAGCGTTCGGGAAACTGCGCGACATCTCGTCCAAAATCCCTCAGTGCCTGAAGACGAAAGTTTTCGAACAGTGCGTGTTGCCAGTGATGATTTACGGCTCCGAAACATGGTCGCTTACTATGGGCCTGATAAGAAGGCTCAGGGTCACTCAGCGGGCGATGGAGAGAGCTATGCTCGGAGTATCCCTGCGTGATCAAATCAGAAATGAGGAGATCCGTAGGCGAACCAGGGCAACCGACATAGCTCGCAGAGTCGCCAAGCTCAAGTGGCAATGGGCAAGGCACATAGTTCGTAGGACCGATAGGCGTTGGGGTCCCAAAGTGCTTGAATGGCGGCCTCGGACGACCTCCCACTAGGTGGACGGACGATCTCAAGCGTGCAGCTGGGAGCCGCTGGAAACAAGCGGCACAAGACCGTACTCTGTGGCGATCCATGCAGGAGACCTTCGTCCAGCAGTGGACGTCTATAGGTTGAGACGACGACGAACCAAATATGTAGTTAGAATACTTGCATAGATTTAGGATTTATATTAGTACTAGATGACCATGACTTCGTGCGCGTGGAAAAAGTTTTTTAATTCCCACGGGAACACCTTAATTTTTGGGGATAAAAGCCTATGTCACTCTCCAGGTCCTCAACTATACCCATGCAAAAAATCACGTCAAACCGTTGCTCTGTTGCGGCGTGATTGAAGGACAAACCAACAAACAAACACACTTTCGCATTTATAATACATATTAGAATGATGATTACCTACTTTGTAATTGTATCTTCATGTGTTTAAACAAAAACCTATAACATTAGGAAACGAGGCAAGTAAAACAGAAATGGGGAATAAAAAAAATATGGGGCATTCGGCGCACGGCGAGTAGTGACACCTGTCAAAACAAAGACGTTTACCGGTCTATTGGGGTACAAGGTAGGACATGTAGCGATAGTGTTTATCTCACCATTTGGAATTCATCATCGATTTTCATATATAAGCCCGGGGTATGGGGAGTAAAATCCAACTTTCTCCGTTACGTTATTTACTTTATGTTTCCATGGTAACACTTTTCGTTCGTAAGGAGTAAACTCCAGTCGTGCGTCGGAGACGGAGGTGACACACTATTTTTTTTCTAGGTTTCTTGTTGTCCTTGACGCGTGTAATTTTGCGATAGCAATGTTATTTTGTATTAGGTATAAAAAACTCTATAGGCTGTTCCAATAGTGAAGAGCTATTTTTTCAACTTCTACTTCATCTTATCTGCCACATGACCAATAGTGATGGAGTATTGAATGCCGACAAGTTTGTAGATATCCCCATCATTATTGGTCGAATGGCATATGAGATTACTTGATAAGACGTTAAAGAAGTTAAAAAATAGATCATTCTTCATAGATCTTTTATATAATATATACTAGAATCATCCCCATTGGAACAGACTTTAGCTAATTACGTCAACGTTCCTTAAGATTCCTCTGAGCTGAAAAAGGTTTTTCATGCCATGTATTCGAAATGGACTCGCCTTTAAGTGCACCCAAAGGTGGTGCAAACTTTTAGAGGGCAGAAATGAGTTTTTAATCCTCTTTATTTCAAAAAGTGTGCCGCAATTATCTTTGCAGAGCACTTTTTGAATTTGGAACATCTTATTGTTCAGCGCCAAAGAAATCGAACGGAGATATTGTTTGAATAAAGACTGCGACGTACAACGACCCATATTCATACCGCCGCGCGGCTGAATAAAAAAAAAAGATATCAAATTAAAAACGCGCGCACTACAGCCCGTGTTTTCGTCAATTTTCACGGATTGTTAAAAATTCATGGCTTTGTTTTGAAAAATGAGTTCTTCAAGTGACAGTGAAAGTATAGAATTACTCTATGTTTTATTTAATAATAATATTACAATAAAATATGAGGCGCCTGTTATTTTCTCATACAGAATGATGAAAAGTAGTGTGTATCATTCGGGCGCAATTTTTTTTGGCTTGGGCGACGTACTTTGAATCCCTCGCTACGTTCAGGATTCTACTAAAGAATCCCTCGCTATGCTCGGAATTCTACTCTAGAATCCCTCACTTCGCTCTGGATTCAAAAAAGCACCCTCGCCGTAAAATAATATTTTGCTTCCTACAATACAATACAATACAATCTACTATTTCATTCATTTATTCATCAGTTCAAACCTGCAGCTCTTATATTTTGGACCACACGACACATTGTGTCAATGTTAATATTAATAATGAGTAAAACGCTTGTCTGTCCGTGTGTGCGATTGTCACAGGCGTGGAGCTCTATTAGTGCAGCGTTTAGTGTGGTTTAGTGTAGTGTTAGTGTACCGTTAGCGATATTTTGTGTTATGATATACCTATACGGTGACCATTTAAAAACACACAAGTCCCACAAACTTATCTGGCGCCTTACTGCCAACGCCTCAAGTAATACTTAATTTGATGGACTTTAAAGGCTTAGATTAAAATTTAACAAGTATTTTGCATATAGAAGTCATCATCATAGCGACCCATCGCCGGCACACTACTGTTTTTTTTTTCAATTTATTTTACGGCCCTGGATTCAAGTTCCTTAAGGCCTTTCTAAAACACACTACTGTGAATATAGGACTCCTCTCAGCATCAGAATGATTCAGGCGGTAGTCCACCACACTGGTCAGGTGCAGATTACAATAATCCCAAGAGACCTATGTCCAGCAGTGGGTAGATGACTGTCAGTTGATGACGACTATCTAATACCTATTGCAATTTGGTTGTTTTTTTTTGTCGGTCGGCAGACAGAGCTTACGACGCCTGTCATTACGTTCGCTTGCTAATGACGGCTGAGACTGCGTCTTGACTTTGGACCGTTGGCAAAAAAGATACTTAAACTGATAATACTTAATAATTAAATAATTTTTCTGCATAAGAAGAAATACTCAGTTATAAAACTACTAATATTGTTGCTTGGAAAGAGGTAGGTACTTTATTATAAGATTTTTCTACTGAATAGGACAGTCTTTTTAGCGATTAATTTTTTTTACAGATCCCGCCAGAATCTTTGGTTCTGTTTTTAGTTGACGTACTTGCCTATCACGATTATTACACGCCCGAAAAAAGGAATGCAATATTTTCAGGGTTCATGTAAGTAGGTATGTGAATTTCTTTATTACACCATAACTTCTAAATGAAGTGATTAGTGCAGATTATCGTCGCCCATGATCGTTTGCAGCGCCAGAGGAACCGCCGTGCAATGCGTTTTCTTTTCCTTTTCCTTTCCCTTATTCTTTTTCTTCTTTCAGTCTTTTCTTATTGCAAAACCCCAAAGTGAAATTATTTAGTTTTATAATGTTTGTAAAACTAAATAATACACTTACAACTACAACTTTTTAAAGTGTGGGTTGGGACCTCAATGACCTGGAACCTCAATCCAGACATATTTCTCTTAAAATTCGCGCTGTTTTTGCTGTCGCTACCTATTATAATAATACTCGAGCAATTCGTCGTTATTATAGCGTCGGCAAAAACAATAATAACCCATTGTTTTGTGAATAAGTTCTGCTCCACTGTGCCAACGGAAATCGGTTTCTTGATTTCGATTGTCTTTGCTATTTTAGGGTTATAATTTGGGCATTATAAGTCAATGATATTCTATTATGTTATATATAAAAAGTACTTATGTAGGTTTATGGTATACGTTTATTTATACGTTGGTTTATAGTATACGTTTGTTTCGTTTACTTGTTTATCTAACTATTTAAATAGCACGGCACAGGCCAATTACACTAATTATTTATATGTACCTTTAAAAAATAGCATAAGCATAACAATATCTATACTTAAATATTATAAAGAGGTTACAAAGTTTGTGAGTTTGTGACGTTGTGGGTGGGTAATATCTGGATCTACTGAATCGATTTCACGCGGATGAAGTCGCGGGCATCTGCTAGTAGTTAAATAAAGATTTAATATAATCATTACATACATAGAAAATAGATATATTAAGTATATTGAAAGTACAGAGACAAGGAATAAACTAAAAATTAACTCACAATTCTCTAAAAATTTACAGTTGCAACAGTTATGTTTACCATCAATCCAACAAAAGAATAATAAAATAATAATAATAGAAGATAGCAATAACCTCAATGGTATTATTGACGCATACCTAGCTAGCCCCCCACTGTAACAGATCGTTCAACAAAGCAATTGAAGACGACAATACAATACAATAACTCGTAAACTAATTACGAGACAATAAGTCATCAATCCGATTTGATATCCAGCGACGTGAAGCTTCCCGCAGTAACGATACGCAATTATAAATCCATCTGTCTTTTCCGGCCAATTGAACATCCGAGGACATAGATTAGCAAACTTACAGTGAGAGAACAGACGTTGAACAACGGGGGTAACAGTTTGGCAAACATACAGCGAGGATTTAACAGACATAATATTATCTACTGATTAGGGTTATCTGTTTAATAAAACTGTAGTACCCCTTGTAAGATGGACAGGGTCGTTGCGTTTCAACCGGAATAAGCTACAGATGTGTGTTAAATCCACAGATGGCGCTTGATCTTACATCTAGCGATCTAAGTTATGACAATCAAGGTTAGGTTAGGTTAGGTCACTAGGTGTTAGACGCACTTAATTCAATCTTTCTTTATTCAATTAAACTTTCACAATTAGTGCTTTTGAAACGTCTCGTCGAGTGAATATACCGCTGGTTCGGAATGCCATTCCTACCGAGAAGAGTCAGCAAGAAACTCGGTAGCTTATCTGTAGCTTAGCAACGAAGCACATATCTAGTTGTCAAATCCACAAATAGGACTTTCGGGATGCCAAAGTTATCGGACTAAAAAACTGGAAGAACCACGCACAGGATATAAGATGGATGGAGAAATCGACTGGAGTAATGATGATGATGAAACAGAGTGGAGGACTATTGAATATTGTTACCAGCGTGAAGAAGACTCTTTTAGTTGTAGTCTGGACCGTAGCGAAAAAATCCTATGTCTATGGTCTGGACATTCGGCTATGAAGAATACGACCAAGAAAAGTTAATTGAGGTATGAACAACCAACAACCAACAAAGGTATTCTTTGAATCCGTTTGCTCGGCATACGGTCTAACCGTCTAACATAGATGTTTCCAAACTGTATGATTACGAAACTGCAACACAGACATACCTTATAAAGCTTATACTGTCTACCTAAGGGTCATTTTTGCAAATAGCTCATGAGAAACACAAAAAATACAATGCAATCTAAACTCTACTTCAACACATTAAAGTTTATTTTCAGAGCGCTTCTTTATCAAATCATACGGGTATGATTTATGATCTATTAACAAGGTATAGGGTTAGGATTTTTTTATATTTCTCAAATCCAAACGGCCCCTGAAGGGTCTAAAATAATAAGTCATGCCATGTCATGTCCAGGGAGACAATTTGCGAGGGTCAACGGAGGAAATCCATCATTGTGACAAGAAAAACAAAAGATACAAAATTCTATTAAGATATTTTTGCAACAGTCTGAAATAGGTTTGACCCTCATGTTTGGACAGGACTAAAGAGATGGTTTTGTCCGGTATCCTTCACAGCGGAGTGGAGCGGAGATCGGTGCAGAAACAGATGTATTTAATTAGTTTAGCGGACCAATAAGATTATCGATAGATGACGTGCATCTATCGATAATCTTATTGGTCCGCTAAACTAAAACTCAAAACTCAAAGTGTTTAATCAAAATTGGTACCTTCGTGACGTCACGTTTACAAAGTATAAGACGTGATGGTGATAATTAACCACGGTATCTTAAAACTAAAGCTACGAATGTTCCAAACGCGCCCGGTCTGAGAAGAGCCCTAAAGGTCCTTCCATCTACGCTGTGGCACTTTGGGAACCCAACCCGAATTGGTCATTCAAAGTTCGAACTCTGCGGCACATAATTGAAGCATGCTCAAGAACTATTCGATCTGGTTCCTCTGTCACCTTTTTATCATCGAACCGCAAGGCATCGAGGTCTGCACCCTTACACAGTCGAAGTTTCGCGAACTAGTATGAAGCGATTTGCTTCCTCGTTTCTAATTCGAACCGCTAGGATATGGAATGCCCTTCCGGCTTCCGTTTTCCCCTCCTCTTTTAATATAGGTACCTTCAAATCAAGAGGGAAAAGGCACCTACGATCATTTTGACGACCTCCGTGGCGCAGCGTTGAGCGCAGGGCAGGGTCAATTTAGGAATTTATAATTTCTGAATTTTCCCTGGTCTGGGCTGGTGGGAGGCTTTGGCCGTAGCTAGTTACCACCCTACCGGCAAAGACGTGCCACCAAGCGATTTAGTGTTCCGGTATAACGATGTTGTGTAGAAACCGAATAGGGCCGTATGGGTGCCGTGCCCCTAACAGGTTAGCTCGCTACCATCTTAGACTGCATCATCACTTACCATCAGGTGAGATCGCAGTCAAGGGCTAACTTGTAGTGTGTAAAAAAAAAACCTCTATGCAAGTGCGCTCCATTTTAAGCTGCATCACCACTTGCAAGCAGGTCTGATTGCAGTCAAGCGCTAGTCTATAATATATTTTTTAAAAAACGCTCTACAAATACGTAAATAACTCAGTAAACATCATAAAAAACCTCCGGTCAAAGTCAAAGCGACTGTGGTCGTTAGTAGTCAGCTGTTAACTTTGTCGCGCCTCGTTCTCTTTTTATAGTTCTGCTATAAAATTAAAACATGCGTCCAGTTAAGAAATTTTTGAATAACATTTTATAGAATTGCATAATCTAGTGCCCGCGACTTCGCCAGCGTGCGTTCAGGTTTTAATAATTAAAAGAAAACCCGCGAGAACTGTTTGATTTCCGGAATAAAAGTAGCATAAGTCACTCTCCGTCCTCAATTGATATCACGTCAATCTATTGCACTGATGCGGCGTTATTGAATAGAATAATATTTATTTTCCATAAACAAGTGTCTTAATTAAATATCGGTCCCTACCCTCTACGCTAGGATAACCTGTATTGTAGAGGGTAGTTCCTTCCAGTGATACATGTGAAAAATATATTTAAAAACTAATTACTTATTTACGTGTGGAAAACTGAGCGTGTCTGCGTGTTTATGTGTGTGTGTGTGTGTGCGCGCGTGCGCAATGCTATTTTTTTTTTTTTTATATTTTCAGTTGCATCTTAGCCCTTTGGTGCTAGCCAACTATGAAGCCAACGAAGTATTGAAGGATAAACCAACAAACAACCACATTTAAATATTAGTACTATGATGTTTCTCCGCAAATAGAGTATAAAGTAACATCCAAAATGATAGGTACATGTGTTAACCCAAACTGGGTAAATGTTCACCAAAACTTGAAACCATATTTTATGTGAAATTGTAACCAATAATTTCACATAATAATTATAGTACCTACTTGAAAAACAAGATTAGCTGAACATTTACCACATCAAATTGGTCTTCAAATATATTAGGTACATATTTTGGAAAGAAAGGTTTACTTACCATAATAAAAACAGATGATACTCGTAGATAATTGCTTTATTGCCACACAAAACATTTTGACGACCTCCGTGGCGCAGTGTGTAGCGCTGTTGCCTTAATGTGCGGAGGTCCTGGGTTCGATCCCCGGCAGGGTCAATTTGGGATTTTATAATTTCTGAATTTTCCCTGGTCTGGCCTAGTGGGAGGCTTCGGCCGTGGCTAGTTACCACCCTACCGGCAAAGACGTGCCGCCAAGTGATTTAGCGTTCGGGTACGATGTCGTGTAGAAACCGAAGGGGTATATTGGGTTTAATATAATTGCCATGCCCCTAACAGGTTAGCCCGCTACCATCTTAGACTGCATCATCACTTACCATCAGGTGAGATCGTAGTCAAGGGCTAGCTTGTATTGTTGTAGTGGATAAAAAAAAACATTATAAAGAAATAATAAAGTTAGCAAGCAAAAAGAATTATCAAGTAAAATGATATATTTGAAGACTTTAGGTATACTTTGAGACCCATAAATTCAAAGTATTTTTTGTGGTTATATTATTAATCTCTTAAAAAAGTAGCGAAATAACGTAAAAAGTAAAAACGATGGAATGTTTCCGAATAGCCGAACCATGGCATGATTGAATACGCATCAACGCAACGGTGGGAAAACATAAGGCACTGCATTTCACAACGTTCCATTTCGGCTGCGGCTATTAATTTAATTTTAGTGCTCGCATTATAAAATAGTTGAAAAGTCGTTCGCTTTTATCTCGTTTTGATTTAACGCTGCGGAAACATGACTTTATTCATTCGATTTTATCCGACTTTGATTATTAATCGCCCCCCCGATTGTGTAATGAAATCTTAATCGAATCAAATCTATAATAATTAGACCTGTTGAAGAAGTTTATAGCTGCCTGAAAGTCAAGGAGCATTGTATGAACTTCGTAAGAGGCCGTATTCTCGTCCGCTCAACCGCGCGTCGACCAATTTTGGAATCTGTAGATATACCGCACAGTAAGACCGTTCGCTGCACTCACACATAATTATACGACATAGGCCGGTAAAGAAAAGAAAAGGTACTTTGCGTAGTCAAGTTCATAATATTTTCACATGTTGATACAGTTTTATAACCTTAGTAACTTGTAATCTAACTTATATATTCCCTATTAATAAATGCTAGATGCTATTCTACATGCTATGCCATGCTACATGCTATGGTACATGCTAAGCTATATGCTACATGCTATGCTACATTCTATGCTACATGCTATGCCATGCTACATGATATGTATGTGTGTGCTATATGCTATGCTACATGCTATGCTTCATGCTACATGCTATGCTGCATGCTATGCTATATGCTACATGCTATGTCATGCTACATGCTATGCCATGCTGTATGTTATGCTATGGATATAGTATGGATTTTCTCTGCTCTGGCCAAATTAAATTAAATAAAAATTCTGGTTAAATTAAATTTTGGCGGCCGTGGCCGTGGTTGATATTGTATTGCAAAACACATTTTAATACTAAAAAAAAAAACTTACGACAAAGTATAAATCAAGTTGTATTCATGATGAGCTGCTTTGTTTTAGAATTTCAAATTTGTAATAAATAAATGTGGTAATATTTTTTGTTTGTAGTATTTTGTTCGCAAAGCAGTGCTATTTACACGTTACTATTAAGAATAAATAAAATCTATGCAAAAAATGAAACTATTTTATAGCAGGTACCTTTTATTGATCCGTGATAAGTAAGTAGTATTGTTTACGATTACTATTATAGTAATCTAGTATTTATAATTTCTGAATTGTCTCCGGTCTGAGGATCCGGGAGGGTTCGGCTACAGCCGATTATCACCCGCTCAATGGAGCGCTCCAATACGATGCCGCGTAGAATAGAAATCATCACTTACCATTAGGTGAGATCGCAATCAAGGACATACTCTAAGCTTGTAGTGGATAAAAAAGAATTCAATATAAGTAATGTTATGAAAACTGTATCTACCAAAGTCTCTCAGCAACAACGTATGGCACGTTGAGTTTAGCAATGACGATTTCAAAGAAAATATAATATTTCAGGAAATATTACGTATACTTAAATCCCAATTTACGAGAAAAACAATATGATATTATAATAATGTATGGCAAAAAATGATTTAATAGTTATAAAAAAATTGTCCTTATTTTTTAATAATTAAAATATACGTATCACGCATTCATTCAATATCGATTGAATTGAATCGGATAAAGAACTTAACATTCTCTGCTCATCAAACTAAGGCAGTCGCGCTATGTATTGTTGCAACACGTTTTTTACAAAGACTTGTGAGAGAGAGACTTGTAAATTTGCCAAACTTTTAAGAAGTAGGTACAGATTATCGGTAAATTTTGATAAATCTTGCACATTGATTTGATTTTTTTATTAACTATTTTTAAATAGAACGTATAAAAACGAATCGCAACGGTCCAATTTTAAGAGTGTGTTCATCATATTTTTTTTAATTCATTTGTTATAATTTTTCGTGGAATTATATGGGTCAAAAGTGTCGCCCAAAAGTGTAAAAATGGTAAACGTATTCTGCAAGAATGAGAATTCAAATTCAGTAAAATTAATTTCAATAATTTTTTTTTGCTAAGGAGGGATTAATCTTTAATGTTTTTTTTTTTTTTTTTATAATACTAATAATATCTCACGCACAAAGCTCATGAAAAGTTCCTAAAATGTCGGTTAGCGGGGTTACGGATTCTAGTTCGAGTATTATTACGATTTGCTCAGACCATTGGCCCTCTGATTTTCTCGGCCAAATTTCGCTCACCTAAATCGACTTGTGAGAAGATTAGAGAAGATTGCATATCTTCTACGATAAACGCGAAAACGCGACTATCAACGACGCGACGCGACACTATCAAACAGTAGCTGACCCTTCTCGTGGCAGGCCGCAGAGATGTCGTCGCGTAGATAAGTTTATCATTTTCCATGGAGTCCTGTCGCGTCGCGTAGGTACCTCATTTTCGTCGCTCATCTAGGACAACGGGTAACAGGTACTCAATTCGATGTGTATTTTTAACTATTCAATTTTAAAATTCTATTTGCGTACTTAATTAAGCTACAAATAAAACAATTAAAGCAAATAAGATGTAACTTAGGTACTCTAGCAATGTAGAGTTGAATGTCCTACCTGAGCCTGGTCACAATTGAACGTGGGCTTGGCAAACAAACCGTACCCTTATTCTAAGTTTTAATTCGATTGATCGTAGCATTCGATGACATTAGAGTCAATGCAAAATTAACCTCAACAGCATTGATTTAAAGTCACAAATTCAGTAGGTACAACCAGTTTTGACTATGGAAACGCATCATTAGGAGCGCTGTCTATGAATGCATACACGAAATTGAGCTTTTAATCAATTATATCAAGGCTTATTTTACTTTGCTGCTAACGTCATCGAATGCTTATACGATCAATCGAATTAAAACTTAGAATATGGGTAGGTACAGCATCGTGTTTGTATCGGATTCGCAATCGTAAAGTGTCCTCGATTAACTTTATCTCTCAGTTTCTCTCGCATTGCATGTTCAAAGTTTATGTCTTACTAGCGATTTACTGCGGCTTTGCTCCCGTGGGAATTTCGTAAAATCCATCCTTATTCCTTGTTTACATTATAACAGAAAACTTTGTGCAAGATTTCAGCTTTCTAGGTATAACCTAATCATTGAGGCAAGGCAATTCTATACCAACTCTTAGCTGTAAGTTGGTAATTAATTATATGTATTGGGTTTTTCTGACAAGAAATTCTCAGTACTAGCCCGGAGTTACAAGTTGGCGGTGTTTCACCCGCATGCCTCGGAGAGTGCTCTCCGAGAGAGATCAGGCGCAGGACCGGCGGATTTACGTGCGTAAATCCGACGGTCCTGCGCCTGTTCTCTCTCTGGTCGTGTCGGATTTTCCGTCCCATCGGGCTATGTAAACATTGTGAAAAAATAAAGGATTTGTATTTTATTTTGTAAACGAAACAAACTAAATCAAAATAGGTTCATCCGTTTCAGAGTAAGATGCCACAGCTGATAGATATATTTATACACAGATGCACACGATACACTTATAACACCCCTCATTTTGCGTTGGGATTTAATCCACTACAAGTTAGCCCTTGACTGCGATCTCACCTGATGGTATCACTTAGCATGGAAGGAACCGGCTTCGCATCCAGCAACCCACAGGTTAGCCCGCTACCATCTTAGACTGTATCATCACTTACCATCAGGTAAGATCGTAGTCAAGGGCTAGCTTGTAGTGAATAAAAAAAAAGTCAGTGTTATAAGTTACGTAACGTATGCATTGTATACCTATTATATACAAAGTGTAACATTTTTCTGTTTATGAAAAGAAAAAACAGCTAAGTTTCTTGCCGGTTCATCTCAGTAGAATCCGAACCGGTGGTGGATTCTTCCAACTTATCTTAAGTGGCACAAGTTGTACTACGTGAAATAAATAATTTCATTTTCATTTTTCATTTTCACTGGATCCAGCGACTTGCGTAATGTGTACAGGCCATAATCACTCTAATGAGTATCTGACGCATTTGTTTGTGCGAACTGCGAACCATCCCATCAGTGTTGTGTTAGGCTGGATTACGTCTGCACAGGTGTCGGCCATCTTGTGTGACAGCGGCTAAACAACACTTGTCATGTATCCGAGTAATCCGGGATTTGTATCGAATTTCGTAACAAAACAGCAGTACCTACAGAATCCGCTGCTAAGTTCGTATTTATTCGGGCTTGTCTCAGAAACTACTGTGCGGATTTTCATATGGTGTCCACGAATAGAAAAAGAGATCATCTGAGATGGTTATACGCCATAATTTATGATTATTTTGCGAAAATAAACTAACAATATCATGCTCATTGTGAATTAACTCGGAAAAATCATCTCATCTGAGAGTTTCCGTGGCGAGCGTTGCGTAAATAGTTAAAGTTAAACTTAAATAATGTATGGTAGGATAGTCCCTATTAAAATAAATTAAAAAGTCAGAGATAGCATATGTCACAATGTGTACTGGCCATAGACACTAAAAAATATTAAGACTATAATATACCCACGCAAAAGATCACGTCGATCCGTTGCTCCATTGCGGCGTGTTTTTTTTTATATTAGTAACTTTCGCATTTATAATATTGGTAAGATTTATAACGAACTGTAGGTAGACGGACGACGACAGGTGCAAGAGCGCAGCGAGCTGAAGACACTACAAGAGACCTGTGTCCAGCGGTGGGAGTGTGGACGTCTGTTGGATGAAGACAACGAAGAGGTTCACTTAACGTTCACTGTTTAACTTTACAAGCCATTAAGAAGCCAATAAAAGATGAATCAGCCCCCAAACGAACCTGTCGAACTTATTATTTACAAGCTAACCGGGAGCGGACAGACGGACGGACAAATATTTACATTCCACATTTACACGTAACTGTGTAACAGCGTATAAAACCGTGTTTACACGCTCGTTAAAACTTGTTTGTAATTAAAAGTGTCCGACATTGTTCGGTGTACATTCACCTTTACTCTATTTTTACACTAAAAAGTATCTAAAAAGAATATAGATCCTGTTATTTTGTTTCCTCTATTTTTTTAAAATTCTATTTTACCCTGTACGTAACATGAAACAAAAACTACGATGTTTTAGATTGCAATTGGCAAACAACAGAATATAAAATAAGTAGAATTTTATATTAATTATTATTGGGTATCTTAAAACCAATTATGGGCAAAAAACTTTTACAAACGGTAGGTACATAAATTCACATAAAATTTAAAAAATCATAAAAGCGAATCGCCATTCGAAACCACAGACAATTTAGTTAAATACCGGAACAATACTGTTGACGCATCAATACATTCGAATTTCGAATCCTAAATAAACCTGGCTCGTATAAAAAATGCCATACCAATCGAATATGAAATCACTGTTACTTATTGTAAAGTCCAATATTCCCTAACAATGAACGCACAACAACAATATTTAAAAAAATGGAACAATTTATGAATGGCCAGTCATGCTCGCGTTTGAAAAAGGAACTTGGTAAGGTTCTTTTTGTTGCCGCGATGTCTACCGTAAATCGTCCATTGAGCACGCGGAGAGAAAAAAAACAAACAAAAAAAATGGTTGACATTTTAAGTTGGCGCGGCAACTACCTGAGCGTTAAACTAACTATAAAATTGTACGGATTTTTATGTCTCTTTTACTGTTTTGGGAAGAAACCGACGATTCACATTCAGGAACTTTCAATTTAATTCTTGTATATTTTTATACAGGTTTATGTAGGGTGCTTGCTTTACCTACATTTCATATTATGAGCGACTCGTGAAATAGTTTCTTCCATTTTGTGGTGCGGCCTAATTTTGGCCCCCTGGCCTATTAATGCCAGATTAAACTCTTTAATATGACGGTTAAAATCAGGCTCCCTAACTTTGTATATAGGTAGGTACACAGTAAAATAAAAAAAAACGGGAATCCCCAATTGTATTTTTGTAAAAAAAGATGGAGAAGAAGCATTGGTTGGCAAAAGCTGGTGCTTAGATAGAACTTAGATGGCTGATGGAGTTAACCAAGACGCCAAGCTATTTGGAATAAAGAGATGGAAAACGCAAGGACAAAGGAAAGAGAATCTTCCGGAATCTGGAGCAGGTCCAGGCCTACAAAGAGCCGGTGGCGCTGATGATGATTGTACGTATTTTTGTTTAAAAATAATTTTTTTAGGCCTTAGCTTGCAATAAAGCAACTCACAGCTGAGTAATATTGGAGGCGAAGTCGCAGAAGACTGCCCTTTTTAAGTAAACGAAGCCTTTAGTTGCTATTTCGGTCGAGACGTGTATAGTACTTTTCTCCAATTTGCGAGGAAAAAACCGCGAATCGAATCCTTACACTTGTGCGATAAAATGCTCACCACTGCGTCAGGGGGGTCGTCATACAATATCATACAAAGTTTTCGATAAAATATGACGTGTACACACAATTTATGATCAGCGAGAGAGTATCAATTTCCATGGCATGTACAGAGGCGACGTCATTTATTGCGACAATAAATTCATTGCAGCTAGTTAGCGACCGCAGGCGTTTAAATTATCTGGTTACTAGCTTAACTAGAAGATTCACTTCTTAAGTGCTAAGTAATAAAACTGTGCTTTATCTATGTGACATGCTTTCGCTAATTAAAAAAATCGCACGCAGACAGGAACTTTGTCTGTTCTATTTTTAACACCACTACAAGTTATGGTTTGTCTACGAGTAATTTAGGATGATAAACGCATCGATAGGTATATTATGTAGGTACTAGATGGGTCCTTTCATAGAAAAATGTTGGGTGTGCAACTTGTAGAGCGTGCTTCTCACCTGTATAAGCCCGTCCTTGTCCTCGCCATAGCGCTGTCCCTCTTTTGAGACTATTTAGATGGCGTAAGAAAAATAAGTCCACATTCTTTATTTGACAGGGCCCGTCTATGTAAATTGAGGTCGCTGGATAAACGTCTTTGCCTGTAGGATGGTAACTAGTCACGGCTGAAGCCTTGAAGTTTTAAAAAAGATGTTCCCACAGGTTCATAAAACCTACACCCAGGCAGACTAAGTCGCGGTCATCAGCTAGTTTTAATCAAAAGTGACCGAGTTTTGTTTTGAAAATTCTGCCAGTTTCTTCCGTCACGTCCCTGTCACCCCGCAGCGTTGCTCTGTCCAGGCGCCTCTCGAACGACTGGTAGGAAAGGTAACCATCTGAGGCGACTGGGGTTCCGTGGCAGTTCACTCGTAGCCCGGATGCAGAAAGCGGTGTTGCTAGACTCGGCTAGGATAGTCCGCCGGTTTGTCGCCCTGACCCCCGGCCGTTTGGTCTTCCCTGCAGGGGTTTGATCCTACTCCCGATGCAACTATGTATTTGTTTATTTGTGTGTGTATGTTTATGCATCTTTATGTATTAACGTAGGTTTATTATAGCTCTTTTCGGCCCAATAATTATATGTATTTATTTTATACGCGAGCGTGAGAATTTATTTGTCGATATTAATAATGTCCACCCGACCAAATTTCGGCCTGGGTGGTCTATCATGCAGATAAATTAGCCATCTGCGAGTTACTTAGATATTATATTGCACAAGTTTGTGCGCATACACAGATGCACTCTCTGTTCCCTTACTCGCATAGCCGATGGGACCGTTATGGGCGATGAAACACTAACATGTGACAGTGCATGTGGGTGTAATTATTAATGAGTGGTTCCGGTCAGAGCGTAAACCGGAACGCTCATTCAATTTGTTAATTAATTCACGCGTGTCAATGGCACTAATTGGACGCATTTATTAAATTGTAATGGTCGGCGGATTGATATTATAGTCTATGGTTTCTACAAGAGGTATATCACTTGAGAGACCTGTCGGAAAAGTGGGCTCTTCTCTGACTAGGGCGCATTTGGAACCCTTGTAGCATTAGTTTTAAGATACCTTAATTATTAATTATCACCTGGATCACGTTTAGTATTTTATTGTATTGAATATACTTAAATAGATTGAATTGAAATAAAGGAGACGGTTCAGATTTGTATGGGGCGTAGGCCAAGTCTTGTACAAGCAGAGAAATGAAGCAAAATAAAATACTAGACCAGTATTTATTGGTCAAATCTACGAATTCGTCGTAATTTCAGTGGTAAAATTATTTAATTTTTTCAAGTTATGGAACACTAAACATGAGTGGGTAACAACGGCGGATTCATGAATTTGACGTTCTCAAAAGAAAAACACGTTATTCTGACAGTGACTGTCACAAATGACGTTTGATACATTTCGCGCCTACTGCCTTCTCTATGGCTGAAGGTTGCCATCTTGGAAACGTAGGTATCGAAAACTTGAAATACATTTTTATTTTTTGGCTCGTTATTTACTTTACTGTTCTAAAATATTATATTTTTAATACAATCTATGTATTTTCCTCTATACACGGTAGAGTGCACAACTTACAAGAGTAGGCCTAAAATGAACCTTTTCCTTTTGTACATTTTAGACGACCTCCCTGGCGCAGTGTTGAGCGCTGTTGTCTTAACGTGGGAGGCCCCGGGTTTGGCAGGGTCCGTTCGGGAATTTATGATTTCTGAATTTACCCTGGTCTGGTCTGGAAAAGACATACCGCCAAGCGATTTAGCGTTCCGGTGCGATGCCGCGTAGAAACAGCGCTATGGCGGGGACAAGGACAGGGTTATACAGATGAGGAGCACGCCCTACAAGTCGGACGCCCAACTTTTTTCTATGAAAGGGCCCATCTAGTTCTTCTTCTTCTCATTCGTTCACTCTTGCGATCTCCCTCCAGCGACTTCTGTTGGAGCATCACGGGAATGCTCGGAGACGGATAAATTTGTGGCGGAACGTATTGTAATCCGTCCACCTAGTGGGAGAACGACCACGTGACTGAGTGCCCTTAACTCGACCTTGTACAACGAGGTGTTCTATCGTACCAGTTTACCTAGTGATATGCCTAAAGAACTTAAGGATTCGCATTTGTACAAGTGACGAAAGCCCATCTATAGTACCTACATAATATATATCGATGACCTGTATAGACTTGTTGGCGAAATTCGGCCAGCGCATAACTCTCCTTATGGGGAGTAACATTTGTCACGTATTATCGCGCAGGTGGATATTAATGACGTATTGCGGTGGGGCCATGTGCGAACTAGTGCGGAACGGATCGTGTAATTGGTGGCGAATGGCGATTAATTCACGCGTGTCAAGCGGCCGAATTAGGCAGGTCATTAGTCATCTGTGGGCATCGCGGTCGTTTGTCAAGCGGTGGCTGCTGATTGATTATATCTAGCTAATCTAACAATGGGAATAGTTGAGATGAGATACATGAGAATAGGCATGATGACAGCAACCAAGAATCAATGAAATTATGAATTTATCTAATGAAATAGGATTTATGGATTAAAAAAACGTACCTATTTATTTTTCTAGTTCGAGTGAGATTGCTATTTATTTTGATAAAATAAAACTATAAAATACAGCAATCCGCCATAATGGATTAAACACCAAGAAGCGAATGACGTCACAATTATTTGTTTTCGAGCTTTGACAATCACACAATTGTTTACTGCACACTGCACAGAGTACATTAGTAAATACAATAGTGACGTCACAAACGACGCCATGATGACACCGGCGAACGTTTTGGCGTGAATTTTAAAATTAAAATTTCAAATTCCAATTTTACCTACCAAACCTTATTTTTCTGCTGAAATTAGATATTTTTTCGAAATAGTAGATACTTCCGAACATAATCTGACCATTTTTCAAAATCAGTCATCATGCCTATTCTCCATGATGATAAGCCTTGTGCGATACTTCGGCCGTGGCAAGTACTAGTTATTATTCTGTGGCCGTGGCTAGTTACCGCCCTACCGACCAAACGCCAACCGATTTAGCGTTCCGATAGGATGCTGTGTAGAAGCCGATTAGGTAAATAAATATATAAATAATTCCTTTATTTGCCTGATTTTAGGTAAGTATACAAAAGAGATGTTACAATTAAACAAGAAACCAAGCCACAATTATATCAACCATGAAATGGCATGCATTTACCTAATGCATACTTAATGGTATGCGTTTAATATACCCCTTACCGGTTAGCACGCTACCATCTTTGGCTGCATCATCATTTACCATCAGGTGAGATTGCAGTGAAGGTAGCCTTTGATGCCTGTTTCGTAAAAACTAAAAATTCGGTCAAAGTGCATTCTGGGATAAATAGGACACTTAGGTCTTATTTATCTCAGAATACACACTCCACAGAGGTATACCTAATATATAGGTACAATTATACATTCTTACTCAGTGGCACACTCTATTGCAATAGCACAATAACAAAGGAACAAGAAACTTAATTCGCTATATAATATAGGTAAGTAATCCGATTAAAACAGACCAGTCTATGGTACCATTGGTGGTAGAAACAATTTATTCTATCCGCATAATTTGTGAGACTCTCGTAGTAAAAAGCAGATGGTAAACGATAAAATAAGTAGCCTGGCCCGTGGCCCGTGGCCCGTGGTCTACCGCATCGGACCACCTGTTGCCCGCTAATTAATTGAGCGTGCTAATGACGACAGGACGGACACTTGATCTTATGATTTCATTAACTGGTTATTAGCGCTCACTTTTTTTTATTCCACTACAAGTTAGCCCTTGACTGCGATCTCACCTAGTGTTAAGTAATGATGGAGTCTAACATGGTAGCTAATGGTAGCTAACCTGAGTATACTGCCATCGCTAAAAGCAGTGGTATTAAATAGTAGATTGTTACACAAGGGACGTAAGTAAGGTATTACAGAACAAGATCCAATTTGGCGCCAGTGCGAGCGCAGCTCGCATAGGGCGCTAATGGATCGCGTGCACCCGAGATATTTAGTCACACGAGCGAGCGCAGCGAGCGAGGGTGAATATAGTTCGAGGGTGTAATAGCTACTTGCAACCGAGGTAAGCATTCTACTTTATATCATTCTTGCGAGGTAAATAAAACATTGGTAATGCCAAATGAAATTTTAATTAGAATAATTATTAAATTTAGAGAAAAAATAGAAAAAAATGGTTACTTATTATAATCATATACCCAAGCAGGCGTTGGATTGGAACCCGCAAGGTCAACGAAATCGCGGGCGGCCGAAACAGACTTGGCGGCGTACTATACTTGATGAGGCGAAAAAGATCGGCCTTACATGGGGCGAGCTAAAGCATAAGGCGTCCGACAGATCGGCTTGGAAAAGAGTAGTGTCTGCCCTCTGTCCCGAAGGGGGGACATAGGACTTAATGATGATGATTATAATCATCATTTGTTCTGCTTCAAGCAAACAAAAATCAGGCTCTCCTCCTTTTTCATCATCTGATGAAGTGCTTGACATTGTTGTAAATAACTTAAATCACTTTACGAACAAACTTCACAAACTTTCAGATCAAATGAAATGCCGCCATTTCCATTTTTTTTTCGTAAATAGTTTTCCATTTTTTTTTTACGGCTCTGAGTTCCAAGGAGTTTTGCGTAGTTTGAAATGTATGGAAATTAAATGCCGCCATGTTCAGTGTTTTTTTTTTCCAGTAAAAAGTTTTCTTACCATTTTATAAGAAAAGAGATTGTTTACCAAGGAGTTTTGCATAGCTTGAACTGTAATGTGAACATTACAATTCAAGCATAGTGCGACGTAATGTTGCCTTGAATTGCAAACACCAACTTACAAGGAGACTTTCCACCATAGTAATCCCTAGTTACTGAGCAAGTATGATATAAATATTGTTAATGCTCTTGTTTCAGAATTATAATCTATATTTTAGGGACGTCAAGGTACTTCTTAAAAAACTAACATTGCAAAATAATACTGCTTTATTACAGATATAGTATAATGCCCCCTGGGGGGTTACTGCCACTGCTTAAAGCGATATTATTTTGATATTGTTTCGAGAAATCCTACCATCACGCCTCTAAAGTACCTAAGCTTGTTAGAACATTGTTTTCCTAAGCAGTTTTGTGACGTCATTACGCAAATCAAAATATAGCTTCTCGCTTACTCATAAAGCAAGGAATAAACAATGGTAGAGTATCATTCGTTCTTGCCATCATGTTTAAAAGAGTAAAAGCATATTACTTTTGTGCTGTCATGGTAGCTTTCTCAGTAATATTACAAAGAGATTGTAACAAGATGTTCCTGTATCATAATGGTTTTCTAAATGCTGATAGTGACCCCCCTGGCCTGTGGCCATAGCAATAGGGATTTATGTTCGAAATAACATAAACCTTAGCATTCAGAGCAACATAAATGAATCTACAGGAGTCCAGGATTCAAATTCCGGACTCCCCGAATAGAACCTGAAGTCTTAGCCACCAATCACCATGCTATTAAAATATACTGCTATAAATACCTACCTACAGTTGATCAACAAGGAAACTTAAAGCAACGTAACGTAAAATGTCCTGGAGCTTAATTACAATATCGCTAAAGTGAGCCGGGTCAAAGATGACGTTGGATAAAGTCAGCGCGGGCACACAGACTAATGGCGACCTTTGAAATATTTGTATTAATTTAATACTAGCGACCGCCCGCCGCTTCGCTCCCTTGGGGATTTGTAAAAAATTAGGCCTTAAACATTCTGCAAAATTTCAAAGCAAAAGTTTGCGCTGGGCGTTGATGAGTTATTTAGTGAGTGAGTGAGTCAGGAAGAAATGTATTTATTTGGTTTAAATGCACATTAATATTAGAATAATTTATTATCCATTACTAATATCAATGCGAAAGTGTCTCTTTGTCTGTCCGTCTGTCTGTATGCCTGTTTCATTCAGTTCAACCGATTTGCCAAAGTTTATTAAAGAGAAGGTTTCATTCTGGGGCAGGACATATTATGGTATAAATTTTTATGAAAGTTCCCACAGGAATTTCCAAAAATCTATGCCCTGGACATTAAAATAAGAAAACAGTTACTGTACTCGGTAAATGAAAAATAATTAATTTCTATCTGTACCAGCCCTACAGCAGATTACTTCACGCTAAAAGGAAGTGTTACAAAATTGGGTCAGCCCTATCAAGACTCGGCTTTAGAGTAATTACTCTTTGTTCTCTCACTGTAGATACTTAGATACCTGTAATTATATTATACTTATATTGCTCTAGTAGCACGATTTGGATTAAATTAATTTGTATTGTTACAGTATTTTTATTTAAGCGTCTTTTCACAATAAATTAATCTACATATATAAAAATCAATTGCTGGGCCGATTTAGCTGATTTTGGTTTTGAAATATTTGTCGTAGTCCAGGGAAGGTTTAAACGGTGAGAAAATATGGAAAAATTAGTTAGTTACGACGCGCGGATGAAGTCGCGGGCATCAGCTAGTAATTGATAAAAGTAAGGTTGCTTCTGTCTTGTTTATTTGATAAAAAAAGGTTATAAAGCCGTTGAGGTACACATAGTTTTCCTTGATTTTTCCTTTATCATTTTGATACGTACCTCTTATAAAATAGGGATGATGACAACTCAATCAAATCAGCAACTCTTTTTCAAACTTAAAAACGCACTTCTAGTATGGAAGTTGTATGAAATTCACAGTAAGTGAAGTCATAAAATTTCAACTAACTTTTTTTCTTAAATCTATGTTTTAAAATGGTTATCAAACTTAACCGAGGATGTTAATTTTAGGTCTTTTGGAAGACCCTCTATTTAATAATCAGTTAGAAATAATTTATTTTTGATATAGGCATCATCCCTAATCCCTATTGCCATCCCTGTAGGTCTATTGGTACTCCCTTTTCCTTCCAATTTTTATCCCATTGAAAGATAAGCAGCATAACTCGCTTCTCTGAGCGACAGGAGGTCAGCTAAACATAAACCGGACGTCTCCCATGTAACTCGAGGCAAGTTGCAAGGATTCAGATATTTTGTAGTCATTGGACTCTACAATCCTGTGATCTCGTCGCGTGTGGCCGACATCGACGCGACATCCGACACCGACCGACACCGACCGTGACCGACGTACTCTACTGGGCAAAACTTCTTTGTGTCTTACGCAGACGAATTTAATTTTCGAACTACCAACTTCAAAAATTTTGTTTGGTCAAAGTGTTTGTTTGTTTGTTTTTAGCAAAAAAGAAATCCAACCGGATATTATTATCTTTGTAAAACAAATCGGTTTCTTCAGATTTTACTGAGTTATGGTGTGCCTAAAATCAACCAAAAATTTCATCTTTTTTCCCGTGTGAACCCAATTGTTTTTCATATAAGGATATATTTCTATTGTTCCTATTGTCATCTTATTGTGTTGTTGTTGTAAAAATCCTATTGTTTTGTACTTTCACTTACTGTTATCGTCCAGTTACCGTTTCGTTATAAAAAAAATATTATAAATGCGAAAGTGTGTTTGTTTATTGGTTTGTACTTCAATCACGCGGCATCAGAGCAACGGGTCGACATGATTTTTTGCATGTGTGTAGTTGAGGACCTGGAGGGTGACATAGGCAACTTTTTATCGCGGAAAATTCAGGAGTTCCCGTGGGAATAATATAAAAGTTAATCCACGAGGATGAAGTCGCGGGCGTCAGCGTGTTATAAATATAGATATAGATGCTATTTACAATGAATCGAATAAAAACACGGAAGTGCGGCCAGTGTTTTAGGTTCACCACGCCTGCTCGAGTTACAATACAACACTTGTAACCCAGTACCTGCCTAGTGCTTGACAGGACAAAGCTCCGCGGTCAGACACACGCCTTTGTGTTGTTCGCGAAAACCGCACACGATCAGCCAGATGGATTTCACATGCAATAAAAAATATAGAGAACTGAGACAAAGAAATTACGAGTAAGATATTAAAATTAAAAAAAATTAGCAGTCATAGGGACTGCCGATAGAAGTGAAAACGAGTATTTAAAACATTTTTTTTTAAATATTTAAAATATAAAACCTAAAACTAAGGCATTAAAGTTTAATTTCGAATGTTCAACGTTCGAACATATAGCTGTTCGCGAGCATGTCGGTCACGCGAATCCACAAGTTTACGAGTACCCCCTACCAAAAAGTGCTCAATCGAATTTCGATTTTCGACCACGGCGGCCAATCCCCACAGAGATTAGCCATCTGCGCGGGACATAATATTATAGTACACAAGTGTGTAATAAACAGGTGCACTCTCTGCTCCTTTGCTCTCATAGCTCAATGGGACGGAAGATCCGACACGACCGGAGAGAGATCAGGCGCAGGACCGACGGCTTAACGTGGTCTCCACTAGACTAGACCAACGAGGCAGTAAAAATATAAAATAAAACCCGGTCAAGTGCGAGCCAGACTCGCACACAAAGGGTCCGTTATCCGCAATGACCTTCTATACACATGGACAAATCGTGGCATACAAAAACAGAGCCCAAACATGGCACACGCTTCTAATTCACCCTATTTTGCTTCGACTGCTCCATCTATACATTGCCGCTGACATTCAAGTCCTGTAAACTGACCTCTGTGTTTAAGCCGCAATGTAAATCGATTAATCAGTCGAAGCTTCATAAGGTGATTTTAGAAGTAGACTGGAACAAAAAGGGAATGGAGTAGTGTAGCGCTATTAATTTTTGTTATTTCTGAGAGATTTTTCATTTTTGTAAATATGAAACTATTATATTAGCCCAGTCGAATTAGATCAAAAGAGTGTCTGACACGGAAAAATTTTTGGTACTCATCAATTTTTCTAGGATCGATATTTTTCGATTTAGATCCGAAAAGAGAGGAGAATTTCTGTTTATTGAATAATTCGTTTATTTTCAATTTTACACGAAAAATGGTTATAACCAAAGTTATTTGAAATTAAATTTCCTACAATTTTAGTCCTTATCAATTTTTCCCTAGGATCGCGATATTTTTAGATTTAGATCCGAAAAGAGCGGAGAATTTTTGTTTATTGAATAACTTGTGATTTCGTGTACAGGAAATCTAAAAGAACAGCCATTACAGATTGCGCAACTTACCCTATGTAATTTATATTTGATCGAGTAAAGATAAAAAATATTACCTTCGAGGCATGTAATATGTTTTTTCTTTAGGCGCCTTATACCGCTGTCATACTGTTTCCAGGTACACTTTAAAGAAATAGGAATCACAGCTGTGTCGATATCTGGATATCGACACAGCTGTGATTCCTATTTCGAGCCTAGAGCGTAGTGCTCGTATATGCGTACCTACAGATATATAGTGTAGTGTGGCGAGTTTTATACCTACAGTTGGTTGCGGCCTGATTGTTTAAAGGCCCTTAATTGGGAAAACTTGCAAGATAGTGAAAAAAATGTGATAACAATAATTGCCAATAGATTTTACATGGAACAAAAAAAAGCTACTCCACAGTTTTGTTTTTCTGACTTTAATGACGCGCCCTTCCATCTGTCTCTTTCCGATGTGCGTGAGAGAAAGGAATGGGAACATTGTAAATAATTTTAAATATTTCTTGTGTTTTCAATAGTTTTACTACGTATTTTACACGTTTTTGCATATTATCTTACGTAAATAAAATTAACTTATCGATGGTACGTCACACCATCTTTTTTCTGCGTCGTTAATGTATTATTTCGGCACTTTTTGAACGCGCACTTAGGCATCCTGACAGCTTCGCAGTGAACATGCGACTAATGAAAAAAGTGTGCTTAAAACGAGTTTAAGCACACTTACTTGGTCCCATGTTATGCGCGCCAGTGCGATGTCCTTGTGTATAGAAGGTCATTGGTTATCCGTACCACCACAAGTCATAACAACACGTAATCAGCTATGAAATAACTGGCTTACGCATAGCGCTAAACGGGTAGCGCCTGACAAACAATTCCACACCCTATGAGTAGGTATTGAGTACGGAACCTGAATCCTGCCTGAGCCTGAATCCGCACACAAAAACTACTAAAATTATAATCATACAAAAATGTTGGCTTTGTTGCATCAGGTAAAAAGTAAGGAATTAAAAGAAACCAGAACTTCAGACTAAAGAGGAGATGACAAAATCAATAAACAACTAACAAGCCGTAACAAAATCCCAAACAAATAGACCCGTACCAACTAATAAGTATGCAAATCTCAAACAGACCGGCGAGTAACGAGAATATGTCCAATTTATCGAGTCCTCCCCTCGAAGGTACATCACTATTCATTGAAACATGGGAAAATCACCCTTATTACAAGGTAATAAACGTCGGAGTTGGAAACGAGCTATTAACTTTTACCATCAAGTGATACGCCTAGGAGTGGACATCTGAAAATACTACAAAATGCTATGGCATTTACTGTAGGGACTACATATAGGATATAGAACTTTGCTCATGGAAGAGCTTTTCGCATAGGGCGCATCGAAAATATCCTGATAAAGTAGCTCCTAATAATATGAGCTACGAGTGATTACCTACCTATTTGTGAGTAAAGTGCAATTTTTACATACATCAGCATATTAACTAATTAATTTATAATCTTATCTTAAATTATAAATCATTAATAGTAAAAGCAAAAATTTGGTCATTAATAGTAAAAGAAAAAATTTGGTTAAAGTTCTTTGAGTATTAGGACTTATCCTAATACTCAAGGAACTTTAACTGAACTTAGATATTGACCGTATGTACAAGTTATGGTTTAATTGAAATGAAATGTTTTATTTCATGTAGGACAACTTGTGACACGTTAGTTGTGGGTGAGGGCTAACTTGTGGTTGAATGAAAAAAAAACGTAAATCTCAGATTGATTAATAATGCTCCGGTATGATAGTTTGGACTCAAACACCGCGCAGAAAAGCAAACTCTACTGATACAAATACATACCAATTAGGTACCATGTTTACAAAATTTTCAATTTTGAAATCTTTGACCGTTTGGGCTGGTACTTGTCCAGAATATAAAAACTTGATAAAAACGCATGTTACACGAGAGAAGGGCCGCTCTCCTTTTATAAATTAACATGTTAACAAATTGTCATTTTCACAGTAATTTGAACCGTAATAAATTCCAGATAAAAAGCAATTTCCAGTGACGAAATTGTTTTAAAAATGTTCACCAACCTGTTTTCCATGCGAGGTGAAATGGACTTTATAAAAAAAATTTAAGGTTAATTTTGCGTTGGTGAGAGAGTGTAATTTTTAAGTGACGTAGGGTAGTGCGGGTATCGATAGTATGTAATGGGACGACTCTATCGACTGACGCCGTAGGCGCTTCGCCATGTTTTGTTCGTTATTTTGTACAGAAAGTGGGTGGCAATTTAAAATGAGATATCGAAAGAAAATAGAGCATATAAGTACGTGCTGATTACCAATTGTTTTGTTCAATAAAACTTGCACGTCGACCAGTGGGATGTTGGCTATGTCAAAAATAAATAATTATTTCAACCCATTGCTGGCTCACTACTGACCACAAGTCTCCTCTCGGAATCCACCACGCTAGTTCAAGAATGGTGGCCTATCACATCTTCAAGAGCATTATGAAGAATTCTTGGGCATGCAGGCTATTTCCTATACTGTGATGCAGGTTTACTTACTCACTAGTTTTAAAACGCCGCGCCGCCGAGTTTCTTGCTGGTTCTGCCGAGTTTCTTGTTGGTTCTTCTCGGTAGGAATGGCATTCCGAACCAGTGGTAGATTCACTTGACGATTCAAAAGTACTTGTAAAAGTTTATTTGAATAAAAATCATTTTGAATTTGAATTGGGATTTTTAAATTCCACTACAAGTTAGCCAGCCCTTTACTGCAGGGATCTTACCGAGTGGTAAGCGATGATACAGTGGCAGTTACGTTAAATTCATACCCCTATTATAGGTTTCTACACGTCATCATTGTTTATAAATTGCTTAGAACGTACTAAAATCAATGAAGTTAGAACTTAGAAGAGCGTGCATGAATATCGAACTCCCGACCTGCCGCGAACAGTATAGGAGGAACGTCCAAGCACTGGACTGTCCCCACTTTAGTTAAAACCTATCACTACCACTTCACTCTACAGCCCATTAACGTCCCACTGCTGGGTACAGGCCACCACTCTCATAGGAGAGAGGGAATTAGAGCTTAGACCCACCACGCTGCTCCAATGCGGGTTGGAGGGCTTTTATGACTATTATAATGTTAGTGATTGTAGTGTTTACATATATAGTGTATCTATTCAGTAGATACTAAACACTGTCTCACATTATACCAGCTTATAGTGTTGGACAGGTTAGCTGTCAATAGCAAGCGCGAGGCAGTCTTGGACCAGTGCTCGACACGGTCGGACGTGTCACGTGATAGGTACTAAGGTAGCTGGGTATAAGTGGTGAGCCAGTGAGAGCTGGAGATAAACCATTACAAGTGGCGACGACGGAAAAAAAAGGTCAGTAAAAAAAAAAATAATAATAATAATAATAAGAAAGATTATGGAATTAGATTGTAAAATTGTGATGTGTGCTGCGCAATTTATTACCACAAGTTATATTCTTATATTTATTGAATAGGTACGTTTCCGATATGGAAATCCATGTACCTATCAAAAAAAAAAAAAAAAAAAAAAAATTAATGCTAGTTGATCGCAATTACCTGTAAAGTTGGAAGTGTTATAGAATTCACTCATAGCGCCTATTGCTGGGCCTTTAACGATGTTTATACCATACCCGATCTGACGTTATTATTTGTTTGAGTTACTAGAGATTTTATGTTCAATGAGAGTTCGCGTTTGTTTATAACGTAAACGTAATATGATTATTGTAGCTTGGGCGGGGTGTTTGTATTTTGAGTGGCTCAGGTCAAACCTTTTATAACACTCGAGTCTCGACCCGAGTATAACTTTTAAGTGATATGAAGTATTCAAAGTGAAATACATATTAATTAATAATTTACCATCCTGACCCACCTCTTTTACCAGAGTTTACGGGTTCTTTAAAAAATTATGTTACAGCAGGTCAAGCGCACATCGCATTTTATCTACATGTTTTAAGCGGTTCAATACTAGTTAGTTCAATACTATAGGTATAATAGGCATTAGGAGTTGTCCTGTTGCGATTAGAAATTTTGTTGTGTCGTAGCTAGGAGTCGCTAGTTATTTGAATGATTTGCAGAGTGAATCCTTCGTCTTCTGTACCTGTTATATGTATTCTAAGGATACACATAGGCTTCTCATTTACTCATAAAATCAAAATATTTGAAAAAAACAGGAGACTGTTGTGCATAAAATATTTGATGACTCATCTTATCGGTACAAAGTCAAACGCGGCGCATTCGGTTTTCACCATATACCTACATGAAAGAGTACTAACTGACAAGTTGTGCTCAGGGTACCGCATGGATTAACCAGTTGACACTATAAAATATTATAAATGTTAGTTACCTATGATAGTAATATACTTGTGGTAATAAGCGCTAACACGTTCGCTGTCGGGAGACTAAGTATTGAGCACCAGATGCTAAAACTTTTGTTGTAAAATTAGAAATAAGTACAACCGCTATAATTTCTTGCAAAAGTGAGCGGTTGTGCTGGGTACTGGTCATTTGCAGTGCTATATGAAACTAATTTTGTACTTACGCGTTCGCAGCGAATGTGTAAGTAACGCCTATATGTGTATTAGGGTAAAGGAAGCAAGTTTAAATCATGTCAAAAATTTATTTTATTTCATATCGATTTCCATTAAATTGGAAGTAACTTCGGATTTCCATTAAATTGGAAGTATCTTCGGATTTCCATTAAATTGGAAGTGCATAGCTTTGGATTTCCATTAAATTGGAAGTAACTTCGGATTTCCATTAAATTGGAAGTATCTTCGGATTTCCATTAAATTGGAAGTGCATAGCTTTGGATTTCCATTAAATTGGAAGTAACTTCGGATTTCCATTAAATTGGAAGTAATTGAAGATTTCCACTAAATTGGAAATAACTTCGGATTTCCATTAAATTGGAAGTAACTTCAGATTTCCATTCAATTGGAAGTAGGATTTCCATTAAATTGGAAGTAGCTTCGGATTTCCATTAAATTGGAAGTAACTTTACGTTCATTCAGATGGATGTATTTTCAGGTCGGAAATGATGGCAAACCAGCTACCACCACCAGAAAAATTGGACCTTGAAGGTGACAGCACGTCGGTGGGCTTGAGGTGGGAAAAATGGAAACGATCCCTACAAATTTACTTCGAAGCCATCGATATCGCAAATCCAAGTAAACAGAGAGCTACGTTGTTAGTTCTGGGTGGAACTGCACTGCAAGAAATATATTATAATCTGCCTGGAGCAAATGTAGAGCTGAGTGGCGATGTTAATGTTTTTGATGTAGCTATAAATAAGCTTGATGAACATTTTCTTCCTAAGCAAAATAAGACCTATGAAAGGCATATCTTCCACCTTATTAAACAGGACGAAGGTGAAAGCTTTGATAAATTTCTTATAAGACTAAGAAATCAGGCAGCGAAATGCAAATTTGATAAACCAGATGAGCATATAATCGACCAAATAATAGGGAAATGTTTATCATCAGAATTACGCAAGAAAATATTGACAATGGGTGAAGAAATTACGTTAGATAAAGTAATGACAGTAGCAAATACTTTAGAAATTGTCAACTACCAATTGGAAAGCTATGAAAAAAAAGAAAGGACCATGAGTAATGAAGTGAATGCGATTCAAAGCAGAAACAAAGATAATACGAAATATACTAAGCGGGGAAAGGAATCTAATGAAGAAAAGAAGACTAGGTGTGGCAGATGCGCAGGGCCCGTGCATATCTCGCCAGGTTTCAGATGTCCTGCACAAGCCAAGAAATGTCATGGTTGTGGAAAATTAGGTCATTTCCAAAGATGCTGCAGGAGTAAATACGATCAACAAAAACGTAAATTAGAGCGGATGCAGGAAGGAAACAGGAACAACTATAAACGACAACGAAAGGAAACTATGGTTAATTCTCTGGACGATGAAGAAGTTCAATATATATTTAATTTGAACGAGGACGCGACAGTCAAATGTGAAGTAGGTGGAGTAAATTTAGAGATGTTGGTTGATTCAGGTTGCAAATTAAATCTCATACCTGATAAAACCTGGGAGTATTTGAAGAGCAACAAGGTTGTGTGTCACAAGCAAGTGAAAGGAACAAATAAAATACTAATGGCATATGGGAGTAAAACACCTTTAAAGATCATAGGTTCCTTCGAAGCGGTTATAAAAATAGGCAGGAAGGCGGAATGTAGTACTATTTACGTTATTGAGGATGGATCACGGAATTTACTTGGCAAAGACACAGCGATCCGATTGGGGGTATTGAAATTGGGTGTGGATGTAAATCATATTGAAACAGAACCACTAAAACCTTTCCCAAAATTTAAAGATACTCTTGTCGAGATCCCTACAGATCCATCAGTAAAACCGATCATGCAATCCTATCGAAGGATACCAATTCCATTGGAGGGAAAAGTAAATGCGAAGATCAAAGAATTGCTGGATTTAGATATAATAGAAGAAGTACATGAACCTTCGGCGTGGGTATCCCCTATAGTTCCAATCCTCAAGGATAATGGTGATGTACGTCTATGTGTAGATATGCGGCGCGCTAATACAGCAATTTTAAGAGAAAATCACCCATTACCCTGTATGGAGAACTTGCTACCTAAAATAAAAAAAGCACAATATTTTTCAAAACTCGATATAAAGAATGCTTTTCATCAAGTTGAACTTCACCCTAATTCGAGACATTTGACTACGTTTATAACGTCTAATGGCCTTTACAGGTACAAAAGACTTATGTTCGGAGTAACATGCGCGCCAGAATTATTCCAAAAAATTATGGAGAGGATGCTGATAAAATGTGAAGGAGTAATAAACTTCATAGACGACATTTTAATCTGGGGATCTGATGAAAAAGAACATGATTTACGGCTTTCTAAGGTGATCCAGGTATTAAAGGAAAACAATGTTTTATTGAACCAAGAGAAATGTATTTACAAAGTGGGGACTGTTAACTTTTTGGGACATGAACTGAAATCGGAAGGAGTGAAGCCTTTGCCTAAATACATAAAGAGTATATCCGAATTTCGAGTGCCAAAAACAATAGACGAGTTACAGAGCTTCCTAGGGTTAGTCAATTACATAAATAAATGGATTCCTAATCTGGCTACGACCACAGAACCTCTTAAACAAATACTGAGACGGAAATTAGGAAAAAAAGGTAACATCGAGGAATATTGGAAAGACGATCAGAATGACGCGTTTGAAAAGTTAAAGACGATGCTATCAGAGATAAACTCTTTAGGATATTATGATGTTAAAGACAAAACGCAGGTAATTGCGGACGCAAGCCCTGTAGGATTAGGGGCGGTATTAGTACAAATTGACAATAAGGGACCAAGAATCATTGCATATGGGAATCGAACACTCAGTCAATGTGAAAGGAAATATAGTCAAACAGAAAAGGAAGCCCTCAGCCTAGTGTGGGCTATTGAACATTTTAATATATTTCTTTTCGGTAAAGAATTTGATTTAATAACGGATCACAAACCATTAGAATTTTTATTTAGCCAAAAATCAAAACCATGCGCCCGCGTTGAAAGGTGGGTTTTACGGCTACAGGCGTATCGTTATAATATAAAATATAAACCGGGTAAGACTAATATTGCAGACCCACTATCACGGTTATGTAATTATTCAAATCAACCAGTCCAGTCATCAGTGGGGGACTACGTTCATCAAATAGTGGAACTTGCGAGACCCTGTGCAATCTCAATACAGGAAATAACCAAGGAATCCGAAACCGATCAAGAAATAAGCAAAGTAAAAACGGGAATATATAACCATCAGTGGCATGAATCTGTGAAGCACTATAAATTATTTGCAGACGAACTGTGTTTTTATGAGAACATACTTTTGAGAGGAAACAAAATCGTAATTCCACTAAGTCTAAGGAAGCAAATATTAGAGGCAGCACACGAAGGTCACCCAGGAGTGGTGGCCATGAAATGCCGCCTCCGATCCAAGGTTTGGTGGCCAAAAATAGATAAGGACGTTGAATCTATGGTAAAAAGCTGCAAGGGTTGTACCCTAGTCAGCTTACCAAATCCCCCAGCGCCGATGAAACGCCGAGAACTTCCATCTGAGCCCTGGGTGGACATTGCCATGGACCTATTGGGTCCATTACCGAATAGTGATTATATTTTGGTAGTTATTGACTACTACAGTCGTTATAAAGAGGTCAAACTTACCAAGACCATTACAAGCTCTCAAATTATTAAAATCCTAAAAGAGATCTTCAGTCGATTAGGCTATCCTATGTCTATTACTGCTGATAATGGACGGCAGTTCACTGGCGAAGAGTTTAAGAGTTTTTGTCGTGGGTGCAACATTAGGCTTTTCAGCACGGTACCATATTGGCCGCAGATGAACGGAGAAGTAGAGCGCCAAAACAGAGACATACTAAAACGACTTAGAATAGGGGCAAGTGAGAAAAGAGATATGAGAGAAACATTATATGAATATCTAATGATGTACAATTCCACTCCTCATTCAGTTACGGGAAAGACACCATCGGAACTGTTTTTCAAAAGGATGAACAGGGATAAAATTCCTATGTTGAAGGATATAAACGAAACGGAAAATGACGCTGAAGTTAGAGACCGTGACCGGTTGCAAAAAGAAAGAGGAAAGGAATATGGAGATCTTAAAAGAAGAGCGGGTGATTTGGGATTAGCAGAAGGCGAGAAAGTGTATGTAAAGGAAATGGAAAAGACCAAGCTCTCTACTCCTTTCAATCCTACACCACATATAGTAGAGAAATCACTAGGGGGTGATGTCACTATAAGAAACGAAGAAACGGGGCAAGTGTTACGGAGAAATGTTATCCATTTAAAGCGGGTGGAAGGGCAATGGAAGACAGTGGAGGACGAAAACTTATCAAAGGAAGAAAATTAAAATCTATACAAATAATATTCAATGTTAAAACCAAAGCTGATTGTTACTATCGAAAAATTAGATTAAGTAATTTTGATATTGATTGTAAAATAACGTATCAAAATAAAATTTGTTAAAATGGAAGGGATGTAGTGTTTACATATATAGTGTATCTATTCAGTAGATACTAAACACTGTCTCACATTATACCAGCTTATAGTGTTGGACAGGTTAGCTGTCAATAGCAAGCGCGAGGCAGTCTTGGACCAGTGCTCGACACGGTCGGACGTGTCACGTGATAGGTACTAAGGTAGCTGGGTATAAGTGGTGAGCCAGTGAGAGCTGGAGATAAACCATTACAAGTGGCGACGACGGAAAAAAAAGGTCGGAAATGATGGCAAACCAGCTACCACCACCAGAAAAATTGGACCTTGAAGGTGACAGCACGTCGGTGGGCTTGAGGTGGGAAAAATGGAAACGATCCCTACAAATTTACTTCGAAGCCATCGATATCGCAAATCCAAGTAAACAGAGAGCTACGTTGTTAGTTCTGGGTGGAACTGCACTGCAAGAAATATATTATAATCTGCCTGGAGCAAATGTAGAGCTGAGTGGCGATGTTAATGTTTTTGATGTAGCTATAAATAAGCTTGATGAACATTTTCTTCCTAAGCAAAATAAGACCTATGAAAGGCATATCTTCCACCTTATTAAACAGGACGAAGGTGAAAGCTTTGATAAATTTCTTATAAGACTAAGAAATCAGGCAGCGAAATGCAAATTTGATAAACCAGATGAGCATATAATCGACCAAATAATAGGGAAATGTTTATCATCAGAATTACGCAAGAAAATATTGACAATGGGTGAAGAAATTACGTTAGATAAAGTAATGACAGTAGCAAATACTTTAGAAATTGTCAACTACCAATTGGAAAGCTATGAAAAAAAAGAAAGGACCATGAGTAATGAAGTGAATGCGATTCAAAGCAGAAACAAAGATAATACGAAATATACTAAGCGGGGAAAGGAATCTAATGAAGAAAAGAAGACTAGGTGTGGCAGATGCGCAGGGCCCGTGCATATCTCGCCAGGTTTCAGATGTCCTGCACAAGCCAAGAAATGTCATGGTTGTGGAAAATTAGGTCATTTCCAAAGATGCTGCAGGAGTAAATACGATCAACAAAAACGTAAATTAGAGCGGATGCAGGAAGGAAACAGGAACAACTATAAACGACAACGAAAGGAAACTATGGTTAATTCTCTGGACGATGAAGAAGTTCAATATATATTTAATTTGAACGAGGACGCGACAGTCAAATGTGAAGTAGGTGGAGTAAATTTAGAGATGTTGGTTGATTCAGGTTGCAAATTAAATCTCATACCTGATAAAACCTGGGAGTATTTGAAGAGCAACAAGGTTGTGTGTCACAAGCAAGTGAAAGGAACAAATAAAATACTAATGGCATATGGGAGTAAAACACCTTTAAAGATCATAGGTTCCTTCGAAGCGGTTATAAAAATAGGCAGGAAGGCGGAATGTAGTACTATTTACGTTATTGAGGATGGATCACGGAATTTACTTGGCAAAGACACAGCGATCCGATTGGGGGTATTGAAATTGGGTGTGGATGTAAATCATATTGAAACAGAACCACTAAAACCTTTCCCAAAATTTAAAGATACTCTTGTCGAGATCCCTACAGATCCATCAGTAAAACCGATCATGCAATCCTATCGAAGGATACCAATTCCATTGGAGGGAAAAGTAAATGCGAAGATCAAAGAATTGCTGGATTTAGATATAATAGAAGAAGTACATGAACCTTCGGCGTGGGTATCCCCTATAGTTCCAATCCTCAAGGATAATGGTGATGTACGTCTATGTGTAGATATGCGGCGCGCTAATACAGCAATTTTAAGAGAAAATCACCCATTACCCTGTATGGAGAACTTGCTACCTAAAATAAAAAAAGCACAATATTTTTCAAAACTCGATATAAAGAATGCTTTTCATCAAGTTGAACTTCACCCTAATTCGAGACATTTGACTACGTTTATAACGTCTAATGGCCTTTACAGGTACAAAAGACTTATGTTCGGAGTAACATGCGCGCCAGAATTATTCCAAAAAATTATGGAGAGGATGCTGATAAAATGTGAAGGAGTAATAAACTTCATAGACGACATTTTAATCTGGGGATCTGATGAAAAAGAACATGATTTACGGCTTTCTAAGGTGATCCAGGTATTAAAGGAAAACAATGTTTTATTGAACCAAGAGAAATGTATTTACAAAGTGGGGACTGTTAACTTTTTGGGACATGAACTGAAATCGGAAGGAGTGAAGCCTTTGCCTAAATACATAAAGAGTATATCCGAATTTCGAGTGCCAAAAACAATAGACGAGTTACAGAGCTTCCTAGGGTTAGTCAATTACATAAATAAATGGATTCCTAATCTGGCTACGACCACAGAACCTCTTAAACAAATACTGAGACGGAAATTAGGAAAAAAAGGTAACATCGAGGAATATTGGAAAGACGATCAGAATGACGCGTTTGAAAAGTTAAAGACGATGCTATCAGAGATAAACTCTTTAGGATATTATGATGTTAAAGACAAAACGCAGGTAATTGCGGACGCAAGCCCTGTAGGATTAGGGGCGGTATTAGTACAAATTGACAATAAGGGACCAAGAATCATTGCATATGGGAATCGAACACTCAGTCAATGTGAAAGGAAATATAGTCAAACAGAAAAGGAAGCCCTCAGCCTAGTGTGGGCTATTGAACATTTTAATATATTTCTTTTCGGTAAAGAATTTGATTTAATAACGGATCACAAACCATTAGAATTTTTATTTAGCCAAAAATCAAAACCATGCGCCCGCGTTGAAAGGTGGGTTTTACGGCTACAGGCGTATCGTTATAATATAAAATATAAACCGGGTAAGACTAATATTGCAGACCCACTATCACGGTTATGTAATTATTCAAATCAACCAGTCCAGTCATCAGTGGGGGACTACGTTCATCAAATAGTGGAACTTGCGAGACCCTGTGCAATCTCAATACAGGAAATAACCAAGGAATCCGAAACCGATCAAGAAATAAGCAAAGTAAAAACGGGAATATATAACCATCAGTGGCATGAATCTGTGAAGCACTATAAATTATTTGCAGACGAACTGTGTTTTTATGAGAACATACTTTTGAGAGGAAACAAAATCGTAATTCCACTAAGTCTAAGGAAGCAAATATTAGAGGCAGCACACGAAGGTCACCCAGGAGTGGTGGCCATGAAATGCCGCCTCCGATCCAAGGTTTGGTGGCCAAAAATAGATAAGGACGTTGAATCTATGGTAAAAAGCTGCAAGGGTTGTACCCTAGTCAGCTTACCAAATCCCCCAGCGCCGATGAAACGCCGAGAACTTCCATCTGAGCCCTGGGTGGACATTGCCATGGACCTATTGGGTCCATTACCGAATAGTGATTATATTTTGGTAGTTATTGACTACTACAGTCGTTATAAAGAGGTCAAACTTACCAAGACCATTACAAGCTCTCAAATTATTAAAATCCTAAAAGAGATCTTCAGTCGATTAGGCTATCCTATGTCTATTACTGCTGATAATGGACGGCAGTTCACTGGCGAAGAGTTTAAGAGTTTTTGTCGTGGGTGCAACATTAGGCTTTTCAGCACGGTACCATATTGGCCGCAGATGAACGGAGAAGTAGAGCGCCAAAACAGAGACATACTAAAACGACTTAGAATAGGGGCAAGTGAGAAAAGAGATATGAGAGAAACATTATATGAATATCTAATGATGTACAATTCCACTCCTCATTCAGTTACGGGAAAGACACCATCGGAACTGTTTTTCAAAAGGATGAACAGGGATAAAATTCCTATGTTGAAGGATATAAACGAAACGGAAAATGACGCTGAAGTTAGAGACCGTGACCGGTTGCAAAAAGAAAGAGGAAAGGAATATGGAGATCTTAAAAGAAGAGCGGGTGATTTGGGATTAGCAGAAGGCGAGAAAGTGTATGTAAAGGAAATGGAAAAGACCAAGCTCTCTACTCCTTTCAATCCTACACCACATATAGTAGAGAAATCACTAGGGGGTGATGTCACTATAAGAAACGAAGAAACGGGGCAAGTGTTACGGAGAAATGTTATCCATTTAAAGCGGGTGGAAGGGCAATGGAAGACAGTGGAGGACGAAAACTTATCAAAGGAAGAAAATTAAAATCTATACAAATAATATTCAATGTTAAAACCAAAGCTGATTGTTACTATCGAAAAATTAGATTAAGTAATTTTGATATTGATTGTAAAATAACGTATCAAAATAAAATTTGTTAAAATGGAAGGGATGTAGTGTTTACATATATAGTGTATCTATTCAGTAGATACTAAACACTGTCTCACATTATACCAGCTTATAGTGTTGGACAGGTTAGCTGTCAATAGCAAGCGCGAGGCAGTCTTGGACCAGTGCTCGACACGGTCGGACGTGTCACGTGATAGGTACTAAGGTAGCTGGGTATAAGTGGTGAGCCAGTGAGAGCTGGAGATAAACCATTACAGTGATAATAACCGGGACCGACGGCTTAACGTGCTCTCCGAGACCCCCGTGTCAAACACCACCAACTTCCTAACTCCGGGTCAGTACTGAGAATTTAAATCCATACTTCTATTTTTACTACTACTATAAATGCGAAAGTGTGTCTGTCTGTCTGTCTACTAATCTTTCACGGCTCATCTGTTCAACCGATTTTGATGACATATGGTACAGGGGCAGGTGATATCCAGGGGAAGGACATAGGCATACTTTTTATCCCGGAAAATGAAAGAGTTCCTACCGGAATCAATTAAAAACTCCAAGCGGACGAAGTCGCAGGCATCATAGTAAATAAATAAATAAATTTTTATTGAACCATATAATAATTTAATAATAAATGTCTTGTCAGAAAAACCTAATATGTAATAATGGCCCGACCCGGGACTCGAATCGGGGCCTCATCGGCCGCAGTCGAACACGCTAACGACTAGACCAACGAACCAGTCAGCCACACTTTCGCATTATGAAAGTATGGATAATAATAATAGCTTATAGCAGGTTAGGATTATGAGTAGTGTTAACTTCTAACTCCATTTCAAGCAGTTACGACCAGAGTTAGTTATACTCGTAAGTTACGAGACGCCGCCTCCCGCGGAAGACGAAGTTAATAAAATCGCTCCGAACTTCATTAGCTCTAAACCAATTAATGGCTTAATTGGATGTAAAATCACCGAGCCCGACTATTAGATGCCAGGTACTCGAAGCCTGTTATTATAATTTGATGTAATTACATGTTTTACTTGTTAGTATGAAGGGTTTACTTCAGTAGTAGTACCACAGTTGACTTTTACGATACAGTCTTAGACTATCTAATATTTGGATGGATACAGTATTTCAGAGCCTTAGGATACAAACACTGATAGGCGGCCGAACAAGGCCAGACCAGACAAAATTCAGAAATGCCCCCTTTTAATCAGTAACTCGCACAAATTTAGTTAATTTTTGTGATTCTGTCCCTTTTTGGCAAGTGCATATTGTAGTTGCCAAAATGGGACAGCATTAAAATATACATAATATAAATTATAATTGAATCAATTTAAAACACAGGGCCTGTCTGTAATTTAATGGGTAGGGGACACTGCTTTTTTATCCCGCTAGGGTTGTTTACCTGTCAAACACCATATATTTTTTACACAATATTTTAATTTTCTTAGATTAATAATAATTATACTGCCCAAATAATTCAAATGTGATATTATTATCAGCACATCGATTTCCTGCTGATGAGGAAAGAAGAAGACTGGTACAAAGCCTTGCGCCAACAAAATTGGTAACCCAGTTCATCGGCTAGGTTATGTAGCGCTCACCTTTAGACCTGTCAATTTTTATGGCGAGAGCACGTCATATTATAAGTATTTTTCCCAGATTCAATTCAAATAGGATGCCTATTTACATTGAAATAGAATGAGTACTACTAAAATTCTACATCAATGCCTATTTACGGTTACCTCAAATATGTACGCAAATGAATCTGACAGTGACCAGCGAGGGTGGCGCCATCTGAGATTAGCTTTGCCTATTTATTATTAAATCCCTATTGTTATTTTTCCTGGCATTTTATTTTTTTCTGAGGTCCAATTGCCTAAACAAATCGTAATCATTGACAGCTTGTTACTCGTGTTACTTGAACTGCTTAAGGAGTTCAAACATGCTTTTCGACAGAGGCATCTATGAAAACCATCGATATATATCTAGGTAGTGCCCCTCACCTGTATAAGCCTGTCTTTGTCCCTGCTCCCCGCCATAGCACTGTCCCGCAGGCTTTTCAGTCTAGATGGCGTTAGTAAAATAAGTTCACATTCTTTGTTTGACAGGGCCCGTCTATGTAAATTGAGGTCGTTGATGCACACCTTCAAGAGGTCGAATTATCCGTTTATCAGACTATTACGATTTTCTCACATAATCGGGGGGCTGTTATGCTTAAGCGCCACCCTCTACAAACCCCGTGTTGCGCCACAAACGAAGTCCTACATGTGTAATGCTCGCGCGACCCTATTATATCGCATGTCTGATAATATGTGATCAATACATGAATTCAATTACGCTCCAATCACAACCCTATCACCGGTGCACTCGTAATGCTTCGCTCGACAAGTTTTTAATCGGTGACAAGTTAGCCCGATACTGCGATCTTACCTACTTTGTTGTGGGAGTAATTTCGTCTGTCTTTAATGCCTTAGTTTTAAGGTTTATATTAATAGGTGCTGTGGAACCGTGACCGACACCTCGCGTTGTTACTTGTTACGAAGACAAAAGGTCTTTATTTTTTTTTTAAATATTCGTTTTCACTTCTATCGGCAGTCCCTATGACTGCCAATTTTTTTTTTTTATTCCTGCGACTACTGATTAATTTTCCGGGATATAAATGAAGCCTATGTAGGTACTAAGTCAGCTTATAAGCAGTGGCGTGCAGTTCATAAAAGCACTGCTTACCCAAATTGAAATTACGTTAATGCTCATTTTTTATTATGAGGCGTCAACACAACGTCTTCTCCCGGACAGATTCCCGCTAGATGGCGTTGTTAGGGCTTTTGACAGGTTTTTGATATTTTCGCAAAGTTGCAATGCACTGATTTTAAAAATATTAAAATTGCGGCAGTACATCAATGCCTATTATTTTATCACATAATTAGTTTACTTTAAAACAGAGCCATTTAGTCAAATAGTTAAATTATAAACATCTGTTATATCGATTACTGTATATACGCAATACCCACGCACACACTGACAATGGTTGTTATCCAAGTTCTGTGGTTCTAACATAAACTACGAATTGTTTACTATAAAATTTAACTAGATGGCATTGAAACAAAAACTGCTGCGTTTTGCTTAGTATTGTTTTTTTATTTATTTCATTCGGATACAAGATAAACTTTCAGCTTTGACTGCAATCTCACATGGTTGATGGTGCCACCATGTGAGATGGCGGTAAGTGATGATGCAGTCTAAGATAGGAGCGGACTAACCTAGACGGGGTATGGTAGTTTTTATTAAACTCATACTTTATACCCCTTTGATTTCTACATGGCATCGTACCGGAACGCTAATCGCTTGGCGGTACGGCTTTGCCGGTAGGGTGTCTTTGCTGCGGACGGGTGACAACTTACAATAATGTGGCTAGGGTTGCCAACTTTTTTGGAAACAAGCTACTTCAAATTTCAATATACCTACCTACAGAAAACGAACAATTGGCCAATTCTTGAAAACTATTGAAACGATTTTAATGAAACTTGCACTGTTCCCTAAGTTGAAGTAAATGTAAGCCAGTAAAAAAAGATTAGTCGCATATTTTCGAATAAATGCATGGACAAACATACATGACATACAGACTTACATATACATATTATGTTTGGAAGCCCTAATAGATTGTCGTTTATGTGAATACTAGCTGATGCCTGCGACTTCGTCCGCGTGGTTTGAGTTTTAGTTATTCCCGCGGGAACTCCTTAATTTTCCGGGATAAAAAGTAGCCCATGTCACTCTCCAGGTCCTCAACTAACTATACCTATGCCAAAAATAACATCGATCCGTTGCTCCGTTGCGGCGTGATTGAAGGACAAACCAACAAAAAAAAAACACTTTCGCATTAATTATAATATTAGTATGATATGAAGTATGATTTTGCAGTTCCAATAATATAACACACGAAATATATTATGCGTGTCGAATTGTCTTTTGGAAGTCGGTTAAAAATAGTTTTTATTTCAAAAGTTGTGAAAATATACTAGTTCTGGAAAATTATATAATTAAGTAGGTTTTTTACGAATCCCGTGGCAGCCAAATCGGTAGTGACGTGATTAAGTAACAAACATCTGTAAGATTCCTGGTCAGGTCCCCCGTTGAAGTGATACACATACTTCGCTTTAATTCTTTTTTTTTCTTCTGTTTGCTTGTTTGCGTGATTTCCCCCCGTTTAAGTACTCATTAATGCAATAACTGTCATTTCGGACAGAGTGCCGGCTTATAATTAAATTTTCGAGAGATGTAATAATAAATTAATAATTGGGTAGTACCGAGTACGGGTGGCAAGTGGCAACCCTACTGATGAGGCGTACTGTTGCAAGCCACGCGCAAGAGCGAAATAAGAAATTATTATCACCGTGATATTATAGACCAAGAGGAAACGAAATGTTTTTTTATCTGATTTTATTTATTAGGCACACAACAGATTATGACAAATACAAGTAAAAATGATAATGTACTTATTGATGTGAATGTTATGCCTATACCGAAGTTGAACGATTTATATTAAAATATAAATAGGTAGGTACTTATAATAAAACTGTAACGGGTCCAATTCAGTATATTGAAAAAAAAATTTTTTTTTCTCCATAATCTTTTTAATTTTTTTTCATTTATTTAATTATACTCCATAACTCAGCTAAATCTGAACCGCTGATCTGAAATCGCTTCGCTCGGTCAATTAGAGATAGGTACGGTACATATTGCATAGGTACTTATCTCATCACTCATGCAGATACTCAAAAAATAAAAACAGGAGGAAATGAACGGAAATTAGTGCCGCTGCCTCCCGGACTATAGAGGCCGCGATTTTGAATTCAATTCGAATTATCAAAATCAGTAGGTAACTAACTTGAATAATGCTCCACTACCTAATTCGAGTCGATTAGTAGGCTACCTAGTTAGTAGTTAGTACTAACGAATAAAACTTTAATTTGAAATTGAGCCATAATTGCAAATTTATGTTATACTAGCTGATGCCCGCGACTTCGTCCGCGTGGAATAAGTTTTTTGGATTCCCGCGAAAACTCCTCAATTTTCCGGGATAAAAAGTAGCCTATGTCACTCTCCAGGTCCTCAACTGTACCCATGCCAAAAATCACGTCGATCCGTTGCTCCGTTGCAGCAGCGTGATTGAAGGACAAACCAACAAACAAACTGACTTTCGCATTTATAATATTAGTATGATGATATTATGAAGTCAAGGACCTTTAGACCAAGGTCCTTGTATGAAGTATGATATGATTTCAATTATACCTCCTAGGTATCAATAAAAAGTTTCAATTTAAACCTAGGTAGGTATAAAGCCGCGGAAAAACGGTAGGTAGGTAAATACCTAAAAACATGAAGGCTATAAACACAGTAGACATTTCATCTATAGGTAAGTAGGTAGGTATACCTACCTATCATACTTTTAATATTATACCTATGGGGGAAAGTAAGTTTGTTTGTTACTCTTTCACGCAAAAACTACTGAACCGATTTGGCTGAAATTTGGAATGGAGATAGCTTATAGCCTGACTTAGAACATACCTAGGCTACATTTTATCCACACGGGCGAAGCCGCTTGCAAAAGCTTGTATGTATAAAAATTATAATCATACTTCATAGGTACTAATATTATAAATGCCAAAGTGTGTTTGTTTCTTGGTTTGTCCTTCAATCAAGCCGCAACAGAGCTACGGATCGAGGTTATTTTTTGCATGGGAATAATAGAGGACCTGGAGTTACATAGGTACCTAGGTAGGCTACTTTTTATCCCAGGAAATCAAAGAGTTCCCGAGGGATTTCAAAAACTTAATCC
This sequence comes from Erebia aethiops, assembly GCA_923060345.2. Lineage (NCBI taxonomy): Eukaryota > Metazoa > Arthropoda > Insecta > Lepidoptera > Nymphalidae > Erebia > Erebia aethiops. The sequence goes on along the minus strand of OV281095.1, from coordinate 15,513,080 downwards.
ACGTAAACGAAGTCGCAGGCATCAGCTAGGTACCTAGTTACAAAGTTATCTTTTAAACTCTGAACCGATGTTGATTAAACTTACAATGATCTTTTACTCTTTTCCTAGATTTATTCGACGCATTGGAATATTTACGTTTCCTATAGGTTGCCTTGTTTATTTGGTTCATTTTGATCTCAACAAATCCAAGTAGGTAGGTATATCGCAAGTCGCAACACACAATCCACAATTGGGGGAAGCCCCGTCGCTAACGTCCGCAGGAACTACTTTGTACCTCCCTGCACGTGTCCCCTGGGTCACAGTATTGGTATATAGATACCAATACTGTGCCTGGGTGGTGCTAAACGAGCGACGAACTTGTAGGCGAAATAAGCGTTCTTTTTATGCCTGGATACGATTAAATAGTTTCGATCCCGATATACCACGACCTTCGCCGATCTGTTTTATAGATGAAACCTACTTTTTATTTAATAATAGATAAACACGCCTAAAATAGGTTAATTTGATAACAAACGCGATGGTATAGCATTGGCTACAATAAACTTGTCAAAAAAAAAAAAAAAATTAATTTATTTAAAAATAGCCTGGACCGGATTTTGATAGGCAAACTAATTTAGGCGTATTTATCTATTATTAAATAATAAAAGTTGTTTCCAAAAAACCGACTTCCAAAGCCACTGTAGAAATCAAAATTATTTTATACTTTACAATGGCTTTGGAGGTCGGCTTTTTGAAAAGAATTTTTATTTTTAACTTTTTAGTGTACTCTAAATCCCCACGGCTTAGGAGTGCAGTACCCTGTAGCGTTAGAGTTGAGGAGTTAAGACTTGGTTTTAAGTATGAAGTCGTTGCTTGACACCTACAATCTGAATTCACCATTAAAAATCCTAAATCACTATGTTTAAGGAGTTCTGTTCCCTGCAGCATCAGGGTTGAGGAGTTGGCACTTGGGTTTAAGTATGAAGGCGTTGCTTGACACCTAAAATAAGAATTCATCTTAAAAAAATCCTAAATTGCTATTTTTAAGGAGTTCTGTACCCTACAACATCAGGGTTGAGGAGTTGGGACTCAGAGTTGTATTTTATACACGTGACTTGATACCTACTATATTAATTTACCATCAAAATTTCCTAAATGCCTAGTTTTGAGGATTTCATGTAGTACGGTACACCTACAGCATCAGGATTGAGGATTTGGAGTCAGAATTTTTTATGGGACCACATCGGGAGCTTCCACTAACCAGTGAAAAAAAATTTTTCAAATCGGTTTAGAAACAACGGAGATATGCACCGACATACCTACATTTAAAAAAAACATACGCGCCGAATTGAACCTCCTCCTTTTTTGAAAGTCGGTTAAAAATAAAAAGTAGGTTTCATCTATTATACAGATCGGTGAAGGTCGTGGTATAGCGGGATCTACTACGAAAATAATTTATCCACAATCCGCGTACTTAGATATGAACCTTCCCCTATCCTATAAAAGTTTATAGCATGTAACAGCGAACTAGTTTTACAGTATAATGATAGATGGCGATCAAATATATTTTTTTGACGCATTATTTAGGCGACACGGGCGACATCTATCAAGACGAATGTAAACTTCACAACTCACACATGCGTAAATCTGACACTTTTTGAATGCCGTTTTTATATTATAAATAATGTAAATATTTGTCTGACATGAAAATTGCGACCATAAAAAGCCCTAAAGAAATGATAAAACAAATTTAAAAAACACAAAAATGTATATATTTCAAGAATAATCGAAAAGAAAAATGTATGAAAGTCGACCTATGCACGTGCGCCTTAAGCGTAGCAGATAGACAGACAGACACACTTTCACATTTTTAATATTACTAGATGATGTCCGCGATTTCGTCCGGTATTTTGATTCCCGCGGGAACTCTCTATATTTTCCGAGATAAATAGCCTATGTCCTTTCCTGGGATAAAACCTATCCCTGTAGTAAATTTGATCAAAATCGGTTGAATCGGTAGGTACCTTTTTTTTTAATCCACTACAAGCTAGCCCTTGACTGCGATCTCACCTGATGGTAAGTGATGATGCAGTCTAAGATGCTAGCGGGCTAACCTGTTAGGGGCATGGCAGTTATATTAACCCTTTAATTCGCAGTGATCATCCTGACCGACATTACAAATACTAAAATCCTGATCATTTGCTTTTATCTATTTTCATGAAATTTTTTACATACGTCATAGCAAAAACAAAATACAACCGAATAAAAATTATAGCTGGCAGAATTTACTACTATAAAATATCAGTTTTTCGTAAGATGTCACTGAGATGACGTGCACCGTGTGGATTGAAGTTATTTTTTTATTGATATTAAGCTTTTTGCGCAATTTTTCGGATATTGCACGTTAGCATTTTCTTCTAAAATATACATTTTATTGATACCAATGTAAACAAATCAATTTTATTCATAAAATAAGAATTTTGGATGTTGTAAACACGTATGTTGTTTGTCACCGACACTGCGTTGTTTCCTGGGCAGTTTTTATGTTGTTCCCAAACAACGCTGCTCATTGAGTAGTGGTTTGACAATTATTTATATTTTGCAGAAATTAATTCACTGAACCCTATTTCTGAACTTATCTGTCTGCGATTGTCCTTACTATGCACGAAAGATTTGATAAATTAGGTATTTTATGTCTCATTGAGATACTTTTTGGATATAATTGGAGTGCGGTTTTGCATATTTATCAGTATTTACTTAGGCCAAAATGGGAATGAATACGAACAATTATGGTACTTATACCACCAAAGTGCACCGTCAGATAGTAGTAGCGATGTTTCTGAACATCCAGGCCTGCTCCAGCAGCCTGGGCTTGAGGATAATTCCACTTTATTACAGCTCTGATCGAAAGACATATAAACCTCATCCCTGGACAACCTGGACATTTTTGGAAATTCTTGATGACAATATCACACCCGCTCAAATTATTGATATAAATAAAATTTGTGTTTATCCTGAATTTTATATTATTTTAAAATATTTTATATGAATTCCTAAACTGTATACACGTCGCAGTGTTGGTAACGTACCTACAACATAAAACCTGTTACCGAAATCATCGTATGTTTCGCAATGTTGTACCTTACCAACATATGTTTTCTCAAAAACTATAATTGTAGGATTTTTTTTTCTATTTTTTAGGCATACTTATACTTATTATGAACCCCCCAAAATATAAAAAAAAAATTTTTTTTGAATTTTTTTCGTCTGCGAACTAAAGGGTTAAACCCATACCCCTTCGGTTTCTCCACGGTATCGTACCGGAACGCTAAATTGTAAGTTCATTAAATTTAATTATATTACGTGTGGTCATTTCATTTCTATTTCCTATTTATACGTAACTTTCTTTAGAGCTTTCCGCTGTGCAAAGCGTAATTATTTCCTATTCTTTGTTTGCAACAACTATACAGAACACGTTAAATATAAAGTGTTTAAGCAATAAAGCCCACTTAAGTCCTGTGTCCAAGCTTTGCAGTTAGTACTAAGGCTACAGGCATAATGCGGCAGATATTAAATAAAGCGACATTTAAGAATTAACTATTTAAACTTAAGTATGAAGGCAAATAAAAAAATAGTGTTTGTTTTGTTACTCTCTAAAATACGCACATGAAATATTATTACTCAGTTTAGATTTTACAACATTTACCTTTAACCATTACCATTTACCATTTTAAGTTACCTGCAACAATTATCAGCTTTGCATTCATCTGTCAACAGGATAGTTTATTGATTTGTTACATTAAATTGCACCATACCTATACGATAATATGAAACAAACTATAAACAACATAATAAGTCATAACATAGAACATACATAGTTATAAGTCGTTTAAATGTGAGCAGAATCTACTTTTGGACTGGTGGCAGTCTTGATGTCGTTATAAGAGCCACAAGTTAACCAACTTGATAAAATATTTGGAAAATTAAAACATGTTAAGAAAGAGATTAGTGCGCTTTCCGTCGCTTCCTCGATGTGCCGTGAGCCTTAGAATAAGGAACAAATGTGGGACAACGGGCGTTCGCACTACATAATGCAATGGTATCGATTCACCATCGTTGAGTAATTTCAGTTGTGTGCACCAACTTACCCCATACCACCACCAACACCACTTCAGACCCATTTGCCGCCACGGGTCTCTTCTTAGATTGAAAAAAAGTAAAGTGTAATAAAGTAAAAGTAAACTAAAAAGTAAAGTGGCCGTAGTCTACCGACCACCACGCTGGCCAAGTGCGGATTGGCAGACTTGACACACCTTTAAGGGCATTATGAAAAGCTCCCGGGCATGCCGGTTTCCAATTTATAGATATGAAGATGAAGTTATATTAAAAAGAACAACGGCTGAGTTTCTTGCCGGCTCTTCGCAGTAGAATCGTCGTTCCGAACGGATGGAAGAGTGAAAAACTCAAAACATGATGTAACATAAGAGACATGTAAGTATGTCCTACATGTTATAAATAAATTGAGTATTAATTATTTAAGTCCCTAAAATGCACATAATAAAGAAAAACCGTCGAGTTTCTTGCCGGTTCTTCTCAAGGAATGTCATTCCGAACTATAGTGGTAGATTCACTCGACGATTCAAAAGCACGTTTAATAAGTTTATTTGAATAAAAAAATATGAGTTTGAGTTTAACTCCGAAAAGTTAGGAGTGCGTTCCCGAGGATCGAACCCGGGACCACCCGATGGGAAGCAGATCGTCTAAACTACTCTGCTATTAGCGCTACTTTGCCCCATACTCGGTACTTGCAAGTCTTCGGAAGTTGATAGCAAATGGTGTTTTATGGTATATTGAGGATAGTCAAAGTAAAAGTACCTAGGTATAGTCTTTTAGACTTTTCTTGGCTTCTGTCTTTTATGTAGCTTTTTTGCCGTTGCCTGGGGCCATACTGCCAAAGTTGGGGCTGATTCTGTAGTGCACAATCTCTAAACTAAACTAAAATGGCAGCTTTAAATCTAGTTCTGTCCCTTTCTGTAGGAAGTATTATGAAAGGGTTAGCAATATTTGTAATGCTCTAATTTTAGTTTAGTTTAGAGATTGTGCACTACAGAATCAGCCCCATTGATTCATTATTGTTGACTTTCATGTTTTAAAATTATATTCCTTATTTTAGAAACGACAAGACGCAGGGCATAAAACTGTCATTTTGAGTAATATTGCTTAAGTATTACTTTAACCTTTGACAGTATGGCCCCTGATTGATATACGGATCGAAATCCTATAGCAATGGTAGCGCCTGAGCGTCATGGGCTCAAATTCAAAAATTGCTCTCTACGAATACATTAACTCTTTAATTTTCCGGGATAAAAATTACCCCATGTACCAAATTTAATCAAAATCGGTTGTCGTAGCAGACAGACAGACAGACATACACGTATACCTAATATTATTTTATTTTATTAGTATGGATATGGATATGGAAGTATGGATTAAGGTTTAATTGCACCATCGAAGGTTATAGTTAACATTGACCAACTTAAAAAAATATATTGAGCTGCAAAACACTACCCAATATGTACTTTATAAAATTTAAGAATACTTAATTGTGCCACTCACTTTGCTTTAAGCTTTTAGAGTGATTTTTAATATATAAATAAACCACTGCATAAAAAAACAAAGCAGTACAAGCCATTGCAATGACAATCAGCGACGATCCACTTTAATGTGATTACTGAATGTCATTTATTATAGAACAAGTGAATCGAATGATGTCACTCTCCCGCCACCCAATAAAACTGCTATTTGTTCCGTTTAAAATGCAATAACCATAGATAATGAACACGCATGGATTGCGAAACGAGGATGATGTGTGATAGAGATGGAGATATGAAATATTATTATTTGTTTATTCACACTAACATACATTATTCACACACACACACACTACTATAATTATCTTACTAAACCCAAACTTTCGCATTGATAATATTATTAATAAATGCGAAAGTTTGAATGGATGTATGAATGTATGGATGTTTGTTACTCAATCACGCCCCAACGAATCTGGCTGAAATTTGGCACAGAGATAGATTATAGTCTGGAATAGCACATAGGCTTTTTATAAGAAAATAAAAGACTTGCCGCAGGAAAAAAAAAACCTCAAACCACGCAGACGAAGTCGCGGGCATCAGCTAATGACAAAATATTTCCAACTTTTCCCTTAAGGTTGTCCATTACAGGTGTGACAACACTAAGTTCTACCTACTTGCTAACATGCACTAGTTGACAATATTAATAAGATCCAATTTTTACAGAATAAGTAACAAAAGAGAATACATACTTAACTAACTTGTAAGAGAAATGGCCAAAATTTTAACTAATTTTTATGTTTATATTATTTTATTAGTAGTTTTTTATTTGTTTTTATTTTATTCTTGTCGGGATCTGAAATTGAAAACCCTAACAATATTATCTGAAATACTACCTCATTTCGTATGAATCTATCCCTGCAGTAGTAACCATAATACATATTATAAGCATCGTTTCCATTCATATGCTTCCACTCGTTCTAAATTCAAATCGAATTGAGAATGCGAATCGAAATCGTATGGTTTTATCATTTGCGAACTGCAACCGAGAAAGATCCATATAAAAGGATGTAAATTTTTATTTTTTAGAACGCTCTTCTTTTATTGAGAATTTTGAAGTGAAAACTTCTTCAGCCGCGATGAGCGCTTTTTGGTAGGGGGTATACTTGTGGATTCGCGTGACCGTGACCGACATGCTCGCGTTATTACGAAGACAAAAGGTCTTAAATATAAATATACTACATTCATAATTAAACTTTAATGGTTTTAAGGTTTATATTTTAAATATTTAAACGGAAAAATAAAATAAAAATATTAAAATATTCGTTTTCACTTCTATCGGCAGTCCATATGACTGCAATATTTTTTCCCCTCCACAACAAAATTCTTGATAAAGACGCGACAAAAAGAAAAAATATTTGGAGAATCCTGGCTATGTGTGACTTCAAGTGACTGAAGGCTGTCGAAAAACTTAAAACATACCTACCAGAAGAATGAAAACATAAAAAATGGTGGCTCTAGCTGTTGGAATTTTAAAGAGCATAAAACAATAACTAGGTACTTCAGACAAAATCACGATCTTCCACCTTTGTTTACACCTTAAAGTTAATTATTTATAATTCACTTCATGTAAATGTACGACGATCTAAAATTTTAACTAATTGGACGCCGCTGGTTAAAAGTTTAAAAAGTTGCACTTTGTTTAAAACCTCGCTGCATTTTCAAAATTTGAATGTATTTAAATTACACGGAGTCACAGAATAATATATTATAAATCGCGGATTCCTGTTCGAAACTTAAATTCCTAACGCTCCATTCAGTCAGGAACAAGAAATCAGGGTTATCAACAATTGGATACTTCTAAACCTTAAGAAATTATAATAGCTTTTAAAAATTAGTTTACGTATTGTTGTATAGTCGTATTGTCTAGTTAAAGCTGGGAGTTGATTATTTAACATTCTAAAGTTCTGGCAACACTGGGGCCATAAAATAGCTAGTACATTTGGATTTTAATTATGGTGTACCTACTAGATTTTGATTTTGCACTATTTCAATTCCAAAACTGTAATTTTTTTGTTTCTCTAAATTCATATCATTTTATTATTCCCATTCATTCATTTTTATTATGTTATAATTTTATTTACAGGTATGTTAACAGACAATAAAAATATTGTTTATCTATACATATATTATAAAGAGGTAAAGCTTGTGAGGTTGTAGGGGGTAATCTCTGGATCTACTGAACCGATTTTAAAAATTCTGGTACCATTAGAAAACCACATTATTTAGGGAATTCCCGTGGGAATTTAAAAAACTTATTTCACGCGGACGAAGTCGCGGGCATCTGCTAGTTTATTTATAATTTTACTAGTAACTATTTTTAAGATAACAGAGACTGCAAACAATACTAATGTAATCATAGTCCTATAATGATCAGATCATTAAGAAAACTTTTAATAAATATCTATTATTTACCAAAGTTACCCAAAGGATTAATCTTTTGTGCGAGACATGGAGACAACCCTTATTCGCCATTGTATTACGTTCAGAAACGGGAACCTTTCAATACACAAAGAGCAATTCATTGCTTTCTGAACGCAAATTAAACTTCGACAAAGTTATTCCATCTTAAATAAGAAAATATGTATACCTACGCGATCAATACCTATAGTATATAAATACATTCATTATAATTATCATTAATTTCAATCGATTTATGTTTGTAAGCAGTAAATTTAATACGAGTAATAGGCAGTGATCTCTACTATTCTATTATTGCTATGACAATAACTCAATCATGAAATCAGTGATTACTGATTAAGATCACTTGATCAAAAGGTCTCTGATTCTTCGTGTCTGGTTCCAAAATCAACGAATAGATTTTCTAAATATTTCTATAGTCGATTAGCGAACGACTTTGTGTGCTGACTTCTAGTATGGTGCTATTGTCTTTTCCACACGTAGGATTTTAGTACAGTCGTCAAACTTATCTTGCCCGGTGGCCAAAATTGGAACTAATATTGATGCCTGTTTAGTTTTTGATTTTATTTTAGTTTTCATACATACTAGCGACGCTGTCAACGGGTCAGATAAGTGTGTGAGATTATAGCAATAAAAAGTGCCTCTAACATTAATAAATACAGATGAAATATAACGTGAAAACTTGTTATATTTCTTCGAGAAATTCTTTGTGTAGCTAAATGGGTTACGACAGGTTATGAAAGACATAAAGTTCGAAACACAACAAGCCTTCATTAAAATGATATTATTATACCGAATGAAAAATAGATGCTTACAGGAGAAATAAGAAGATATTTAACAAATTAAAACTAACGTACAGAAAAACGAAGGCTAGCTAGCTAGGATTTTTTGGTTGCTTTTTTTTTTGTTCTACTTCTAAAACATAAGAAAAAGTGTATGTGTGGAATTCACACACGGCAGAAGTTAAACTTGAGAAAAGTAGCCTACGAGAGAATGAGATAAATATAACTTGTATTCTATCTCATTCTCTGGCAGGCTATCATGAATATGTTCGTCTTTTTGTGATGTCGCCATTTCGTTTTACAGTACAAAATTTTTTTTAAGTATGATTTTTTTTGTACTGTATCCCCAAATAAAGGCTTCGTTCTGTCTTTTATTATTAAAAACACGCTAAAAACTTTAGTAAATTCATATCTCCATGGAATTTTATACGTTTTGCTCTCGATACAGTTCTGCCCTAAACGCGCGTTCTATTTTCAAAATGTATCGAGTCGCGGATTAATTTGTCATACGCTCATCGCCGCGTTCCGATCTCGGTCTCCGAGATCCATAAACTAATATAGATTTAAGAATGAGATACATTCTTTGTCTATTCTTATTTATAGGAACTCGACCACCGAAACAGTTTTGGTTTTGAGTCTTCACTTGTTTTTTTTTTTTAAATTGGCTCTAGGAAGGTTTATATCGGAAGAATGTTCTAGACCACTATTTTCAATTACAATTAAAATCTGATATAACGACACTGAAGGGACGGTTACAAATATTATAGGTCCCAAAAGCCGATTCGTTTTAATAAGTTTTGTAGAATTAACACCGGTTTTCAAAACTGCGTATTGCGTATAGGTAAGCAACATCAAAATAGGCACTAAGTTTCCGTCATTAGTATTATGTCGTTATGAACATAAATGGACATCAGTGGAGAGTGTAGCACCCACCTATTACTCAACAAGCTTTTCAAGCGATATAGTTACAAAAAATGCAACTATCTCTTATAATATCAGTTGCATTGCCTCGTTGGTCTAGTGGTTAGCATGTTCGACTGTGGATGACGAGGTCCTAGTTTCGAGTCCCGGGTCAGCCATGAAAGTATTGGGTTTTTCTGACTAGAAATTCTCAGTAGATACTAGCGCGGAGTTAGGAAGTCGGCGGTGTTTCGCCCCCGTGCCTCGGAGAGCACGTTAAGCCGTCGGTCCCGGTTATTATCACTTACATGATAGTCGTTAAAGTCCGCCTACCCACATTGGAGCAGCGTGGTGGGTCCAAGCTCTAATTTCCTTTCTCCTATGAGAGTGGAGGCCTGTGCCCAGCAGTGGAAGTTTAACGGGCTGTAGTGGTGGTGGGGTTGGAGTTCTATTCCAACTAACACGTGCACAGACAGTAGGTATTTCGTCGTCTGCAAAAACTCTAAATTAAAGTTATAAAAAAGACAATATTTTATTAAAAATATAAATTTACTAAAGTAATTAAACTTTAATACCTACCTTAGTTTTAAGGTGTAAATATATATATATATATATTTTAATTAAAAAAAATTAAAAAAATAATATTTAAATATTCGTTTTCACTTCTATCGGCAATCCCTATGACAGCTTATATTTTTTTTAATAAGGGCTCGCCCACACAAGATATTTATGACCTAACGGTTGAATAGCCGTTTAGCATTCCGGCCGAGATGCGCGGAAAGAGAGTATCATGAACTAGCTGATGCCCGCGACTTCGTCTGCGTGGTTTAATTTTTTTTGATTCCCTCGGGAACTCCTTAATTTTCCGGGATAAAAAGTAGCCTATGTCACTCTCCGATCGGCTGTATAATAATAATATTAGTATGATATGAAGTATGATATGATATTTGGAGAGGCGGCGCGATTGTTGGAAATTACTTTGTTTTTGATACCTAATCATTTGTTTTATGGCGGCGCGGCTGGAGAATGTTAAACTGCTCAATATGAATATGAAGTTTACGAGTTTATTAAGAAAATGAGCTCGCTTTAATTCATGAGACATTATATTAAGAAACATTAAGTTAAGCGCCTTCTTGACCAGACAATTTTCTTAAACCAAATACATAAATAAAAACTTAGCGTCTTATGACTCAATCGTAGATGCCTAGATTGATCGTAGATTTAATTACGCCACTAGGGGGGTTACTATCATCGCTTAATAGTCTTTTTTTATATTGTATTTACCTACGTATAGTATTTTAAGGTTGTATTTTATTTTTTAAATATTATCGTATTTTATATGATGGGCCTTGTTGCCTGAAATAAATTTAAATGAATGAATAATAATAAAACAGTATTATTTCAAAATAACAGCTTTATGTCATGAAACTTGATATCAGAACACCTAAACGTCTAAGCACTAGTTTCTTCTCGGAATGAGAAGGGTTTGGCCACCAGTCACCACGCTGACCAAATGCGGATTGACAGATTTCACACATCTTCGAACAGGCATGATGACAGTAACCAAGAATCAATGAAATTATGAATTTATCTAATGAATATTTTTCTATTTCAAGTGAGATTGCTATTTACTTTGATAAAATAAAACTATAAAATACAGCAATCCGCCATAATGGATTAAACACCAAGAAGCGAATGACGTCACAATTGTATGTTTTCGAGCTTTGACAATCACACTATTGTGTACTGCACACTGCACAGAGTGACGTGAATAAAAATAAAAATAGTGACGTCACAAACGACGCCATGACACCGGCGAGCGTTTTGGCGTGAATTTTAAAATTTAAATTTCAAATGCCAATATTATCTACCAAACCTTATTTTTCTGCTGAAATAAGATATTTTTTCGAAATAGTAGACACTTCCGAACATAATCTGACCATTTTTCAAAATCAGTCATCATGCCTATTGCCTATTATGAAGAAGTCGCGGGCATGCAGGTTTTCTCACGTTGTTTTCCTTCACCGTTCGAAGCCAGTGATATTTCATTTCACATACTACAAAAAGTGCGCTGCATGCCCGTGGATCGAACTCGCGACTCTGTACTGGAGGTTGATTGTTTTAACCACTATGTTATCACCGCTACACTGTGGCAAAATAATAATATAACCCCGGGGCCATACAGCCATCGCTTAAAGCAATACCTAAGCAATATTACTCAAAATGACAGTTTAATGTCACGGAGCTTGAAGTTCCTAAAATAAGGAGTATAATTCTCATTCACGAGTCAACAAAAATGAAACAATATGGCTTAATACGTTGGCCCCTGTTCTTTAGCTTAAAATGGTCGACGGTAATATTATTAACCATTCTAAATCTGTGAAACATGTATATAACCATATGTTTACCTATACGATAAATACTACTAATGGTCTAGTATATTTCTAAACCAGAAAAAAATCTGAAAATTCCAAGAACTTTTTCGACTAACTAAGACTTCGTATTATTATCAAGATTGCATTAATAGCTCGCGTTCATAAAAACGGTTGCTTATATAATTTTCTCGTCATTACCAAATTAGGCGCCGTATCAAACGAGGCCATATAATGCTGCAGTATAATGATAGGTCAAAATATTGGAGCCGTAATATGGGATATGATTCGTATCGCTGCGGTCGAGGCGGAGGTGTGATACCGCCTTAGGCGCGCCTTCGATATTTAGTGCAAGTTGCAAGCGCAAGAGATGTGCGTGTTTCTTTATTTATCCAACTACTTCTTTAAACTATTCAGTTATTATAATAAAACATTCATATAGTATTTATGAAAATTTCAATCAATTACATTCTTGTTGAGGAATGAAACAGAAAAATTCCTAGAAGAAGAATAAAAGTAAAAAATCATAAGCTTAGAAGCATTCTTCGGAAAATATATTTTGTATCGAGTATCCCTCTCTGGTCTTGTCGGATTGCCATTCCATCGAACTACAATAAGTGTAAATAAATAGAGAATATCTACACTTGAGCTTGCACATAAACTAATTATGCACTTATATCTGATGCCCTCGACTATCCCCCGCGAGAACTCCCTAATTTTCCGGGATAAAAAGTAGCCTATGTATTATTCCAGACTATAATCTATCTCTGTATCAAATTTCATCCAGATCTGTTCAGCCATTCGGGCGTGATTGAGTAACAAACATCCATCCATATATCCATCGATCCAAACTTTCGCATTTATATTTTTACTAGCTGACGCCCGCGACTTCGTACGCGTGGATCGAGGTTTTGTGGTTCCCGCGGGAACTCTTTAATTTTCCGGGATAAAAAGTAGCCTTAGATGTGTTATTCCAGACTATAATCTATCTCTGTGCCAAATTTCATACAGATCCGTTCAGCCGTTGGGGCGTGATTGAGTAACAAACATCCATCCATACATCCATACATCCATACCGACATCCATACATCCAAACTTTCGCATTTATTTTTATTTTATTTATTTAATAAATCTTACATATTATCAGTAGTTGTTTACATTTGATGTGGTGTTATCATAAATTCATACGAATTTTACCGAACACCACAGTGCCGCCGACAATAGGCTTGTTCTGAATACTCTTACTATAGAATTACAATTTATTTTACACAGCTATAAATAGTACACACTATACGATTATATAAACTTTAACGTCCTAATACTACAACTTTAACTAACAATTTTATTACACAAGTACATACATAGAATACATACATAACTACTTGGAACATTTATTCTAAAAGTTAAAAGTGGGTAGAAAAAAAAAAAAACTTGTGTACTAACGCAACATGTCAATTGTTCGCTCGTGATACAGGATGTGTAGTTGACGTCTAAGGTAAATTGGTTTTAATTGTTTGGAAGCATTTTTATTTTGTGTATAATACACAAATAGTATATAGGTATAAGTTTAGGATAAGGATGACACTTGTCTAATTAGGTATTATTAAGAATATTTTAATAGTGTAGTTTGTAGATAGTAGTTTTTTAGCTTATAATATTAGTAAGATTAGTAAGAAGTAAGAAGTAAGATTTGATACCTTCTGCAGTCTGCAATATCTTTGGAGATTGGCCAACCGAGGCAAACCATACGATCGGGAGGACATATTTTTGTTAGCTCCATAATCGCTCTATATTGTCGTTTGCACCACAAAACGAATTAGTGGGTCTTGGAATGAGATGAGTATTAACTATTAATAGTCTGATCGGATCAGCTCTTATCTCGTAAGTGGCGCGTTAATGCTCTCCGCACTTGCTTAGTGCCCATTACTTAGTTACTCATTATAATTACATCGATAGGCAATTAATTTTATGTTTACTAGCTTATTCCCGCAGCAAAAAAAGAACTTAAGGCGAGTCACCGGCAAGATTTTAGGAGGTGAGGTGTGGGGTGCCGCCCGCGCGTCTCGCGTTCTGAAACCGCTTGGCAACGTTCAAGTTCTGGGAATAATTTGAATTAAATAAATATAGGACTTCAGTTTGAAACAAATTTTAGCATGTTCTCATTAATACTTCAAGAGAAATTTATCCATATAAAAATTATGAGCAAAGTCGAAAATTTTATTAATAAAAAATTTGTTTTAAACTTTTAATTTAGCCTGTTTCAAGATTTTTTTTGATCGAGTAAAGTACATCCTATCGTGTAACAAATTAGCACATTCTTTAGACAATATCTTTAAGTGTATCGTATATTTTTTGTAAGACCGTCATTTAATAGTAAATACCGAAAACATTTGATCTAGCAAACCAGTTTTCACCGCTGAGCTGAGGTGACTCGCCTTAACGTGACGTTAAGTTTTTTTTTAAATTAAATTTTTGCTCTTTAACCCCCCGATTATTTAAAGTAGGCAATAAAGCTAGTGGTAGTTATTTTTCATTAATTTTTAATTCAATTTTCCGAAATAATAATATTATAATAACTACAAGATTTACATCATAAATATCTAAACTATTCTGCAAAATATTATGTATTAAAATTTAACAATATGTAGGTACTACATGACTTAAAAACACTTCTAAAACTATTCTGTATGACGTAAAAATGTATTTATTTATTTATTAATGTAATGTTTATTTAATCGCATGCTTTCGGAAATAAAGGCTATTTTATTTTTATTTTATTAACTAGCTGAAGCCCGCGACTTCGTACGCGTGGATCGAGGTTTTGTTGTTCCCGCGGGAACTCTTTAATTTTCCTGGATAAAAAGTAGCCTATGTGTTATTCCAGACTATAATCTATCTCTGTGCCAAATTTCATCCAGATCCGTTCAGCCGTTGGGGCGTGATTGAGTAACAAACATCCATCCATACATCCATACCGTCATCCATACATCCAAACTTTCGCATTTATAATATTATAGTATAGTAAGAAGTAAGATAAAGCTAGTGGACCCCAACAATAATTCCTCAGGCGACGAAACTGTACAGTAAGCTAAAGTATCATCAGTAAAACGTATATTATAAATATACCATAAAAAATCAAAAAGGAAGTAAGGTTTTTTATGCTATACCCAATTGTTAAAGCAGGAAGGTACATTATCGCGTAAACGCAGTTTAATATCGGTTTAAATATCGGTGTTCAGCATGATTATTTCGTTTGATATTTCGATTTTAAGTGTAAATATACTACCTACTATAATTATTTAAAAAAAGAAATCGAGACAATATTCAGTCATAAGTTACTGTCCAATACATACATTTTTCCGCCCAATTTTTGGTACTAGTGCATGAAAAAGTCAATCACTAACGGCCGAAATTAATAATCAATCTATCTGTAGTCTGTCGGTTTGTTACCAAGCAACGTTGTTATTTGTATTGTGCTTTTCGTCATAAAACTATGTTGCTGAGCAACTTATCGTCAGACTACGGATGGATTGATTATTAATTTCGGCCGACAACACAATTGGGCTGATTCTGTAGTGCACAATCTCTAAACTAAACTAAAATTAGAGCATTACAAATATTGCTAACCCTTTCATAATACTTCCTACGGAAAGGGACAGAACTAGATTTAAAGCTGCCATTTTAGTTTAGTTTAGAAATTTTGTTATACAGAATCAGCCCCAATATCATACTTAATGGTGAAACTGCCACAGTTCGCGGCTAGAGCCGGTAAGGCGAATATGACTGATATGAGATATCACGCGTCCCGTTCTTAATTCGTCCAAGAATTGCAGTGATTACAGCTTTACTTTTCCGTATTCGAGGGCTGAAGTAAAATAAAGTCATTATCAAGTTGATAAAATAATGTCTAAATAGTTCGATCGAGCGGTCCAGCCCCGCTGAATGGTATCACTAGATCTCGGTTATCTAAAGTGGCGTTGTTGTCGGGTATAATGGCGCGATAAGAGGCCACATCGGCGCTTACACCCGCCTGGGAACACACTGCTCCTTATGCTAATGTGGGGGAAGCTGGAAGAATATAAAATATTTTCTATGTTTAGCTGTTTAAGAGCTGTCTGTTGTTATTTTGTAGGATTCCGTACCTTAAGAGGAAAAAAAAAGTGTGTGTAATTCACTCACGGTAGAAGTGAAACTTCAGAAAAGTATCCTACGAGAGAATGAGACAAATATAACTTGTATTCTATCTCATTCTCTCGCAGTATAAATAATATTATGAATATGTTTGTCTCTTTTTAGTTTCGCTCTTTTGTTTCATCGAATTTTCAAATCACAACGATTCTAAAGAAGTTTCACTTCAAAAAGGAACCCTTATAGGATCACTTCGTTGTCCGTCTGTCTATCATCCACCTTTTCCGGGAACGCGTGGAGGTATCAAATTAAAATTAATATCAAATACTAAGGGCCGTAAGATCATTTGTAGTTTAAACCACGCGAAACAGTTTAATCTACTTTCATCGATTATTTCGTAAGATCAATTGCAGTTGATCGAGTAAGGGCAGTTTAAACTGTCGATTAGATTAAACCAACCCAAAGGGGCGTTTAAACTCTTCTCTATCGGTTAAACTGTTTTTGGTTTTGATTCACATTGGCATATTTTTTAACTAATGTGGTCAATAATTCCGTCTCAGAAGCTGCAAAGTTCGGCACCCTTTTAGCACCAATTTCACTCATTTCTAATAATATACTTTATTGTAGGAAGCGGGCGAAATACACAAATGAATGTAATTTTAATCAAAGATGAAAGAACACACAACAAACAAATACCACCTAAATTACTAATAAAAATTATTTCCAAAAAACCGACTTCCAAAGCCACTGTAAAGTAAAAAATAATTTTGATTTCTACACACTATGTTGAAGTCGGGTGAGCCTGATGCGTCAACTTATGTTACAGTGGCTTTGGAAGTCGGTTTTTTGTTTTTAACTTTTTAGTGTACTCTAAATCCCCACAGCTTAAGAATGCAGTACCCTGCAGCATCAGATTTGAGGAGTTGGGACTTGAGTTTAAGTATGAAGTCGTTGCTTGACACCTATAATATGACTTCACCACAAAAATCCTAAATCGCTATTTTTAAGGAGTTCTGTACCCTGCAGCATCATGGTTGAGGAGTTGGGACTCGGAGTTGAATCGTATATACGTGACATGATACCTACTATATAAGTTCACCATCAAAATTTCCTAACTCCCTAGTTTTGAGGATTTCATGTAGTACGGTACACCTACAGCATCAGGATTGAGGATTTGGAGTCAGATTTTTTTATGGGACTACCTCGGGAGCTTCCTGTAACCACTGAAAAAAAATATTTTCAAATCGGTTCACAAACCACGGAGATATATGAACCGACATACTCGTACATTAAAACAAAAAAAAACATAGGCGCCGAATTGAGACCTCCTCCTTTTTTGGAAGTCGGTTAAAAATGCTTCTTCGATCTTGTGCTGTAGTTCCCAAAATATGTCAGGGTGTCAATGTCAAATTCATCCAAAGACTATAAATTACCACTCCGTTTGCCATTTTTGCATGAAATAGTGAACGATCTTTGGTAATGTACGGAATAAACTTTAAAATGTTGCCATGTCAAAAAGACTAATCGAAGTTTAGCTAATCGATCTACATTTTCGGTTAGATCTTAGGACAGTAGATTAATCCATCGATTATTTTTTACTATAGATTACGAAATCCTTAGTTTAAACTTCTTTTGATCTTACGGCCCTTAGGTCTACGGTCCCTTGGAACTGTTAAAAAATTAAGCTTCTAAGTCAACGCAATCAAAAGATACGGCCGTTTATGCAGCATATGTTATTATTATTATTATTATTATTATATACTTTATTTGTACCACCACAAGTAAAAATAACAAAGACAAAAATTGGAAAAAAAAGTAAACACAGACAGGATACAAAAGGCGGCCTTATCGCTTAGGTAGCGATCTCTACCAGGCAACCTTAGGAAAAGGAGAAAATAAGGGAAAATTGACTGCAGGTGGATTTATTATATACTTACATTCAAATAACTATATACTAATACATAAACCAATAATAAACATATAAATTATATATAATATAGCTACTTATGAAATATACTAATATATATGAATTATAATATAATATAGGTAAGTATTTGAACTATGCTTGAAATAATTTTTCCTGTCGTCTTTAGTTTGCAAGATAATGTTTCTTAACAGCATTTTTGAATATTTATATATTTTTTTTTTTTTTTTGAATATGTTGACACTCGCCAATAAATGAAAACTCATCTAAGGGTACTTCCCGCTGATCTATGTAGAACAATGAAATTTGGCTAGATGTCTCAATCTCACAGCACAAGTATAGGAAAAAATCCTAGAATCGTTAATTAGAGTTCCTACTCATAGGGTGTTGAATAATGTTTGTCAGGCGCTATCAGTTTAGCGCCATATGAAAGCCAATTATTTAACAGCTGATTATAGTTCCACAAACTTATCTGACTCGGCGACAGCTTCACTAGTAGATATGAAAAATAAAATTTAAAAAGAAAATCTTAACAGGCATAAAAATTAGTTCCAATTTTGACCACCGGGTCAGCTAAGTTTGTCGGACTATACGTATTGTTATAACATCTTTCTGGTTATTTACTAAAAGAATTTAAGTAAATATAACATGAAAGATGTTATTGCTTAAAGTTACTAACATTTTTTTTTTATCCACTACAAGCTAGCCATTGACTACGATCTCACCTGATGGTAAGTGATGATGCAGTCTAAGATGGTAGCGGGCTAACCTGTTAGGGGTATGGCAGTTATTTATTTATTTATTTATTTATTTATTATTATAAAAAACATGCCAGGGAAGACTTTACAGTTACCCAATTCGTCTCCCCTGGCTACATAATTACCTAAAACTACAACTACAATTACAAATTAATCATAATAATAATATATATAGGAAATTACTTAAATTAATTACTTACAGAAAAAAAAAATGTTTACTGACTAAATATTTACAGATAAAATTACACTAACATGACCATAAAAATTAACAGCTAAATTATTTCCACTCTAAAAACTCTAAAAAAGGTTTTATTTGTTTAATGAGTTGGAGCGGTGGGGTGGGTTATATTAAACCCATACCCTTTCGGTTTCTACACGAAATCGTACCGGAACGCTAAATCGCTTGGCGGCACGGTCTTTGCCGGTAGGGTGGTAACTAGCCACGGCCGAAGCCTCCCACCAGGCCAGACCAGGAAATATTCAGAAAATATAAATTTCCAAATTGACCCTGCCGGGGATCGAACCCAGGACCTCCGCACGTTAAGGCAACAGCACTACACACTGCGCCACGGAGGTCGTCAAACATGTTGCAATGTTGATGATGCCTGCTAGCTAGATTTCTAGATCTGTGTTAAGGTTATAAAATGTCACGTTAAAACGAAATCCTAGTAACGATTTAGTAAGAACATTAGTGCGTTCTCACGTTTTTGTAGTTTTTCCATAGCGGAGCGAATACGCAATAAAACCGAAAGTAATCCGAACCGCTGCCGTGGCCTATGAAGCTAATAAAGCTCTAATAAAGGCATTGAATGCGCGCTTTAGAAACGCCGGATCGACTTAGTTGATATAAAAGGCTTTTTGTGTGTGACTGTGTTCGGACTTCGGTTTACCTATAGGCTTTAGGAATGGTTATATATCTACTATTCTTTGCATCCACTAGTAAAGGTTTAAGGTACCCTATGAGTATTGAAGATTTTCTCATTTCGTTATGTCCGTACATAACCGAGTGACCAAACCGATTGAACACATTGAAAACTATCGCAAATCTCCCAAAAATATCTAAAAAAAACCGTCATCTATAGGCCTTAAACGCAGTTAATCGAGTTTAAAATAGAAGATGATTTTCATTCCAGCGAGCGAAGCGAACTTAATATCAGAAAATCCAAAAACATATTCTAGGAACCTAACCAAACTACCTTACCTGAGTAAAAGCACAGTTCATGATTTGTCCTCGAAATTTTCTGTACTTAGCCGAAACGTTCCATAACGCCTGGTTTTCAGCTTATTATTAAAAAACTAATAATTAATCTATGTGTGTATTTGAATAGTAAATATAATTCAATAGTAAAAGGGAATATAATAGACTCGCAGGGATTCCCAAAGTGGTCGATATCGACCCCCAAGGGGTCTAGGTATATCGGTTTCCCAGGGGTCGACATAAACGAAAACTGGTTTTTTGGGTCGGCAAGGTCTAAAAATCTACACTTGATATTTACTGAAGTTTCTGTCTAATTATATTGTTAAATTTTGATGAGAAAATGATGTCAAGTTTGCTCACTTAACAAGGCGCAAAGTTTTGTAATTGGTAAGTAGGTGTTTTGTATTAATAGGAAATAAACTAGAGATAGGATTTTTTAAGTAATTTGGCTATGGGGGTCTGAGGTATCAGTTCATTTTGGAAAAGGGGTCTCTTGCCCAAAATAGTTTGGGAATCCCTGTTATAGAGGGTGCACTGAAAATTTCATTCAAGAGTGCTCAAGACGTCATTGCATAATTAGAGAACAAGGTATCCCCACGCATATCAAAAAATCATTCACGTATGATATATCAGGAACTACCCACATACACTGCGTATTCAGGTCTCATTAGGATCACCTTAGCTCATTGAATATTCATGACCTAAATCAGGGTATAAAACCCTTGAAATGCTATCCCTACTTCACACTTCAACCACCGCATCCCATCGAACTAGACCCGAAAACCAGCAAAGAAAACCCGAAAATGAAGGTCCAGTTTTTGGTATTTATCACTGCAATTGCATCAATATACCTTACTAAAGCTCAAATACGTGTGTACTGTGGCAGACGACTTGCGATGGCATTGGCTCTCATCTGTGAAGAACCTTCTACATCAGACAAAAGATCCTCAAACTACATAGAATCGGAAAAAAAGTCATCCAACTTCAAGGATTTAGAAATAACATCCGCATACACTAGAAATCATGACCTGAATCCCCTTAACTATGTGGTCCTATCTTCAGATAAGACGTCTCCAAACTACATAGATCAAGAAACAAGGTTCACCGAAATGGACTCAGAAAAAAGGTCCGTGAACAATAAACTGGATTATTTTAACTCTATGGATGAAATAGCTTCAGGAAACTCAATCGCTTCCGAAAATTGGTCGGCAAACTCTCTTTCCTTTGACTACGGTTGGAAAATCCCTCCTCAAAAAGCAAGAGGTATGGGAAGAGGGAAACGGCAGATCGTGAGTGAATGCTGTGACAAACCATGCTCCATTGAAGAACTGAAAACTTACTGCTGATCTGTGGCTTACCTACTCCAGCCCAAGCACAACCAGTGCGATACCGCTTTCTCGCATCTTTTTTTGCAAATTGACAAAGCTTTTAAAGTCAAAGTCGAAATATTTTTGTTCAAATAAACTTTTTAAGTGCTTTCGAACCTGAAGAATAATTTTAAATCTATTTTTGTTGCTTAGTTACTCGTATGTCAAAAATAATAGTAGTTTATACACCAAGGGGATAAAGCACTGTTTTATATCACGGGCGCTACATTGAATCCTGAACGTAACGAAGGACTCCAAATTTAACTCCCGAGCGCAGCGAGGGTGTTATAAGTTAATTCCCGACCAAAGGGAGGGAATTAAGATTGAGTCCTGAGTGCAGTGAGGGATTCAAGCGCCCAAGAAAAAAAACTGCTTTATCCCGGTGGTGTATACTCTACTTTATACTTCTACCATAACAGTAAAACAAACTGTAACGGTTAGATATTTATTGCAAATCATAGTAAGTAGGATACATAGGTCTAGTAAATAATAAAAAGAAAAGACAAATTAAAAGTGAATGTTCACGTTCGATAGAGTCACATTTGTCCATTTGTCATTTTGCTTTTCATGCTGCCAGTGTTTATGCAGGTACACATACTCCTTGGTTTAAAAACTTTTATGTCAAATGGTACGATCGTTTGGTCGACCAGTTTGGAGCCTAGACTCTGTTGTGCATATTTACAGTATGGGGTTGGTCAACTAGTTGGGCGATCGATCGACTAGATTACGGCCCTAGGGCATGAAGACTGACTTTAGACCCGCAAAAGTATGATTAAAACAGTAGTAAAGGTATGGTAGAAGTATAAATGATTTTTTTGTGTGATTATTAAATAGTGGATTTTCCAAAAACGTCCGATATTAGTTTTATGTTTGATAACCACTTTGAACTAAAAAATTCGTCCAATTTTGATGACATCACAAACAAAGTTCATTTTCATACAACATCCCACGCTAAGCACGCGTGTTGAAGTTTGAAAAAAGTTGCTGATTCTACTTTGTAAAATACCCGATTCGAACCACCACCCATCCATCCATCAGCCTGTATGCGTCCACTGCTGGACCAAACACGGTCCACCAAACACGGCCCTACGCCTTCCTCATCCACCCGCTTCCCACCACCTTCTGGTCATCGGACCAGCGAGCAGGAGGTCGTCCTACACTGCGCTTACCGGTACGCGGTCTCCACTCCAGAACACGTCTGTCCCAACGGCCATCGGATCTGCGACAGATATGATCTCCGCACCACGGACCTCCCAAATAGGAGACGAGATCTAACCGCTAAGCAATCAGCGCTGGTATAAATACATAATACAGAATATGATATCACTAACAATAACAAAAGCTGGTGCATTTATCACGAAGCCGCCTCTACACAATTAAAACGGGATAAATTAAGACTTTCGTATCTACCGCCCGCGCGCCCGATAGAGCCTTTCGATAGATTTACTTGACCCCCGCGGACTTGCACTGTGGGGCAAGTCATAAGATAAACACCGTTTTATAACATCTGCATAGATCTGCCCGTCATATTTTAAGTTAGAGTTATCAAATAGATCTAATATTATTACTGTGCTTTGTACATATATTCTGTTCAGTCCATGAAGACGCGCCCCACCCTTTTTCGTCTCATCAAGAAACAAATTGTAAACAAATACTTTTACATTCAAAGGTTTACCTACGGCTTGCTTAATGGTGCAATCATCATCACAATAAAATTAAAGAGTGGGGCGCGTCTTCGTGGATTGAACGAACTATATCTCATTTCATAATTTTTACCCACGACAGAACGACACGACATCCCCACGACATCCCCGGATGGTGACACATATTTGTGTGTCTGCTCTAAAAGGTTTTATTAGAGTTTACCTCCTTATGAATCGATTTTCATACCTATATAAGCCCGGGGTATGAAAATTTATGGGGAGTAAAATCTAACTTTCTCCGTTACGTTACGTTAGTTACGTTAAGTTTATGTTTCCATGGTAACACTTGTTTATGTTTCCATGGTAACACTTGTTTATGTTTCCATGGTAACGCTTTTCGTTCGTAAGGAGTAAAGTCCAGTAGTGCGTTGGAGCTGACACACACAATTTTTTTTAAATTCTTCCGGAATAAAACGACTTTGCCGGCTATAGTGCGATTTTTTGCATTCGATACTAATATGTATAGCTTCTGCGAAGATTCTTACATATGTTTTACGGTCGTAGTCCCCAACGGAGCGCTGCAATCATAATTTATATTTTAATATGTTAAGTTTATATTTTATTTTTCTCAAAAATAAACTAGGCCGATTTTGTAACGGTGTTTTGTTTTAGATACAGCTTCTAAGAAGGTAGTCCAAAAGTTGGAAGTGTGTGCCAGGGTACTTTTTTTTTTTTTTTTTTTTTTAATTTATTTTACGGCGCCAGGGTACTTAACTACTTATCGACTCCGCGCCCGCCCGAATAGAAGTCTTACTTCAACCACCAGATAATATTATCAGTTATTATTGGCTTTATAATATTATCAGTTTATTAATATTTCCTATGTAAATAATATGCAGTATCTTCATTTTTCAGTAGAACAAAAAGCCCTTGTCGACTGCGTTCAACAATGACATTTAATTAACTTTTTAATACAAAGCTAAGGTATAAAGCGCTTTCAGTTTATTAATTGCATAGTTTTTTACTCTCACAGCAAAACGACGTGTCGCTTTTGTCGTTTGAAAAATTCTTTACTAATTTTTGTTTAAAGATTTATTTTATTGACGCAGTAAGCTGTTGTTTTTAAACAAGTAGTAAAATGGTGGAATTTTTTAACTCTCCATATTTTATAGAAAGCGTGACAGCCTACAGACATCTTAAACGTTACTTTGAAATAAGTAAATAACTTGAATTTTGTTGAATCCAATTTTATATTATTTAATTTCATAAATTTACAAAACATAAGGATAGCTTGTATTTTGTAAATTTTGCTGCATCTAGGTATTTAAGTTTAATAAAAAAAAATTGAAAAAATAGCTACCTGTCATAGAATTATATACTTTATGATTCTATGGTACCTGTATATTATGTAGCATAGAATACTTCTGGTTCATCTCTATTTTCAAAGACAGTTCGCAATCTAAAAAGCCTTAATCAATACATGATATTATGTACGTATACATAAGGTGTCGAGTGGCCTACTTGTGATAACGCATATCAGTCGATTGCTATGTTAAGCAACGTTGACTCAAGTCGGTAATCGGATGAATGACCGAATTTGGAGGTTCAAATTTGGCCTTTTCGTTTGCTCCGTGCCTCGGAGAGCACGTTAGGCCGTCGGTGTCGGTTATTATCTCTAACATCTGATAATAATCGTTTCAAAAACCGAAATACTCTTCGTCGAGTCGTATGCGGAAGGAAATGGGAACCCAACCCACCGCATTATTATCCTAAGAAAACTCCTACTATTATGTGATTAATGGAATGGAGTCACGACCCTCAGTAATGAGGAATACGACGCAAAGATATACATAAGGTATACACATACACGTGGACGTGTTTTAACGTTAAAGTTATATAATAAATATATACCTATTCCAAAATCTGTTTGTAATCCCATTTAGTTAAATATACCTCAATATTCTTTGCACGTTTCTCAACTTTGGAAACATCCTGGAGGTCATCTTCAATCTAAGATCTGAGACTCCTTTTTAGGTGAGTAGGTACTTCTTACAAAAAGTGAACGTCTGACCAAGGCTTTGTAATCCGTTACTATATTTATTTACGCTTTAAAGGGTTTCGCAACTTGAAAGAAAAACTTTTATTTTTATCCACCACAAGCTACTTGACTACGATCTCACCTGATGGTAAGTGATGATGCAGTCTAAGATGTTATAGCGGGCTAACCCGTTAGGGGCATGGCAGTTATATTAAACACATACCCCTTCGGTTTCTACACGGCATCGTATACCGGAACGCTAAATCGCTTGGCGGCACGTCTTTGCCGGTAGGGTGGTAACTAGCCACGGCCGAAGCCTCCCACCAGGCAAATTCTATAGGAGAATTTAAGCGTACATGTCATGCTTATCGGTAACTTAATCTAATCGTGAATTAAATCATAAAAGACCCCTGTATGTCCTATGTAAAATAAATAGGGCACTAATTATATTTCAAAAAATATCTAATATTTAAAACACATTTTTTAATATTTATGCTACTACATACATATAGCTTAAAGATCGCACAACTTTGTAACTAAAATTGGCATTATAATTAAGAATTTCTCATACAAATAGGTGGGTAAGTAGTTAAGTACAATAGAAAATTATTCATCCGGCACGGTCTACGGAATCCTGTCGCAATAAGTTAAAGTCGCACTTGATCGATTTTCTATAATAACATCGCCCAGCATAGTGCCTACA
Organism: Erebia aethiops; assembly: GCA_923060345.2. Lineage (NCBI taxonomy): Eukaryota > Metazoa > Arthropoda > Insecta > Lepidoptera > Nymphalidae > Erebia > Erebia aethiops. Next base: position 15,487,219 of record OV281095.1, on the reverse strand, counting down.
GGGAATCACGTTCCTACAAATCTTTGAAAAGGGCTCAATTACAACAAACATCTTCGAAGTTTAAACTCAATCTTTAACTTAATAGAGTTGTATTTCCGTTGTAGTTGTAAATTGAGATGAGTCCTCTATCGCAAAGCCCTGTCATTAGTGGTGGTACGTCAAGTGGTTACGCAACGGTCGTACTCGTGGGTTCGAGTCTCGGCCAGAGAGTGTAATATACTAGAGACCCGCAAAAATGATCTCAACGGTAAGGCTTGAAAATTTGCAGCTAGGACATGGACACTTTTGCAAAGTGATCAAATCAAATCAAATCAAATCAAATTCATTTATTTGTGAATACAGTAAGTAGGTAAGATGTTAGTTTTACAGAAGGTATCATGTATTCTACCACAGTGTGGTGTACAAATATTTTTGCTTAAAATTACAAATTTCAATCGAGCACACACACACATATTATTAGAAATCGTATATCGGAGAGTGCTAGTCTAGTAAGGAGGTACTTACTTATTATATTTACGTCCAAGATTAAAATACATAATATCACATAAAATAATAAAACTAAACAATAAAACAAGTATTATCAAAAAATTATGTCAAACCAATTGATCATGAGTGAATCCATCACTGGTTTGTAATTATTAAAAAAGCCAGTGCAAAAGATGGCGGATGCATTTTCTAAACTACCTTAGCTTATGCTAATGCTACCTATGCTACCTACCGCTGCTTTAACTATATCTATGCATACAAGAACCAATTGTAATAGTGAAGAAATAATAGCCAATCATAGCCATTAAAGCCATAATGTTTCATTATTGTTTACTTTGGTGTTTTAGAATAATAATCCTTATTTTAGGAACGTCAAGGTAAAATAAAATAAATAAAAATAAAAATAGCTTTATTTTCCTTTTGCTGATTTAAACATGCTTAGCTTAATTTATTTAACTTAGAACTAAAACTACCTAATCATACAGGGTAAACATGAATTCACCAATTTATTTATTTTAATTTTTTTTAATTCATAGCTTGCGTGTTATCAAAAGGACCGCTTTCAGCGGTGAAAGCCTCCTCCAACTTTTTCCATACTTTTCTGTCTCTAGCGGCTCTGTTCCATGTAGTGCCTGCTACTTTTTCAATGTCATCGCTCCAGCGCTTCCGTGGTCTGCCTGGCCTGCGTTTCTTGTAAATGGGGTACCAGTTGGTAGGTTGGGCCTAAAACTCAAAGATAGAGTAAAAAACAAACAAATTAGGAAAACCACAGGGGCCAACGATGTAGCAAAGAAAGTTCTTCATCTAAAATGGAAATGGGCTGGTCATATTCAGAGAGTACAAGACGAGAGATGGTCGAAGACGACTACCAACGTCAAGGTACGTAACATCAAACTGTCATTTTGAGTAGCATCGACCAATTAAGCGTTGGCAGAATGGCCCCAGAATTGCACTCATCATCAAGCTCATCATACTGAAGCTGTCAAACTACACCAGTCAGTCCCCGGCTTCCGTTTTCCCCTCCTCTTTTAATATAATATACCTACCTTCAAATCAAGAGTGAATAGGCATCTTGTAGGCAAGCGCGCTCCACCTTAGGCTGCATCACTTGCAAGCAGGTCTGATTGCAGCCAAGTGCTAGCCTGTATATTAAAAATTGGCAGTCACAGGAGCTGCCGAATGCCGATAGAAGTGAAAACGAATATTTATTTTTTAATTTAATTTTTTTTAAATTAAAATATAAACATTAACACTAAGGCATAAAAGTTTAATTTCGAATGTAGGTATATTTATATTTAAGACCTTTTGTCATCGTAACCACGCGAGCATGTCGGTGTTCGCGAGCATGTCGGTCACGCAAATCTACATTTTTACCCCCTACCAAAAAGTGAACAACGCGGCTACTAAAGTTTTCACTTCACAAAATAAAAATGCAACTCTAAAGTAGTAACTCAATGGTATCGGCTAATTGCTGGTGCCATCATCAGAGTAATTATTTATCAATAAATCAAAATTGCTCGAACGCCGTCCGTCGTGTTGTCGTGAAATAAAAATATAATGTGTTTATGGTATTGGCACGTTGAGAATTAATAGGCTTGAAATAGAAATTGTGTTTTATTTGTGAATAACAGCCGGCTTCAAAAAAGGTTCAGAAATAATGGCATTCTGAACCATTGGTGAACAGATTCACTTGAATATTCTTAATCTCATAATTCGAATAAACAATCAATTGACTTTTACTGAACTTGTGTGAATATAAATAGGACATAAAAAGATTTAAAATAAAAATCCGTTTTAAACTTTAAACGTGGCAATAAAGCTATTTCAACGGATCGTTTAACTCAAAAAGATGTTACAAACTCTACAACGACAAATTTACGTAACCATTGACCTTATGAGGTGAAAATTCTTGGCCCTAGGGGCCTACAGTTGCGTATACCTGCAAGCAATAGTAACTATTTCGACTTTAATCGGTAGGAAATAAGAGTGGTTTTTGAGTGGTGTAAGTACAAGGTATTACTAATTTACGTACAATATTATATCCATATACATTTTAATATATTTATGTTAAGTAAAACTTAAGTGGAAAATTGAAAAGTTGTGTGATGAAGAACGGGACAGAATTTTGAAGTTATATTTCCGTCACATTTTATTTATTTAAATTATTTACACAAACTCACGTAACACGTTAGATAATAAATACAAATTTTGAAACAAAAAGTTATCACCCAACATTATAACTGCTCGCTCTTACCTGAAACAAAAAGAATTAATAAAATAAACATCCTTTATTCGCAAATTAAACTAAGGAAAATTTTGATAATTTTAATAAATCAAGGTGTAAAATACACGCATTATTTTGTCTTCACCGAGTATTTTTAACTTCGAGCTCCCAATCCTCTGGGGTTTTTAAAACCTATTTTTTTTAAATATAACGTTAAAAATCTGGATGTAATTAATTATTGTTCATTTTTACAAAACCTAGGTTCACGTACAGTCGCAGCTAGAAAATGTTTACCACCCTAAGGTTCATAATTGCATGGATTAATCTGTGTCAGAAGGTCGTTATAGTGGTTTGATTAGGCATAGATACAGATTTTTTAACTTTTTCATTAGTTCACTTTAATAAATGCGATGATGCTAATGTGTCAAACTTGAAATTAGGAAATGATTTTTATTATAAAAAATGTCATCAAATACTCTTTTTGTTGAATTCGATGTTTAAAAACTTTTGATGACTTTGAAACGTAATAAATACCTAGACCGTAATATCGAATTTGGAAACTGGTAAACATTTTCAGACCGCGACCGTACAATGTCTATCAAAGAAACTAGAATACATTTTAAGCCTGTTCCTCGAAAACTTAAAACCACAAACAAACGCAAAACAAACAAGATACGCTTGCTTGTTAATGTTAATACATTTAAGCTTCTTTGTAGCGTTTAATTAAATCAGAACCGGGCGAAATGTAATAGCTTTTAAAATGCTTAAAACGCAATAAATGCCAGAACAAATTAACTGTCAAAGGTAATTTGTTACTGCATGACTACTTGACTGCAACATGACGCTTCAGAGATACACTGCAGACTTCAGACTAGACTGTCTTAAGACACACACTAATAAAATGTAAAATGGGTAGGTACAGTCTGTCTAACTTTTCTGACCCGGTGGCCAAAATTGGAACTATTTTTTACGCCTGTTAAATTTTTGTTTTTAGCTTATTTTCTATCAATCAAATAAATCAAATAATTAATATTATAAACGCGAAAGTTTGGATGGATGTAGGTATGGATGTGTGGATGTATGGATGTATGGATGGATGTTTGTTGCTCAATCACGCTCGAACGGCTGAACGGATCTGTATGAAATTTGGCACAGAGATAGATTATAGTCTGGAATACCACATAGGCTACTTTTTATCCCGGAAAACTAAGGAGTTCCCGCGGGAACCAGAAATCTCAATCCACGCGGACGTAGTCGCGGGCATCAGCTAGTAATTAGTATAATATTATATTAGCGACGCTGTCACCAGTTCAGATAAGTTTGTGGGATTATAAGTAGTAAGTACCTTCAAGGTAAGAGTGAAAAGCCATCTTCTAGGCAAGCGCTTTCTAACCTAGACCTCATCTTTGCTGTACACTAAGCATGATTGTCATCAACCCTATTTTGCAATTTAAAAAAATTAAAAAAAATGGTGAAGTAAGAGTGAAAAGCCATCTTCTAGGCAAGCGCTTTCTAACCTAGACCTCATCATTGCTTTACACTAAGCATGATTGAAATCAAGCCTATTTTGCAATTTAAAAAAATAAAAAAATCGGTGAATGTAAATACTTCAAGCTTTTGTAGCCCTATTATGTAAAAGCTGCATCAATCAATGTTCATGTCTCAATTTTTGTGATTGACTGAATGCCAATAGCGAAAGTGTGCGATCATTTTCACGTGATAAGCCCCCGGTTAGTGATACCACAGGTGATACGATTTACCTTATTTAATTTACAGAAATAGAAAATTTTATTTTAAAATACAATGCAAACCAGTAACACAATATTATTTTTGAAAAGCGTAAACTTACTTTAAGCGTATAAAATATCTGTAAAAGTTACAATCTATAATACTTTGAATGGATTTAACCCGTAAACGCCGCAACGGATCGGCGTCAAAGTACGCCGCAGGTTGATACACATTACACGCTGACAGCTGGACACCGCTCAACTTCTAAATTTCGTTATTAATAAAACATGAACGCTGCTCGGTTAGCATAGTCGACTGCGGATCACGAGGTCCTGGGTTCGATTCCCGGTCGGGCATAAAAATTGTTAGGTATTGGGTTTTTCAATTGAGAAATTCTCAGTGCCAGCCAGGAGTTGGAAGTTGGCGGTGTTTCACCCCCGTGCCTCGGAGAGCACGTTAAGCCGTCGGTCCCGGTTATTATCACTAACATGATAATAGTCGTTAAAGCCCGCCAACCCGCATTGGAGCAGCGTGGTGGGTCTAAGCTCTAATTCCCTCTCTCCTATGAGAGTGGTGGCCTGTGCCCAGCAGTGGAACATTAATGGGCTGTAGTGGAACGCTGCTTTGTGTTTCTCTGTAGATCGATGACGAAACAAGGAACTTATACACAACTAGAAGATGCCCGCGACTTCGTCCGCGCGGAATAAGTTTTTTTAATTCCCACGGGAACTCCTTAATTTTACGGGATTCCCCGAGATACGAACCCCTGTACCAAATTTCATCAAAATCCGTGCCGAGCCGTGAAAGCGTAGCAGACAGACAGACACACTTCTCATTTATAATATTAGTATGGAGTATGGATGTATCAGTTACCTTTTAATAGACTACAAATTACTGCAAAGTCGAATAATGAAAATAGTATCCATACTAATAATTAATATCAAACATGTGAAAGTGTGTCTGTATATACCTATACAGTCCATATTTTCAACCGTCATCTAGTTATCCATAGTGTAAAGCACCACTACGTGAGGCTTTAGAGTATGAAATTATGTTATTCAAACTAAACTTAACTTTCTCTCTACTTAAAAAAATAGAGAGAAAGGCACACATTTAAATTCCCAAATTGCATCGTCAGTGAATCGAACCTGTGACCTCATGGCGATGATAACTTCTAGGTAAGCAGATTCATTTTCTGTGAACACTACACCAGGGATGTTATCTCTGTATTACTCTCAGACTGCCTCGTTGGTCTACTCTAGCGGTTACCATGTTTGACTGCAGCCGACGAGGTCCCGGGTTCGAGTCCCGGGTCGGGCCATAACGTGTGATGGGTTTTTCTGAAGAGAAATTCTCAGCACTGGCCCGGAGTTAGTAAGCGTTGGTCCTGCACCTGATCGCTCTCCGGTCGTGTCGGATTTTCAGTCCCATTGGGCTATGAGAGTAAAGGAACAGCGAGTGCTCCTGTGTATGCGCACACACTTGTGCACTATAATATCTCCCGCGCAGATGGCTAAAATCTCTCTGGAGATAGGCCGCCGTGGCAGAAATTCGGTTGGGAGGACATTATTTTTTTATTAGTCTAAAAACCATAGAGCTAGGACACATTTGAGAATGATTTTCTCGAGGATTTGCTCAAATCAAAACAATTATTTCAAACGTCAATAAGTCTAGTCTTGTCCAGATAAATACCGAATGCTAATTAATATCATGGCAATATAAATAGCGTTCATCGTAAATTACGCGCAGACAAAATGGCGTCGTACTTATACAAAACAGTGCACAACCGATTAGCAATTAGCATACCTAATGTAAACTTGTCCGCTGGATCTAAACTCTAACTCACGATCCTTGAAAACTAAATAAACAGAAAATTCACGTACTATATTTATTATTATGAATACAGATAAATGATGATGGCTTATTATTATATCTATTTAAAAAAAAACACCTTTTTTGCTCTCCTACAAGTGTCACCAGAATAGTAGTGATGTGAAAAAAAGTCTGACCCGTATTAATGAACTGATATCCACTACTGGCTGATGTCCGCGACTTCGTCCGCATGGATTAAGGTTTTTTGGTTTAATGTTACAGGATATAAAAGTAGCCATGTGTTATTCCAAACTATAATCTATCTCTGTGCCGAATTTCATGCCGATCCGTTCAGCGGTTCTAGCGTGATTGAGTAACAAACATCCAAACTTTCACATTTATAAAATTAGTAGGTATAGATTATTTTGGATACTTATCAAACAAAGTAGCTGTGAAATGTTAAAAGTTTCAAAGCTATCCGAAAGCTGCCATCTACAAAAAAGGCAAGTCGCGTCGGGACGTCTACCGCACAATCAGCATTCGTTTGCTCACGTCGGTCCGTCTGTCACATCTGCAGGCGATGTGAGGCCCTGACATTGATACTAAGCCAACAGGATCAAGTTTGTGTACACTTGGCAGTTGCCACCAGTTGATGTGCCGTGACACAACCAAATACCATGCCATGCCAGTAAATCAAACGCTTACCATTTTGCGCATACTATACGAATCAAATGAGGAAACCCAAATCAAAATGCTAAATCTATTAGCCTTTAAGTTTCATCTAAGTGAATTGTATAATTTTTATTCAAACAATAAAAACCTTAAAACAGAAAACTATTAGCCTAGTCATTTAGACGTCCGGCTTTCTATTTGGGAGATCGGGTATTCGATCCCCGGGCACGCAGTTAGGAGGAGGAACCTTTTCGGAGTTAGGTGTTTCAATTTGCTCTTTAACGGTGAAGGAAAACATCGTAAGAAAACCTGCATGCCTGATAGTTTTTTACAATGTTCTCAAAGGTGATTGAAGTCTACCAGTCCGCACAGGAAATAGGTTAATGTGCTGATTAATGAATCTACGTGTCGGAAAAAGTAACGGTCAAAAAGTTTCAGAGTTTCAACAAATGGGCAAATCGCGTATGTCGGTCCGTCTGTCACATCTGCGGGCGACATGGATACTAAGCCAACAGGATCAAGTTTGTGTACACTCGGCAGTTTCCACCAGTTGATGTGCCGTGACACAACCAAATACCATGCCATGCCAGTAAATCAAACGCTTACCATTTTGCACATACTCTCTCCTTGCGTCATATTCCTCATTACTGAGGGTCGTGACACCTTTCCATTAATCACATTATGGTAGAAGTTTTCCTGGGACAATAATACGGTGGGTTCCCACGACCTTTTTTTTAATCCACTACAAGTAAGCCCTTGACTGCGATCTCACCTGATGGTAAAATGGTACCTACTTCCGCATACGACTCGATTACGACGAGTATTAAACTAGATTACGTTTTTGTAACGATTAATCAGATGTTAGTGACAATAACCGTGGCCAACGGCTTAACGTGCTCTCCGAGGCACGGAGGAAAAAAAAGGCATAAGTTAAACCTCCAAATTTGGTCACCCATCCCGTTACGAACTTGGGTCAACGTTGCAACTGTGTTGTCGCAACTAGGCCACTTGTCCCTCATAGGACGAAATGAGGAGATTCGTAGAAAAAACATACCTAGTCTGTGGAAAAACTGCGGTTTGACAGACTCCCTGGTGCAGTGGTGAGCGCTGTGAGTCCTATAAAATGGGAGGTCTCGGATTTGATCCCCGGTGTAAAGGCAATTTTTGAATTTGTTATTTCTGATTTGGTCTGGTCTGGTAGGAGCCTTTGGCCGCGGCTACAACAAGTTTGTTTGTATGTATCCTTACCCGAGATGCAAACTATCTCTGCACCAAATTTCGTCTAAATCGGCTGAACAGGTAAAGGTGAAAAGGTAATAGACCAACAGACAGACAGGCACGCCTTCGAATTTATAATATTAGTATGAATTAGCATAATATCGATCATTTATCAGTAGTATCTGACACTCGTGTAGGTATATCGGGGTCACAACTCACAAATCATACTCTAATCGCGTTAGTTCAATTATAAATTAGAATTTCAAATCGCATTACACTATTTAGACCACTGAATTTAATAACTACCAACTTACAGAGAGATGTCATTACTAGAGCGTGCAATTTATGTGAAATAGTGTCAGCCCGAGGACGTATGTACACATAGTGTACCTCATGGAACTAATAAGTACTACGTACAACCGTAGTCTTTATATTCTATTCCGTATACTTACATGGACGCGAGATTTCCTGTATTTTACTTTAAAAAAATATAATGAAAATAATTCTAATTAGAGTAGTCTAACCTATACACAGCACGACATATACCGTCTCCGTTCCGTCAAGGGTAAAAATAAATAAAAAAAGAAGGCATAAAAATAAAATAAATCCAATAAAATTATTGCGTTATCGGTTTTTTTTCAAATACTTACTTGACAAAGAAGAAATACTATGACATTTTGTGATGCCTTATTAAAGCTTTTTGAATTCGATCTCAACGTAGAAATTGATTATGTAGTGGTAGTTTAAAACCATGGCATAGCCCTGAACAATCCTCCTGAATACATCCAACCCAGGACTTCTCGTTAGTACCTAAGAAGAAGGAGGTCGTTAAAAACTTTTACTCGTCAATAATAATATTATTATTAGCAATCAATAAATTATATTGTATCAATCATCATTTAAATCATTTAACGGTCTTAGACCGAACAAATGTATAACTTTGTCCTAGGCTTACGTCGATTTGAAGCTGGTGTACCCATAGACATAGGATTTTTTCGCTACGCTCAATAGACTGACAAAGCGTGGGAGCGAGAGGTATTTAGTTAATAAACACTGCCGCGAGCGAAAAAGAGATAGCGAAACAAAAGGCCAGTATGTCATTGTTTACGCGAGTTATAGGCCATAGCATCCCGGCCTTTTCCAAGTCGAGGTGAATTTTGTGTATTTAATTAATAATCTTACGATTAAAACTTAAAATCTTTGTTCTGCCACCATGGTGTCTTGTTCAGTGAATGAATGTGACGTTACAAGACGTAATAACCCGCATAAATACACGTTTCACAGGTAATTACTGAATATTTTTCTGAATTATTCATAATCATTATTTCGTCACTTGTTGTTTGAAAATGAGGCAAAATAACTATGGAAAGCTTAGATAATAGGTTTCCCTTAAGACTTTTCATCAAATTACATTGCTAAATAAAGAATTTTTGGATATTTTGTGTAAAACTTAAAAATGTTTCGTTACGATAGGGATTGACAAAGTGATGACGTCATAAGTATCGATAGTCGATAATCGTGTCTGCCGGTAGGTTTGACGTGATTGCTCATAAGCTTAGGTGTGTAGAGTACAATATTAAACACTACTTTCCTGTAAAAGAAAAGAACGAAATAAATATTTTCCTTCATTTTTGTTTTATTTGGCGTGTCTTAGATTTCATATGTACATGAAATATATATACAGGGTATACTGTACATACTGGTAATTCAGTACATTATGTATTTAAGTGCTTATCGGGGAGGTCATTAGCTATGACTTGAGCGCCATATATGGTTATTATTTATTTTTATTAACTTGTCACTTATACATTATATCAGAGTATTATTGTAATTAATCAAATTAAAACTACTTGCACCCTTTAAAAAAATAGTAAAAAGTAATATGCAACAATCAACTTCTGTTTGATAGTTTAAAGTATCATGTATTAGATCAAAACCCATTAAGCGATCATAGATATCTGCTCATGAAAAGCATTATTGAAATTTATTTTCTTCTCCGATTGAAGCATGAAAACAAATTATTGAAATTTAATCGGCAAACTTTAAGAACCCACTTAAATAAGACTATATTATTTAGAGGGCAATAAATATTGAGTTAGCACGAAAGTAATGAGATCCCCAAAAAAACTCTACAAAGAACAGTGGGCAAAATTGTATGGACCCCGTCCCCAGTGGTGTAGCATCATGGGCTATGTGTAAAAAAAATAGATATTAGTCTGAATAATAAATAATTGAATGAATTAATGAGAAAACTAATGTATGAATGGACATTCTTTTTTTCTTAATTATTTGTATGTATTAAAAGGATTATTAAAAGAGTTAAGTGTGAAGACTGTGTAGGTAGTTTATTATCGGACCCAACAGCTCTATGTAATAATTCGTTAATTATTAAGAGAGACTATTCGAAAACACACAATAAGTATTTGATATATCCAGCTAATGATGTTGCATTGTGTTGTAACGCTGAAAAACTTTTTACAGAAAACATGGTCATCTCATCAATAAATAATTTGTACCTAGCTGTAGCTTTGTTGCTATTTGTGTATTTAATTTTTTTAAATTAAAAGATAGTTATATTTTACTTCGTTAAACTAACTCATTAGAGTCCTATGATTTCACCAGTAAGACTATCGATAATACTATGCTAGAGTCAAGACAACACTATTTCACGCACACATTTACATTTCATTTTTTGTAACACCGTAATCTGTCACTGTTGGTCTTGTACATTCTAAGTCTATGGGTGTACCTATATTGTCACCGTAAAATTATAAAAACCGTTAGATTATAATCTAACGGTTTCTATCTCGCGATATTGTAAATTATCGAAAGATTGTGAACCGTTCAATGTTTTGAGTATAAATTTTTTGAAAAATTTATTGTATTTACGTTTTCTTGTCTCTTTCTTATAGGTTAGGTTAGGACTTAACATAAATAGTCAGGTAGTGCCCGGCCGGGCACTTAGGTTATATCGGGTTAATCTTACTAATATTATAAATGGTTAAATGCGAAAGTTTGGATGTATGGATGTCGGTATGGATGTTTGTTACTCAATCACGCCCCAACGGCTGAACGGATCTGGATGAAATTTGGCACAGAGATAGATTATAGTCTGGAATAGCACATAGGCTACTTTTTATCCCGGAAAATTAAGGAGTTCCCGCGGGAACCAAAAAACCTTATCCACGCGGACGGAGTCGCGGGCATCAGCTAGTATACCTAATAAATTACAATTTACCGAAAAATAATGCGTTCAATTGCGAGATAAAAAGCGTTAAATTACAATCTAAGGGTTTTTACAATTTTACGGTGACATATAGAATCTATTGCTCCATACGTATACCTCGATGCCGTCTTATTTAATGTACGTAATAAGTAATAACATACAGTATTGACAGGTTTATTTGATTAAGATAACTAAGCGTTGTTATAGTAATATAATATGTACTACTTAACATACAACATGTTGATATTATAAATGCGAAAGTGTGTTTCTTGGTTAGTCCTTCAATCACAGCAACCGAAAAATTACTGTGTATATTTACAAATGCATATTATATATATATATATATATATTGTATTTTATATTGTTTTTATTTACATTACTATACCTTCCTGCCTGCCCGCGACTTCGTACGCGTGGTTCAAGGTTTTTTGATTCCCGCGGGAACTCCTTTATTTTTCGGGATAAAAAGTAGCCTATGTCACTCTCCAGGTCCTCAACTATACCCATGCCATGCCAAAATCACGTTGATCCGTTGCTCCGTTGCGGCGTGATTGAAGGACAAACCAACAAACCAATAAACCAATAAACCAACAAACCAACAAACAAACACACTTTCGCATTTATAATATTAGTATGATGATTTTTGTGTATTTCTATGCTTCACTTTATTACCTACTACCTAATAGGTATGTTTCTTCTTTCCCCAACTTTTCTCTTTATATTGTACGCACTGTGATTTAAACCCTGTCCCCACTACCAAAGGTTAACTGGAAGAGAATAAATACCTCTAAGTTCGCCTTTGTGCATTGTAATCTACTTATGTGCAATAAAGAATTTAAAACAAACAACGGATCAACGTGATTTTTCCATGAATATAGTTGAGGACCTGAAGGGTGACACTTTTTATCCCGGAAAGTGCCCGTGATAATTAAAAATAAACTTATTCCACGCGGACGAAGTTGCGGGCATCGGCTAGTAGAGTTATAAAATCAAGTGAAATAGACACATAAACTTAACGAATCTATTCATTAGCTATAAACTAAACTAACTGACTTAGCTAAATACTAAACGGGTAATTTGAAAAGACTCGCGCGGTGTTAAGACAATTTATATGCTTACTAAGAAAACTAATTTCAATATTGACAGCTAATTTTCTCAGTAAAGGCATCGTATCTTATACCTAGCCACTGCTTGGCTGCCAGTAAACTGGTCTAGTAGGTACTAAAACTAATAAAATTTATGTGTAATCTAGACAGTAGCCATAAGATTTGATATGAGATTAGATAGCTGTACAATACTGGTGGAAATTCTTTCTATTTCATTTTACTTATATGAATAATGCTAAATTTTGATGTTAGAAATGAAACCTGATGAATTAATTCTTATTTTGCTGTAGCTATATTTATGAGTTATAACTAAATGATGCCCGCGACTTAGTCGTGGATTAAGTTTTCCAGGATAAAACGTCCTACGTCCTTAACTGGGATACCGGGTCTCTATGCCCAATTCCATCAAAATCGGTTGAAAAATTGGCCGTAAATGCGAAGCAGACTGACATACAGGTCATTTCTGCCACGTACCTGCAAATTGTGGAACCAGCTTCCATCTTCTGTGTTCCCTAATTACTATAACATGGGGCTCTTCAAAGGGCGGAAAAACAAATTTCTTAAAAGCCAGCAACGCATTGGCGGTTCCTCTGGTGCTGCGAATATTCATGGGCGGCGGTAATCACTTACCATCAGGTGACCCGCCTGCTCGTTTGCTCGCTATAAATATAAAAAAGACACACTTTCGCATTTATAATATAAGAATGGACGTATGGAGTTAGTATAGATACTGGCTACCCACAAAGGCCGTGTGTGTGTAAACCCGTCCACTATGATAGTTTGTGCCACCAGCACGTAGGTACACGTGAGCTATAAACTGTATGTTTTACAGCCCACTCGTTAAGATTGCATGGCTTGATATTTCATTCATACACCATTACAATATTTTATTATAGCGTCTCATTACCAGATTCATACTGAGATGTTAAATCTTGGGAGAAATTGAATTAGGAAAAAATGACATGTTCAGCTTCAGAGGTTGGAAAAATTTAATCCAGATGTTTCTTTTTTCGGATTGAGTATGCTACCTACCGCTGCAGCATAAACCGGGCGATTGGCTTCCGTCGTGGCTAGTTACCATGCCGGCAAAGACATACCGCCAAGCGATTTAGCGTTCCGGTACGATGCCGTGTTGAAACCGACTAGGGGTATGGGTTTAATATAACTGCCATACCCCGAGCCCGCTACCATCTACGACTTCATCGTCACTTACCATCAGATGAAATCGCAGTCAAGGGCTAACTTGTAGTGGAATAAAAAAAATGTTGGTATTTTGTAAACCACGATGTAGGTCGGAGACGGATTTATATATAGATAAATTAGGTGTTAGAGGATGTGGCTTACTTAATAATTATCATCTTCAAGTTCTCAAATTTTTTACTGAATTTATGATTCTAAATCAACGGTTTTGGGTCAACCTTACGCTCGTATACGATCATTCGAAATTGCAGTGTTAAAACGGCTTAGGGCAATGATAAGTCAAGACTCTACTTCCAGTTCGGAAAGGAAGTCTACTGAGAAGAGCCGACAAGAAACTCGAATTTGTCGTGGGACGCGTGGGGTGTTTAATTTTAGTTTCGAACGTTACCAACGAACCTGTATGGCTAGCATGCGCAGTACGAGTAAAATTATGTCTACCCGTTATCTCTCTCTGTCTACCGAAACTAACATGGTTACTTGTCTCGTTACGTCAAAAGTAGAGATAAAAGTAATATTTCATAAGTGGTATTTTTCTCTACGAACCTTTACATGTCGACTATTTTTTTCTTGTAATATACCGTATTTTGTGCATGTTAGGGTAAATTAAAAATTTGCCGGCAACGACAACATCTCTCTCTCTCGTCGTCGTCGCGAGATAATCTCGTTGTTCGCATGCTAATACTTATTTAGGCTGTACTGCGGGATATGAATTTACTATATTTGCTTTATATAGTGAAATCAGGCTAGTAGGAATGCGGAATTAGGTATAACACTTTCGTCGCCAATCCACTTTGACTTTATGTCCCACACACTAGCTTACTTTTATGACGTAGACATTAAACCGGGATAACTCCTTTGATTCTTGCTATGTTGCCTATATTATGTCAAAAATAAATTATTATTTTGGGATTGTTAAATAGAGGACGTCCCAAAAGACTCAGAAGACGTAATATCCACGTGCGTTGTTAGCTTTATGCTTGATAACCATTTTTTACACTATCGATTAAAGTAAAAAAATTGCGTCGAATTTTGATGACGTCTCAAGTAAGTATTTCGTACAAAATTCCATAGAGAACAAGTTCCTGAATTCACTAGTTGTCAAATACCAAAACATAGCAGGTATATTAAAAAAGTTTTTTCTTTTTAAATGAATCAGCTATTGTAATTAGGCCCGCAATTAGTTTAAGCCGGTAACAAATGATACCATTTTAAGCTTTCGGTTGCAAATAAGATTTTTCATTTCACATCCTCACCAATTTCCTCAAAAATCCAATCGGGTTAACCTTAAATAATTTTAAACTTAAAAATACAACAATAAACATCATTTTTGATTTCTTGTTGGCTCTTTTCAGTAGAATCAACTTTCCGAAACGGTGGTAGACTCTTATCGTTTCATAAGTGACACAAGTTGTCCTACGTGAAATGTCATCGTCACGTGATACGTGAATCATTTATCATTTATAAATTACTAGCTGATGCCCGCGACTTCGTCCGCGTGGTTTAAGTTTTTTTGATTCCCGCGGGAGCTCCTTAATTTTCCGGGATAAAAAGTAGCCTAAGTCACTACTCCAGGTCCTCAACTATACCCATGCCAAAAATGACGTCGATCCGTTACTCTGTTGCGGCGTGATTGAAGGACAAACCAACAAACAAAAATACTTTCGCATTTATAATATTAGTATGATAATTCAATGACCATTCAGTAGTTACATTCATTGTTATTTTTCAGCTTAATTTTTTTTATTTCGCGTAAATGAACCACAGCGATAATGATTTATTCATTGCATTCGCAGCCTTTTGATTACCGAAATGGTCCCACGAAGAAATTCTTTCCGCTCCCCCTCGCTTCTTTTCACTCCCCATTCACTTTCCTTTCACTCCTTTTCACCTTGCACCCTAACTCACAGTCTGTTGGCTTTCAAGGTACAATTGACGCTTCTTTATGACTCTTATTAGTATTCATTCCGATACGTGCACGTTTTTTTGTGCTAATTATACTGAATTTGAAGCTGAATAACGAATAATTAATAGAATTTTTAAATAAGACCAGTTTTAGTATTTGGAAAAGTTTTCAGACTTTAGTAGTAAAACAAGAAGCTCTAGTTTCACCCAGTCCATCTGTATGTCCGTCCGTTTGAACGTTTTTGTGACTTCCATTTGAGATTTAGTCCTAAAGGTAAAGTAGTTGTGGCTTTATGTAACATCCCCAGTAACTTTTATTGAAGAGAATGCAGACTTTTTTTAAATAATAATATAGCTTTTTGACTCATATACCTACGACTAGGTACCAGGGATTCCTATCTCTTAAGAAATTACGCTAGTAATCTACATACGAGTACTATTCTGCGTAATATTCTACGATTTTTTAAGCACCTGTATATTTTTTTTGCAAAAAAAATAATAATAATATTTTTAGATGTCCACGGATACTCTCGCTATCCAAGACTGTTTCACATTGCACCCAAGCAAGACAAATTATACAGAAAATACATTTATAAAAAGATGTTGCAAGCAGTATAACCAGTTGTTTTCTGATAAAGACATTTTTCATCTGTCTCTCCCTAAGTATAAGGTGAGTATTAAAGATAGTTTGGTAAAAACCAACTAGCTTATCATTTTTTCTCTTTTTTAATAAGTATGTTTTAGTACGTTTTTCTTTCTCTCTGTTCTAATTTAAAGTAAATATAATAATAAATTTGGTTTTCGTCTAGCGGCTATACCCAACTAATGTATTCATTTGAATTTTCTTTATACAATATGTGCTAAATAACATTGAAAATGGTCTAAGTGTAATGCTATATTTTACTTACCTATTGTATGTTTTTCAAAATAAAATAAAAAATAAAATTAAAATAAAATCACAGTTTATCAATTGTATAATTTGAAAATGGTCATTGATCACTTGTTTATAGTATGAAGGCAGTATTAGATAAAAGACATATTATGCTCCAAGAGGCAGACTGACGCGTCTGTCAGTTAGAAATCGCTAATATCAAAAAGTAAATAGATAGGCCTATATTCTCAGCTAAAATCAACAAACAAGCAGTATGGCGGCTTCTGAATACTTCCTGCTCGCATACCGTGTCCATGGCGTGAAAGATTTTTAAAACCTCCCACTAAAGAAAAATAATCTTTAAGTATTCTGCCATACTAAATTATACTCTAAAAATGAATAAATAAAGTTTAATATCCATAACAAAGATCAAAGTTGACAAATCATCACCCAATAAGAGTGTGTGCCGATGATATTATGCGTAGGCACGCGTGCAAGCCTGTAATATTTACCCACAACTAATACCCACTCAAAAATATACTTTAATTCCTGAGCATTGTGATTGATTTTACTACGACAGAAAAAGATCAGAAGTTTGTAATAGTTCTCCATATTGGAAAATCAAACGTTAGTACTGACTGTTATTGCGATGTAAGCGTAAATGAACTTTGTAGAGACAAAAATAGGGTCGTATTTTTAATGTACGCTATGTAGGGTTGCCAAAATACGTTTTTTAATAAAAATTAAGAATAGTCGTAAAATATACGAAAATTTTGGTAAGTATGTACTTTTGTGACTATCAATGATCTTTCTCTTGATAAACTTATTGACAGATTTGCGTGAATGGATACTGAATTTCACCACCCATAAAGATAATTAAAATTATCAACCATCAAAGGGCGGTTAAACAAATATTTCAAAAGCCGGCAACGCATTGACGGTTCCTCTGGTGCTGCAAATGTTCATAGGCGGCGGTAATAACTTAACATCAGGTGACCCGCATGCTCGTTTGCTCGCCATACATAATATATAAAAACAGTCTATACTAATATTATAAATGCGAAAGTTTCGATGAATCTTTGTTACTCAATCACGCCAGAACTGCTGAACGGATCTGGATGAAATTTGGTAGAGAGAGATAGATTGATTGATTGATTGGTAGAGAGATTTGGTTTGGACTCTGGAATAACACATAAGCTACTTTTTATCCCGGAAAATTTAAGAGTTCCTGCGAGAACCAAAAAACCTCAATCCACGCGGACAAAGTCATCAGCTAATAAAAAATAAATTGATTTGTCAACCCTAACGCATATTCATTAAGGGGTAGTGAACTGTTTGCGACCGGCTTTGTCAGTTTAATCCGCGCGAGGCGTGCGCGGCCGCGGACCACGCCGACACGCCTCGAGGCGACGAACGCACATTACAATTTACAAAGCAGTACAGTACAATATAGTATACAAGATGATGCCCGCGACTTCGTCAACGTGGATAAAGTTTTTTAGAATTCCCGCGAGAACTCCTTTATTTTCCGGGATAAAAAGTTCATTCCCGAGATACAACGTATATCTGTACCAATATTCATCAAAATTGGTTGACAGACATACTTTCGTATTTATAACCTCATGTCAACAATCCATACTAATGGATGTTGACATGAGAAAATCCTTATTAAAGCGATGGTAATATTCACACATTTCAGTTTCCCAATAAAAACTTTGTAACATTTTAGAATGTAATTACATCTATTAAAGAATTTAAAAACAAATTGTTTTTTAAATTTCTTTCCTTCACAGATTTGTAGTAAAAAAAACAAATCGCCGAAAATTTTGAGCAGAAGCGCGACTGGAGATGCATGTTTTCTTTTGCAGTAAGAAATTTTAACATTACTTCGATTTTTGTCCTAACCAACTAGGCGGCATAGACAATAAAACATAATCATTTCAATCAAAGAAGCCGAGAAACAAAATAAGTCATTCAATTATGTTTTAAGTTGGCTTCATCCGATGCAATAGGTACAACTTAAACGCCGCTTAGATACAAACAGCCATCATCCATCACAGTCATATCCGATCATTTGTACTCCAACCGCCGACACAGTGTGGCAACCATACAGTCAATACAGGCGTACAATTTAATACACTTATTAGAAAACTAGACGATGCCCGCGACTTCATCCACGTGAATTTATTTTTTTATTTGTTGGAAACAGTGTCCGCTTCTATAAAAAGCTCCCAGAAGACATGTTGAAGATGTCTCTGAATAAGTTCAAAGTTAATGTAAAACGTAAACTCATTGAAAAATCTTATTACCATGTAAAGGACTACTTAAACGACGAGGAAGCCTGGCAATAATTTGCTCTAATGTCTCTGATAGTTCCTTAGTAAGAATATTTGTGAGATGGTGATAATAAAAAAAAAAAACCCGGCTGAGTTTGTTGTGGGCTCTTCTCAGACCAGGGCGTGTTTGTAACCCTCGTAGCTTTAGTTTTAAGATACCGTTACCTGCAATTATCACCATCATGCTTTTTAAGTAAGTAATTTTTAGACGAAAATAAGTGTACCTACAGTGTACCTATATTTAATAAATAAATGACTATGACTATGACTATGACTATTCCCGTTGGAACTCTGCAATTTTCCGGGATAAAAAGTATGTCCTGCCCCAGGATGTAATCTGTCTCTGTACCAAATTTCATCAAAATCGGTTGAGCCGTGAAAGCGAAGCAGAGAGACAGATAGACAGACACACTTTCGCATTTATATGATTAAGTTTATAAGTTATTTATAAGCTAAGTTGTATATTATTTTAGGTTCCACTTTTCTCACTCGATAACTTCGTTGATCGGCGCGATAAAGATAAATTCGATACCGATTAAAATGTTTAAGCATAAAATACCTATATATGGTTGTAAATCATCCATAGATATGATTAAATCACTCGCATAAATTACCCAGAAACTAGTTTTAATCAAAACTCTAGTTTCATTCAAAAACAGAATTATTTCAACATTAGTAGTAGATCCAATTTACCTAAAAGTATACTGCCACTACCTCATGTAGTCTAATAAATTTCTAGAGATATTAGTTACCACGTATAATAATGAACTTAGCTCAAAATTATGTTTAAACACACGCCTTTATTAACCGGACAGCAGCATTAGCAACTGTAAGATTGTTAAACTTTGGCACCTTTACAGCCTCAAGCAATCCGGGTATTGGATCCCGGGACACAGTTTGACTAATGGCGGCGCTGCCGTCGGCCAAACTGATTTATTAAATAAAATTAACGTCCGCTTGATAAACGACCTGCTTAAACGCTAATTCGATGCGAAGCTATTTTTCCAATTTTTGAGAGCTTCCCCTTGATGCGCTTATAAACTCCATGTTTTTCCGGTTTTATGTATTCTAACTTTATTTTTAGATTAGGTGCTCAAATCTTTACTAATATTATAAATACGAAAGTATGGATGGATGGATGTTTGTTACTCAATCACGCCACAGCGGCTTAACAGATCTGGATGAAATTTGGAACAGAGCTAAATTATACTCTGGAATAACACATATAAGGAAACTTTTATCCCGGAAAATTAAAGAGTTCCGGCGGGAACCAAAAAACCTCAATCCACGCAGACTAAGACGCAGGTACAATCCAATATAAATGGATACTAATCCAATACCACGTATTAAAAATAACGCACAAATAATTTTCAGCAAAAAAAAAGCTCCAATAAAAGTAATTCGAACTTTCCACAACGAAACCTCCTTTGTGAACGAAATAAAAATTTGTTTTCACGCACGATCAGCGTGGAAAGGAAAATAAATCAACATCCCTCTGCGCGGAGTTTGGGGATGCAGCTAATAAAATCAGGGGCGAATTTGGATAGGGTTAGCACTTTTGCTGTGAAAAACATTAAATCATGTCGCCAAATTTTTCAATTCTTGAATCTTTTCATCCTCCCTGTCACAGTAGTGAACGTTGGGATCTTAGGTTTGATTCCCGACAGGAAAATTTGGGAATTTCTAAATTGTCTTCGATCTGTGGTCTGTGGTAAAGTCGGAAGATACGACCGTGGCAAGTTACCATACTACCGGCAAAGACGTGCTGCCAAGCGATTTCGCGTTCCGGTATGATGCTATGTGGAAACCGATAGGGAAGTGGGTTTAATTAAATAGATAGATAGATAACTAACTAATATAACTTGTAACCCTGCTGAGTTTGTTGTGGGACCTTCTCAGACCATGGCGCGTTTGGAACCCTCGTAGCTAGGTATTCATATGGTCGATGCTCGTAGCTTTTATTTTAGGATACCGTAACTGATTATCACTATCATGTCTTATGAGTTATTCATCAACAAGTGTACGGTGTACCTAAATTGAATAAATAAACATTGATTGATTGATTGATCATCTTGGACTGCATTAACTCTCCCCACCACACACACACACACATACACACACACACATACACACACATTCACACTAAATTTTATTTAGTGAGATCGCAGTCGCAGAAGGACACGTATAAGAATAATTAATATTATACTATTACAGGATTTTTGACAACCCTACCCCAAGCTAATGAAATCGGGGGCTGGCTCACAACCAGTGAAACGTGTACAATAAATAAACGGCGTAATTAAGCCTATTCATATATCAAATTATTTCTCCTATTTTGAATTAAATCCGATGCCTCACAAATAAGATAAGGGCGTCTACCCACGATCTTACTCTTTAATAATAAAATTCGAGCCAAACTTTATTAATTAAAAATTTTATATTTGAAAATGAGAAAACTTTAGCTTTTGGAAGCTGTTTATTTGAAAACGATTATAATAACTTAGATATTTCAATGTGAGCTTTATTGGGTGTTTATTCTAAATTAAATATTTATCAAAACAGAAACAAAATTGGCTACAATTATCTCGATACAATGAAATAATGCTCCAAAGTCTTGATATTAATAGAACTAAGATAGAATTAAGTTGGGGGAAAAAAAAAATATATATATATTTAATATAGTTTTATGATTTATTCATTTCACATCATCATTCATCTTGCGTCCATCATTCATCATTCATGAGAAGTCGAAACTACCACCGGTTCAGAAAAATACTGAGCCGGCAAGAAACTCAGTTGCTATTATCATTAAAAAAACATACGCGCCGAATTGAGAACCTCCTCCTTTTTTGGAAGTCGGTTAAAAAAGAAAAATGGTACAAAATATTTTTTTTAAACAATTCATACGTTACATAACAAGTATTCACATTGACTTGTAGGCTGTTGGGTGCAAAGCCGGTTGTTTCCATACAACTTTGTCTTTAAAAAAATCATCAATAGTATAATAACCTCGACTCAACAAATTCTGTTTAATCTTTAATTCACAGTTTTATTCAGAAACGGTAAAGGTGGCAGTGGACGTAGGAAATATGCATGACTTTGATATGGTTTTTTTACAAGATTTGTTCGAATTTGGAAGAATTGTCGGTTTGCCGTTAGGAAAGCCAAGATGGCGAAGTTCAGTGGCACCCAAAGGTACCCGATCGTCAGCGATATAATATTGATATTAATCAACTAAGGAAGGTTTCTTTGTGTTTTACTTCAACGGTCTCTTACACTGTATGCATGTCTGGAAAGTTTTTTTACATTTCAAGGCCCTTTTAGATTCTTAGGGGTTTTTTTTTTTACGTCCGTCGGACGCTTGGCACGCTGGCACTTCCACTGTGCTCGCTAGCATAGCAGTGTGTTGTTTACTTCACACGTAGGCACAAGTAGGCAGTACACTAGGACAGAAGGAGAGCAAGTAAGTAGACAGTGTACCGCGCGGACTACTACGCGGTCTAACGTTTTCTTTCTTACAGCGCGATTAAAAAACAAACAAGTACACTTTCGCATTTATAAGCAGAAAAGTACGATCTGTGTACAGTTCGCGCTCACGTACCTATTATGGACCTAGAAATGTACCTATTACTTCACCAAGCTCACTCAATGACTACTCAATTTTGTATGACATCAGTACCTACAGTGGGGCCGGCCAAAGCTTCCTCAATAAAATCGCTAAATAGTACAATGCGAATGAAATGCTCGCGAATTCGATGCGTTTGACAGTTGGGGGCGGCCATCTTGCATTGTTGTGTCTGGAAATGGCAGAGGTCACTTTATTAATAAAATTGGGGTGCTGAGCTGTTGTGTGGAACATCTGTGTACATTATTATTAGCTGATACATCGCTGATATTTATTAGTAGGTTAACGTAGATATTAGTGGGCGTAGTATGTTTAGGCCTTAGGGGATGGCTGTTTGATACATCTGTTTATATCTCATAGCCCGATGAAAATCCGACACGATCAGAGAGAGATCACGTGCAGAGCAGAAGGTTTTACGTGCTTTCCGAGGCAAGGGGACACCGCCAACTTCCTCTCCGGGCTAGACGTACTGAGAATTCAGGTGACCTGCCTGTTAGTTTAAGTACCTAAATATTAGATAGTAGATGATGCCCGCGACTTCATTCGCGTGGATAGAGATTTTTTGATTCTCTCTCTCTTTAATTGTCCGGGATAAAAAATAGCCTATGTCCTATCCGGGATACAAACTATCCCCATACCAAATTTCATCAAAATTGGTTGAACAGATGGGCCGTGAAAGCGTAGCAGATAGACAGACAGAAGACACACTTTCGCATTTATAATATTATATGGATTGAACCTGAATTTTCTTCGTCATTACAAAGCCAATATAGTCGTTAAATCCACAATATTTAGGTGATAGGTATCATGACACAAGCTCTAAGATTTCATGACAGCAAAAAGATAAATAATTGTTTCTGTAGTAGTAAAATTCAAAATAAGCAAACTCTACGTACAGCGGGTTTAAAATAAAGTCTTACAAATTGCCAGGTGTACTTATGATTCCGTCGTCACTCGTCGTGCTCAAAATACACGCGACAGCACTGTAGTCCATTCACATTAGCTGTCAAAAGATCTATACTTAGAGCCAGTGAACACATTACACTTGTGGCTGCGGCGATCAACATTCATCGATTTCATCCGGCCATCAGTGCTGCATTGGGTTTTGGACGCTTTTTGCAATATTTCGTATCAAAATAATTGTGTTAGTGAATTAAAAAAAAATTATGTTTGAATATTGTAACAAAATTCAAAATGACAGAGACAAAATAATGTCAGAGCCACTCTCAAAGTCATAGTACAGTTTGCATTTGGAATGTTAAGACCATGAAAAAATTCTATGTCTATGGTTAAGACCATCGGCAAGATACTGCGTAACTCTTATATCCACAATCAAACATTTACCACTTAAGTCTTGCACAAAAACCGTTTCAATAAAAAAAATTAATAAACAGCAATACATTTTTAATAAACAAAATCATTTGTCTAATAATCAATTTATTATAAATAAACATAATAATTTTAAAAATTACTGCAAAATTATTAGCGTTTCCGATTCATACTTAAAACTAGAATTGTATCTTTTGTTTTAAGGCCCTGTGTAGCGTAAAAGGGGGTTTTTTAAAGCAGTGTATCCATCAAACGGTGACATAATGTATGCTTGTAAAAATAATTTGCTGTTTTCAAGACCTTTGAGCAGTCATAGACGCATCTCAAAACACAATTTTAAAAAAATCTCTGCATTGAAATTTATTTTAAACATACCTCTTAATTTACCTTTTAAAGCAATTTTTCTCCTTATTGAAACCAATAATTAGCTCTAGAAATATAAGATAAAATTCATATTTCTAAATCAAACACATTGTCGGATTCATTTGTATTGAAAAGTAAATATTATTTTTTTTACAAATTATTTCATGCTTTTTTTGCGACATGCGCTTGCTCTTTTTCACCCCCGCGCGCCTGTGTTTTTCATCTCGTGAGCTCACAGCGCCTTAACAAAATATCAAAGTTATTGCAATTACTTTTCAAATAAAGGAGCTTCCAATATTTGAGCGTTGACCGCTGATTTTTAAAGTATGACTAGCGAATGCCCGCGACTTCGTCTGCGTGGTTTGAGGTTTTTGGTTCCCGCGGGAACTCTTTAATTTTCGGGGATAAAAAGTCTATGTGCTATTCCAGACTATAATCTATCTCTGTGACAAATTTCAGCCAGATCCATTCAGCCGTTGGCGCGTGATTGAGTAAAAAACATCCATATCCATACATCCATACATCCATCCAAAATTTCACATTTATAATGTTAGTAAGATGTGTGTGATGGCCTATACATATAATGACGAAATGTAAAATAGGACTGGTCTAGTGTAAAAATAGTCAGTCGTTAGTGAGAGATTTACTAATAGAATTATTAATGAATCCCTTCAACGGATTATAATATATTATGACACTTAACAACCGGGCTGTAAATCATTTAATATCTGTAAAATATTATGTAGTGTGTAGTTTCATTTTTACCCTCGACGAAACGGAGACGGTATATGTGTTTGCCCTAAGAGGTTGTGTGTTTGTTTGTTTGTTTGTTTGTTTGTTTGTTTGTTTGTTTGTTTGTTTGTTTGTTTGTTTGTTTGTATGTTTGTTTGTTTGTTTGTTTGTGCACTTTTTTGTTACCGTTTTCCTGGAAAACTACTGGACCGATTAATATGCGGTTTTTTGCATTAGCTATGTATAGCTTGTGAGAAGGTTCTTAGATATATTTTAGGACCATAGACAACCAAGCTGAGCTGTAGTCTATGATTATAATTTTTCAATATGTTACCATTTATCTCAAAAAGTACTGGGCCGATTGAGATGCGGTTTTTTGCATTAGATATGGATAACTTGTGAGAAGGTTCTTAGATATATTTTAGGACCATAGACAACCAAGCTGAGCTGTAGTCTATGATTTTAATTTTTTCAATATGTTACCATTTTTCTCAAAAAGTACTGGGCCGATTGAGATGCGGTTTTTTGCATCAGATATGTATAGCTAGTGAGAAGGTTCTTGGATATATTTTAGGACCATAGACAACCAAGCTGAGCTAGTGATTTGGTAAGTGGTAGGAACTCCTTAAGATCTCATCGTAAACCCGTCGTGTTTAGACTCTTTTGGTTTGTCTTGACTAGCATTTTGTACCTAGATGCTGCTTAGGGTCTCATGATGGAGCCAGGAGGTGGTCATAGGAACTCCTTAAGTTCTTATCGTAATCCCGTCGTGTTTGGACTCTTTTGATTTGTCTTGACTAGCACTTTGTACCTAGATGCTGCCCAGGGTCTCATGATGGAGTCAGGAGGTGGTCATAGGAACTCCTTAAGTTCTTATCGTAAACCCGTCGTGTTTGGACTCTTTTGATTTGTCTTGACTAGCACTTTGTACCTTAATGCTACTCAGGGTCTCATGATGGAGCCAGGAGGTGGTCACGGGAACTCCTTAAGTTCTCATCGTAAACCCGTTGTATTTGAACTCTTTTGATTTGTCTTGACGAGCGCTTTGTACCTAGATGCTGCCCAGGGTGTCATGATGGAGCCAGGAGGTGGTCACGGGAACTCCTTAAGTTCTCATCGTAAACCCGTTGTATTTGAACTCTTTTGATTTGTCTTGACGAGCGCTTTGTACCTAGATGCTGCCCAGGGTCTCATGATGGAGCCAGGAGGTGGTCATGGGAACTCCTTAAGTTCTCATCGTAACCCGTCGTATTTGGACTGTTTTGATTTGTCTTGACTAGCACTTTGTACCTAGATGCTGCCCAGGGTCTCATGATGGAGCCAGGAGGTGGTCATAGGAACTCCTTAAGTTCTTATCGTAAACCCGTCGTGTTTGGACTCTTTTGATTTGTCTTGACTAGCACTTTGTACCTAGATGCTGCTCAGGGTCTTATGATGGAGCCAGGAGGTGGTTATGGGAACTCCTTAAGTGATCACATTTTTTTAAACAATTTTTATCAGAATATTAAAATTTAACACTATTTGACACCTCTGCTCATTACTAAGCCCAAGTTTTATCTCGGAATGAGAAGGGTTTGGCCATAGTCCACCACGCTGGTCAAAAGAACTACTGAGCCGGCAAATATGCAGTTTTGTGTTTTAGATATTATTTTATATATACTTTTGCTAAGTTCTAATAGTTGTTTCAATGGAGCTCTGTAGTTCGTCGTGGGTTTTTTAAAATTTTTAATTTTATTGCTTGTTAAACATGAGTATGACTCATTTTGTTTTGGTTTGAACTAAGCTAGTTAGCTAGATTAGTAGTTAGTTAGATTTGACGGTAATTAATCTAAAAGTTAAGGGTCGAACAGGGGGTTTCCATTTACCCCTCCATTTCTTTCAAATAAAGAATGTCTAGGCATCCACTTTAGCCTGCATCATAATTTCCCGGCAGGTTTTTTGCAGTAAGTTAGCGCTTGTTTCAGGCGGCGAGTTCTCTCTTCCACATTCTAACATTTTAAATGATTATACTTAGAAACTTTTGACATGTATGTATGTACATTGTAATATGGCCTGAAAAAGCCCTAAGCAATAGAATTGCGTTCATTTTGGACATGTTTTTGTTGTCCGAGTCCCTTTTCAAAATTAGAAGGATTTGGCGTGGATTGTGTGTGGACAGACTTCACATACCTTTTAGATTTGCGGCGGCATAAATAAGTAGTAAATAAACTACGGTAAACAGATTAAAAAAAAATTGGCAGTCATTGGGACTGCCGATATAAGTGAAAAGTAAATCCATTCAATTTTATACTTGTAAAGTTAAGCACAGCACTAAGAGCATGTCGGTGATGCGAACCCATAAGATTTACCCCTGCCAAAAAGTGCTCAACGCGGCTAAAGAAGTTTTCACCTTAATAATCGACCAATATTTTCAAGTAAGTAACAAAATTGGTTAGTTGGTTATTAAATCGAGCGTAGAGCTATGTGTGCATGACGTTTTCCTTCACCGATAAAATAAGTGATATTTGACTAAGGAATATAATATTTGATTAAACGCACATGCCTCCGTAAGGTTAAAGGTGCGTGCAAAACTATACTATAAACGCTTAGTTTAGTTTCGGTGCCACATCAATCTAAACTAAAATATAGTAGGAAACGACTACAAAGCACAATACACCTATAAACTAACTATAAAGCCACCGGCTGACTGTTTCCATTGAGTGTCGCGTTCACAGCACGTTACACGAGCAACGCGGCGCGTCACTAAACGTGTCATAAATCGTAACATAACGTGCGTTAGCACCCGCACAGGAATAAACATAGAGATAGGCTGCGTTTACATAGGGCGATAGTACCTACTACCTACTGGAAAGTTTTGGTTCGCCAATCTACGAAGAAATCCGACAGAGGAGGCGACAGAGCAATATAATTAAATTAAACATTTTGCACGTCAATTGATGTTATTAATGGACATTTAAATTTTCAAAAATGTTATTGGAACATCTTACCTATTTATGTAGTTTCGGCAAAATAATAATTTCATTTCAAAGAAGCAGCGTTTCGTCCGCTACGTGCAGCCTCAGCCTAACAACGTATAATTATAGGCAGTGGACGGGTTCACGTCTGATACCGGAGCGTGGAACAAACGCGCTCCTAAATATCATCTCACCTTGTTTCATGGCTTCCTGCCTCATCAGATGTTATGGGGTTATGTTATGGGATGCTAACACGATGTGTTTAAAGAAAGAAGCTTTCCGTTCAGAAAATAGAAATAAAAGAAAAAAAGGAGTTTTCTTAAGTAAAAATAATATATTGGTACTAAAAAGCTTTTTTCCTATACTTAATATTATAAATGCGAAAGTTTGGATGGATTGTTGTTGTTTTGTTACTCAATCACGCCAAAACAGCTGAATGGATCTAGATGAATTTTGGCACAGAGATAGATTATAGTATGGAATAACACATAGCCTACTTTTTATCCAGGAAAATTCGAAAACCAAAAGGAGCCCTCTGCCCCTACATTCGAAAACCAAAGCTTTCTACGCTTAGTAGGTACAGCTTTATACAATTACAATGATTTTTACAATGATTGATCATTAATATAAAATCAGATGTTGAGATTGTTATTTGGTAGAATTTATGGTATTCGCTAAGTATCGGGCATCATCTAGTAATAAATACCAACCAATTACTTTTTTACTGGGTACTAGACCCAGTAAAATAGTGTCAAATATCCATCGATATTTATGTATGTAGGTACTAGATGGGATCTTTCATAGAAAAAAGTTGGGCGGACTTGTAGCAGTTGTAACTTGTAGGGCATGCCCCTCGGCCCTCACCTGTATAAGTCTGTCCTTGTCTCCGCCATAGCGCAGTCCCACTTTTCAAACTAGATGGCATAGATGGCGTTGGTAAAATAGGTCCACATTCTTTGTTTGACAGGGCCCGTCTATGTAAATTGAGGTCTTTGCAAATATCTCCATCAAATTACGATGTCAAATATCTCCATCAAATTCCGAACCGGACTATACGTTGTTTGAATTACAGGCCATTGAAGTTAACATGTTCAATAGACAAAGAATGCAAATAGAAATTATTGACCGTCCGCATAAAACGCTAATGCCTAATACCTGTATAATTACAGTGCTCCGTCAGTACCACAGAACACATATGTTATGTGTTCTGTGGTCAGTACCGTCAGCAATAACACAGAACCATGTTATTGCAGTTAATGAGGAACGACGTGCGATTAACATACTTTCACTGAGGATTACTTCGCTAGCTTTAAGTTAACTATTGCTTGTTAATAAGATTAGACCAAAGGAGATTTATTTATTAACTAACTAGTCACTAGATGGTGCCCACTGCCCGCAACTTCGCCGTGTGGATCTAATTTAAAGTATTGTGCAATAAAAAATTTAAAATAAATAAATCAACATAAAATGTCTAACAGGAAGTACAAATATCCAGCTTTAAGCTTATCCGGCTTTTTGGAATTGAATTTAGAATAAGTAGCAATAGAAAAATGTTTAAAAACTTTAAAAAAAAACTAAATACTTAAATAACAGACTTGAAAACCTAACTAAGTATGAAATGAACTAAAATCTAAGTATTAAAAACAAATAAAATATAAATTTGTTTTACAAAACCTAAAAGCCTAATGAAAAGGCTAAAAAGCTCATGGCATAGAGTCGACATTTTTAAAATCGCATTAAGCTTACCGCTTTAGTTCCGAATGCACCAACTTCAAAATTTTGAAATTTTGACAGAAATTAGATACCTGTAACATCTGTCAAAACATCTTTATCCTTGGTTAAAGATTAGGTATTCCGAGTTGGTGCAATCGGCACTTTTTGAATTGTGTGGTTTTTCTTGTAAGTAACTACCTACTTAGTTTACTGCTAACCGCTCTATTTGTATAAAAATACAAAAACTGAACAGGTATCTCCCATAATACAGATATAACAAACTTTTGGTACCTACTACCTGATATGTTTAAAACGTACAAACTAGTAACATATGATGCTTATACTTATAAGCCCAATCATTTTTTTAAACAAATTCACATTTATTGTATTCAAATAATATGTATAATTGCATTGAAATACACAAAACAAAGCATTTAATTTATCTCTGAAAATATCGAAGAATATTTACACTTTACTTGAATATTTAACCCGACTGAGTTTGTTGTGGGCTCTTCTCAGACCAGAACGCGTTTGGAACCCTCGTAGCTTTAGTTTTAAGATAGCGTTACCGATTATCACCATCATGTTTTTTAACTAAGTAATTTTAATTTTAAAAATAACAAATTAACGACAATAAGTGTACCTACAGTGTACCTATATTGAATAAATGAATTGAATTGAACTGAATATACGTCTTATTATTTTCAGGTACCTAATAAATATATGTTGAATCTGAAACACTAATGACGGATAAACATAGAAATCCTACTAATATTAAAAATGTGAAAGTTTGTGACTCCTTCACGCCACAATGACGCAACCGATTTGGCTGAAACTCGAAATGAAGATAACTTATCCCGACCGCTGAAATCAAAAACCTTACCCGTAACATCTATTCGTCGCAAGACGCCGAAATGACCAAAGGTTCACCACACCTGCCCGTAACTCCAAGTTACAAAGCCACATTGTTGTCAATCATACAAAAAACGCTTCCAAACTATCCTTCTGTGTCGTTGTGGGCGGTCAAGACCTCCTTAAATCAATTATAATGTCACATTAACATTAACGATGTCAAAAAAATGTGATGATATGAAGCGGTGTATACGAAAATAGGTCTTGCTGTTATTAGCTTAAAGATTATCATGTTGCGATGGTGTAAAGCAAATATTCATTTAGGATTGCCATGGGTTTAGATTTAGATGGATTCCCTATAAATTATTTTATTCCAAGTTAAATTTTGAAATGGATTTGATTTTTAAATATATTCTTGATTTCATTTGAGCAAACTTTTGAGCTTTTTTATAACTATTGCTTAGTTAAGTTTAAAATCAATGAAAATACAAATAACAAAAATCTAGATGATATCCGCGACTTCGTACGCGTGGACTTAAGATTTATAAAGAGTAAAGACTGGATGCTCTGGATTTTTTTTTATAAGATAAAAATGATAAGTCGGTCCCCGGGACGCAAACTATACCCTGTTTCAAATTTAGTCAAAATTAGTTAGACTGATGAGAAATTTAAAGGTAACAGACAGGCACACTTTCACATTTATAATATTACCTTTATGTACTCAAAGTTCAAAGTTCAAGAATCTAGATCTTCTCAACTAAAATGGACTGACAACTCCTGACCAAGTAGATGAACTTCAAAGTCTGAAACTCAGTTTGGGTCTTAAAACTTGAAATTCGAAGTTCAAGAGTTACCTAGGAACTTAAGGTAACAAACTGACTTAAGATTTAAAACTTAGCTGGTTAAACGGTTCGGTCGGTTAAGTTAAGAAAATAGTAGATTGTCTGTGGTTTGAAATGGATGAACAATTTCTACGAACTTCGGGCGTTGATCCAACTCCATGATCTTCTTGACTTTAGTTCACAGTAATAAAATATTATTAGTAGGTAGTATAATGCAACTATTTGTATATAAGTCGTTTTTTATTTATTACAGCTTGCGCTTGGCTTGGCTTGCGCTTGACGACAATCATGTATAATACAAAGCAATGATGAGATCTAGGTTGGAGCGCGTTTGCCAAGAAGATGCCTATTCACTCTTGCCTTGAAGGTATATAGTCCCACAAATGTATCTGAGCTGGTGACAGCGTCGCTAGTAGATATGAAAAATAAAATAAAAACAAAAATTTAACAGCCATAAAAATTTGTTCCAATTTTGGCCACCGGATCGGCTAAATTTAACGGACTGTAAGTCATACGTGGGAAGGAATACATTCATTTTTTTTAATGTTCACTTGTGATCCCGGAAAATCACGAGCTCTCACGAGATTCCCCAAAAGCCTAAATCCACGCGACGAAGTCGCGGGCATCACTAGTAATGCTTTGAATATTAACATATTTGAGAACTTTCCCACTTTAGTGAAGCCCATGGCAACCCTATTTACCACAAAAGGACTTTGACGTTTAAATATGTATACGACGAGAACACACAAACAAACAGACAAACAAATAAGTTATAACTTCCGAGGGGGACCGATTGAGTGGCGGTTTTCAAATTGTACGTGTAATTGCTTTAACCGATGGAATGTAGATAGGGCTGATGAGAGAAGCAGACGCAGGTTCAAATCCTACCGGTTCCGCAATTTTTTATTTATATTTAAGAATAGTTTAATGAAGTACGTATTTGACACTGAGTAAATAGAGGTGATAGGTTCTTCCTTCTTTAGCACTAACCGAGGAACAAGAAGCTTAATTCACTGACTCAACAACTCAACAAGGCATCGTACGAGAACGCTAAATCGCTTGGCAGCACGTCTTTGCCGTTAGGGCCCAGTAACTAGCCATGACCGAAGCCTTTAGTTTATTGCAGCTATTAATCTCTATTCACACCAAATAATCATAGGCAATTTTGAAGTTATAGTTACCCGGAAATCGAACCTGGGCGTTTTAAGACCACATCGCATATCACCAGACCAGCAGCCCTATTCTTTAACTCAGTGACTATCAAAAAATTAAAGTCACTAACATATATTTTTTATCCATTGAAGGTTTGCTATGAAATTAAAATAACACTTTCATAGCAAACCTTCAATAGACACTGAGTTAGAGAATAGGGAATGAAGATCGTCAAAGGATTTACAAAAATACCACCGAAACCGGGCAAATCAACATGCAAGAACTAAATTACTCAGACTGCAATTTAACTGTCCAATAATTGTCATTTAACTATAGAAAGAACTATTAAAGTCAGCTATTATATTAATTAATAACTGTTTTATTGGGAAAAACTGATAACCGCCCATCGAGAAGCTCTTATCAAGTACAATAATTTCTATAAGTTAATAATAAACTAAACTTGGCCTTGTGTCTGCAATATCAGAGCTAGAATACTCAAACGCCGGTTAAAACTTTATGACATACGAACTGACATGACTTCTAACTTCAATCAATCAATAAATATTTATTTATTCAATTTCCAACGTCCGAAAATAAAACATGATGGTGATAATCAATTGCAGTATCTTAAAACTAAAGCTACGAGGGTTCCAAACGCGCCCTGGTCTGCGAAGGGCCCACAACAAAATCCATTAGGATTATCACCATCATTTTTTATGAGTTTCGGACGTGTACAGATAGTGTACAGTCATAGATTTAGAATTGGTCTCGCTGGCGCTTCGCAGCGGAGACCAATCCTACAGTACAGTGTACCTAAATTGAATAAATAAATATGGATTGATTGTCATGACTCGTGTACGATAATTTCAGAATCTAGCCCCAGCGTTTTATGGCAGGCCACAAAAAACTACAGGGGGTATAGACAGTTTTATCATCATATCATATCATATCGCAACCACATAGGCAAAACTTTAATATAAAACCTTGGTAAAACAATACCCTTGCACATGCGAGTATGTAGAGCATAGACAATAAATCTCAGTCAAAATCACTTTAAAAGCATAGACAAGGCCCGTCACAGAACAATGCCGAACAAAAACATCACCGGTCTTTTTTGTCTCGGCGAAATTCCTGCGCCTCACTTGCAGTGTTACAAAGGTTGACATTTTGTTTTACTCATTCTAATTTATGTTTAAACGCTCGTCACTTTGCGGTGAAAATGGACATTTCGGTTACGTATCGTACAAGTTTCATTTATTTTATTTCTGTTAATGAGCTTAGAGAAAATATTACTATACGAATAGATTACCTTTTAGTTATCTAACTAAGTTTTTGGTAAATCAATGGTTCATTTTACTATGACGCTATAATATTGTGATCTAACGCTCGATTACCTACGATTAATCGAATTTTTTTGACGACCAGTGGCGCAGTGTTGAGCGGGGAGGTCCCGAGTTCGATTCCCGGCAGGGACAGTTTTTGAATTTATAATTTCCGAATTTTCTCTGTTCTGGTCTGGTGGAAGGTTTCGGCACTAGCTAGTTACCACCCTACCGGCAAAGACGTACCCTACCCTACCGGCAGGCGGTAGCGTTCCGGTACAACGCCGTGTAGAAACCGACTATGGGTTTAATATAACTGCCATACCCCTAACAGGTTAGCCCGCTACCATCTTAGACTGCATCATCACTTACCATCTAAATAACTTAAGACTAAACGTACAGTTACCGCGCAAAAGACGAGCGAGCGCCGAGCGCAGCGAGCGTGCCGCCGGGAAATGTCAGAACCGAATTGTTGTGGGATTTCAACATCGAATCGATGTCATCGATACAGTGCAAACAAGCTAATCAAATCTACAGTCCTAATATTTAAAGCTTTTTACGTAAAGAACTTAGTCTGGCAATATTCAGAACTTGATTTTTAAATTACAATTTACAATCTCTTTTACAAGCTTTTTTAAATACAAACAAACGATTCAAACGAAAGATTGTGTTCTGGTTACTGCGTGCTTTACGGAGATTTTTAAAAACATAAAAAACAGTCCGTTTGCGATAATCCAGGAATGCACTAATTTTGTCCAAAAAGTGGAGATAAGGTTTTGTTTACAGCTAAATATTTATCCGCGTGTTATCTGGGGACGGGGACTTGGCACGCGGACAGGGGGCATACTACCGCGTCGCTAGCAATATTTTATTTTCAAATTGTTGACGCTCTTGTTTCAGAATTATAACCCTTATTTTGGGGTCGCAAAGGCACGTCATATAAAGGTGCAATTTTAAAATAATACTTCTTGAAGCGATGATAGTAAACCCATCCGATAAGTGTTTACGTTTATTTCCGTTATGGACAAACTTTTGGAATTTGTCAACTCATACAATTGGAGCGTTTTGTTGTAACTATATGTTTATAGCTTTTAGTTAGAAAAGTTTAAAAATATGCTACCTCTATCGAGGGATGGGGTGAGTACAGGGAGAGGTCCCCCTCCGCCCTTAGTAAAGGTATATTAATTAACTTTCCCATATAAATGCTGCTTGTCTGAGTTGAGTAGTTTGTTTAAATATGATCCCCAACCGATTGAGCTGGAATTTTGCTTAGATGATATTTAGCAAAGTGACGTCGTTCTAAATCCAAGATGGCGGACTAGGTATTTTTATGAACCCCCGTGTTAAACATCAATAAAAAAGAGAAGAATACAAGAAATAAAATGACGTCTCATACTAAATTCAATTTGGCGGACGATAAGTAAGCTTGGGTTTAAAAATGATTTTTATTGATTTCATACTTTTTTTTATTGCGAGATAGGCTTGCGCTTGACGGCAATCATGCTTAGTGCAAAGCAATGATGAGGTCTAGGTTGGAACGCGCTTGTCTAGAACATGCCTATTCATTTATACTTATTCGTTTTCAAGTTGCAAGCCAAGTGTTTAGAAAAATCCTCGCTTTCTAAAATACGACGACCTCCGTGGCGCAGTGTGTAGCGCTGTTGCCTTAACGTGCGGAGGTCCTGGGTTCGATCCCCGGCAGGGTCAATTTGGGAATTTATAATTTCAGAATTTTCCCTGGTCTGGCCTGGTGGGAGGCTTCGGCCGTGGCTAGTTACCACCCTACCGGCAAAGACGTGCCGCCAAGCGATTTAGCGTTCCGGTACGATGAAGTGTAGAAACCGAAGGGGTATGGGTTTAATATAACTGCCATGCCCCTAACAGGTTAGCCCGCTACCATCTTAGACTGCATCATCACTTACCATCAGGTGAGATCGCCATCAAGGGCTAGCTTGTAGTGGATAAAAAAAAATAAAAAAAAAATATGTAGGAGTTAGGATAGTAATTAGTGGATAGTGTCTACACGGCATCTCGGCGTTATCTTTTGTGCGCGCCGTTTGCGCCGCGCTAATGATCTCCGTCACACAGCATCAGCATCATTTGAATGCCGGCTCGTGAATGCATCTCAACGTTAGCTCACCCCGTTTTACGGTTCCGTAGGAAAACTAATGCGTCTGTCGGGTTCCTTATAAAAACAAGGAGCTTATAATTATTCGTCTGTCATCTTAAATACGGACTTTAAGAGCTGTAAAGTTGAAAAGACACAGTTTTAGAAATTTCTTACCACATTAAGGGGAACAGAAAAAAAATTGTTTAAGTAGGTATTATATACTTACCTCGTTTTCTCAGACATGTTTTGAAAAAAAAAACGAATATTTTTTTACGAAGTAGTTACTTTCTTTAGTAATATATAATTGACTCATATCTTTCTTTTTCTATACTACTTTCAGAAGAATATAGGTAGTTACTAGTTAGTATCCACTGTTTTCCCACACTAAACTTTCTCAAACAATAGCTTTCAACGTTACGATATGCAAACAAGCGTACAAACACCGATTAGATAAGTTATACTTTATAGCATCGCGATCACATAAATAACAGGCCAATAACACATCGTTACCGTCCGTAAATGCCATATTCCAAACCTATGAAATGGCGACAAACTGATTTCAGATTTATTGTAAAGCGATTCGATTTGTTTTTGAACAGATATTGCGGCCTAGTGTTGGCATTTTCTCACTTTATCGATATCCTTAACAAATCAAATCAAATTTATTTATTTGTGAATACAGTAGGCATGTACCTACTCAGATGTTAGTTTTACAGAAAGTATCATGTATTCTACCACAGTCTGGTGTACAAACTACAAATCTATCAGCTTAATTACAAATAATAAATCCACACTGACATTGTTAATGCGAAAATAATATGTCTGATTGTTACGGCACTTAAGGCTACAGCTACGAGGGTTCCAAACGCACCCTGGTCTGAGAAGAGCTCACAACAGTCAGAGGGGTAATTTTTCAGGAATTGCTATTGGCCAGGCGCGTCAATTTAGAACAGTTAAGAAGTTAATACAGCTCGTATCCCATCTAGCATCGATAACAATTTTTTGAGTACTTAGTTTAAATCGCATATATTATGATACAAATAAAACAAAATATGCGATTTAAAAAAAAAATTATCGCAGACTGTTTTCACATTGTGACAGCAGCGCTCACCACTGCGCTAGGGCGGTCGGCAAACTGAATTTGCCACAGTGAATAGTTAATCGATAACTTTCAATAAATCAAAACGGGCACGTCACTAGTACCGACAAATAAAATAAAAACTCGAAGGTGCGAGCAATTAAATCACCGACATATTATAGGTGAATTAAATAAATTTCGTGATCAAGTGTAAAGCGCGAGCCTCACTAAAACATCGTAATAAACCAGAGCTATCGAGACCACATTGCGTATCCAGTTATCTTAAGAGGCCGGTTCGCGCCGCTCGCAACTTCTATTCGAACCGCAAATAAAAATTTGCCGGTATATTGCTATCTCTATTTGGCTGATGACACATGATCGCGTGCAAGCGAGATAGCAATATGAGCGTAGCAGAATTTGTTATACATTTAGTCTTGTTCCGTGAATACCAAAAATGATGAATGAAAAATTGTTGTATTTTTAACTTCGTGTTGTTATTCCGTAACTTGACAATATAGGCTATGTTTCTGATCAATTAGTACGTGAGATATCGTTGGTTTTAATATGAAACAAATAAGGAGAAAACATGTCATTTATGTCATAAAAACATGCAAAACGCAATGTGCTTACATTTAATTTTGGGAAAGTATTTTGAAAAAATAATTATCCAGGGACCTAGATAAATACAAGTTCAATCTTAATAATCGCATAATATGGTGGAAATATTCTCGAATTACAAATTATTTTGGTATTACGTTTGTATGGGCAATTCCCCCTCCGCTGGGACCTTAAGGCTGTGATTTATTTACACTACTTTTGTGACCTTATGGGACGCTATAATGCCTATAGAAAGCAATGATAAAGTCTAGATTGGAGTGCTCTTCCTAGAAGATACCTCATTTTCACTCAATGATTGTACGTATCTACTTAAGTTGTGTGTGTATGTGTGTTGCTTCGAAGATCGTATCAGAATAATGTTGAATAAAAAAAAGCTCTGTGTGATTGGATGTCGACCACGACAAAATTAGCCACACTGCATTTGAGGCTTATCGATAACTTTCAATAAAATAAAACGGGCACATCACTATTCCCGACAAATAACACAAAACCTCGAAGGTGCGAGCAATAAAATAAATCTCGTGATCAAGTGTAAAGCGCGAGCCTCACTAAAACATCGTAATAAACCAGAGAGCTATCGAGACCACATCGTGTATCCAGTTCACTTTACACTGTGATTTATTTACTATACTTTTGTGACCTTATGGGACACTAAAATACTTTTTTAAGGAAAAAAGACTAACTACGATGAAAAATCTGCGTCTGCGTTTTAAATGTTGCCGAGTACACACTATTGCGACAGGATAGAACGTTCTTCCTCTCCGGCGCGGACGTTCCGCGTTGTCCTAGGCACACGAGTATATATCCGGATATATACTCGTGTGTCCTAGGTCCTACTCTGTGTAGTCCGGCGTAGGCATAGTTCCGTCTATCTGTCTCTCTATATGTTTTCATGTCTGCTCAACCGACAAATATTATAAATGCGAAAGTGTCTGTCTGTCTGTCTGCTACGCTTTCACGGCCCATCTATTCAACGGATTTTCATGAAATATCGTACAGGGACAGCTTATATCCCGGGGAAGGACACAGGCTACTTTTTATCCCGGTAATTATCTCGGAAGTTCCCGCGGGAATTAAGCAAATTAATCCGAGTAGATAATAAAAAGTACAGAAAACAGAGTGGGCAAAGGCGGTCTTATCACTAAAAGTGATCTCCTCCAGGCAACCCATTCATTAAGAACATATAAAAAAATAGCATGCATCCCGGGGGATACAGGCTACTATAAAAATCAAAGAGATCCCATGAGATTTTCAAAACTCTTAATCCATGCGGACGAAGTTGCTGGCATCTTCCAATTCGAGTAACTTTCAGATCAAGTAACTAATTGGATTCACTAACTGAAACGGACCCTGAAACTAGATCCCAAACTTATTTAAATAACCCTTACCTATTTAATCTAATCGGAAACTTTTTGGACTGAGGTGTACGAGGAAGGCGGAAGACTGCGTTTGCCTGTGTCCAACAGTGGATTGGATTGGATTAGATTAGAAACTTTCGCTTGAGCACCAATTTGTATAGGTACATATTATGCATGCTAAGGAGTGCTCTCCATAGTCCATACCTCGGCCATCGAAGTAGAGCATTATATGTAGAGTTTGAGAGCATGCTATTTCAATCAACATTTACGGGCGGGGTGTACTCAAGAGCGAGATGCGTGTTTCAACTTTGATCAACGCGAATCAACATTTGATAATCCATACTAAT
The DNA here is from genome assembly GCA_923060345.2 of Erebia aethiops. Taxonomy (NCBI): domain Eukaryota; kingdom Metazoa; phylum Arthropoda; class Insecta; order Lepidoptera; family Nymphalidae; genus Erebia; species Erebia aethiops. The sequence goes on along the minus strand of OV281095.1, from coordinate 15,448,043 downwards.
ATTATAAATGTGAAAGTGTGTCTGCCTGTCTGCTCCGCTTTCACGACCCAACCGTTCAACCGATTTTGATGAAATTAGGTACAGTGATAGGTTGTATCCCGGGGAAGGACATAGGCTTTTTATCTCGAAAAACAAGGAGTTCCCGCGGGAATCAAAAAACTCTTAATCCACGCGGATGAAATCGCGGAAGTGAAGCGGAATGAAGTTATCTTTTTTTTGAAAATTAAAATGAAAATGAAATGATTTATTTCATGTAGGACAAATTGTGCCACTTATGATACCTAAGTGGCAAGAATTTACCATCGGTTTCGGAAAGAACGCGGCTAAATTCGCGGGATTCAACTAGTTTCTACTAACGACCTTTAAGTTAATAAAAGGTTAACAAAATCAGTCTACGAATAGCTATTAAAAAAAAGTAAACTCTTCAAAAGTAGTTTGAATATTTATGATAATAAAGCCTGGCGGCCACAAATCATAGACTTCATAGTGATTGGGACGTGTTCTTGTACAAAGACGAAAGCGAGCGCTGTAGCGGGTGTGAGTTGTACCTACTCTCTATTCCATTGCTCTCATAGTCTGATGGGATGGGACGGCAATCCGTCACAACCGGAGAAAGATTAGGCGCATCGCCGTCAACTTGACCTGCTCTACGAGGCACGGGGGTGAATCACCGCTAGCTTCCTAACCCCAGGCTAATAACTTCTTGACAGAAAAACATAATTCCGAAGGTGGGCAAAGCGTTATTTATAGATATTTTTGTCAGTAAGAAGGCGAGTCGGCGGAGATTTCATCAAAACTCCGCGCCCGCGACCACCGGTTAACGTGTACAAACCCATAGACATCATAGAGCCGCGTGGGCGCACATATCGGCCAGTTTGTTACCCTCATTGTTATGGATTGGGCATAGATAATTCGGTCTATGGGGAATGAAGATAAAATATAAATTAGTTATATCTATGGGCTTCAATTAATGGGTACTTCGACGGGTTGTTATTATGCTCGGTGTGCTATCGAATCAATTTACTGTTTGAGTGGAGGATTCTTAGGGTTCCGTAATAAAACTTTAAAGTAAAATAAACTTTAGAGTTACATTGGACGGTTTATTTTTGTAAAAATAAATAATGATTTTCTCTAGTAGATTATTCTTTGTAAATATTCTACAAATAGGTACTAGGAATTACTAATGTAAAAGACCTTGAAAGTTGAAATCAATGTTAATTTTAATCTTGTTACCGCTGTAGACCATAGCGAAAATGCCTGCAATAAAAAAATGCAGTAGTAGTAAGTACAGCTAATAAATAAATAAAGACAAAAAAATAATTGGTAGAACCCTTAAGTAATAATTTGTTGAATAGGTATCTTAAAACCATAATGAGGTTTCTTAGATATTTTTTATGGGAAAGAAAACTCTCTTACGAAATTATAACCACCTCTGGCATAGCCATGCCGTATAGCCATATGGAACCCTACGTTATGCGTGTTCTGGCACGCACTTGACCAGTTTTTGTACCATCTAACACTTGGTAAAGGGAAGATAATTAGAAAAGGTAACAGCCTATTAGTCTAGTTGCCACTTCTGTGTTAATTTTTCAAACTCTGACGTAGAAGAGAAATAAATGGGCTGCATGACGTATTCGTCTGAAACTGACTAGTTTCAGGTGGTTCAACCGGCATTGAAACTCGCATTTTCAGTGAGTATTTTTTGACGACCTCCGTGGCGCAGTGTGTAGCGCCGGAGGTCCTGGGTTCGATCCCCGGCAGGGTCAATTTGGGAATTTATAATTTCTGAATTTTCCCTGGTCTGGCCTCGTGGGAGGCTTCGGCCGTGGCTAGTTACCACCCTACCGGCAAAGACGTGCCGCCAAGCGATTTGGCGTTCCGGTACGATGCCGTGTAGAAACCGAAGGGGTATGGGTTTAATATAACTGCCATGCCCCTATAACAGGTTAGCCCGCTACATCATGCAGTCTAAGATGGTTCTTAGACTGCATCATCACTTACCATCAGGTGTGATCGTAGTCAAGGGCTAGCTTGTAGTGGATAAAAAAAAAATGAAAAAAAAAAAAATGAAATGAAATGATTTATTTATTTCATGTAGGACAACTTGTGACACTTATGATAGGTACGTCAAGACTCTACCACCGGTTCGGAAAACTGTTTCTACTGAGAAGAGCCGGCAAGAAACTCAGCTGTTGCTCTTTTCTTAAAAAAGAAAAAGGTTATAATAAGTAATATAATAATATAATATATAATATAATACAACACATACATTACGTTACACTGACTTGTGGGCCACTGGATGCGAGCCCGGTTGCTTCCATGCAAGTTTTTCATTCAGAAAATCATCGATAGTGTACCAAATAACCTCGACTTAACAAATGCTTTTTAACACAGTAAATTTATGTAATGGCAAATTTAGAAATTCTTTGGAAACCATGTTAAAAAAGCGTACACTCGACCCCACAAAGGATTTCTGCACCTTGCGCACACGATATCACGCTGTAACAAGCTTCTGGCGGTTTCTAGTAAATCGATTGTGAGTAACATTTATTTGCTCATAAAGATTAATGTTAAGTTAGCCCTTGAGAGCGATCACACCTGATGGTAAGTGATGATGCAGTCTAAGATGGTAGCGGGCTAACATGTTAGAGGTATGGCAGTTATATTAAACCCATAACCCTAAAAGGTTTCTACACGGCATCGTACCGGAACGCTAAATCGCTTGGCGGCACGTCATTGCCGGCAGGGAGGTAACTAGCCACCGCCGAAGCCTCCCACCAGGCCAGACCAGAGAAAATTCAGAAATTATAAATTCCCAAATTGACGCTGCCGAGGATCGAACCCGGGACCTCCCACGTTAAGACAACAGCGCTCAACACTGCGCCAGGGAAAAATTATTATTTGTTTAATTCAACTTTCAAGTTAAAGATAAAAGTAAATGCATATTTAACTAGCTCCACGTTATTGCCGCAAAAACTTGCCAACCCCTCGTATTTGTGGCGGAAACTCCATCCCCACGGACCACTTACTTTCTAGCTTTAGGTAGATAGCTACTCTATGAGAAACAACAATATTTGGTCTGCAGGGAAACTTCTCCGACATCCTTAGGACACCCCTCATGATAATAAACTCCAAATGACATTTCGGAGTCGTCCCAAGAAGCATGGAAACAAATTGATCTATATAGTTTTATGCGTAGATTTTTTAAGATAGTATTTTAAGAAAAAAAATTAGATTATGGGGTTATTTCAAGACTAGGGTGCGTTTGGAACCCTCTTAACTTTAATTCTATGAAAACAAAATATTTAGCTAGCCATAAAGGTTTGAAAAGTGCAAAATATAAAACCTAATTAGTACTGTTTACTTCAGTAAATACTTAGATATTTTTTCTGTATAGAATATTTGTAGGTACCTACTTAGTAGGTAGGTGTGGCTTGAGTTTCACGATAACAAAAAATTTTTGGAATACTCTAGCGCGATATTTATTATGTACTAGACGATGTCTATTGCCTTGATTAAGTTGTTGTTAGGTATATTCCCGCGGGAACTCTTTAATTTTCCGGGATGCAAACTATCTCTATACCAAATTTCACCATATCTGTTGAAAAGATGGGCCTTAAAAGCGTAGCAGATATACAGACACACTTTTGCATTTATACAGCCGAAGCGTCTCATCAACGTGATCGAAAGGAGAAAATAATTGAATAACAAACTTTTTGCCAAGTTTTGCCTGTTTTGCTGTACACTCCGAAGCGCAGTTACTTAGAGGTTGAAAAACTGTCGGACCACCTTTTTGTATCAACATCTCAATAAGGTAAAGTCAATTTGATCAATACGTTTAGCCGGTTGCATATTTAGGAGCATCTGGTTAGGATCGGTGTAATTAGCGTGGGTGGGTCGGACGTTCGGTGTTTGGTCACTCGTGGGCGAACAGCTTTGGCCGTGAATAGACGAAGCGGCGCTGTGGTGGTCCGTGGTATTATGTATGTCGATTAGGAAGAAGTTACTGATAGACTTTTTGATCCTAACTCGCAACGGTACGATAGGTTATACGTCAGTGACGTGCGCGACAAACGACGCGACAAGTCAAGTAATCAAACAGTAGCTGATCCTTCACGTGGCCTGCGTTATCGCATAGATATAAGTTTATCATTTTCTATGGAGTCGTAATATCGCGTCACGTTACGTCGCGTAGCGTTGTTTCGTCGCACATCTAGGACAACTGGTTAGACTCGATTGATCGCTGCGCCTGATGGATTATTAGTGATCTGCACAGGTGAAGTTTCTTGCTCCTTGTTCATCCTTCACCTTTAGTTAATGGGGGTGAGTCGGACGTTCGGTGTTTGATTACTCGTGGGCGAACAGCTTTGGCCGTGAATAGACGAAGCGGCGCTGTGGTGGTCTGTGATATGCAGGTCGAAAATGCTAGATTAGGATGGAGTTACCTACGATATGGACTTTAAGATCCCATCTCGTAAGATGTGTTGGGATGAGCTCAATAGGCATCGCACAAGGGGGGCTCCGATGCGTTCTTTAAGAGGTCTCGGAGCCTCCCAACATGCCTTGAGGCCGGCCACCGAGGGGGTTTTAGTAGGTAGAAATCCTACATATCCCGATTTCCCCCCCAAGAAGTGATCTTGAGGAAATTTCCCTCGTCAATAAAATAAGGCTGTCTACGTCAGCGAAAACGCGACATTGCAACTCGATACAAAGCCACGCGAAAGTACCTAAAAGTAGCTGAACCCTTCACGAGGCCTATGGTGTTGCATAGTTACTCGTACGTTTTATAATTCGTAAGTTTGTCATTTTCTATGAATTTGTATCGTATCGCGACACCTTAACAGTAGGACAGACCTATCAATCAAAGTCATATTTTATTATTAAGATTAGAATTCGGAATGATATTTTATTATAAAGTTTATTTATCGACAAAATTAAATTTTAAATTTATTTATTAAGAGATTTATTTGCACTAGAACTCACACTCGACATCTAAAGTTCGTTTATTTTGGATCATAATTAATTAATTCCAATCATAAATAAATACCTAACTAACGAATGCTAATCTCGAGAAAATTAGGAGATGATTTAAGGCTGTGTGGGTATAGCTAATAAACGTACCTACAAGCCATAATCACAGCCTAGAGATACTTAATTCTTACCAGTCGTTCGACGGAGGTGTCTAGACAGAGCAACTCTCAGGTGATAGGGATGTGACGTAAGAAACCGGCAGAATTTTCAGTGTAAATTTTGGACAATCTATTCTCAAAGTAGGTATGCAGTTTACTACCTCAATCATAGGGTTCGAGTACCGTAAAGTCCCACAAACTTATGTGGGCTGGTGGCCAAAATTGGAACTAATTTTTATGCCTGTTTAGTTTTTTTTTTGAAGTGAAAACTCCTTTAGGCGCGTTGAGCACTTTTTGGTAAAATAATATAGTGCATTCGTAATTAAACTTTAATGCCTTAAAAACTAAACCTTAGTTTTATGGTTTAATAAATGGTTTATTTATTTATTTCATGTAGGACAACTTGTGCCGATAAACGCCTAAAATAGGTTGCCTATCAAAATCCGGTACAGGTTATTTTTAAATTTCTTTTTAAATTTTCTTACAAGTTTATTGTAGCCAATGCTATACCACCGTATTTATCTATTATTAAATAAAAATAAAAAATAGATTTCATCTATTAAACAGATCGGTGAAGGTCGTGGTATATCCGGATCTGTACTATCTAGAGTCTAGTTGCTACAACTCTCACGGTAGACAAGTCTGCCATTTGTATGTGCGTCGACCCACTGTATGAATATACATATTATACATGCGCTGTGTTATAATGGACAAATTTTACAGCTCCCAAGCCCACGGCTCTGAATTCCGAGCGGATGTCATAATGACAGTAATAAGGGGTAGTCGTTAACTATCTATTACCCACGAATATAATAACAAGTAACCTGCACTGTGTTCGTATTAGCTTTTTGTTGTGTTTTGGCTGTACGACCTTAATGATAGTGACTTGGTTCATTTGAGCGACTGTAATTTTCGTTAATTTTTATTGTTGTGTGGGTTATTGTTTGTTTAGACAACTTGACAGCGTTTTCACATAATTTGATCCACAATTGGGCTATTTAATAGAAAAGCGTCGCCCGCAACTTACACAGAGTGACCAAACTGAGTTTGTTGTGGGCTCTTCTCAGACCAGTGCGCGTTTGGAACCCTTGTAGCTTTAGTTTTAAGATACCGTAATTGATTAGCCCCATTATTTTTTATAAGTTTCGGACGTCAATAAGTGTACAGTGAACCTTAATACCTTAATTGAATAAATAAATATTGATTGATTCATACATAACAATATAATGTCTAGACTCTAAATCTAGTTGTGTCTAACCTTTCCACACGATGTAGGTAAATGAAAGGGTCAATTTAAGGCTGTCATTTTAGAGATTGTATCATACAGCAATACTCTATCATCAGAAATATGCAGAGTAAGTACTGAAGTAAATAAATTAAATCACGTACAACTAATCAATTCTTAAATGCCAGTTGATTGTTATAAGCCAACTTCTCCTTTTACTTTAAATATTTACCTATCTAGGTGTAATTCGCAAAAAAACGTATATCGAATCGCATCAGCGTGGAACGGCGACAAAAATAGCCACGGTTTCTGAGCCGCTGATTCTTTTCGCAAAAGAAACTTAGCCAGCTGTCACCGGGGAAGGCGATCAAGCGAGAGGCTTTTTTATTTGCCATTTTATACAGAGGAACTCACGTCTGTGAAAACCGGATACTGAAACGTATCTCTGATAATGCCTAACCTTTTTTACATGTTATTTTTGCATTTGCTTCGCCATAAATAAAACCTATTAAACATTGAGGATCCTAAGAAATCCATTGACAAAATAATTAGGTGTTTTTTTTAAATTTTAAAACCATAAAATTAATGTCTAACATAATAGATAAATCTATGTGATACAGTGTGTATCACGCACTTATAGCCCACGATATTCACCACACCACAGAAATCTTCCAAACTAGGTACTCTTGACGTACGTTTCACTCCGATACACGCACGCACGATGCAATGCACGATAATATGTTTAACCAATTTTTTTTATTTTAAATATTATATAATATTATAATAAGAAATAACTTTAAAATAAAATGCTTATATATATTCCTTTTTATCGTTCTAACTCGAGCTAACTTGTAAAAAAAAAAGAGCAATAAAAATAACCTGCCACTATGTTTTTGTATAGGTTATAGCTTCACTGTTATTTAAAAACGACCAATAAAACCTCTATTATGTCTAATCATAATAATAATATCTCTCACGCTGTAATTTTAGTTTTTGCAAACGCATATGAAGTTTGATTGCTAAGTTTTCGAATTTCGAATTTTTATAGCTAAGTAACGACGTGGGGGAACTCGGTTATAAAAAAGAAAAAGTAGGGCTTTAAATTAATTATATTTTTTTGGTAAGCATCTATCTATTCTTAGACTTTCGAAATGCAAACATCCACATACCTAAGCTTTTATTTATTAGAAATGGATAAATCTGCAAAAACCGGACAGATTATGTCGCAAATGTCCATCAGTGTAAACAGTAACTTATTTCGATAATTTTCGTAAGAATTTAGTCAATTTTTTTAGATTATATCTAAGCGAATTTAGAATTTTCTAAGAACCGTTTAATTTCTAATTTATCTAAATGAATTAAGGGTTTTCTGAGCCCGCGACTTTATCTAAGTGAATTTGGGATTTTCTAAAATAAAAGTACACCGTCCCCACAATGCTTTCTCTATGCCAAATTAGTAAAAATAGACGTTTCAGAATGCTATAAACAACTACTATTAAATTCTATTGTAATATTCTGTTGCTATTTTACGTGATTTAACTGTGTTTATTATTCATTAAGAATAAATAAATAATTTATCAAAGCTGGTATGATTAGATAGGGCTTGTATTTGCTTAACCGGCGTTTGTAAATTTAATTTGCTAATTGATACCCACCGTCAGATTTTATTAAATTTGGAAGCGCGGGGGCTATACATTTTAATTTAAATCGGATAAAGTTTGATTTATTCGCTTTTGTACTAATTTTATGTTTATTTTACTGCTCTCTGTGTCGAAATAGTACCTAATTGGTTTTAAATTCAGGTATTTTTATTGATATTGCCAAATTTCTCATGAGCTTGATTAAATATAACGTAGAGAACTACTAACTGCCTCGTTGGTCTAGCGGTTAGCATAGTCGACTGCGGATCACGAGGTCCTAGGTTCGATTACCGGTCGGGCAAAAAAAATTGGTATTTTGTTTTTCAATTTAGAAATTATCAGTGCCAGCCCAGAGATGGAAGTTGGTGGTGTTTTACCCCCGTGCCTCGGAGAGCACGTTATAAGCCGTCGGTCCCGGTTATTATCACTAATATGATAATAGTCGTTAAAGCCCGCCAACCCGCATTGGAGCAGCGTGGTGGGTCTAAGCTCTAATTCCCTCTCTCCTATGAGAGTGGAGGCCTGTGCCCAGCAGTGGGACGTAAATAGGCTGTAGTGGATGGATGGATAGATGGAGAGAACTACTTCTCTACTTTTTTTAGGGAAACTGCAAATCTTAGGCAGTCTTCGCAAAAATCTGGACTAGATTATAGAGTACTAGCTGATGCCCGCGACTTCGTCGTCGTGGATTGAGGTTTTTTTGGTTCCCGTGGGAACTCCTTACTTTCCCCGGAATTAAAAGTCGTGTGTAAGTAAATGTGAAATAAAAAGTGTGCTATTTCAGATTATAATCTATCTCTGTGCCAAATTGTATCCAGATCCGTTCAGCCGCTCTGGTGTTATTGAGTAACAAACATCCATCCATAATATTACTTAGTATAGACATAAAAATCATTGGTTAAAACTGGCTCTATAAACAATAAACTCGCAAGAAACCTGGAAAATAATTTAATATGTAACGAAATAATATTTTAGCATAAACGGAAGGGCGCGACTACCCTAAATATAAAGATGATGCAGTGTTACCTCAGAATTCTATTCTAGACTCCCTCATGTGAGTCTAATATATTCGGACGGCCGCACTTTTTATCGGCAAGCGAGTTCTTAACATGTAAAGATTTGTTTTTAAAATGAGCTTTGAATTCCATTCTGTTTTATCAAAGGCAATGGTAAGTCAAAAACTTGGAATAGAATTTGATAACCTAGCCTTAAGAATTACTTTGAGCTTCTCTCTGTAATCTATTGCAATTAGCAAAGCACGTCAAATGTGTTAAATAGAAGACTGAAGAAAAAAGATTAGCAAAAAGAGCTTTCAGGGTGAAGGAAAATCTCGTGAAGAAATCTGCATGCCCGAGAGTTATTCAAAACGTTCTCGACACCTTTGAGAAAAGAAAAACTTGGCCAACGTGGTTGACTACAGCCTACCCTTCTTATTTTTTTATCCACTACAAGGTAGCCCTTGGCTACGATCTCAACTGATGGTAAGTGATAATGCAGTCTAAGGTGGTAGCGGGCTAACTTGTTAGGGGCATGGCAGTTGTATTAAACCGTTACCCCTATTTGGTTTCTACGCGGCATCGTACCGGAACGCTAAATCGCTTGGCAGCACGTCTTTGCCGGTAGGGTGGTAACAGCCGAAGCCTCCTACCAGGCCAGACCAGGGAAAATTCAGAAATTATAAATTCCTAAACTGACCCTGCCGGGGATCGAACCCGGGACCTCCGCACGTTAAGACAACAGCGCTCCACACTGCTCCACGGAGGTCTCATACTGAGAGGAGACTCGTGATTATTACATTCATACATACTTTCATATCAACTTACAAAGTAATTATTGACCACAAGAAAAAAAATACTGGTAACTAACAGTATCTTAAACAGTAGGTAATAATAATAATTAATGGTTGGTAATAAAATCACTACTGTTTTAGAAAGAGTTGGTACGTATACAATTCAACCAATATTGTTACCTATTTTAATAGTTACGTGGTGCTATACCCAGAAATAAGTTGTCAAATATTTTAATTCTGATAACAGATACAAAGTATACGTTTTATTTGTCTCCAAATGTGTATAAATACAGTTAAGGAGATAAGAGCGAACAGATTTATAATAACTTCAACGCTGTAAGATAACGCGGGACTTTTATTGCCCTCCCCAGAGACGAGTTAGAGGCCTATCTCTAATCCTTATTATACTCTAAAATTCTAATACAAACTCTTAAATTACGCTTTGTATAAACTTAAATGACTTATGTCAATGAGTCAGTGAGTGAGTGAGTGAGTGGTAATTGAGCTATATATAGTATATAATGTATAGACTTTCTGAAACTTTTTGTGAACCATCTAATCCACTTTTTAAGCCCATTTGCACGAGGTCCTTTGAACTAATTTACTTACATTTTGTAATGATGTCACTGTAGCAAAATTAACTGAAGATAATAAAATTCTTACGTGTGTTGTTAAATTTTAACGAACATAAGTAACGATAACTACTTGAATAAACTGGCCCTAAGAATTATGTTATTAACTAGCTGACGCCCGCGACTTCGTACGCGTGGATCGAGGTTTTGTGGTTCCCGCGGGAACTCTTTAATTTTCCGGGATAAAAAGTAGCCTATGTGTTATTCCAGACTATAATCTATCTCTGTGCCAAATTTCATCCAGATCCGTTCAGCCGTTGGGGCGTGATTGAGTAACAAACATCCATACCGCGCGACATCCATACATCCAAACTTTCACATTTATATAATATATATATAATATATATTATAATAAAATAATAATAAGATGCTTTATACATATATTACACCATGCATACTGTACTTGATATTACATGACTTTGTGTCATAGAACTTAGAAGGCAGAAGCTAGACTGACAGAATATAAACGTGGATATTCATATTTTGGAGCATTATTTCGTGACTTGAGAGATACAAAAAGATGGCAGAGGTTTTTTCAGTCCTCAGAACGCTTGATTACAGTCAATTACTGAACTGGTTTGGAAGTACAGCCAAAACTTATAAGCTCTCGAAACTCCCTTGGCTTCTTATATACCAGAACTACTTATAGCATATTTTTCTTCCTGAGAACAATAGCATATTTTTTTTTATCCACTATAAGCTAGTGATGATGCAGTCTAAGATGGTAGCGGACTAACCTGTTAGGGGCATGGCGGTTATATTAAACCCATACCCCTTCGGTTTCTACACGGCATCGTACCGGAACGCTAAATCGCTTGGCCGTCTTTGCCGGTAGGGTGGTAACTAGCCACGGCCGAAGCCTCCCACCAGGCCAGACCAGAGAAAATTCAGAAATTATAAATTCCCAAATTGACCCTGCCGGGGATCGAACCTCCGCACGTTAAGGCAACAGCGAAGTCAAAATATTCTAATAATGTAGACACAGAGTTTTAATCTAAACTCTATGAATAAGGATGATACTTAATTCGTTGATTTTCTTCGAGTATTTGAAATACAAGAAAAACATAAGTTATGTAGAGTTAGCAACAAGACGTGGATCTTCTTTGAATCGGTTATTCTTTGTCTGTGTTATTTCTTACTACTTATTTCCTACTACAATTATTTTCCTGTTTATGAACAAACCAAAAAATCTTATGTCGAAAGTCTTATTTTTCAAATATCAGAAGTTTTATCCGAAGATTAAAAAGGGGCTAAAGCTTTTACGACTAAAGTTTTTCGTTGCGTTAGAGTGGATTGCGTAACTTATCAAAACAACTTGATAGCGTGATAATTTCACGAGATTTCCCATATTGGTATAGATTTCTTCAAAAGTGTCTATACCAAAATAGGAGATATTTTTGTACACAGGTTCCAATACTTGTAACTTGCAATCGCTTTAATATGGAATAGCTTAGAATATAAAACGGCAAACAACGCGGAAATGCATTGCGTCGAAATAGCATGTAGGTACTAAAGATAAAACCTATGGATAAGGCTTTAAATGAGTCTAAAGCTTCCGTGTTTAAAATACTGAAAAGGAGCATAACATTCGTACAACCTGGGGAATAACATACTTTTTACGCCAACTCAAAATTAATTACTACACAGTAGAGCGAAGAAATATTGGTGTTTCTTTTTGTTAGATTGTTTTTTTAATTTCCTTAAGAGTTGTCATTTTTTATTCCAGTTTAACGTTTTCTTTGTTGAGCTGAAACGACACGTTTCTCGACTAGCATCGAAATGTACAAGTCGTAAAAAAATTACTTACGTGGTGTTTGATAAGCGACAAAACATTTTCAATAGATCAGATAGCTATCAAAAGTCACAAACCTTTGCATTCGTTGGCGTCGCGCGCCGTCGCTCGTCCCCACGGCCTGTCGAAGTGAAACGGCTTGCACCTCTCGCAGTCCCTTCCAGCTGTATTGTGTTTGCAGTCACACGCCAACTGGACCTGGCTTTCTTCCCCCTTCGCTGGGATGCATCTGGACGCGTGGCCGTTACACTTGCACCGACCACCGACCGCGAAATCTGACACAGCGTAATGCTGAGTCCCGGCCGCCGCCTGCTTCTTATTATCCACTTCATCCCCTTCATTCACCATGTGCAGACGATTGAAAACCACCCTTACATCAGTCGCAGTCACCCAGTCTTGCAGAACAGGGGATATATCAAAGTTAGCTGCACTCGGACGCCCTTCCAGAGTACTAAATGCTAATCTAGCTCCCCCAGAATTCTCCCCAGCCAATCTATGGGAATCTGAACATCTAGCTTCTTGTTCATTCGCCGCGGTCACAGTAGCTTTATTCGGCCGCCCGTACACGCGTCTGCATTGACTCGAATAGAACTGAAAAGGTTGCCAAGTGACACCGTAGTCAGCGCTCTTGTATATCGCCACGGAATCGGGACGGGCTGCTTTGGGACAGAATTGTAAACTGACATACGTTAGCTCGTACTTCTTGCCTAAGGACAGGGTTAGGGAGACGTTGTCTGGAGGGGAATCGTAGGAAGCCGGGGTAAGAGCGGCAGATCTCCAGCATGTGACGTCGTGGGGATTGTTCAAATCTGTTAAATGGGCGGGTGGATGTCTTCGGTCGGAGCGTGCGGCATCGCAAACACGGCACGCGTTTTCCGGGTTCTGATCTCCTGGTGGATCGCACAGGCGTTCAGGGCCTCGTCTCCCGCATATAGAGGATGCGATGACAGGGTTTCCAAAGGCTGCGTTGACGAAGTCCGGGATGCAGCGCCTCGGGCGGCCCTCTTCATAGCAAGGGTCGGGCGGAGAGGCCGCGAGGGCGAGGGCCGCGGTGGCGAGGAAGGCCACGGCGCGGGCGGGCATTTCACTCACTCGTCACTCACTCGCGATTCGCGGAACTCTCGACAACACAACCTCACCGGTCGGAAGTCGCCGGCAGACTAAAGCGGGGAGCTTTTGAGAGCTTACGACGTACGGGCCACGGTACGCAATAGGCGACTTTTGTTAGTGAAAGTTTTTTCACCGCGCGCACGGATTTTATCTCGCATTTATTATTTTACTATTAAAATACGTTCTGTATGTTTACAGGCTGATGTTGAATACGTAACAGCGTGTGGCTGTAGTAAAAGCTTTTCATGTGTTTTATGGATGGAAATAGTCTCTACAAACGTGTTAATTGGTCTTACTAACGAGCTTTTTACTACAGTAGAGTTCTAAAAAAGTAAATAATAAATCATTTACGTTTACTCTATTTAGATGTTTTGATCTTGATTTTAAATACATAAGTACTTATAGAAATAATTTTATCATATAATATAGTACCTTATAATTTTTAGAAGTTAGCAGGGGCATTGAAGAAATTATAAAGTAAAGAATTTCATTTAAGTTCAACAATTTAATTGATTTTTTCGCCAATATTGTGTAATCCAAGAGTAAAATCGTTTGGTATTTTAGAAATTCAACTAAATTGATGAATTTCTTCAAATTGATTTTAATCTTGTACTTAGGTAGGCAAAGTATGCATTCGGACTTTTATTAAAATTTAAGCTTAGTCTTTTTTTTAGTTTAACCTTATTTTCGACATTTTTCACAGAAATACCTAGTACCTACTCAGGTTTATAGATTAAGGTTTGGTCCAATTGGTGATACTAGGACCAATACTAAATCTATGCTTAGGTTCTTTCTATTTTGTAGCAAAATAATTTCTGCAGTTTATTATTTGGAATGTCCAGACGGCTGGGGCCCAGTTGCGACTCGTGAGGCCCTTTCACAAGAATGGAAGAATGCGTGCATACCTGCGTGTAATTCGTTTACACAGTTTGGCTTTTTACGCCATCCTGCACCGAGGGGAAGCAAAGCTTTGATAAGGACCAGCCTTTTCCCATAAATAAATAAATAAAATCTTTATTCGCAAAATTACAAGGTCCAAAATTGGCATCTATCATATTAATGTAAGTAAAATGTACGGTAAAAAGAGAGACTTAATTTTGACCATCAAACGCAGAAAGTTCAGTTATTTAGCACATGTTCTGAGACATGATCAGTATCGTCTTCTTCAGACCATCATAACGGGCAAAATTTAGGGAAAGAGGAGCGTTGGTAGAATAAGAAAGTCGTCGCTTAGAAACATTCGGGAGTGGACCGGTATAGCCAATGTAGCACAACATTTCCATTTGGCGAAGAATAGGATAGAAGTCGGTATGTAGGTTGGTTTTATGGAAGCAATCGACTTTGGGTCCAGCGCCCCATGAGATAGTATAATAACTTACACTACTGTTTTTTATTTACATACCTACGTATTTTAATAAGATATTGGTTTTAAAAAGAGCGACTGCTGAGTTTCTTGCCGCCTCTTCTCAGTAGAACTGATTTCCGAACAGGTGGTAGAGTCAAAACATGACGTAACATAAGAGACACCTGTATATCCTACGTGTTATAAATAAATTGAGTATTGAGGATAGGACCAGATGACGGCCAGTGGTGAAGAAAACAAAGAAAGAAGTGAAGAAGTGTGAAAATTGAAGAAGAAAACAGTACAGTAGCTACTTTTTCTACATTTTAAGTAATGCATTATTTACGCACAATCGCATTCAAATGCTTTTTAGAAGAAGAAAAAGATTAGTAGACACATTAATTAATATAATGAAGACACTTAGAAAAGAAACCAAATTAACCAAAACACTTAAGCCAAATTACATTCTTTGTTAGACAAAACACAAACGCGGCGGCGCAGAGCCAAGACAAAACATAATTAATACGAAAGACACATTTCTGGTATTGTAAGCGCTTTGTTAATGAAATCTTTGCCCCCTTTGTCTATGGGCCTGCGCCATAATACGGTAACCGTCTGCTTTCCACACAATGCGAAAGTCAACGAACGCGTACATGTATTTTTATTAGGATCAGGGCAGACATCAGACAAAATAGTATGTACCTTCATGGCAATTAGTACTATTATATTATTCTGTGGCAAAAGTGAATAGGCATCGTTCCAACCTACAACTCTAATTGCACTAAGCGTGATTTTCGGCAAGCGCAAGTCTATCCAACAATAAAAAAATAAAAAAGTTCAAACCTTTATTGGCAAAATGATTCACAGACACAATTTAGAGAAGTTGAGATTTTTTTAGACGCAATATACTTTTAGTTATTTTTTGCCCCGTGAAGTATTTGTACATGACTATAAGTATAAATATGGTTTAAAAAGTGGTCCCCTTGATTTCAGATCCGTGAATTTAGGTTTTTGCTTTTCGGAATAAAAAGTAAGTATGTGTCCTATTTCCATCCCCGGGATACATCATGCAACCTATCTCCGTACGCGTACCTACCAAATTTCGTTGAATTGGTTGAGCAGATTGGCCGTGCAAACAAACAGACAGACACAGAGACAGATACACTTTCACATTTTCATATTAGTTTTAGCATGGATTATGTCAGATTGTAGTCATGAACTGTATGGTATATAGTGTGAGGTATATACATAGTGTAGCATATAGTATGGTGATGTATGGATGGCGAAATAGCATGTAGACAATTGTGTCGCATGTCTGCGCCGTCCTCACATATGTACATAAGTGCAGTCCTAACAATGGATGTAATGGCAGCCATTACGCAAAGTACGCGAAGAGAGACAATGCGCGACCTAGGACGCCGAGCAAGGTATAACATTTGTAGCTCTCTGCAAAAGGGGCCTACAATCGCTGAAACATCCACAAAAGGGCGCATGTTTTTATTGACAGACAGACACTGCAATATAGAAGTACTAATATTTTGTTTTAATTATTTTAATAGGATATTAGGTTTAAGCATTTGTATAAGCTAAGCTAGATTAAATTGTAACTTCATTATCATATTAGGAAACCCTGTAAAGATAATGTAAGAAGGTGAATTAATAAATATCACATTGAAATTACTAAACAGATTTAAATTATTATAACTTTAGCAATTTAAGCAATTTAACAGGTTAGCCCGCTACCATCTTAGACTACATCTGTAACTAAATTAACCATCTTATATAGATATGTAGTACACATATTATTATGCAAATAAAGTACCTATATACCTGACTCTGAATTTGAGTCGTATGCGGAAAGACCTGAGAACCCACCGCATTATTATCCCAAAAAAACTCCTAGCATTATAATATCATTAATGGTCACGACCCTCAGCAATGAGGAACACGACGCAGATAAAGAATAAATTACAGATTTAAAGTTACAGGGCACAGAAAGGAGAGTTATGTTCGAAATGTGCGCGGATTAATATAATTAATAATTGTATCAAATTCGCAGTACCCAGGCTCTCTGGAACACCTCTCCCAGGGATAATGTGGGTGGGGGAGGGGTGTATAGCCGGAAGTGACTAATTACCGCTGTCCAGATAAGGGTAGCTATATAATTACATTTTCCAATCGTACTGGCGCGCGCTTAACTGCTATTAGTATCTATTAATTTAATTGGATTGTTTTAGCAATAGATACATGCTTTTAAAATCTTGCTTTTCGGCCAACAGCAAGTTTTCACAAGTCTCTGACCGAAAACCAACTTTCGGTCAACCATAACATTTTATACTACCTGTAAACTAGCTACGGAATGCTGCTAACCGAATTAGTCTGCATTAGTCGGCCGAAAACGGCTGCAGACGATTAAGATCGAAGTAAATGCAACATAGTTTTATAATCTTATAATATATATAAAATTCAAAGTCCTGACTGACTGACTTATATATCAACGCACAGCCTAAACCACTGGGCCTAAAAACTTGAAATTTTGACAGTAGGTTACTTTTATGACGTACGCGCACACTAAGAAAGGATTTTTCAAAATTCCACCCCTAAGGGGGTGAAATAGGGGGTGAAAGTTTGTATGAAACTCCGTCATTTCTCAAGTTATATCCATGAAACTTGGTATTTTGGCTTTAGGTAATAAATAAAGAAGTACGTGTGTCACAGTTTTTCAAAATTTCACCCCCAAAGGGGTAAAATAGGGGTTGAAAGTTTGTGTGAAAGTCCTTCATTTCTCAAGTTATAGCCATGAAACTTATCATTTGGGCTTTCAGTTAGATATGCAGAAATAAGTGATTTACAATTTTTCAATATTGCACCCCTAAGGGGGTGAAATAGGGGGTGAAAGTTTATATGAAAGTCCGTCATCTTTCAAGTTATATCCATGAAACTTGGTATTTAAGCTAACGGTTTAAAATAAAGAAATACGTGTTTCACAGTTTTTAAAAATTCCACCCCCAAAGGGGTGAAATAGGGGATGAGAGTTTGCATGAAAGTCCTTCATTGTTCAAGATATTCTCAAGTTATATAAACGAAACTTGGTATTTCGGCTTTCGTTAAAAATTAAAGAATTACGTTTGTCACAGTTTTTCAGAATTCAACCCCTAAAGTGGTAAAATAGGGGTTGAAAATTTGTACGAAAGCTATAGCCGTGAAACTCGGTATGTGAGCTGAGAGTTAAAAATTAACAAATACGTATTTCACAGTTTTTGAAAATTCGACCCCCAAAGAGGTGAAATAGGGGATGAAAGTTGGTATGAAAGGCCTTCATTTCTCGAGATATTTTACAAGTTATATCAACGAAACTTAGTATTTTGGCAATGAAGTACGTATGTCACAGTTTTTCAAAATTCCACCCCCGAAGGGGTAAAATAGGGGTTGGAAGTTTGCATGAAAGTGCTTCATTTCTCAAGTTATACCCATGAAACTTGGTATACGAGCTACTGGTTGAAAATGAAGAGATACGTGTTTCACAGTTTTTAAAAATTCTATCCCCGAAGGGGTGAAATAGGGGATGAGAGTTTGCATGAAAGTCCTTCATTGCTCAAGATATTCTCAAGTTATATAAACGAAACTTGGTATTTCGGCTTTCGTTAAATATTAAAGAATTACATGTGTCACAGTTTTTCAGAATTCAACCCTTAAAGTGGTAAAATAGGGGTTGAAAATTTGTACGAAAGCTATAGCCATGAAACTCCGTATGTGAGCTGCGAGTTAAAAATTAAGAAATACGTATTTCACAGTTTTATAAAATTCGACCCCCAAAGAGGTGAAATAGGGGATGAAAGTTGGTATGAAAGGCCTTCATTTCTTGAGATATTTTACAAGTTATATCAACGAAACTTGGTATTTTGGCTAAAGGTAAAAAATAATGAAGTACGTATGTCACAGTTTTTCAAAATTCCACCCCCGAAGGGGTAAAATAGGGGTTGGAAGTTTGCATGAAAGTGCTTCATTTCTCAAGTTATACCCATGAAATTTGGTATGTTAGCTACCGGTTAAAATAAAAGAAATATGTGTTTCACATTTTTTTTAAATTCTACCCCCAAGGGGTAAAATAAGGGTTGAAAGTTTATATGAAAGTCCTTCATTTCTCAAGTTATAGCCATGAAACTTGGTATACCTACGAGCTGTGGGTTGAAAATAAAGAAATACGTGTTTCACAGTTTTTTAAAATTCTACCCCCAAAGGGGTGAAATAGGGTTGGTCCTTCAATCACGCCGCAACAGAGCAACGAGTATTTTGCACGGGTAGTTGAGGACCTGGAGAGTGGTATAGGCTACTTTTTATCCAGGAAAATTATGGAGTTCCCGAGGGAATTTAAAAACTTAAACCACGCGGACGAAGTCGCGGGCATCAGCTAGTAGTATCATATAACAACTGAAAAGTAGTGACTGACCGAGGTTTCAAAACGCGCCCGTCTGACAAGAAGCACGCAACAAACTCGAGCCAGGTATAATTTGTATGACAACAACCTCGTAACTCGTACTCTTCATTGCTGAGATTCTTGACTTCTTTTCATTGATCACAATATAGTGGTAGGAGGTAAGATAAATGCGATAGGTACTTTAGGATAATAATGCGGTGGGTTCCTTGGCCCTTCCAAACAACCTATCAGTAGCTTATTTTTAAAAAAATGTTTTCAATAAAAAATAAAATTTATCAACTCTGTAATTGACTGTACCTGTAGAACACACGGCCTTTGCAAATTCGTTCATTGGAATAATGTTTTATTGAACATTTTATTATTATTATTATTATTATACTCTTTATTTGTACCACACATAACAAAAGTAAATTACAGAAAACATAAAAAGAAACAAAGAAGTACAAAGGGTACATTTTCCAATTAATTAGGCACATTATTTATATCCGAACAATTATTATTATTAATAATACAAAACATAAATTGGAAGTTCTGCTTTTGACTGTACGTGGCCCCCGGCGATCTGCCTTGATGCGTATAATACGTTTGTTTTGTTTAAAATTATAATATCACGATCAATACTTTTATAATACCTACTAGTAACTAGATGATTCCCGCGACTTCGTCCGCGTGGATAAAGATTTTTGATTCCCGCGGGAACTTTAATTTTCCGGGATAAAAAGTAGCCTATGTGCTATCTCTGTGCCAAATTTCATGCAGATCCGTTCAGCCGTTCTAGCATGATTGAGTAATAAACATCCATCCATCCATACATCCATCCATCCACCCTTTCGCATTTATAATATATTAAAGAAGTATAAGGAAGGGTGGGGCTATTCCGTCCGAAAAATAACACTCAAAAAAGAACACGTCTGTATTTTTTCTTAAATAATAGCTACGGAAAATTTTACAATTACATCAAAGCAACCCGTTATTTCTTATTCTATTCATCATATTTGGAACGTGAAAAACTATTGCAGTAGCTAAGAAAATAGCTAAATTCTAATAGGAGTCGACTTAGGACAAGATAGCCCCGCGCGGGGCTATTTCGTCAGGAGTTTAATAGGACGACATCTGTGGAGCAATTCCCGTTTTACTCAGAGCTAGACAATACTGATGACGCTGCCTATTTGAATTTGTATTTAGTTACGCAGACATAAGGTTCATTTTCGAGAAAAATCATTCTAAATTTTTGGAGGGGCTATTCCGTCTCGCGTCCATACAAGATAGTGACGGTCTCACTATATCGATACAATTTTTTTATTTTGAGATATCGATAACTTTTTTCTGGAATCAATTTGAATAAGAAAAGTTAAGGGGCTTCTTGACGCTATGTGGCGCCCTCATCACTTAAAAATTAATTATTTGATGTAAACATAATTTATCCAAAATCTATTTTGGGTGAACTGAAGTGTAGGTACTTACACTTATTTTAAGCATACCATATTATTAATAAATATTTCACTGTAGTTACAGATAGCAAAACTGATAGAAGTGGCCGATTTTCGCATATTTTCTATCTGTAATTACAGTGAAATATTTATTACTAATATGGTATGCTTAAAATCTCCGCACTAGACTTCAACAAAGTTAAATTAGACGTTTAGGCGTAAAAAACATAGGTTCACGCTTTTTCGGTTAAATATGTGTACTTATAACAAAACACAAATATTTTATGTCAGTTGCTAGACATTTATGCTTATGTCGATAATATGTCGATAAGAAAGCCAATCATAGCACGTCACTAGCTTTTTGCAAATTCATACAAAATCGACGGGGCTATTTCGTCTTAAAAATTGACAACATAGCCCCGCCAAAATATTTTTCGAGGTTATGACATCGGACTTAATAACACTGTTTATTTAAAGCGTAGGATAAAATAAATAGTTTAGAAAGAATCTCCAACATTCAAAGTTATTACTTACCTTGGGCAGATTTCACCACAATCACTTTTAACACGTAAAACGAAATAAAATTTGTGGAGCGTTGTCTATGTTGTGTCCATTCAAAATGGCGACTGTAGAAGAATAGCTGTCATTCCAAAACCATGCATCCTACAGCGAAATCTGTTAGCTTATCGCGTAGTTAATTAAATTTTATACCTGCTGAAAGATGTCGTTACTAGAAAACTATTAAATTGTAGGCTACAAAGTCTTCTGACAAGATTGCCCCGCCGACAAAATAGCCCCGCCCTTCCTTAGATTAAATTTAACCAACTTTTATCTAACCGACTTGCACAAAGCAGGATTCGGCGCGTACGTTTTTGGATAAATTCAAATATGAGGGTAATTATAGAAAACAAAGTTAATTAGACATTGTACAAATATAGCAAGCTTTAATATTATTCATGGGATTAACGTTAAATAGCTTTTATCGCTTCAATTCTATTCATAAGAGTTTGGTATGCGGGCAGATAGCACAGACAATGGTGACGGTAATGAATCGTGAAGTTAAATTTATAATTATTGTGTTTTCTACTCTATAATTTTAGGGTTCCACATCCAAAGAACTAAATCTCTAAATTCAACAGACAATTGTTCAATTTGGTCTGTCCGTCTACATGTTACGAATCTATGACTCTCTACTCTCTTCTCTCTACTAAGTAGAGTACATCAAATATTCGAATTCATTCCATTTACGAACTAAGGTTCGTAGATAACCGTCATTCCCGGTTATTATCAGTAACATGATAATAGTTGTTAAAGCTCGCCAATCCCCATTGGATCAGCGTGGTGGGTCTAAGCTCTAATTCCCTCTCTCCTAGGAGAGTGGAGGCCTGTAGTAGTGGTGGTGGTGGTCTAACAAAAGCCTAAGATTACTTGTACCTAAATTATTACCTTATACATTAAAAAAGAGGTCTTAATATGAAATGACATTTGGAATGATAGGAAGGAATGATATTCGCCCGAACCGAACCAAGGACCTCCCGAAAGTTTGCGCCAGGAATCTAGATGTCTTAACGACTATAAATTATTATTTATTTCCTTAACTATGCTTTTGTTTATTTAAACCATGTAGACAATAGACGTATGGAGTTCTTTCGAAGTGGTGAACGGAATATTAATTAATATCCTTTGGGCTTACCATCGCTTGAAGCAGAATCATTTTAATCTTATTGGCGCTCTTATCTCAGAATTATCATCCTTATTTTAGGGACGTCAAGGTATGTCATACAAAACTGCGATTTTAAAATAATACTACTTTACGATGTGTTTGAAGCGAATGAGTTTTCTGGAAAGTGATGGGATTGAGAGCTAATAATAGATGTTTTATTAGGAATGCCTTCCTCCTAGACTGGTTAATGACTTTCATTGTATGCAAATACGTCCTTGAGCTTTGATGTGAATGTTTTATTTTAACACTAGACAATGCCTGCGACGTCGTCTGCCAGGACTTAGTTTTTTTTTCCCTAGGGAACTCCCGTGGGAGATCCCGGGTTCGATTCCCGGCAGAGCCTACATGGCTTGGAATGACATTGACATGGAATTTATTTTTCTCTGGTGTTGTATTGTTTTACTTATTGTAACCTTTTGCTTTTTTAAGAAAAGAGCATCTGCTGAGTTTCTTGCCGGCTCTTCTCAGTAGAATCAGTTTTCCGAATCGGTGGTAGAATCTTAACGTATCATAAGTGACACAAGTTGTCCTACGTGAAATGAATAAATCAGAGCGAAAAATCAGAGGTCTGGTCTGGTGGGAGGCTTCGGCCGTGGCTAGTTATCACCCTACCACAAAGACGTGCCGCCAATCGATTTAGCATTCCAGAATGATTGCCGTGTAGAAACCGATTAGAGATATTATGGGTTAATACGTATAACTGCCTTAGTAAGTAACATCTTTT
This sequence comes from Erebia aethiops, assembly GCA_923060345.2. NCBI lineage: Eukaryota > Metazoa > Arthropoda > Insecta > Lepidoptera > Nymphalidae > Erebia > Erebia aethiops. Next base: position 15,425,069 of record OV281095.1, on the reverse strand, counting down.
GTAAGTAACAATTGTGTAGTAAGTAACAATCTCGTAACAGGTTAGCCCGCTACCATCTTAGACTGCACCATCACAAAAGTGTATCTCCAGGCGAGATCGCAGTCAAGTGTTAACTTGTAATGGATAAAATAATTTTGATGTTCCCATACTTTTCTGCTATAATGTACTTATTCCAAGTTCCAACGTACACGCGTAATTCACATTATAAGTCACGTAGTAAAATAACTCCACAGTCGGTAACAATTGCAATTCACAGGAAAATACATATAAAGACGTCCACTCGGACAAATTATATTATTGTAACAATATTCATTGCGAAACATAATTGCTTACCATTGATATGCGAAAACCAAAGATACATACAAAGGTAAACAAACCCCAAAAGGATCCAAGGATCCGACTCCCGATACAATACATCGAACTTTAAGAAAGTAAGTAAACCTCTGGATCCAGGCGGCGCAAGATCGCGGCAAGTGGAAGTCCATGCAGGAGACCTATGTCCAGCAGTGGACGTCTGACGGTTGATGATGATAAACTTTTGCCCACAGCTTCGCTCACGTTAGATTCGACTTTCATACAAACATAGCCTTATTTTAACTCCATAGGGATTGAATTTTCAAAAAGCCTGTCTTAGCGGATAGCTATCTGCATGCCAAATTTCAGCCCGATTCGTCTTGTGGTTTGAGTTGTGCGTTAATAGATCAGTCAATCACCTCTTCCTTTTTTATATTTAGACTAAATGATGCCCGCAACTTCGTCCGCGTGAATTAAGGTTTTTTGATCTGCGGGAACTCTTGAATTTTCCGCGATAAAAAGATGCCTATGTCCTTCCACGGGATACACGCACTCCCTGTACCAAATTTCATCAAAATCAGTTGAACAGATGGGCCGTGAAAGCGTAGCAGACAGACAGACAGATACACTTTCACATTTATAATATTAGTATGGATTTTTACGTATATCAATGTTTTTTGGCCAATAAATCGAGAGGGTCGCTATAATCGCGTATAATTACGGCACGGCGTACGAGTGGCCACGCCGGAGCGGTGTACACCTCTAGGGGTGAGCCGCAAAAACTGGCACCCGGCGACTAATCGCTGACATTACCTCTGTATGGACATCGGCCACTCGAACACAGAGTAGCCAGAAATAGAGCTGATGAACACCCATACTTCCATACTTACTAATATTATAAATTATTTACGCCCAATAAATCGAGAGGGTCTGCATCATGTGATGAGTGATGAGATATGCCATTTGCTGAGACCTATTCTGTGGGGTATTTTAGTGGGATAAAATGAGTAATAACCAGCTATCTTTCTATATATGTATATTCCATAATAATATGTACTTAGGTATTTTATTAATTTTATCAATGAACTAGATCAGAGATTATCAAACTTATTTTCTTTTACCGCCGCCTTTGAAAATCAATTATTTTTCAGCGCCCCCAATTTTTGATACACTCCTAACACTTAAAAAACACAATTTCATTACTTTAATTAATTTAGTTATGGTGTGCTATATTAGTCGGTTCTGGTGTTTCAACTTACTAGACATTATTACCAGTGAGAGCAATTAAAACGCAACTTTATAATATTAAGAATATATTTTAATCAAATTAAAAGAAACAATATAGATAGGTAATCAGTTTTGGTTTTAAAACTAATCTAATGAGATGGATGAATTTGATGATTTTTAACAAGTTTGTTGATATTAGGTTCGAATTCGATTTTACTCAAACACAGTCGTAAGTCGCTAGTTAAGTAAGTAACTTAAGTAGTTATGCAAACGATTGCTTTTTTTAGTAAGCAGCATAGTCACAGCGCTAAATCCACGTTCACACAAATATCAAAATTGGGTAAAAAGATGGGCAGTTAAAGCGTAGCAGACAGACAGACAGACAGACAGAGATACAGACGGTTTCGCGTTTATGATATTGGTATGGATTTTTTATTGTAAAGCCTTTGAATATCTCTGAGATAAATCCAGCGATACGTCAGGCGGAGGATCCACCGGCTAGACATCTAAATCTCCTGCAAATCCAAAAAACACTTTAATGTGATTACATTTCCTCGCGGGATTTAAAGGACTAGATACCTCGGTCCTTGACATATTGAAATAGCGCGACCAAGTTAAGTTTGCATCTTGTTACAAGAAAATGTAGAGCTTTCATCTTTTTTTCATCATTTCAACCCATCCCCGGCTCACTACCGAGATTAATTCAATTCAATTCAATTCAATATCATTTATTCAATTTAGGTACATTGTAGGTACTTATTGACCAGGTATCCTAGCAACCTTTGTATCCTAGCCATGTGTAGCTAGAACTATCCCGGAAAATCAAAGAGTTGACATAATTTTATTTATTCAATCATTCATACTAATATTATAAATGCGAAAGTGTGTTTGTTTGTTGGTTTATTGGTTTGTCCTTCAATCACGTCGCAACGGAGCAACGGATCGACGTGATTTTTGGCATGGGCATAGTTGAGGACCTGGAGAGTGACATAGGCTAGGCATTATCCCGGAAAATTAAGGAATTCCCGTGGGAATCAAAAAAACTTAAACCACGCGGACGAAGTCGCGTGCATCAGCTAGTTGTTGATATTTTAATCCGATTTAATTGTCTTTATGTTTTAATTTTAATCTGAATGTAATTTAAGGTTTAATGTAACATAATGTAATGTTCAATTGTGATTTGTTACTAAATTAACATTGTTATTTTTTTATTTATATACCCCTAATTTTCTATGCCCTAACGGGGTCATATTGGAATGAACATAAATGAATATGAATTAATGTATGAAGTTTTCCCGGATTAAAAAATCTAAATTAAGTTTTTAGTAAAAGTTTCTTACATTTAAAAGCTCTAAAGTCTCACATTGCTCTGTACAGGTTATACATGTAAGGCGTGGAGTCTCGATAACTGCAAAAACTGGGAGTCGTAGTTTATACAACAATTACTTACCAACGCCTCGAGCACTCCATCTATGATCATTCCAATTCCATTCCGTTTTCACTGGACGCGGAGCCGACGCGGGCATTCGCGGTAAAAACTATATCTTCCTTTTTTCTACTACTTAGAATTTCATTGGCATATTAATTTTCCTTTTCTTCAAGTATGCGTAAAACTATTGTTTTTTTTATTTCCACTACAAGTTAGCCCTTGACTGCGATCTGACCTGATGGTAAGTGGATGATGCAGTCTAAGATGGTAGCGGGCTAACCTGTTAGGGGCATGGCAGTTATATTAAACCCATACCCCTTCGGTTTCTACACGGCATCGTACCGGGATGCTAAATCGCTTGGCGGCACGTCTTTGCCGGATCGGCTGAGTCGATTGGGAAATTTATAATTTCTGAATTGTCCCTGGTCTGGCCTGGGTGGGAGGCTTTGGCCGTGGCTAGTTACCACCCTACCGGCAAAAACGTGCCGCGAAGCGATTTAGCGTTCCGGTACGATACCGTGTAGAAACAGATTAGCCATACCCAACAGTTTAGCCCGCTACCATCTTAGACTGCATCATCAGTTGCAGGTTACCATCAGGTGAGATCGCAGTCAAGATTGTAGGGGATAAAAAAAAAGTTTCTAACTCGTATCATGAAATGTAAGAATCTCTTCTTTAACGTTCAATTCGCTTTTATAATACAACACCTACTCAGCATCGCAAGTTGATCTATGATGACTCTGTTTCCACTGAACTCTGAGCCGACGTTTGCCGGAATTCGCAGTAGAAAGCAAAAACTTGATGCGCTAAGATAACTTTGGTCGGAGGAAACCGCGCAATGTCGCCGTGAAGGATGAAGTATGTTAGTTAGCCCTCTGTACTCGGTGATAAGGGCTAAGTTGATAACGGTGCACTTTGTGTTTAAGGTCTAGCCCCACTGGCCACTACAGATTGTAAATTATTATTTTATTACTACTGTAAATTATTATTTTTTTCAAAAGAGCAACCGCCGAGTTTCTTGCTGGTTCTTCTAGGTAGGAATGGCATTCCGAACCAGTGGTAGATTCACTTGACGATTCAAAAGTACTTGTAAAAGTTTATTTGAATAAAAATCATTTTGAATTTGAATTTTTAATTTTTTGAATTTGAATAAAGGCGCGGCACGTAGCGGCAAGTATTCTTTGTATGAGGTTGTATGGAGCTGGGCCCACTTAAGCGACGCGGCACGGAGATGCACTGCGCGACGCCACCCCGTACAAAGTTTGTACGTACGTCGACAACAAACTCATACAAACAAAAGTCGCTACGTGCCGTGCCGCTCCGTGCATTTCAAGTGGGGCTAGACCTTTATACTTTTCAGCACAGATGAGTAGGCCACGATTACACTAATTTTACTGAAAAAAGTACATAATATATAATATATATATATATGATTTCCGATTTTTATACACCCACGTAATATCAGTTAAATTGTTAAATTGTCAGTTAAAGTTACCCATTGTTTGTGATTAGTGATTACATGCATTCAAGTTCAATATCAATAATTATAATTTAAGAAATTTAATAGGTGATAAAGCAATTTGGTGTAGGTATGAAGAAAATTTCTGCAAAGAATTTTCCTCATAAGCTTAGATCTAAGATAGTAAAGCTTTACACTCACTTATCATGCGTGGCCAAGCATGGTCAATGGTCATGTACCCATACGGAAGCAGTTATTGTGCACCGAAGCTCGCATCGATACCCTCGCAGGAATGTCACTGCGAGCCGTGACGTCACGAACCTCATTTGGTTCTGGATGTTAAGGGTAGACCTCCAGTTGAAGCTAACTTAAGCTATACTTCAGAATAAGGTAGCAGTTTTTATGTAACGAAGCTCGCATCGATTCCGCGCAGGAATGTCACTGCGGGCCGTGACGTCACGAACCTCATTTGGTTCTGGATGTTAAGGGTAGACCTCCAGTTGAAGCTAACTTAAGCTATACTTCAGAATAAGGTAGCAGTTTTTATGTAACGAAGCTCGCATCGATTCCGCGCAGGAATGTCACTGTGGGCCGTGACGTCACGAACCTCATTTGGTTCTGAATGTTAAGGGTAGACCTCTAGCGTTTAAAGCTATCAAATTGAGCTGTACTGTAAGATAAGGAAGGGTAGTCCTCCAGTTGAAGAATAAGCATTATGTACTTATAAAATGTTTCAGCGTTTACCATTCAGACTTTGAAAACTGAATATTTGGTTTGATATATCGACACTTTTAAGCTGTTCTTACTTATGTTAGTTTTTTATCTCATTAGACTATCACTAACTATATTTTTTTCTTTAGTGTCTTGTTGGCCTAATGGCAGGCTTATTCCTTTGTAGATCAAGTAAAGTTACTGGGATCAAGTTCCGGGTCGGGCAAAAAACAAAAAGGTAACGCAGTTTTTTCGCCTAACCTCCATTGAGATTCTATAGAGAAAAGTGAAAACGTCAACTTAAAACTTAACCTCTCAATAAAAGATCTATCATGAAAATAGCGCGGTGCATTCTAGGGGTACACAGCTTTAAAATCATCGCAAAAAAACACCGCCTCTAAGTACCGCTGACGCGCTTAGCATAGCAATAACTTCATGGAATATTGAGATTTCAATGTTTATTTCAGCTTCCTTGTACGGCGCAGATATTTTTGCCGGCTACTCGATTACTGCACGTTTTTATTCATAACCATTTCGAGATTCCTACGTGAACGACTTTTCATATTTCTAGTCAAGTCATCAAGTTTCTTTAAGTCACAGGAGTGATGAAATAAAAAAGTACAGTCGCGGTCAGAAAACATTTACCACCATAAGGTTCATAATTGCATGTGTCGGAAGGTCGTTATGTGGTTTGAGTAGGCATAGATCACAGATTTTTTAACTTTTTCTGTAGGTGGCAAATGTAGCTACTAGGTAGGATAGATGTATTAAACCTCTTTCAATATTTTTAGTAAATGTCACTTTAACAAATATGCGATGATGCTAACGATACTTGAAATTAGGAAATGAATTTTGTTATAAAAAAGTCATAATCATTTTTGTTGAATTCTATTTTTGACAACTTTTGATAACTTTGAAACGTAATAAATACTTTGCTTATGCGTTATAGACCTTAACGTACGCAGTGTTTTAAAGAATTTTAATTTGAAAACTGGTAAACATTTTAAGACCGCGACCGTACCTACCTAACATAAGAATACGTTTAACGTTATAAGTACTCAAACTCAAACTCAAAGTATATAATATATTTTATTCAAAATAGTACCTACAAAGTACACCTTTTGATCTTCACGTTTACAAAGTATAAGACGTGATAGTGATTAGGATTACCTACTAATTACGGTATCTTAAAACTAAAGTTACGAGGGTTCCAAACGCGCCCATCTGAGAAGAGCCCACAACAAACTCAGCCGGATTTTTTTAATTATCACCATCTCACAAATATCGTAAATTAATTAGATTTATAATTATAACAATTACATAATTAGCCGCTGGCCGGTACTTGACTACTAACCACACCTTGACCCTGTGTTGTGGTGCTGTCACCAGGGAGGTCATCAAAGCTTATCTAGAATTTAAAAAACGCTCCCATCGATCTGCATATCGGATGATACAGAGCAATAAACGTGAAGCCGTCTAGGTATCTCTGTGTGTTTGTGCGTAATGAACACAAAGCCCGCTCTAACGAGTCGGGGGTGCATGTCAGCCGTAGCACGTAACCTAGCACGTTTCTACCCGGGAAAGTCGTTTTGGCTATAGCGTTTGGGCCGTGATATTTACAGTTTATGTATTATTATTATTAATATTTTTATCCACTACAAGTTTATTTATGTAGGTATGTATGTGACTGCCTCGTTTGTCTAGAGGTTAGCATAGTCGACTGCGGATCACCAAGTCCTGGGTTCGATTCCCAGTCGGGCATAAAAATTGTTAGGTTATGGGGTTTTTCAATTAAGAAATTCTCAGTGCCAGCCCGGAGTTGGAAGTTGGCGGTGTTTCAACCCCGTGCCTCGTAGAGCACGCTAAGTTGTCGGTCCCGGTTATTATCACTAACATGATAATAGTCGTTAAAGCCCGCCAACCCACATTGGAGCAGCGTGGTGGGTCTAAGCTCTAATTCCCTCTCTCCTATGAGAGTGGAGGCCTGTGCCCAGCAGTGGGACGTTAATAGGCTGTAGTGGTGGTGGTGGTATGTATCTATGCGTGTGCCTAAACTACTGAGCCGATTTGGTTGAATGATTTGGTATACCATTCATTTGATTCATTATTATGGAAAATACGTTCGTTATACACAAAATCGATATAGATAGATAGAGGCCTCCAATATTTTTATGTAACATCCATTAGGATGTTACATAAAGATATTGGAGGCCTCTGATTTTTTTTCGTAGTCTGTTTACAGTATTAATATAATAATAGAAAATAATATACAATATATAATAAACAACTGCCGACCTAAGTTGTGACAACGCGCGGGCGGTGGTAAATATATCAGGAAACGCGTGGAAAAATCCCGTGGCAGCTATTTTATTTTTAGGGATAAAAAGGTAGAGAAATTGAAATTTATATTATATGTACCATAGGTACCTACATAGTACGTAGGTACCTATGGCGCGTTATTGAGGTTCACACATTATACACACCACCTTTTAACCGACTAGGTACTACAGACAGGACAGGGCAAAAAATACGCGCGAAACGCCCGGGTTTTATGATAAAACACGGTTTAGCCCTGTCGGAGCAGTCTGTGCAACTTCATACAAAAGTGAGCGCGCGCTATATTTATCCATCATACAAAAAAATCATCCCTAACATGTATCCCTAGTATTATACTTTCAGTATCATATTAAACGTTAGACTTGCGTTAGACGTACAATTTACGTTCTGGGGCAGCCAGAAAAGGCAAACATGCACTCGACATGACTTTGCGCTAAATGTCTGAAACACCAGCCCTGGAGCTCTAGCTAGAGTTTCGAGTTTGTGTTAGACACTGTTGCTAAATCAGTGCTCCGTCAACCTTACCTTTTGATCTAAATCTAAATACATCTAGATCTATTGATTGATCTAGATTTATTTTCTATCTAGAAAAAGATTTTGTTGGACAAGCAAAAATTTGGTTAGGTGAAAATGTATTTACGTATATATTGTTGGTTTGGCGTTTTCATCCAGATTCTCGGGGAGGCAGCACAAATAGGTCATAATATGTCTTTTGTTGTTTTAAATCAGTCTGATATATTGAAATTTATCCAAATGTTTAATTCATATGAATTTGTTCGGTTTGTTGGTCAGCGTAGTGAGATTGACGGGCAGCCCGGGCCGGTCCGGGACGTCGAAGATCAAGGGGTCGACTGAAAATCAGCGCTAATATGGTGCATTTACATCATATCAGCATTACGCTGAGTCGATGCCCTTTTTGGGATTTTATCTTACACAGATTGGTGTTTATTTATAACATTAGGGTTTAGTATATAAGTTTATATATAAGTTATTTCTCTCTGTATTCTTATTAAGTATATTCTGTATTATGTTGGTTTTCTGTGTATTGTAAATCCCAAATAAAGATTTTATTTATTTATTTATATTTATTTATTGGTCCCGATTCTGTAATTTAACATCTCTAAACTAAACTAATTTTTTAAATCGCTAATTTTATTTTATTAAATTAACTTTAGAGAAACGAACTCTGAATCGGGACCTGTATACCTAATCCCTAAACCCTCAACATGCACTAATACCTAACTTCTTTCCAACTGGTAAAAATCTGATATTTTTTTAATTATTTGGAATTGGATTTTAAAAAAAGAAGACAACTTTATCTATGTAAAATGTACAGAAAACTAAATCAATTAGTTTATCTAAACGCCCCATCTCTAGGGAGGTATTAAAAAAGAATTTTAAAAAAGTCATTTTAAAAAAGGACTACCATAATAACATAACAGCCATAAGCTCTTTGGTTACAATATCGTAATTCTTACTTTTTTAACTGTACCTACCTATTTTTACTTTGCAATCAACCGCATTATCCCTGAAAAAGAGTGTTTGTGTATTGTTCCACAGCTTTTATTTTTTTTGGGTTGTTTTTAGTGCGTATTTCGGTCGCACCTGATTGCGGAGCTGCTGGCGCGAAGCCAGACGCGACATGTAAAACACCTTTCACTAATAGCCAATTATTAGTCTGTAGTAAATATGCACCCTTGTTTGCAGTTCCTAAACTTTTTCATGTAAGAGGGTGCTACTAAATTAGATGAAGAAAAGTTAAGGCAAAATGGATTTATTAATAGTCAGAGTGTCACGATAGACTATTAGATGGGGCGCAATTTTTGAATGCAATTTAAAATAAATTTGTTCCACTAATTTCCACGGGATTTCTTTCGTGACGCGGACTATACCACAACTTTTCTTGTGGTGTCCATTTGGCATCCATTGACCTAAAGAAAGACTATGAAAATTAAATCAGAGGTGCGTGTCCGGGGATCGAACACACGACCACTTACATACGAGGTCCGGTGTCTAAACCACTAGGCTATCACCGTTTCCACTAGGCTATCACCGCTTCCACTAGGCTATCACCGCTTCCAATAGGCTATCACCGCTTCCTAGTGGAAGATTTTCTTCCCATTCGATCGCGTCAGCCGTCAACGTTAGTTATTTTTATGGAATTGTCAAGCGCTTGATGACAGCTGATGCCTCAATCCACCTAGTCGCACAGACATAACTGATCCGGTGGCCAAAATTGGAACTATTTTTTTATGCCTGTTTAGTTTTTGTTTTCTTTTTCAATTAGGTACATAATTATATACTAGCGTCGATGTCACCGGGTCAGATAAATTTGTCGAGCTATAGTTAACTTCAACGCGATCGGAATTCAAATGAGTACAAAAAGTCCAACTCGGCCTGCAGTTCACTTCTAATAAGACATGAATCTATATTGAGCACAAAATATTTTATTCGGAACATCTTACTCACAGAAACCTCTATATCCCCACGTAGAGCTCATAAAGAATCCCGTACAACATAAATCTGCCATATACCCTTCGATTTCCATGCCTCCCATCCAATATAACATTGTAAAAGAGAATCGAAATAAATTTGCGCGGGGTCATCGAGTCGTATCGACTATCGAGATATCGAGTGATCATTGATTTGACAGCCCCTTGCTTTGTAATATACCACCTTATTTCAACACTCAGAATACAACTCCCCATTACATTTGCAACCTTATTTTCTAAGCTTTATGGTGTATGGTTTAGTTTTCTGTGTGGTTTGGTTATGCTTGCGTCGGTGCCTTTGCGTTTTGATGTAGACGTTGGGCACTTAAGACGCCTTTGATGAGTTAAGTTGTCGACGATACTCGGATCTCGTTACCTTAGGAGTATTGAGTCGTGTATTAATTTAATAGTTTCGCTCCGTCATACATGTATGTTATATGTACTACGTAGGTACGTAGTGACGTGAAGAGATGCTGGGTTCATCTCGGTTGAAGAGCTATACGACTAACATACTGGCTGCTTTTTACATCGGTGAATATTAAAGTAAGCAATTTGGCTTAATATCTACCGGCTAGCATGTTTTGGAGTTTAAAATTTGCCCGGGGTATGAAAATTTATGGGGAGTAAAATCAAACTTTCTACGTTGCGTTATTTACCTTCTTTATGTTTCCATGGTAACACTTGTTTATGTTGTAATGTATTTTGATGAATGTAAATAATATAATTAATACAAATAAATGTATCAAGCATGCTTTCAGTAATATAAAAAAACTAGCTCGCGACTTCGTCCGCGTGGTTTAAGTTTTTCCCGAGGAACTCCTTAATTTTCCGGGATAAAAAGTAGCCTATGTCACTCTCCAGGTCCTCTACTATACCCGTGACAAAAATCACGTCGATCCGTTGCTCCGTTGCGGCGTGATTGACGGACAAACCAAAAACCAATAAACCCACAAACCAACAAACAAACACACTTTCGCATTTATTGACCGAGCGAAGCGAAGGTCTCTGAGTCTACTTGGGTGAATTGGCACTTGTCCGTCCGTCCGTCCGTCCGTCCGTCTGTCAGAGCATTATAACTTCTGAATTACTGAACGCAATTACTTCAGCTTTAAATATAATATGTAAACCAATGGCCTCCCGCCGAATATGGCTTAAAAAATAATAAAAATCTTTATTTCAGGGGGGCTCTCATAGAAGCGAATGCGAAGTAAAATATTTTTTATAAAGTTACATAGGGTTGCGGTATATCATTTTAAAGATAATTAGGAATAGAGTCCAAAAATTTTTTTTTTTTAATTTTTCCCCCAAAATTGACGAAATGGGGGGCTTTCAAAGTGGTGATTTTCTAACGTCCAAAGATGACCTCAGAACTCTAAATTTTCTGAAAGGATGAGCCTGAAACTTGATCAATTATTTCAATTATATCCTGTACTTGAACAACAAATACTAAAATTAGATAAATATTGTAAGGAAACGGAATTATTTAATTTTTAATGAGCTTCAGTATTTTTAACAGAACTTCACATTTATGTCAATAGATGGCGCCGCGAGGTCTTAGTTCGGGGCGAACCACTAGTAATATTAGTATGAAGTATGATGCGTTTATTTACCGTCATTTACACTATATATTTTATAATCATTCGTAAAGAGTAAACTCCAGTCGTGCGTCGAAGCTGGCACACATTTTTTTTTATCCACTACAAGTTAGCCTTTAAGTGCAATCCTGATGCAATAGACTATATGTACAGACGGTCCTAGACAGTCTAGACATCCTAGACTCATTTATCATTATTGTTCTAGTTCATTTATCATTTGTGTTTTATCGATGTTCTTTACATTATAGGTGGACAACTCGGTTACAACTCTTAGCACTTGGTTTTCTTTGAATTCAATAACAAATTATTGAGAGTAAGCCAGTGTGATACCGGATACGTGTGGTATTGCATTTTAAATGGTGTAATAGAAAGATCAGATAAACATAACCTAATAGAAGCGTTACTTTGCGGAAGTCCATGATAATCATAGAACAAGAAGCTTCATCCATCCATCCTTCAGCCTGCATTCGTCCACTGCTGGACATAGGCCTTTGCCCTTTTGGAGAGCGCGCCACCATACACAGTCATCCGACTTCCTTGTCCACTCGCTTCCCGCTAGTCGTCGGTCCAGCGTCGTCCCACACTGCGTTTACCGATGCGCGGTCTCCAATCCAGAGGGCCGATTGTCTAAGCAAATGTTAATCAGCTTAAAAAGTATTACTCGAATATGTATATGTCACCGTAAAATTGTAAAAACCGTTAGATTATAATCGAACTAGCGAAATTGCAAACTGTCGAAAGATTACAATTTAACGCATTACTTTTCGGTAAATTGTAATCTGTTAGGTAGGTATACTAACCCGATAGAACCTAACCTACCTGGTTGTTTATGTCGAACCCTAACCTAACCTATAAGAAAGAGACAAGAAAATGTAAATACAAGGAATATTTCAAAAATTGACACTCAGAGCATTGAACGGTTCACAATCTATCGACAGTTTACTATCTATCGAGAATTTTACGGTGACTTACCTATACATGCTTTTAGACGTGCAGGCATCTATGAACTCCTTAAACAGGTCGAATTATACGTTTGACGAACGAACGTCTGCCCCAACGGCCATCGGTTCTGCGTCAGATAAGCGTGCAGGTCATTGAATTTTAGTACTTAATACCTCAATGGTGCAGGTGCGATATTCGACTTGGTCCCATCTGCCCCGCTGGCTCTGCCCCGCTAACGGGGCAGTTGGGAAAAAACTGCCATCAGCCCCGCTAGCCTCGGCGTAGCCGCTCAACGGGGCCGATTTGCATCTGCATTTTGCACACACATTTTGCGTCTCTTTTTCACACAAATCAAATGTCATTTGCCTCGCTACGCTTCCGTAAGCAACGACACTACGAAAAAACTTATTTTTGTTTTTTTACCTATAAATGAAAAAGTTTGTTTTCATTTAATCAGCTTTAATTTTTTGAACAAAAATAATATTAAGAAAAAGAGTTTGGCAAAAAATCAACACTATAAAATAAATTCCTAAGCCAAGCTTTTTTTTATCCACTAACTACAAGCTAGCCCTTGACTACGATGTCACCTGATGGTAAGTGATGATGCAGTCTAAGATGGTAGCGGGCTAACCTGTTAGGGGCATGGCAGTTATATTAAACCCATACCCCTTCGGTTTCTACACGGCATCGTACCGGAACGCTAAATCGCTTGGCGGCACGTCTTTGCCGGTAGGGTGGTAACTAGCCACGGCCGAAGCCTCCCACCAGGCCAGACCAGGGAAAATTCAGAAATTATAAATTCCCTAATTGACCCTGCCGGGGATCGAACCCAGGACCTCCGCACGTTAAGGCAACAGCGCTACACACTGCTACACGCTAAACAACATAGATTTGTCTGCTTTGGCGGATTACAGCCAATTAAACGTCTTGTTACTTCATTTTTAATAAACTATTAATTAAAATTCATATTACAGCTCGTGATCTGATGGGATAGTACGAGTAAGTACGTAACTTCTTGTTTGACATGTCACCAAGAGGCACACCTATAATCAAAGTTTATTTTAAGGTCCCATAAAACTTATACAGCCCGTTTCGACCCGTGATAAGAGCCAAACTACAGACAGACACACAAGGTGTCTTTTTGTGTCAGTGTTTAATTTATCACCTCGTAAAATACAGTCTCCGGCTAATAAATGACATGAGAAAATTTGTCAAATTAGAATGTTGTTATATTTTTATTGCTGTTAATAAAAAATATTAAGTTGTTATAAGTGTTTTCTTGGCAGAATGTGGGACATGAAAATATACATAAAATTATTATCTTGAGTTTTATTAAAAAAGTGTTTCTTTAAGATTTAAACCTGTGGCTGGTTGGAAATGGTAGGTAATACAGCTGTGATAATTAATAAATAGGTCAAAAGAAAATACCTGATATTCCTTTATCTAATACTTTTTCTCATAATATTTATCTCCTTTGTTTCTTTCTTTATTCTTTTTTTTCCCTGATTCGTTTCTATTGTACAATACAATGTACAGTCGACGTCAAAAGTCCATATAGAATTAGCAAACAAGGTGCTTTGGTGGTTACTTGCACGCGGTTTTAGCTTTAGAGCTATGTATGGACTTTTACCGTCGACCGTAGGTACATCGTACCAGAACGATAAATCCACCAAGTAGTTTGATGGTAGGTTTGATATGTTACGGCCGAAATCTTCTACCAGGGACAATTTCACCGTCGTCGTCGTCAACCGATGGACGTCCACTGCTGGACATAGGTCTCTTTTAGGGTCCTCCACAAGCCACGGTCTTGCGCCGCCTGGATCCAGCGACTCCCTGCGACTCTCTTGATGTAGTCCTTCCACCGTGCGAGGAGTCTGCCGACGCTACGCCATTCCAGCACCTTGGGACCACCAGTGGCACCTTAGCACCAGGGATGATTTAAGATTTCTCGTGCCGGGAATTGACCCAGGTCCTAGCCCACTTTTGAGCCCACAGCGCTCACCACTGTGTCAAGGAGGTCGTTATTCGTTTTGATTGTAGTGTCGTAAAAGGAAATATTTTGTATTGATCGGTTAAACGGTTCGGAAATAAATCGACGTAGCGTTTTACAAAATATTTTGATTGAATTCATGAATTCGAAACATTTTGTTGGAATCGCTTTAATTGTATTTTAAAAACAACACGAATACAGCTGGTAATTTCACGTTAATTACCATAGATAGGCAATATATTTGTTTATGTGTTGGAAGTTGGAACCGCTATGCATAATGTAATCATTTTATCAATTTATTCAAAAAGGTATTTCAAATAAAATAGTCAACAGCTATTATAATAAAGCTATAGCCTATATCCACGACTACACCCACTTTACACACACACTTACACTTTACACACTTTGCCTGGTGGGAGGCTTCGGCCGTGGCTAGTTACGACCCTACCGGCATAGACGTGCCGCCAAGCGATTTAGCGTTCCGGTATGATGCCGTGTAGTAACCGAAGGGGTATGGGTTTAATATAACTGCCATGCCCCTAACAGGTTAGCCCGCTACCATCTTAGACTGCATCATCACTTACCATCGGGTAGATCGTAGTCAAGGGCTAGCTTGTAGTGGATAAAAAAAATAAAAAAAAACTTTTCCTAGTTCCCGCGGGAACTCTTTGATTTTCAGGGATAAAATGCCTATGTGCTATTCCAGACTATAATCTATCTCTGTGCCAAATTTCAGCCAGATCCGTTCAGCCGTTGGCGCGCGATTGAGTAACAAACATCCATACATCCATCCAAACTTTCACATTTATAATATTAAGTAAGAAAACCAATAGCGTTCTAAATAGTTTTAAAATTAGGTAACTTATAGCTAATAACAGGTTTATATGATAAGTACGAGTAAGTAACAGCTGTCAGCAGTGTCTTGGTATTAAATAGCTACTTGAAAGGCATGGATTCGTCTCCAGAACCGCTTGAGTGAATGTTTAAATTTTGTGCACCACTACTACTTCTCTATTTCCTGTTTCAGGCAGTGTATCATTTTATACTACACTTGTAGATTGAATTAAAAAGTAAAAACGTTTGTTGACAGCGTCGAATTCCAGCATATTTCCAAGTGTACCTACTCCAGCATTGGGCTCGGGCGAGCTACAAGGAGGTTAATATAAATAGCCGCATAAAATAAGAGGTGCGAACCGAATGACAAAACATCGCCTTAGGGCTGCCACCGAGCATGCAAATAATAGTTTCTTGCCGGCTCTTCTCAGTAGAAGCAGCTTTCCGAACCGATGGTAGAGTCTTGACGTATCATAAGTGTCACAAGTTGTCCTACATGAAATAAATCATTTCATTTCATTTCAATAGTAAATAATATAACAAACTAAGAGTTTGTAATAGTGCTCTTATTCGAGTCGTATGCGAAAGGACCTGAAACCCACCGCATTATAAGGAAGTGCCTACAAGAGACCAGCATCGGACTTCTATCAAATGACGAAATGAAATGATTTATTTATTTCACGTAGGACAACTTGTGCTACTTATGAAATTTCGTGACTCTACCACCGGCTCGTTCGTAGAGACCAGAATCACCACTTTATTGGAAACTCAGCAGCTTTGCTCTTTTTAAAAAGAAAAATAATGTTACAATTATTGTCACAATATGTAGCTAATACACAATACATTAATGTTACAAGAAGTTACACTCACATGTTGGCTGCCGAATGCAAGCCAATTTCTTCCATGCAACTTTGTCATTAAGAAATTCACCAATAGTTTAATAAGCTCAACAAATAAATGCTTTTTTACCCGTGTATTTAAATATTTTATGCAATGTTAATCTAAGAACTCTTTTAGTACCATGTTATAAAAGCATATACTCGACCCCACGGAGGATTTCTACACCTTTCGCACACGATATGGCGTGGTTAAAAGCTTATGGCGGTTTCTATATTAGTCATAGTCATAGTCATAGTCATAGTCATTTATTTATTAAATATAGGTACACTGTAGGTACACTTATTTTCGTCTAAAAATTACTTACTGAAAAAGCCTGATGGTGATAATGGGTAACTGTATCTTAAAACTAAAGCTACGAATACTATTAATATAGCGATTGTGTGTATGACTAATAATGATGATTAACGATTTGCCTGACAAAGAAAGACTATAAATAAGACGAGAACGACAAGTAACAGATGTAGATAATGTGCTGAATCAGAAAAATAACAAAAAATATATCCTACTAAAGTCTAAATGCATGATGTTGGCAGCCCTGTCGGAGACGCATGCCGCGCTAATCCTCTTTTTCCTGTCGATTTTGCGTGTCACTGCGCAGCATTTACTCGTGTTGAGAAAAAATCAAACGCTGATTCATGTGTCATACCCCTACTCTGATGTGTTTGTTGGATTGTATGGATTAAAATGTTTGCTAGATGATGCCCGCTACTTCGTTCATGTTTTATGTGTGTTCGTGGATTTACTTACTCGTAATTTAAAATTCAATTGGAGCTCTAAGTTTTCCGGGATAAAAGGAAGCCCGTGTTTTTGCTAGATATGCTTAAAGACTAAGCATATCTAGCAAAAACACGTCCTAGTTCTGTTGGCTGTAGGTAAGTCGGTGAGGGACAAACCAACAAACTAAATTTGCTGTTGTTTTTAGGATCAGGATTAAAGTTTTTGAAACCTCGTTGGGAACTTTTGGATAAAAATGCAAGCAAAATTTCTGTGCCATATCAAGATCGGTTCTGTGGTATTACTACAAAAGTGTAACAGAATACAGACAAATGTCCGCCTCTATAATGTCTTGTGTAAAATCCCACGTCTTAGTCTCACTAACTGGATGTTTTTAATCAATCAACATTGTAAGTACCTTCAAACTGAAGGTCAGCGGTCAGCTAGAGAAAAAAATATTGCTGTCAATGTGCTATTTTCTTTGTTTCTAAAATGAAAAAGGGCATTGATTTAAATCTCAATTTCGTTGGTACCTATTACTTTTACGCTAATGTCATCGAATGCTGCTTATACAAATAATCTAATTAAAACTTAGGGACATAGGTGACAGGACGCGACATAAGTACCCAGAAATAAAGAAAATAGCGCATTTTTTTAGCCCTTGACTGCGATCTCACCTGATGGTAAGTGATGATGCAGTCTAGCAGGCTAACATGGCAGTTATATTAAACTCATAGGTACTCCTATTCGGTTTCTACACGGCATCGTACCGGAACGCTAAATCGCTTGGTGGCATGGTCTTTTACCGGTAGGGTGGTAACTAGCCACGGTCGAAGCCTCCCACCAGGCGAGACCAGGGAAAATTCAGAAATTATAAATTCCCAAATTTACTCTGCCGGGGATCGAAGCCGAGACCTCTGCACGTTAAGACAACAGCGCTACACACCGCGCCACGGAGGTCGTCAAAACAACACAACAAACAACAAATGTCACTACAAATGATTTGTCCAACTGACCGCCGAGCTTCAGTTGGAATGGTACAATGATGATTGATAAAGTAAGGGTACAGTGCCCTTTTACCGGCTATCTTCTCTATCCTACGAAGGTCTTGAATCCGTTTGCAGTTTGCAGTTCTGCTTTGCTTTTTTTCTTTCAGTAGGTACACGAGCGTTTGAGATAAAGTTTTAATCAAAACCTCCCATTTGGTCTAGACTTTAAATGAAAATCGTATAGGTAAGAGTAAGTACATAATGCCTGTAATTTATGTCCGTAAAGTCCAGCGCCGGATTGGCCTCATAAATTAAATTTCGGGGAATATTTTAGTGAAAACAGAGGAGAATCTCTGCGGGCGATTCTTAATTGAATCAGTTTTTCCGCTTACACAGTGTTCGGGCGTGCGCAATTTTAGAACGCTGGCTTCAGGCTCACAATTAAATTTAGTGTAAGCTACGTAGCTTAGGCTTAGATCACACTAGCGACAAGTCAGTCGACAAAATGATACGATAGAAATACTAAAAAATTTTGCTACAACTATCGTAACGAAAACACCTTTGAAAAGTAGCGTCTTAAGGAAAGTTTGAAATGGGAAATGCGTCTCTTCACATATCAAAGTTCTCGTTAAGTTACGGCGGCTCAATGTTCATCCAAATTTACAATCCGGCTGAACATTGAGCTGCCGTATTACAAACTGCGCCATTATAAGACTGTAATACAGCGGATTCTAAAATTTAGTGACGATATACACAAATGCAAGCAAACGTTGGACGTTCACTTTTTATGCAGATTTAAATAAACTGACACCGAATTCCGCTTTTACTGGGATTTAAGATCTAAATAGGTTATGGCAGTTATATTTCACCTATTATTTACTACATGGGATGGTACCGCAGAATGCTAAATTGCTTAGTGGTACAGCTTTGCCGGAAGGATGGTAAGGGAGGAACAGCGCAAGTTCTTTGTTATAGAGTTCCCGGAGCCTTCCATCATGCGCTGAGAGTGGTCACCGAGGGGGTTTTAGTGGGTACAAATCCCACATAACACGGTCTCCCCCCTAGGAGGTTGGGTATCCTAAAGAAGATTTCCCCCCGTCAACAAAAAAAAAGGTGGTACGTCATAAGTAGTGATAGACTTTTTGAAACAAAAAGTCGACAATGTGAAGCTAACTTAAGCATAGTGTGTAAGGGCAGGGAAGTGCAGGGTTGGCAATTTCCGGGCGTCGCTCACACCGCGCAGCCTGCGGAGTGTTCATATCCAGTTATTATCTGGCAAATTGTTCACACAACAACTTTTCCGCCTGGCTAGTGGTTTGTATTCGCTGTACTGAGGCTACATTGTTGCTACGGCTACGAAGTTTATGATGACTGTGGAACAATGAAGTGGTTGTTTTACGTTTTATTCAGATACGTCGACTTTGCTATTGACTGTGATCTCACTAGGTAAGTAATGCAAACTAAATTTAAAGCTATAGTAATATTTAATTCAACGAACATAACCCCGGAAAGTTAGAGGTGCCCGAGTATCGAACCCCGATCATCTGGATAATAGATGACCAGGTGCCTAACTAAGCTATCACCGCTCCAGTTTATGTGTATTGAAACAATAACCATAGTACTGCAAGTCAATATCTACACTAAGATGGAGTATAATTGGTATTACATTGTGACGGGGCGTATTGTTCGCAACAATGAGGCCACGAGACGCGCGGACCCTTTCGCAACTGTGGTGTAGTGTTGCGGAAATGAGCCTCAGCCCTTAATACAAATTGCGAGATTAAAGGCGTTTCACACGACCAGCGTTTACGCTGCGTTAATCGTAAGCAAATCGTAATCATTTGAGAGCTTAAAACGGTTTTACTTTTTTTTTTATCCACTACAAGCTAGCCATTGACTGCGATCTCACCTGATGGTAAGTGATGATGCAGTCTAAGATGGTAGCGGGCTAACCTGTTAGGGGCATGGCATATTAAACACATACCCCTTCGGTTTCTACACGGCATCGTACTGGAACGCTAAATCGCTTGGCGGCACATCTTTGCCGGTAGGGTAGTAACTAGCCACGGGCGAGGCCTCCCACCAGACCAGACCAGGGAAAATTCAGAAATTATAAATTCCCAAATTGACGCTGCCGGGGATCGAACCCGGGACCTCCGCAAGTTAAGGCAACAGCGTTACACACTGCGCCTCGGAGGTCGTCGAAAAGTACGTCGTACTTAAGGGGTTTGTAATTTGTACTAGCTTTTTGATATGCAGGCATCTATGAACTCCTTAAACAGGTCGAAATTATTAATTAATTAATTTAAGCTACTTAAAACTTACTTCAAGATTCCCGACAAAATAATTGTAAAACGACGCACATTTTTAACAATTTTCATTCTATTCCAAGCTAGGTATAAGTTACAATAAACCAATGAGGCAGAAGACTGCCTAAACAGCAAACGCCATAGAGAAAAACTAGCTTTTGCCCGCGACTTCGTCCGCGTGGACTACACAAATTGCAAACCCCTATTTACCCCCCTTAGGGGGTGAATTTTCAAAAATCCTATCTTAGCGGATGTCTACGTCATAAAAGATGCCAAAGTTCAGCCGGATTCGTCCAGTGGTTGAAGCTGTGCATTGATAGATCAGTTAGTCAGTCAGTCACCTTTTCCTTTTATATATTTAGACGAATTCCGCACAGCGCAACGTTCCAAACGCAATCTATCTGAACCACGAATATAATCGCTAATCTAAAGAAAGCCCACCCCCGTAGGGTAACACCGGCACGTATTCAAAACATTTAATTAACACAGCGCGGGGACCAGTGGGGGCTCCCCCAAATATTCTAACAGTTCAAATTGGACATTCTTTGTCGCCTTTAAGGAATTCGGCGACTAATTAATGAATGGGTTAAACTTGGATCCACGTGTATTCCAAGTTTTAATCATTTATTAAATAAATAATTAATGTAAATTGCATGACAGAAATGAAGCTGAAATGCATCTAAAATTCTACATGAATGCTGAAATATCATAAAATGAGATCTACGGAATTAAAAATCAGACTATAGACAGCGATCTTTAAAGTGACTTGAGAGGAAAATATATTAAAACATACTTTCTTTTATCAAGATATGAAAACCGGAGATTGAATAGAAGCGAAGACGTCTCGTTCCACGTTTAATGTGGAAATTAATATAAATGGAATACTTGCTGGCTTTTACAGCAGAATTGTCAGGTGAACTGTATCTTATTTTCGTGTAATAATAGGCATTAAAAATTAAACTCAATCAATACAAACATAAATATAAATAATAAATAAAAATCTTTATTTGATAAAATAATAGATCGACGATTAGATCTGAGTATACTCGTAAATATCGAAAATTGTTAGCTAAGTTTTGAATTGATTATGTAATATGTATAAGCCCGGGTTATGAAAATTTATGGGGAGTGAAATCAAACTTACTCAGTTACGTTATTTACTTTATGTTTCCATGGTAACACTTGCTTATGTTTTCATGACTATGTAATGTATTTTGATGAATATAAATTATATAATCAATATTAATAATTAATGTATCAAGTATGCTTTCAGTAATATAAAAAATGCGTTCATTTACCCTTATTTACTAATCTATATACATATTTTTATTCGTTCGTAAAGAGTAAACTCCAGTTCTGCGTCGGAGCTGACACATACAATTTTTTTAATCTGAAATCCACGCCGTCGAAGTCTCGGGCATCATCTAAGTAAAACATTTAAAAGATGCGCTCGCTATTTGAAGCGATCTTTGAATAAGGCATCGCCTATACCTACTAGTAACAACCCGTACTTGAAACATAAGTACATAGCGCCGAGTAGGGAAAGGACATATTATGCTGAGATGAAAAGCTCGCCGCTATAGGTCGTGAGTCGTGACTTTGCCTCGGCATCGGCTGAGCTTTTTCGATCGCAACATATGTTTATTGTTATTACAAGCCGTTCTGGGTTATTATATGTTGCTACATATTATTTGAATATTCCTATAATATTATGGAGAAGATATCTTCTCAGAGAGATGTGGGGCAGATTGGAGGAGAGGAGCCAGCGCCGGCCAGAGAAAGACGAAACGGCGCTCTTTTATTGAAATTCGTGACAAAATAAAACAATAAGTGAGTAATTTTTTACTTATCAAAAATATTGTAGTAAGTCCATATTTATTTAATACATGAAGAGAGTACATATGTAATACACGTCTTTTTTGCTATTATTTGGAAGAGTAAAACCTAAAAAAAAACTATTTTTTATTTTTTTATAGTGCAGTTTGTGTGCATAAACACAGGTGCACTCTCTGTTCTTTTACTCTCATAGCCATATGGGACGGAAAATCCGACACAACCGGAGAGAGATCAGGCGCAGATCCGACGGCTTTACGTGTTCTCCGAGGCACGGGGGTAAAACACCGCCAACTCCCTAACTCCGAGCCAGTACCTACCGGAAATTTCTAGCCAGAAAAACCCAATATTTAATTATTATGGTCCGGCCCGGAATTCGAACCCGGGTACTCGTTAGCCGCAGTTGAACATTCTAACCCCTAGAGTCTAGAACTCTAGACCCGTTGGTCTAGAGTTCTAGACTAGATTAGAGGCAGCTATGGGTATATTATATTAAGTAATATTGCGGCCCAATAGTTAACCTTAACTAATACAAGAATATGAAATGAAGAAATGAAATGAAATATACCTATAAAAAGCAGATATTTATTAGCAAGGGTGTTATTTTATACAGGGTGTGAGTGCTCCCTGCGGGGTTGAGATAAGACGCAAGCTCTCGATGCTCTTAACCCGGGATCAACGGTTACGGATATTATTTTTGCATTAGACCAAGAAATAGGATATAGGATCAGCTTTTCAGAACTCGTCTATACTTTTGAAACTCAAATAACAAAACTTTAAAGTTGTTAAAGTTGGACTGGATTTTAAATGAAACGTTGAAATATTACAAGTTTCGAAAGGTAGAGTTACTCGTGCTTAAGTTAGGTCCTAAAGTTTCAAAGACCTAGAACAATGTTTACGACGTACGTAGGATATAATATTTTACTGTTATTAATTGATACCCGCGATTTCCTCCGCGTGAAGTGAAGTTTTTTTTTAAATCCCACGAGAACTCTTTGTTTTTACCACGATTTTACGGGATAAATAGTCCATCTCCGGGATACAAACTAACTATATACCAAATTTGCTCGCTACTCTACTCGCTTTTCACATTCAGTTTGAAAAATTTATTAATATCCAAAATTGTATAGGTGTTTAAAGTCTATATTGTGCTACTTTCACATAAAGATTTTTAAATGGCTGTGACACACAAGATGGCAGACAGATGGCCAAAAATAGAAAGAAAATGTATAAAATGTTTTATCTAACAAGTCACGCAAACATCCCAGTATTCGTAAATAATATTATATTCAGTTAGAATCAGCCCACGTTGCGATATTTCAATACCAACATAAACAGACTGAAATGCTTTGAAGGCTGCGTAGGGGTTCCTACGTGATCAGAATACAAACACAAATAATCTGTATCTGAAGTCTAGACGGGGATGAAATATCCATACCTCAATATAACGACTAACGAGTAATTTATTCATTTAAAATAACAAAATAATGGAACGAAGTTCCTTATGGGTCGATGCGGAGGGGTACCTTAACCGGCAAAAAACGTCCGTAACAAAAAAGAGTAAGATTTTTTTCACGAAGACAAAAGGTCTTAAATATAAATATACTACATTCGAAATTAAACTTTAATGTTGTAGTGGTAAGGTTTATATTTTAATTTTTTTATTAAAAAAAACGTAAAAATAGAACTTGAAATTAATATTTACCTAAATAAGGAACTTCGTTCCTATCTGGTTACTTACGACACCACACGTTTAAAAAAAATAATCTAAATTAAAATAATTATAATAAATATTATAAAAGGAAAAGGTGACTGGCTGACTGATCTATATCAACGCACAGCTCAAACCACTGGATGGATCGGCCAAAACTTGGCATACAGCTGTTATGACGTAGGCATACGCTAAGAAAGGATTTTTAAAAATTCATCAAATTGCTTAAATATTGTAACCTCTCTCTTTTTTGAGAAAAGAGCAACTGCTGAGTTTCTTGCCGGCTCTTCTCCGGTAGAATCAGCTTTCCGAACCGGTAGTAGAGTCTTGACGTATCATCATAAGTGACACAAGTTGTCCTATGTGAAATAAATAAGTCTTTTATCATTTATCATCCAATAATGGGGTAAAATAGGGGTGTGAAATTTTTGTTGTCCACACTGACGATGTCGCGGGAAAAAGCTAGCCTATACATACCTATAATGAGAGACTCATGCGCTCACTCAATGGCTCTTCAACGTCCAGCTCGAACCCTTGTACCTAGAAAGCTGAAATTATACAGAGATTTTAGATTCCCTTTATAGTATAAACAAGGAATGAGGACGCATTCACACGGGGGCATAGCTGCGGACGCTCGCTAGATCTAGGATAATAATGCGGGGTATTTTTCCGTTAATATTTTAAGAACTATGGAGAGTAAAAAATAGAGTAGTCAGGGGGGTTACTACCAGAACTTAAAGCAATATTATTTCATAATGACAGGTTTATCGTCACGTATCACGACGCCTCTATACTAAGGATTATATTTGTAAAACACAAAAGTCAACAAAATTAAAATAATACGGATTTAAGCGATGGTAGTAGGTATGCCCTCAGCTGATACTGTACAAAAAAAACGTTTAATTTTTGCTAAGTAAAAATTCAAAGATAGTATTATAGGGCTCGGGAACAAAAAATTCGTTCAACCACTCCAAGAATAACGAGCACTTGACTACAATATATTTATCAAAGACAATTTATATTTTTTGAAAATGTTTCCAGACAAGTTGATCTTAAGTCTGGAAGAAAGTTAAACGGAAAAGTTGTGAATGTTCTTATGTTGTTAGTTCTACACAATTTAGCGGCCATTTTATCGCAATTTAAACGCACCGTGTCTTTTCTATTCCTACCATTAAACGTGTATTAAGAATTTCCTTTCGCGAAAATTTTCCTTTGGAAAAAGTTAAATGAACCGTGCAAAATACGACATAAGTACAACACGGAGAGAAAAGAGTCAAGTAAAAGTAAATTGACGTGAAATTAAAACATATTTTTATTAGAACTCCTAACTCCTTGCTTTGTCCGCCTGTCACATATTATATTATAACAGGGTTATAACCTTTTAGGGGTAACTTCTGTTCCTAATACTGAACAACTGTTGTTTTCTACTGCTTTCGTTACTTTTTTTTGTTACATTTATTTTGTATACTTGTGATTAATAAAAAAAAACTATTTACATGGGGTACTAGGTATATGACGGCATTACTCAACGCGACGAGCGGTCTGTGGCCGCCGCCGGTCATCGATCTACTGCTGCGGACAAATCACAGAGCTGAACATTGAGCGAAAAGTTATGAAAATTAAAGTAAAAGTTAGATTCGTTTTTTTTTTAATTTAAATTTTCCTCATTAGTATTTTTATTATAATTTAGAGTAACCCTGTATGAGACTATCGAATTTGAAACACCTTAATTCCAAAATGGGGTCAAAAGGGCCCCTTCTAGTAATCGAACCTGGGAGCTCTTAACAATGCATCAGAGAGGAGAGACGAAAAACTTATTCTGCTCTTTACGATTACATGAAACGCAAAATCGACTCAAAGTATCAAAATTCAATCCACGTAGAGTAATAAAGAGTCGTATCCCGTTCATTCGATCTCATTCGCCGGTCTGTCGGCTCGCTGGAACTTCACTCACACGCGCCCTTTGAGCCGCACCCTTAATAACATTAGGGCTGCCAACACATTAGGATTTCCAATAATAATATGTACAAAACAGGAAAAACAGTAATTATACTTTAACTCGATAATAACTGCGACTGCGACTGCATTAATTTAGGATTTTGAAATTCCCGGGAGAACTCTCTGATTTTCCAGGATAAAAACCAATGTCCTTCTGCGAGATGCAACCTATATCTGAGTCAAAACTCAAAATCGGATGAACTGATGGGCCGTTAAATTAAAGCAGACACATTTAGAAATCAAAGTAGGTATAGGTATACCTACTTACTACAATAAGCTTCTCTGTGCTGATTTAACGTTTTCAACCCGATTAATAAAAACGTGACACCTTATTTAAGTTGTAAGTAGGTTTACCTTTGTGGAGACGTCAAACCCCGATGGTTGCCGTACAAAATGATAGCTTATCCCCTACATTCTCTCGAGTCTCCGGTAAATAGTCAAATCTAGGAGTAGCCAATGACTGTAACTTTACGGATAGTTTTCATCATGTCATGTCTTGAACTTTTCATGAAAGTGTCAACCCTACAGGTATTTAAATAAAGGGGGAGGATGAAGAACTCTCGGATTTGATAAATTTACGACAGTCGTTACGCGACCGGACATTTAAAGGTTTTTACGCTTTTTCAATTTAGCTCCCGATGCGTCGGGGTAAGTAGCTGTCACAGCACAGGTGATGTATGGGTATCAGACTAGTCTATCAATATACAGGGGTTGAATATATCAAGCAGATTAAGCCAGGTTTATTAGACACTAGCAGATGCCCGCGACTTTGTCCGCGAGGATTAGGATTTTGACTCCCGCGAAGGGCGAAGGGCTCTTGATTTTTCCGGGATGCAAAGAGGCTTTTGTCCTTCCCCGGAATACGAACCATTCCTGCACCAAATTTCATCAAAATCGGTTGAACAGATGGGCCGTGAAAGCGTAGCAGATAGACAGACAGACAGACACACAAAAGACGTACTCGTATTTGTAATATTCTAGTATGGATATATTATTAAGGCATCGTTGAAATCGGGCAGGGAGCTTTTTTCTAAACACACAAAAGAAAAGTGGATATTGGCATTTCCATGAAAATACCAGTTTCATCTTAGGAGTCTATACTTTAGTGTCTATACTTTAGTAACGTTTATTTAAGTACTAAACTAGATGATGCCCGTGATTTCATCCGCGTGAGTTTAGGTTTTTGTAAAATCCTCTCTTTCACTTTCCGATATAAAAGATATTCGTCCAAACTCTGTCAAAATCGACTAAAAAAACCCCATGAAAACGTGTAAATTGTGATGGGCAGTGATCGAAACTAATAAGGGCTTGTTTTACCCGTAACGCTTAAAAGTTGATTACAATTGTGTAAGGACTTTAAATAGACGTAATATCTGTCCTCCTGACTCCAGATTTGAAGTGAAGGCACGTAATGTATTCAAACTGCATTATGTCAGCAGTCGGGAGAGCATCCTGCTCCTCGCTTCTGCCATGGTAAGTGCTCGGTAGTGCTTATTATCGCTTATACATTACTTAGGCGGTTTCAGATTAGCGGTTTCGCAGCGCCTCTACCACAGATGAAATAATAGATGTTACCCTTTAGGTTCAACCGATAACTTTATAAGGAGATCGTATCCTTCCGAGAAAATTGTAAAGACATTCTAAATGTAAATAGACAGGCACTTCGCTGGGGCAGTAAATTACCAGGGACAAGTTTAATTCAATTTTCGTTTTAAATAATAGGCTCTAGAGGAGATAAGCAAAAGACGGCAATTAACCCTAACAGCCGCTCTTCGCGCTCTTATCTCCCGGACCGTTTAGACGGACAGCTATTTAACATTCCAATTCAGAAACTCTATTCAAATAAATCCTCCCCCTCCAATGATAAAAGCTATTCGTCGTGATTCCTGATTCAACTATAAAATAGTATATTTCAGCTTAATTATCTCCAGACTAGATGATACCCGCGATTTTATCCGCGTGGATTAAGTTTTTTCAATTCCCGCATTTAATTTTCCAGGATAAAAAGTAGCCTATATCCTTCCCCGGGATACAAACTATCCCTGTACCAAATTTCATCAAAATGTGTTGGTGGGCCGTGAAAGCGTAGCAGACAGACAGATGGACAGACAGACAGCTGGTATGGCACTAATAAAGGCCATAGAACAAAATAAGAAGAAGAATATTAGTATGGATATGGATTCTTGTGACTTACCACAGCAGCGCCCTACCCTAAGGACGCTATTAAACGTCCTTAGGGTCTCCCCAAATCTGACGAAGCGGAGTCAACGGCTTGAGCCGGTCAGGAAAGCTTTATGTTTTCATCCCTTAAACCGTAAAGGTTTAAAGGATGAAAACGCGACTATTCGCCTTTTACCATCGGTAGCCGTCGTCGTCGAAGATACCCTTACAGTGTATCGACACCCATATACATTGTAGATTAGAAGACGTATCATAAGAGACTTTAGCAGCTCTGCTGCTAGATTAATGGCAGCAAATAGCAGGTATTGGTCAGGAACTATAGACGGAGGCGATCACAATAGATCGGCTGCGGTCAAAGAGATACTGGGCCTATAGGAGCCCTGCACAGCCGCCTCTCCAAGTTTCAGTTTATTACTTACAGACCAACACAGTGTCTAACGGGGCATGGAGTATTCATGTGCTTCCTTGCTGAAATTGGCAAAAGACAAGACGCTTGTTGTATGCACTGCACCGAAACCGATGATGCCACATTTTTTTAATGCAAAAAATGGAATAGAGAGCGACAAGAACTTGTAAAAAAGATTGGGGGTTTATGTGTAGATACGTTAGTTCACAAAATGCTTGAAAATGAGGAAATTTGGACTATGTTGAATTTATAATCAGAGAAAAGGAAAAGGAGCAGAGAAAAGGTCGTGAAAAAGACGCAAGTGTTGCCGTGTTGTAGGCTGAAAGCCAGGTATCGTATAGGTAGGCGGTCAACATGCAGACAGTAGGGGTTTTAGTCGGTATGAGTCCGGCACTACCAGAGCGGTATTATAACTGCCATGCCCCTAACAGGTTAGCCCGCTACCATCTTAGACTGCATCGTCACTTACCATCAGGTGAGATCGCAGTCAAGTGCTAACTTGTAGTGGATTTAAAATAAAAAAAAATAAAAACGTTTGAGTTTACCTTTATTAAATGTAGATGCGTCTATTAGCGAACAGATTAATTTAGATTTGTCTCACATCTAAATATAATATATGTTCACCACAGTATACCATCTACTTTCATACAGCTTTAATTGGCTAACTAGTAAACTTATCAACATCACAAACCGCTCGGGGGGCTTGCTAAGTAGCATCGCTTCAAGCAGTATTATTTTAATCTTATTGACGCTCTTGTTTCAGAATTATAGTCCTTATTTTCGGACGCCAAGATACGTAATATGAAACATTAATATTAAAATAATAGTGCTTTATGCGATGAGAGTAGGCCCCCAGTTGTCACGAGCGATTATCTGGAAGCGCGCACAATTGGCAGAGCTCCTTCCATTCCAGGAATAACGTTCCAGCTCGCATCGGGTACACTTTTAGATTTACTCGCAGCTTGTACCGAGTACTACTTAGCATAGCTGTGTGGATATACGTATGTCGCTTTACTAAGAACACAGACTGATCAAAGGATGATTGTATGATCACTGTTTGATTCATCCGTATAAGTCTGTTCTTCACTCGCACCGTGAAAATCTCTACAGAAACTCGGTGGTTGCTCATTCGAAAAACATAATTTACAATTTCATGAATGTGTAGATACATAATTAACCGCTTAGCATTACTGGATCGAATCCAATGATCAGATCAGTGAGTCAGATGATCTAGGATAATATGCGACGTCGACAGATTTTACATGCACCTAATGGATTAGATCAGGGATTCCCAAACTATTTTGGGCAAGAGACCCCTTTTCCAAAATGAACTGATATATACAAAATACTTACTTAAGTTGCAGTCGGTTAAGTGAGTAAACTTGGCATCATTTTTTCATCAAAATTTAACAAAATAAATAGACCTAAAATTCAGTAAACAAATTACATAAAAATTCTTTAGTAGGTAATAATTTTTTGAAAAAAAAAACATTAAAATAGTGGTCGATTTTCATATCGACCCCTAGAAAACCAAAAGGGAAAACAAAAACCCAAGGGGTCGATATCGACCACTTTAGGAATCAAATCAAATCAAATCAAATCAAATATTTTTTATTCAAATAATCTTTTACAAGTACTTTTGAATCGTCAAGTGAATCTACCACTGGTTCGGAATGCCATTCCTACCGAGAAGAACCAGCAAGAAACTCGGTGGTTGCTCTTTTTAAATAATTCATTTACAATTACTATATCAATGTGTACATAAGTAACCGCTGTCCCCAGCATTGCTGGAGCGATCAAATCCATGCTCCTCTATCATTTACATAATCTTCAACAGTATAATAAGCTTTTTTCAGGAGCATACTTTTAATGGATTTCTTAAATTTGTTTATTCAATTCATGTCAAAGACGGGCAGACAGAAAGTAGCCCCATTCCCGCCGGTGGCACCCGTTCACGAGCATGACGCATGATCCAGCCATTGCTTCGCTCGACCATATTTGAGGGAACGTAACAATCCCTGGATTAGATGATAAAACGGATTGATAAACCTAACCTATAGACCTGGATGGATTGATAAAAGTCATTCAAAGTTGGTCACTAATCCAGCATCTAACACAGAATGACACATCGATGCCTAAATGTAGGTGAAGTTGAACTATTATTTATGAGTTGAACAGGCGTGCAGGGTAATGTTGCCAGCTCATCGCACTAATTGTTAACATACGATTAGAAACGGTAAATCATAATCGATAGCGTTACGACACAGTTCCATTGTGTTCATGTAACACCGTTGTGAACGGACCACAGACTACAACAATATTATTAGGTTTAACACCACTTTGATTACATCGTTATTACAATGTTTCCATGTTATTAATCCGGTAACAGAACATATAAAATGTACCTACTGTGCAGTGCAGCTACCTTTTTTTAACCCACTTACAAAAAGTTAGATGTTCTAAATTTTCTCTTCTCCGATGGAGAAGTTTCCAATTTTTTTTTTAATTTTTTTTGAAAATTAAGACAATTTTATTTTTTATTTTTTATCCACTACAAGTTAGCCCTTGACTGCGATCTCACATAATGGTAAGTGATGATGCAGTCTAAGATGGTAGCGGGCTAGCCTGTTAGGGGCATGGCAGTTAATTAAAACCCATACCATATTTGGTTTCTACACGGCATCGTGCCGGAACGCTATATCGCTTGGCGGTACGTCTTTGCCGGTAGGGTGGTAACTAGCCACGGCCGAAGAATATCTCATCAAATGAGAAAGCTATGAAACTTTAAAGTTGCGCTTGCATTACGGTCGTGTGACGTCACACGACCTTAACAATCGACTTAAAAAAACAAAGAAAGAGACTTAACGTGACTTAATTGAATTAAAAGCACTTAATTTGTGTGTGAAGATAATTTTGAAGTATTAAATCTAAAACTCACTCACAAAATTTCTCACTCGAGTAAGATAGATACAGCATTCAGTATCGGTAGGTACATTAAATAATTAAACTTCTTAAATAATTAATTTCTCAGTCATTTATTGACGGATTTTTAAAAACACCACTGATTTATTAGTTTTAATCTATATTTTACTTCCGTTGTGTTAAATATGATATTCACAACATCATGAAACTTCTCTAAATGCTTTTAAACCTTATTGTAAAAATCTTTTTGACTTCAGACACGGACCTAAATCATAGAAATGGCAATCCGCTTATTACCTACCATGAAAAATAGCTGTTATGCGTCGGACCCAAAAAGGTTAAAATTAACAATTAAGGTTAAAATTGATCGTTTGATTGATGGAATATCTTTACTGTCGGAGCCCTTTGGTGCATTTGGCAAGATGAGTAATTGAGTAGGTGTCGGTAAGATTGAACTATAATAATTGCCTACCTAGGTAATACAAATAGATATAATTTGTTGATGGTCTTTAACATCATACTTATCATATACTAATATTATAAATGCGAAAGTGTGTTTGTTTGTTGGTTTGTTGGTTTATCCTTGAATCACGCCGCAACGGAGCAACGGATCGTAGTGATTTTTGGCACGGGTATAATTAAGGACCTGGAGAGTGACATAGGCTACTTTTTATCCCGGAAAATTAAAGAGTTCTCGCGGGAATCTAAAAACTTAAACCACGCTGACGAAGTCGCGGGCATCAGCTAGTGAAATATATTCTGCAGTCAGGTAACCTTAATAGGTAATCAATTCTAGTAATGAAAAAAGGGTTTACGATGTCTCTATTAGATAGAGCTTTGTAATGAAATTGAGTGATCATCACAGAGATGGGGCCGCGTAAGCTAGCATGACTTGTAGAACTTTGGCAACCTCCCTGACGCAGTTGTGTGCGATGTGGTAGTACAAGTGGGAGGTCCAGGGTTCTCTCACCGTCACCACCCACCACTACAGCCCATTAACGTCCCGCTGCTGGGCACCGGCCTCCACTCTCATAGAAGAGAGGGAATTAGAGCCACGCTGCTCCAATACGGGTTGGCGGCTTTAACGACTATTATCATGATAATAACCGGGACCGTGCTTAACGTGCTCTCCGAGGCACGGGGGTGAAACACCGCCAACTGCCTAACTCCGGGCTAGTACTGAGAATTTCTATTTAGAAAAACCCAATAGGTAGGTAGGTACTCCAACCCGTGACCTCGTCGGCCGCAGTCGAACATGCCAACCACTAGACCAACGAGGCAATCAGGTGTTCTCGCACCGGCAGAGTCAATTTGGGCTTCGGCCGTTACCTGCTGCCAATCAATTTAGCGTTCCGGTACGATGTGAAAACCGCTTAGGGCTATGGATGTTATACATATAACAGGCATATCCCTTTTATTCGGATTGAGTAGGTATGGAGCTGTGGCCGCTACAGCGTCACCGGGGGGGTTGGGCGAGCGCTAGGCATCGCCGAAAAAATGAGCCCTAGGGCTCGAAGACATCGGGGGGGCAATGTCTTCCTAAGGGCGCCTCCCCTGAGGCTCGTACCTCGGCTAAGGATGACGTTAGGATGGATGGGAGGTCGGTTGAATATACATGTCACGGTAAAATTGTAAAAACCGTTAGATTGTAATCTAACGCTTTTTATCTCGATAGATTGTGAACCGTTCAATATTTACGTTCTTGTAGGTTAGGTTTGGGTTCGACAAAAAAAAATATACCTAACAGATTATAATCTACCGAAAAATAATGCGTTAAATTGTAATCTTTCGACAGTTGTTTCTCGCTAGTTAGATTATAATCGAACGGTTTTTACAATTTTACGGTGACATACATATTACCTATATACGATATCTGCTCAAGAACTACAGACCAATCTCACTTCTGAGCCATATTTATAAGCTGTTCTCGCGGGTTATTACGAATCGGCTCGCCCGAAGGCTTGACGAATTTCAGCCACCAGAGCAGGCTGGGTTTCGCAAAGGCTACAGCACCGTGGACCACATTCACACGCTACGGCAGATTATGCAGAAGACCCAGGAGTATAATCTGCCCCTCTGTCTAGCGTTTGTGGACTACGAGAAAGCCTTTGATTCTGTCGAGACCTGGGCTGTTCTGGATTCATTGCAGCGATGCCAAGTCGACTGGCACTATATCCAAGTGTTGAGATGCTTGTACGAGGCCGCCACTATGACAGTTCAAGTCCAGGACCAACAAACGAATCCAATTCCCATACGAAGAGGGGTAAGACAGGGAGATGTTATATCCCCGAAACTTTTCACTTGCGCCCTGGAGGACGTGTTTAAGGTCTTGGACTGGAAAAGTCGTGGTATTAATGTTAATGGCGAATACATCTCACACTTGCGTTTTGCAGACGACATAGTGATACTGGCGGAATCGTTGCAGGACCTTGAGGGGATGCTGGCCGAGCTTAACTGTTCTTCCAGACGAGTAGGTCTTCAGATGAACATAGACAAAACAAAAGTCATGTTTAACGGGCACGTTATCTCAAGACCTATCAACGTCGGCAATGTCAGTATCGAAGTTGTTCAGGAATACAACTACCTTGGCCAGATTATACAACTCGGTAGAAACAACTTCGACAAAGAGGCTGACAGAAGAATTCAGTTGGGCTGGGCAGCATTTTCTAAGCTTCGTCAAGTCTTCGATTCGTCGATACCGCAAAGCCTGAAGACTAAAGTCTTCAACGAGTGCGTCCTGCCGGTAATGACGTATGGAGCGGAAACGTGGACACTGACGGTAGGCCTCGTCCACAAATTAAAAGTCGCTCAGCGTGCTATGGAGCGGGCTATGTTGGGAATCTCTCTCAGGGATAAAATCCGGAACGAGGAAATTCGTAGAAGAACTAAAGTGACCGACATAGCTCTGCGGATTAGCAAGCTGAAGTGGCAGTGGGCAGGTCATATCTGTCGCAGAACCGATGGCCGCTGGGGCAGACGTGTTCTGGAGTGGAGACCGCGTACCGGTAAGCGCAGTGTAGGACGACCTCCAGCTCGCTGGTCCGATGACCTAAAGAAGGTTGCGGGAAGCGGGTGGATGAGGAAGGCGGAGGACCGTGTTTGGTGGCGCGCTCTCGAAAAGGCCTATGTCCAGCAGTGGATGCATACAGGCTGATGGATGGATGGATGACGTATTACCATTCTTCTTCTTCTTCTTCTTCCTTTTTTGTTTCCCTGGGCTTTTCCGCACTTAGGCATAGGCACTTAGACATATTGCCATAGCCCTGATGGTGATAGGTGGAAGGGTAGGGATACCACATTAACCCGCTGTCATCTGAGACTTACCACCAGGAACGCAGTCAAGGGCTGATTCGTAGCCGAATAATAAGAACAGCTCAAAATATATTTGCTTTTTTATTTGACTAAGAGTAAATGAAAGGTAAAAATAATACTGGTAAGCGAATCAAAATGCATTAGTAACGCGTGGCCGCTGGGGCGAGAGTCGTCGACGGGCGGTATTAGACCACCGGCAGAGAGATAGGTACCGAGTACCGACAAAAAGTGGTCAGCGAGCAGCGAGTAGCGACCATCGCGGCCGCGGGGCCACCGGGCCACCGAGCGGGGATTTCATAAGTTAATTTCATTTACACAATTTATTTTGTTGTTATTTTATATTTATAAGTACCTAACACAAATTAAAAATAAATTCAATTAAAAGTAAGTATAAAATTGCATTTTATACTTACTTTTAATTTATTAATATTATAACATTATAGCCATTCATTATATTGTAGCCATAGATTTAGCATTGGTCTTGTCGTAAAGACCAATGCTAAATCTATGATTGTATCATAGACTTATTGTAAGATTAGGTAATTTGTGTCACTTGGTCTACAAAACCTGAGTCAGGTTTTGCAGGTTACCTGACGTTATTTTTCATTATGAAAATTATTCAGACCTACGAAGTGTTATTCTAATACTAGAACATACTTGTACCTACTATGTTATTTAAATATCTAACTAGGTACAAAAAAAAAATTGTACGTCAGGGTTGCCTGATTGGATATGCTGCAACTTTTCATACTGTAACCATCATTGTAACAAATATTCAGACAAATAATATATTCTATTCTATTCTATTCTGTTCTGTTCTGTTCTGTTCTGTTATGTTATGTTATGTTATGTTCTGTTCTATTCTGTTCTGTTCTGTTCTGTTCTGTTCTGTTCTGTTCTGTTCTGTTCTGTTCTGTTCTGTTCTGTTCTGTTCTGTTCTGTTCTGTTCTGTCCTGTTCTGTTCTGTTCTGTTCTGTTCTGTTCTGTTCTGTTCTGTTCTATTCTATTCAACCACTAAGGGCGTAAAATAGATGTTTGAAATTTGTGTAGTCCACGCGGACAAAGTCGCGGGCATAAGCTAGTTTTTAATGTATGTTTTTCAATTTAAAATAGTTTTAGGTGTAGGCTAGGTAGCTACGTATGTGTCATTTTATTTGTACCTACACACTAAAAACGTGTTTTTAATAACAGCGTGAATTGAGCAGTCGCTACACATTAGTCAAGTGTCCAAGTGAATAAATTCACGTAGCGAAGTCGCAGAGTTCATTATGTCTGTCCCTCCGACCTCCGCGGCCGAGGAGGGGGAGAGGGTAAACCCCTGAGAAATGGGCGCCATATATCTCACTGAGGGTACGCGGGGTTCAAGTTATGAGATTGTTACAATTCTATTTACTTACTATTGAAATGTACGTTGATAAAGACTTACACAATCCTTAAATTTTAATGCTTACCATAGCCAAATGACCAGACCAGAGAAAATAAAAAAGTTATGTACTCAATACTCAATTTATTTATTTAACATGTAGGACATACAGGTGTCTCTTATGCTACGTCATGTTTATTGTTTTGACTCTATCACTGGTTCGCAAAGCAGATTATACTGAGAAGAGCCGGCAAGAATCTCAGCCATTTTCCAAATTGAGCCTGCCGGGAATTGAACTCGGGACCTCCCGCTATAAGATCACAGCGCTATCACCACTGCGCCCAAGGAAGTCGTTAAATTTGTAAAAGGTAAAGGTGATCTATCAATGCACAGCTCAAACCAAAAGACGGATCGGGCTAAAATATGACACAGATTGCAGAAAGCTATTAAGTACGGCATAGGGACGTTTTCTGACAGAAAAGCATCGTTTATGTCCCAAGGAAAAAATAATCTTTGCTAGATGTTAAAACCTTATAAGAATTACGTAGCGAAGTTCGTAACTATAACAATTAACTAAACGCCCGTAGCTAAGCCGGAGATAACGTCGGGTCAGATTACGCAAATCTATGCAAATTAGGCCAAAACCGCGCTCCCGCCCGAACATCCAGTAAATAGTAGGTAATAGAGGGCTAATTGGAGTTTTCGTGCTGGCAACACAGCGTATAGTGTTGGCTGAGCTTTTGAAACATTTATCGAACAGTAGTTGAGTTTTTGTTTGTAAAAAAAATTTACCCTTTAAGCGTGGGATGCTGTAATATTTTGGGAATAGGAAATCCAATCAGTATTGAATACTAAAACTGAGTTGGGTTCATTGGGTTGTCATAGTTTCTTAAGCAAAATAACACAATATCTTAAGAATGTCGAAGACTGTACCATACTGCATAACTTTTTTTTATATATCGATGAAATTCTATCTATTCTGATTGAAAATCACATTTCCAATGTGTTGTTCACTTGTGTTGTTCAATTGGAGAGGGATTCAGTTTATTCTGCTCGTA
This sequence comes from Erebia aethiops, assembly GCA_923060345.2. Lineage (NCBI taxonomy): Eukaryota > Metazoa > Arthropoda > Insecta > Lepidoptera > Nymphalidae > Erebia > Erebia aethiops. The sequence goes on along the minus strand of OV281095.1, from coordinate 15,388,063 downwards.
GAGAATTAGAGATCTAAGCTTTGGCCACTATTAAGATACTTACCTACTTAAATGTAGATTATACTCTAGAATCTAGACTCTAGGCTAGAGTAGCCTGTAGGTACTATATTTCCTAGTATATAAGTAGGCCTATATTTCTAGGATCGTGAAAATAATAAATCAGCAGACCAAGTGCGTATTGGAAGACTTCACCCACCTTTGAGAATTTAAGGAGAACTCTCTAAATTTCTAGCGTGTAGGTTTCCGCACGATGTTTTGACGACCTCCGTGGCGCAGTGTGTAGCGCTGTTGCCTTAACGTGCGGAGATCCCGGGTTCGATCCCCGGCAGGGTGAATTTGGGAATTTATAATTTCTGAATTTTCCCTGGTCTGGCCTGGTGGGAGGCTTCGGCCGTGGCTAGTTACCACCCTACCGGCAAAGACGTACCGCCAAGCGATTTAGCGTTCCGGTACGATGCCGTGTAGAAACCGAAGGGGTATGGGTTTAATATAACTGCCATGCCCCTAACAGGTTAGCCCGCTACCATCTTAGACTGCATCATCACTTACCATCAGGTGAGATCGCAGTCAAGGGCTAGCTTGTATAGTGGATTTAAAAAAAATATGTTTTCCTTCTGCACAAACTAGTAACATCACTACACGGTAAAATGTGCACGAATATAATTTTCTCGCGTTATACACAGAGGGCAATTAGTGATATTGTTTGGCATGATTGGGTTAGCTAATTTCTTGCATTTTAGTCCTAATGCAATGACTGCCTTGGCAATTTTGTGTCCCAAATATGTAAATAATCCATATTAATTTAAATGAACGGACTGTTAGTGCTACGAGTACGTTTTCACGGCCAAACTTTTCAACCTGTCTTTGATTTGTAACTATTTGGTGTCGGGATCCTTCAGTAACTATAGATAATACTGGATACAACTGGATAATACCTACATTCTTTATTTTTATCCATTACAAGTTAGTCACCGGATGGTAAATAATGATGCAGTTTAAGATGGTAGCGAACTAACCTGTTAGGGGCATGGCAGTTATATTAAATCCATACCCCTTCAGAAATAATAAATTCCCAAATTGTCCTCCATGGCGCAGTGTGTACCGCTGTTGCCTTAACGTGCGGAGGTCCCGGGTTCGATCCCCGGCAGGTTCAATTTGGGAATTTATAATTTCTGAATTTTCCCTGGTCTGGCCTGGTGGGGGGCTTCGGCCGTGGCTAGTTACCACCCTACCGGCAAAGACGTGCCGCCAAGCGATTTAGCGTTCCGGTACGATGCCTTGTAACTTAATATAACTGCCATGCCCCTAACAGGTTAACCCGCTACCATCTTAGTCTGCATCATCACTTACCATCAGGTGAGATCATGGTCAAGGGCAAGCTTGTAGTGGATAAAAAAAAAATATTAGTATGGATTCTCGTGATAAAATCATATCTACACGCGTCAAGGATATTGGTTTAACATTATCACCACATTTTCTCGCAGCAAAATTCCAACAACCAACATTGTTATGTCTCTTTATTTTATTACGTTATTTGTTTCTCCGCGGAGACTTTTCCCGAAGAGAGTAGACAGATAAGCTCGTATAAGATACAGTGAAACATATCCGTGGATAATCCGCTAGTAACGTAAACAATAATTTCGCTTCGGGTAGGGGAAACTGTAGGGTGACAACGCTTCACTTAGAAACATATCAAAACGTAGTCTTATGTGAGCGACAGACGCGACGCGACACGAAGTATCATGTCGCGTCATTTTCGCTATTCGCATTGTCGCTATTTGTCGCATTTTCTATACCATGCCATAGATAATGATAGACGTACTCGTATGTACGCGATAACGTAGGCCACGTGAAAGGTGAGCTACTGCTTGATACTGTCGCGTCGCGTCGCATCGTATCGCGTCGCGTTGCCGCGTTTGTCGATCACATAGGACAACGGGTGAGCCTCAGGGATACAAGCGGTAGGTGTGTTCGAAATCGGTTTTTGCGCTTAGACCAATAAAAGCATTTCCGTTTTTTTTGTGGGTCCCGCCAGTGGGTCGAGGGGGAATTCCAGATGCTCTCTGTACCAAATATCGTCAAGATGGCTTCAGTTGTTGAGCCGTGAAAAGATAACAAACAGTCTAAAATTTGCAATGACAGTATGGAAGTACAGACTAGACTCGATCTCTCTATTATATGTGCCAAATTTCATCACAATCGGTTGAGCTGTTGTGCCGTGCCTGTTTTAATTCCTGGCAGTTTGGGATTTTTTTATTTCTAATTTTCTCTGGAGAGGTGTAGTCGGTCATCCCGACGAAGACGTGCCCCCAAGCGATTTAGCTTTCCGACTTCCGGTGCGATGTGGCGTTGAAACTGTTTTTTTAAATAAATAACCTACCCACTCAAGATTACCGTCAGCATCTTAGACTTCATCACTAAGTATACCTACTTTAATTATATTTACCTACCGTCAGTTGAGATCGAAGTAAAAGGCTTAATTTACTGGCTAAATTGTACTTAGTAGAATAGGAATAAACTTTAAAAATCGTTTTATACAAATAATAATATCACCTTCAGCTCGTGTGAATCTGATGGTTATTTGTCCTGCTTTCATAGAAATGCGTGTCAGCCTAGCAACACGAGGCGCGAGTTTATTAAAAATTGGATTTACTCCCCGGCACGGCACGCGACTCCTTTCATATCAACATCTTGTATTGGATGCTGGAGGCTGGATGCTGGGGGATATTTATTTGTTGCTTATAGGTACGACTCAACCTTGGGGGACGTAGGTATTGCGTGCTAAGTATTACCTGCTACAGCTGTACTTTTACCTATTCTGTGGTAATAGTACAGTGTATCCATATCCATACTAAAATAATAAACACGAAAGTGTGTCTAGTCTGTCTGTCTGCAACGCTTTCATGGTTCATCCGTTCAACGGATTTTGATGAAATTTGGTACAGAGGCAGGTTGTATACCTACCGGGGAAGCACATAGGCAACTTTTTGTCCCGGAAAATTAAAGAGTTCCCACGGGAATCAAAAAATCTTAATCCACGCGGACGCAGTCGCGGGCATCATCTAGTTATGTATAAATTCGTAGATGTATTTATGTCAAAAGTTGTACAGAATAGCGTTTTCCCGAAATAATTAGGTAGCTTGCCAGGCCAGTTTAGAAACAAAAACAAACATCTCCAATTGAGAAAGTTAAGCTTTTCCGTTCAAAGTTAAACATATTCGGATAAAATGTTATCATGTGTATCTACCTACCAGTGAGACAGTATACAAAGAGCCTTTTAAGCCAGGATTATTGGCTTCTGCCCAAATTCCTACATGGATATAGGTAGACTATAGTTATATTTCTACGTTTTTTTTTATTGTGAGATAGGCTTGCGCTTGAGAACAATCATGCTTAGTGCAAAGCAATGATGAGATCTAGGTTGGAACGCGCTTGCCTATGACAGTTAGTCCCAGAAACTTATCTGGCCCGGTGGCCAAAATTTAAACTAAGTTTTATGCCTGTTTTTATTTTATTTTTCATATAAAGCGACGCTGTCACCGGGTCACTTAGTTAAGTTTTTCAGACTATACGCGTAGGTAGCTATTTAAATTCTAGTGTCTCTAATCTCCTCTATACCCTAAGTAGGTACAAAGACGGCTAGCCTCCTGGAAATGGCCTAAATTCGGAATTGTTCCAATGTCGGATAAACATTGTGCCAAAATTTCTTCTAGATAGGACCTCGTATGTCCATGTAGGGGCGGCAATTTGGCTTCGTGCTATATAGGGCAGCAGTCCACTCGCCAGCGGCGCCTTATCATACGAGTTGGCAGTTGCACGGCTTTCGATTGGACGAAAAAACGGATATCGGATATTATGGTTAGGTATTATTATTTATTACCATTTACGATTTGTGATCAGTCCTTTATTTATGACTAGCGAATGCCCGCGACTTCGTCTGCGTGGTTTGAGGTTTTTTGGATCCCGCGGGAACTCTTTAATTTTCCGGGATAAAAATTAATTATATAAAATTATTATAGCCTATATGCTATTCCAGACTATAATCTATCTCTGTGCCGAATTTCAGCCAGATCCGTTCAGCCGTTGCGGCGTGATTGAGTAACAAACATCCATACATCCATCCATCCAAGTATTTTTTGTCAGCCATAACGCAGACTAGGTACGGTCTATTTGGGCTGCAATTTACAAACGCCAGCCTGTGTTTTTAGTCTAGTGCTTTGGTCTGCAAAATTGTGGTGTAATTTTAGTTTTTTTAAAGGCATTAAATAAAATAAAATAAAAATAAAGTATCTAAATTTACTTACGCCCTGAAAGAAATAAAAAAATCAACGAGCACAGAAGCGGCAATTTTGGCTTATTCTTATGCAAATGCTTGGTGTAGTACTGTGGGGAAACAGCACAAATGCACCAGAACTATTTATACTGCAAAAAAATGCATAAGAATAATAAAAAACTTAAAGTTGTGTACCTCAATTTAAATCACTATAACCCTGCCATGCATTTACATACTAGAATCAGCTAAATTTGCAAGGAAACAACCGCAAAACTTTAAAAAACTAGGGAACCTACCGCGACACCTACCAACTAAGATCCACGCGAAAAAATTAATATGATGATTCCCAGTTCCAACCTAGGTGTCCACAGTACCGGTCCTAACCCGATGTAGCCTAAGATCCCTGTGTAGAACGACCTTCACCGAGCTGGTTAATGGATGAAACCTACTTTTTATTTAATACTAGATAAATACGCCTAAAATAGGTTGACTATCAAAATCCGGTGATTAATTTTAATTAAATTTTTTTTTGATAAGTTTATTGTAGCCAATGCTATACCATCGCGTTTGTTATAAAATTACCTATATTTTGATATAGGTATAACTCAAGCGGTTAAGAGATCCGTGAAGTTATCTACATATGGACAGTGGTTAAACTTACCAACTTGCCATAGTCCATAGGTAACTTCACGAATCGGAACCGCTTGAGTTATATATCAAATTAGAGGTAATTTTATAACAAACGCGATGGTATAGCATTGGCTACTACAATAAACTTGTTAAAAAAAATTTAACTAAAATTATTTAATTTAAATAGCCTGGACCGGATTTTGATAGTCATCCTATTTTAGGCGTATTTATCTATTATTAAATAAATAAAAAAAAATCATCCATTAACCAGCTCGGTGAAGGTCGGGATATATGCGGAATGTGTCGGAGTAATGTGTGTGAAAATTTATAACCAATTTATAAAATTCCAGACCACATCAAATCTTTGGAGAGTAATACAGCATTCGTCAATTCTTTATAGAAAATCTTAATTGATAAAGTATATTACAAATTAACCGATTTTTTGAAGAAAAATAAGGCAGCCGTCTCTCTACTACCACTGATTTTGCTGTGCCCCACCAGGGTTCCAATATTGTATTACCTACTAGATGATGCCCGCGACTTCGTCCGCGTGGATTAAGATTTTTTTGACTCCCGCGAGAACTCTTTAATTTTCCGGGATAAAAAGTAGCCTATGTCCTTTCCCTGGATACAAACTATCCCTATACCAAATTTCATCAAAATCTGTTGAAGAGATAGTTTTTTATGATTCCCGCGGGAACTCGTAAATTTTCCGGGATAAAAAGTAGCCTATGTCCTTCCCCAGGATACAACCTATCCCTGTACCAAATTTCATCAAAATCGGTTGAACAGATGGGCCGTGAAAAATGAAAAAACCACAATTTGGGATACAAAATAGGGGGGGAGGGGGGAAAAAATCATTTCTAGAGGTGTTTCTACTTCTATATTGAGTCATATATGTCAAAGCTACATGCATGCCAAGTTTCATGCTTTCTTCCGGATGGGACCGTATTTCAAGCTAAGAAGCCGTACTAAATTGCAGATATTATATGTATACTTTCATAGTAGTACCAAAGTAAGTGCATAACACATTTTTTCCAATTAATCGAGTAAAAGTTTAGAAGTTGACAACACTATATTGTCACGCACACCAGTATCTTTTCAAATAGTCAATACACACTACGAAATTTAAGTTGCCACCTCAGATTAAAAATAGGTTTTTAATCTGAGGTTGCCGCATTAAATGAGCTATTGTTTTTAGGAAGGGCGGTATCTAGGTACGAAGTAACAAGTAAGAAGTAAGACGAAGTACCGTCAGCATGTCAAAACGCAAAGTTGTTCATAGCGAGGTAAGGCATTTTTTATTTTGAATCGTTTCTTGATGAATTTTGAAGTACCTAGTTAATTTATATTTTGATCTGTCAGAAAGAATAGACAGTAGATGTCATTTTTAACCGACTTCAAAAAAAGGAGGAGGTTCTCAATTCGTCGGAATCTTTTTTTTTTATGTATGTTCCCCGATTACTCGAAGACGCCTGGACCGATTTTGAAAATTCTTTTTTTGTTTGAAAGGGTATATTTCAAAGGTGGTCCCATATAAATTTGGTGAAGATCTGATGAAGATCTTCGAAGACAGATGTTCCCCGAGATCTTCGAAGACAGATGTTCCCCGATTACTCGAAGACGCCTGGACCGATTTGGAAAATTCTTTTTTTTTTTGAAAGGGTATGCTTTCCAGGTGGTCCCATGGTCATTAGGTCTGATAATGGAATCCTGGGGAAATCAAAGGAAGTTAAATTTTATAAGGACACTAACCCAGATAGTTATTAGGTACAGGTCTGTCTACCTTTCGAGAACCTATTTTTCTTTCTTTTTTTTTATTTACAGCACTAAAAAGCAAACAATAAAATTATTTTTAAATAAAAAAAACCGGTTGAAGTCGGGCGGGTATAACAAGGATAAGCAAAGTTGACGCAAGGCTCGCCCGACTTCTACATAGTGGGTAGAAATAATAATATGTACCTAAATATATTCAATTATTTTTTGCTTTTTAGTTTTTGAAGGCGGTTTTTTTTTTATTTAAAAAAAATTTTGTAAGAAAAGGTTTTTTGACATGCAACAATTTTCTAAGTGTTTTGGATATTTAATCGTATGTTTTATTATTTGTAGGGACGAGCAATTATCGCTAAAGTTTTTCACTTTCTTCAAGAAGAATATAATTTTATGAAAGTGAATAACAGTAACAAATGTGATTTAAGTCCTTTGGCTAATGTACTTAAACGTACTGCGGAAGCAACTGGCGTCTCTGAGCGCACTTTAACTAGAATATTGAAGGAAGAAAAGGAGTTGCCGTCACCTTCCTCCAAGTTCACTTCACCCATGAAAAAACGACGTAAAAGAGACAGCAAATTCATGTTGGACAATATGAACAGAGAACTTATTCGAACTACAATACAAAATGTTCACATGGAACACAAACAAATACCAACTTTACTAAAACTTCAGTCAGTTTTGAGAGAAAAAAATTGTTTTATTTCTTTATTTCTTTATTTCTTTATTGTTTATATGGTACACACAACAGGAAATAACTACATTTCAGGTAAGTATTAAATAATAGGATCGGTTCTAAGTTATAACCCAAAACATGTGCACACATCATGACTTATACACAAAATATATAACATAAATAGAAAAGACTAGTGAATGAATGACGATGAAAAGAAAATATAGATATCGTGTTTGAAGTTATAAATACAAATCAGAGAAATTAAGCATAGAATTTATAAATTGATTGAGAAAGTATGAACAACAATGATTGACAATTTAAAGACAATAAAATGCATTACAAAATTACAAGTAGCTATACTATTTCATACAATTAAAAATGTTTTTTAATTGCACTTATTCTATTATTGAAAATGTCTATATTAACATTGCGGTCATTTTTAGCAAACCTGTAAAGGCGACACATGCGAACGATGGGATTGAAAAAAGAAGTATTGTTCAAGTAGACATTAAGGGCGAAGGGTCTTGGTTTTCTTATTCTGTAATTAATATTTATATTTATCGATGAGAGTAAGGTAGGAGAGTCTATTTCAGAATGAATGATCTTGTGTAAGTATAACAGATGGAAGTATTTACGACGAAATTCTAGAGCTTGCATTCCAAAATGTTCCAGTCGATCATAGTGTAAGCATAATTCCAGAAGTGGGTGAATAATTAAAATTACTTTTAAAATATGTTTGTACTCTCTTCAAAACTCACTTGCAGCGGTTTCACGAGATATTCAATGCAAACAGATAATTATAAAAACTTGGTAAAATAAAGAAAACACTCACCCGATCCCGGCCACGACTCCTTTCAATCGTCAAAATATTCGTATTTATGCAAATTATACCAATATGGCGTATCCCCGCCAACAAACTGACTGAGTGAAATACACCGAATGAGTCAAATATCAGTCTAGTCAAACCTTCATCAATAAACAAATACACAATCTTTTATATCTTCTAAAAAATCAATTCAATTTTAAACACAAAGCTGACAGTTCGGCCGTCCTGCAAATAACACGTCCTCGTGTTCGAGTCATATCACGGGCGTTCATGCCCTTAATCAGAAACAGGCGTTCTTGCCTGGGGCGTTCATGCCACAAATTCTAAGCAGGCGTTCATGCCCGAAATCAGAAACAGGCGTTCTTGCCTGGAGCGTTCACGCCCTAACTCATCGCGAGCGTTCATGCCCCGACTCATGGACATGTGAACTGCTGAATTCTCAGTTTCATCAAACAACTTTATTACTCAATCAAACACAGTCATCACTTAATAAATTGAATCTACTAACCTCATTTGATACTCCCACTCTTCAAAATCTGAATTACTTATTCACTATCACAAATCTAAGGTTATGAACACTAACCTCACAAAAACTTCTAATCTTGATCAATATGAGTACTTTCACACCATTATCAATTTAAAGCGAATCTACCACTGGTTCGGAATACCACAATCCTAACGAGAAGAACCAGCAAGAAACTCGGTGGCGTCTAACATTCAAAATAACTTCTTCACAGCCACCGATCGATCAACAAAACTATCACAAACTGATATCAATTACTAATGTCGGTACTTTCAAAATTTAAATTTCAAATTACTCACGTTTACAAAACTAAACAAAGCAAATGTGCGGATGGCAAAAGCGAATCAAGGCAACGTGAGTTACATCCCACTTCTGAAATTTGTAAGCATAATTCCAGAAGTGGGTGAATAATTAAAATTACTTTTAAAATATGTTTGTACTCTCTTCAAAACTCACTTGCAGCGGTTTCACGAGATATTCAATGCAAACAGATAATTATAAAAACTTGGTAAAATAAAGAAAACACTCACCCGATCCCGGCCACGACTGCCTTTCAATCGTCAAAATATTCGTATTTATGCAAATTATACCAATATGGCGTAGCCCCGCCAACAAACTGACTGAGTGAAATACACCGAATGAGTCAAATATCAGTCTAGTCAAACCTTCATCAATAAACAAATACACAATCTTTTATATCTTCTAAAAATTCAATTCAATTTTAAACACAAAGCTGACAATAGTAAGCTTCAATTGGACAATAAGCTTCAATGGGGCGCTCATATAGAGACACGAGCGGGTAAACTTAGCTCGGCTGCTTTTGCTGTCAGGAAAATTAGACAGTTTACCGATATTGAAACGGCTAGGCTTGTCTACTTTGCTTACTTCCACATTGTTATGTCGTACGGCATTTTATTGTGGGGCAGAGCAGCTAATATCCAATCAATTTTTATATTGCAGAAAAGAGCCATTCGTTCTATTTATAAATTCGGATCACGCGATTCCCTTCGTGAAAAATTTAAAGAGATTGGTGTTCTTACGGTGCCTTCACAATACATATATCTACAATAATATAATCTTTGTTAGGCAGAACATTCATCATTATAAGCAAATAGTTGATACTCACAATCTATGTACTAGAAACCGCCATAAGCTAGTAACAGCGTCATATCGTGTGCGAAATCCCTTGTGGGGTCCAGTGTACGTTTTTATAGCATGGTTCCAAGAGAGTTTCTAGATTTGCCATTACATAAATTTAAAGACTGTGTCAATCAGCATTTGTTAAGTCGAGGTTATTAAGTAGGTATACTATCGACGATTTTATTAACGACAAAGTTGCATGGAAGCAACCGCATCCAGTGACCCACAATTCAGTGTAATACTTGTAATATTACGTATATGTATTAATATTGTACCCTTTTTCTTTTTTGAGAAAAGAGCAACTGCTGAGTTTCTTGCCGGCTCTTCACAGTAGAAACAGCTTTCCGAGTCTTCACGTATCATAAGTGACACAAGTTGTCCTATGTGAAATAAATAAATCATTTATCATTTATAATTTATCATTATCATTTAAGTTGTATTTCTGTGGCCATATTTAAGGTGCCAGCGGAGAATGAATTGCCCATACAAACGTAATACCAAAATAATTAATAATTCGAGAACATTTCCACCAAAATGAGAGTTTATTTGGATTCAAATTGTATTTATCTAGTCCCCTGGATTTATATGTTTTCAAAATACTTTCCTAAAATGAAATGTAAATGAATTGCGTTTTGCATATTTTTACGACAAGATGGACATGTTTCCCTCTTATTTGTTTCATATTAAAACCAACGATATCTTACGTATTAATTGGTAGCCTATATTGTCAAGTTACAGAATAACAAAACGAAGTAAAAAGCACGATAAGTTTTCATTCATCATTTTTGGTATTCACGGAACAAGACTAAATGTATAACAAATTCTGTAAGCTCATATTGCTATCTCGCTTGAACGCGATCATGTGTCATCAGTGAAATAGAGATATGCCGTATATAATAGCAATATACCGGCAAATTTATATTTGCGGTTCGAATAGAAGTTGCGAGCGGCGCGAACCGGCCTCTTAAAACGAAACGATAAAATTCGTAGAAATTTTCTTTGAACGGATTCCAACCGATTGCTATGAACAGCACAGTACGGTGACCATATTATTGAATTGTATTCCATAATACTTCGTACTATGGTTTGATACAGATGTATGGAACTTTTTGGATGTTTAAAATCTGTTTTGACGGATGTTTGAACACTTTACGCTGTTAGCTCATAGAAATGGGTTACAAATGGAAAAAAAATGACAACAACCGCAAATCATTCATATTATTATTATGTACTTACTTCTCATGTACGACAAAACACCTGGTGTCTAAAAAACAAAGATCCAAGAAAAAAGACGTCTTTTTCAAAGGACTTGAGTACGGGCAGCCGTTTCATTAAAGTACATGCAGGCAACAGTAGTGGTTTTATTAAAGATTTTTCTTTAGTATACAAAGCAGCATCCACAACTGGAGATTATCACTCCAACATGAATTTCGACAATTATGTCAAGTGGCTTAATGAAAAGCTTCGGCCAAATATTCCAGAAAAGTCAGTTGTTGTGATGGATAACGCATCTTATCACAACACCCGAAGCAGTAAAATACCTAGGTACATCAAATTCTTGTAAGAGTGAGATGAAAAAGTGGCTGACGGTAAACAATATTCCGTTTGATGAAAAGTCGCGCAATATAGAACTGTATGATTTAATTTAAAAAAATAAAGAGCGTTTTATAACGTATAAAATTGACGAGATAATAAAAAGCAAGGGTTGCGAAATATTGCGATTGCCTCCCTATCATCCCGAGCTAAACGCGATCGAAAATATCTGGGGTATTTTAAAAAATCGCATTGCCTCTAAAAACATAGCACAAAACATGACTGAAGTACAAAATTTAATTTTTGAGGGCTTGAACAGCATTGACAGCAACACTTGGCTTAATACCTGCAATCATGTAGAAAAAATTAAACAAGAATACATGAAGTACTTGGATTCTAACTTTGAGTTTGTTATTAATGTAGGTGAATCAAGTGACAGCGGTACTGATGAGTTTGAAAGTAACAGTGATAGTTTAAACGAAGATGATTGATTATCGAACTAAATTAACCTAGTAATTTTGTGATTTTATTATTTGCAACAAAAAATATTGTACAATAAATTATAGGTTTTTTTTTTCATTTTTTTATGCTAACCATACCCGCTTTCGATCTCACGCACACTGTTACACATATACAGATACGTGTTTACCACAAGTAAATCCCGCTCGCCTTCGTGAATTGCAAGAACTGTATTGTTTTTAGGAAGGGCGGTATCTAAGTGAAGCGCGCGAACCCAATAATAAATCTATGGTACCTGCTGACTTTGTCAAAATTTAAATTATTAAAGAAGCTTCATTAACACAAAAATATGATGTAAAGTATGTAGACTGGACCTTTTTTAAAAAATATGATTCTATTGATTATTTGAAGTCTATACGACCTGGGAACAAACCAGGTGATCCATGTGTCGATCTTAAAGCTTTAAGTTACAAACCAAATTCACCAATAGAGTACAAACTAGACTTTGCTGAACAATGGTTGACTATGCCACAAAGAACAAAGAAATTAAGAACGAATTTAGTAATTCCTCCTCTTTATTCAGGGCCACTGCCAATATCCAAGAGGAAATTTGATGATCTCCAAGACTTAAAATCAGTTATAGATAAGGATCACCATTCTTTTTATGATAATCTACCTCATAATTAGTTAGTTACCAGTGTTATCTTATGAATAAATGCATATTCTTCGATTTTTTGGTTTTATTTATTAACAATGAGTTCATACAAACAACTCTTAACTAATAGAAATAAATCTGAGATAAGTGGCACAATATCGTATCTCAAGTAAAACATGGTACACAAAAAAAATTGGTACCTAGTCTGATTATAATTGTCCTATTTCAACTCAATTCAGTCCTGGTTAAATATATTTGTAATTCCCACAACGGAATTTTCTAGCAGTTTTTATGAGCTCCTATAAAGTTACGCATTTTGAGTTACGATTTTTTGTAAAAGTACCGACGAAATGTTACTTCGAAACTTAAAATCGAATCTAATCAATACTATAACAATGTCCGAAATGAACATAATTAAACCGTGTGATGTTGTGGGGACAGCAGATAAGAACGAAGTTCCTTATTACATTAATATTAATTTCAAGTTCTAGTCGAGGTAAAAAGAAAATAATTATTCAGGTACAATTTTTTTATTATGATTTTTGTAGTGAAAACTTCTTTACTTCTTCTTCTTCGTTGAGCACTTTTGGTAGCGGATAAAAATGTGGATTCGCGGCGTCTTCGACATGCATGTCGCCGACATGCTCGCGTTGTTACGAAGACAAAAGGTCTTAAATATAAATATACTACATTCGAAATTAAACTTTAATGTGTTAAGGTTTATATTTTAAGTTTTTTTTAATATTTAGGAATCATTATTATTATTATTTATTATTTATACATTCTTTACCAGTAACTTAAAAATAAAACATAAACATTGAAAGGACATGCACAAGGACAACTTATCTCTTGAAGAGATTTCTTCCAGATGCCCCAGAATGTGAGAATAGTGAAACATATAAGTTAAAACTGTGTAGGTACTTATTAAAGAAACGAAAACTTTCCGATTTAAATACATTAAAATTAAAGTAAATACAGAATTAAATAATGTTTAACAAGATGTTATATAAACTTAAACAACAGGTACATATACGTATATCATACTATACACATAATATAATATATATATATATATATATATATATATATATATATATATATATATCAATATATATGTCCAGACTGCTTCAGTCTGGACTTAAATGCACCCACGGATGGACTTTCGCGGATATTCCCTGGAAGAGAATTCCAGAGACACGCTGCAACCACTGCAAACGACTTTGCGTAGAAAATGGTGTTGCACGTGGGCACTTCTAGTGTCTTAACCGTTACACAGGCACGCAACGGTCTTAATCGGAGAGGAGCATCCTGAAAACGCTCGCGTAAATATGGAGGGGGATATCATTGTGAATAAAATAAAAGTGTTAAGACAGTTTTGTAAAGTAGTTTTTGATTTTTATCGATAAAACAAAAATTGGCAGTCATAGGGACTGCCGATAGAAGTGAAAACGAATATAATATACTTATAAATTATTTTTTTCCTTTTTTTTAATATATATTTTTTTAATATAAACCTTAACACCAAATCATTAAAGTTTAATTACGAATGTTCGTTAAAAAAATCTTACTGCACGCATTTTCGTTACGGACGTTTTTTGGCAGCTAGGTTACCCCTCCGCATAGTACCATAAGGAACTTCGTTCCAATAAAAAACACGACTACCCAGGGCTATATTGAATCATGTTTTCAAAAATGTATGTATTTATGGATGATGTAAGGATTCTAAAGATTTAATCAAATCAAAGATTTTACAAATCTGTCCAGGCATTTACAAGTTATGGTGAAATTAAAAAACTAACGTACATAATAGATACATGAACCCTGAAAACATTACACTGCTTTTTCTTTTTTAAGAAAAGAGCAACTGCTGCGTTTCTTGCCGGCTCTTCTAAGGAGGAAAACAATAATTTTGAATTTTCGACATTACCGCATCCGACCACTTACTTCGCTCTATGGTACGGTGATACGTATCGGTGAAAACTAGAATGGTATAAGAGATGGCGCCACGGAATATTGAGACGCAATGAAATGACGCGAGATGGCGCGTTGATGACCTCATGCCATGTTCAATAAGTTCAGTCCATTTCCACTAGTTGGCGGGAAAATAAATATGAAAGTGAATCGTGAGCGAAGGGACGCTCAACGCTCAAGGCCATTGGCAACTTGGAGGCCCTTAACGACAGATATTACGATTAAATTAAAAATAAATAAAATAACAAAGTATGTAGTTTAAGAATGAGTATAAGAATTAAGCTGTTAATCTATGGCACTAACTAATCAATCAATCCAATATCTTTATAACACCTCGATAAAAGATGGCGGCCTCAAAACAGCTGTACTGTTTGGCAGCCATTATTCAGGTCAAAAGTGTGATTCATTTCGATAGACGAGGGATAACTATAACAACAAGACATCCCTAAATTATAACAATAAACACAAAAAAACATCCTTAACATTCAAGAAGACCTTAAATTTAAAGAAGCTCAGGTTCACACAAGATAATATGATCATACTCGTTTTCTAGACCTAGTGCTAGTTGGAGTGATAGCGGCTTTCTATTCGTTAACTTCCATCAAAGACTTCGTTAACTTCTAGAAGACCTGGTATTTGACATATTCTCGGTGGCCGGTGTCTGTCTGGTCTTGCTTCTACTTCTAACCGGAGTGACATTTTCTAGTCTAGACGTAAAGCTAAATTAGAAAGATGCGGATCTTGCCTTTCTAATTTAGCTTTACGTCTAGACGAGCGTCTGTTTTCTTGATCTCCTCCAAGTGCTTCCATATCTGTTGTCATCAAATTCTCTACAGCATTATGTAAGCTCCCTCTTAGTTTCCTAGTTGAACGTCTGTATTATTTTTCTTCTGCGTGTGTTTCTGTATCTAATACAGAGTTTTCTTCGGCATTATGTAAACTGGCCCTCAGTTTCCTAGTTGAACGTCTATTTTCTTTTTCTTCTGCATGTGTTTCTGTAACTAACTCTGATACGTCTTCAGCTTCAAGGTGCAGGAAAAATGCGTTCTTCGAGGAAAATCAGGGAGAGTTTGCATACAAACGCCTTTTTCCTTTCACTTCAGCGAGTTTTTCTGCATCAGTGGTCTGCAAATTAACTTCGACATTTGGTAAATTATCCGATATTTTTAAATCTTCCAAGTTCGGTAACTTTTGCGATTTCGGAGACTTCTCCAAACTCTGTGAATTCTCCAAATTGGGTAGGAACACAATTTGGAGAATTCACTGAGTTTGGAGAAGTTCATCCATTCTTCATTCCATCCTTGGAAGAACAGGATTCTGATGGATTCTGGGATGTGTCCTAATCCTGTAATTTCTCCACACCAGATATCTGTCCATCGTCGCTGGTTGGACTGGAATTGCTGGCCGTGTCCATATTGAACAGTTTAAATGATATCTTCCTGGCGACTTTAGTTGCCGTCGACTTTAATATACTCTTTCCCCGGAAAGAGTATATTAAAATCGAACAACAACACGTAAACCAAGTTAACGGGCGTGAGGGGAACGTCGGCCTGGAAAGAAACAAATAAAAAAAAATAGATAAACAAAGCAAGGTTAATAACTTCATCATACCACTCATACCCTTAGTGTACCCTTACTATACGATTTTAAATAAGTCACAAATTGATTGCTAGCAATTTTATAGCTGGCTGTGGGTGTATACAGCTGATATACAGCTTAAAATTGTAAATACCGTTAGATTATAATCTATCTCGCGATCTTGTGAACCGTTCAATGTTCTGAGTGTAAATTTTTTAAATATTTATTGTTTTTACGTTTTCTTGATCTTTTAGGCTAGGTTAGGGTTAGACATAAATATTCAGGTATTACTTAGGTTCTATCGGATAAATATCTAATAGATTATAATCACACGGTTACGGTTCACAATCTATCGACAGCTTACAATCTCGCGAAGATAGATTGCTAACGGTAATAATTGCATTTAGTTTCAATCTGATACTACAGAAAAATTAACGCTACAATAATAAATAGGGAACTTACATAATTTAAAGGGTGTGGTAATGCAGTTAACTGCCTCGTTGGTCTAGCGGTTAGCATAGTCGACTGCGGATCACGAGGTCCTGGGTTCGATTCCCGGTCGGGCATAAAAATTGTTAGGTATTGGGTTTTTCAATTAAGAAATTCTCAGCGCCAGCCCGGAATTGGAAGTTGGCGGTGTTTCACCAGAATTTGATGACAACACATATGGAAGCACTTGGAGGAGATCAAGAAAACAGACGCTCGTCTAGACGTAAAGCTAAATTAGAAAGGCAAGATCCACATCTTTCTAATTTAACTTTACGTCTAGACTAGAAAATGTCACTCCGGTTAGAAGTAGAAGCAAGACCAGACAGACACCGACCACCGAGAATATGGCAAATACCAGGTCTTCTAGAAGTTAACGAAATCATTGATGGAAGTTAACGAAGAGAAAGCCGCTATCACTCCAACTAGCACTATGTCTAGAAGACGAGTATGATCATATTATCTTGTGTGAACCTGAGCTTCTTTAAATTTAAGGTCTTCTTGAATGTTAAGGATGTTTTTTTGTGTTTATTGTTATAATTTAGGGATGTCTTGTTGTTATAGTCTCGCCTATCGAAATGAATCACACTATTGACCTGAATAATGGCTGCCAAACAGTACAGCTGTTTTGAGGCCGCCATCTTTTATCGAGGTGTTTTAAAGCGATTGATTGATTGATTAGTTAGTGGCATAGATTAACAGCTTAATTCTTATACTCATTCTTAAACTACATACTTTGTTCTTTTATTTATTTTTAATTTAATCGTATAGATTATAGAAGTTTACTTTAACATCGTGTAGGTTGTAACCAACCTGACGGGGTCCCTAAGCATCTACACCTCTCTCCACTTATAAAATTCAATATTTCTTTTAAAATGGCACGTGATACATCTAGCAGTAAGACCTCACAACATTGCTGTGTCCATAATAAACCAAGATCTTTTAGAGTTTCGGAAGCCTCAAATTCAATCAACCCAACGATCTGCTTATACACCGATTTAGATGTAATTCAGTTAACTTAAAACAGGCATTAAGTAACGTGTTCTCGGGATAACGAGATATTTACACTCGGACTATGAGAGCTTATGGAACAACACAAATGTTGTTCCATAAGATCACCGTGAAACCATCTAACCTAACGGTAGCATCCTCCTTTATAACCTTTTATAAAGGAAAGGAAGATGCTTTGAATGGCATCATTTATATTGTCTAAAAAATAAATGATGGTTGGAATTGGCTCCGCCCCGCCACCAACGGTAGGCTTCTTCCTTCCTTTGATACTCCAAAAGGCATATCAATACATGGACTAATAAGTCTCATGGACTACCAAAAGTCAACAGCCTCCCCCCCATTTAACTACTTGGTCATCAACCGCGAAAATAGCGCAACGTATGTACGAGCATACTTTAGAGTGGTGCGTTCCACTTATGTCAGCATTTAGCTGGATAATTACATTTTTAAAGTGATGTACTCTCACATATACCTGTAATAGGTTTCAAAGATTGCACTGCAGGGATGTTCGTCGCAACGAAACAGAGCCCACAGGCGTGATGCAACCTTCAGTAATAATACGTTAGATCAAACACAGCGCGAAACCACCACGGGTAGTAGGATGTCGTTTGTGCGTAACATGGTCGTGAGCCAATGTGCCGCAGCATAGGTCGTGAATCTATGCATTTACAAGTAACATGGGTCGTGAATCCATGAACCTGCAATTAGTATAGTAGCATAGGTCGTGAATCCATGCAACTATACAAATATAAGTGTCGAAGTTGAGTCAGCGTAGTGCAAAATGTAGTTAGGTATCTGGTGCATCATACGCATAATCCAACCTTGAGCAATAGTAAACAGCGTCCTACCAACCATGGTAAGTTATCGTTCGAGCATAGCGAACGTCGTAATTTGGACAATAAGAAAGTCGGCGTTGATCGCAAGGCAAAGTCAGACGTACTGCAGAACGCACAAGTGCACGCGAAGCACACTGCGCACAGAAAGCAAGCTCTCTGAGGTTCAACAACAAACCAATCCCATCTTAACGTCCAACTAGGTAGACATAAAGACAGAACCAGCCGTGCCGAGGCATCGCTAAAGCGAAATACCGTACGCTCTACAGGCCCAACTCAACCTGCAATGATAATTTGTTGGTATGGTTTATACATGTAATTACGTTATATTTTAAATATGTTATAAATCCACCATAGGCAGATTGAATATCGTCGGATATATTAGCTGTCCAAGCAGGTTCACGAAGTACATAGGTAGTACTAAGGTTCATTCCAGGCAGCATCCAACTAAACAGTGGTTATTGTTTATTGCATATACCTATAATTACATAAAATAATAATTTTATGTATCGCGCTCCCAGAGGCAACCAATACTAGTTTACGTCGTCGTAATCGTCGTTGTGCATAATATATTATTGTTGTTAATGACACTGGCGTTACAAAATTCGTTGAAGCTTGTACTTCGTTGTACATATACACCATGCCTCGTCTTCCCCGAGTGGTCCCTGCGACGTTAAACTCATTAGTAAGTGTCCAAAATCGCACCTCCAATATATCAGAATATATACTATTATTCTATTATTGTTTTAATATTATTTTATCATTATAATATATTATTATAATTTTTTTTTTTCATAAATTATATTTCACTAATTAGTAAGATACGTATAGTTACAAGGTATTGTTTTAAAGATGATAATATTAGCACTTTTACATTTTTTTTTCTCTATTTACTTGCGTTTCGTTAGTACAGAATTACATTTCTATATTTTTATATTATTGTCATGACATTTAGCTTGTAATTATTATAATATTGTATTTAAGCCATAGAGGCAGTAATAAATAAGGAAGTTTACTATATAAACGCGACTGAGACAAATATGGTGGTCGTTGGTTAACAAGTTCGTATGTCGTTTGTTTCCCTATTAAAATGGCTGGCCTTATAAAACCCGGTAACGCGATGAGAAATGATAATGATAAATGATTTATTTATTTCACGTAGGACAACTTGTGTCTCTTATTAAACGTTAAGACTCTACCACCGGTTCGGAAAGCTGATTCTCCTGAGAAGAGCCGGCAAGAAACGCAGCAGTTGCTCTTTTCTTTTGCGATTTAAACGTAGTATATGATTCGTGTACCATAAAAGAAACAGAAACAATATCTATATCTTTTCTTGGAATAACCCTAGATAAATATTGCAATTGGAAGTCTCACGTTGAAATTCTGTGCCAAAAAATAGACCGATTTATATACGTCCTAAAGAGACTTATTACTTACACATGTTTCGTCAATTTTACGTTATGGTTTGGTTTTGTGGGGAAACTCAACAGATGCGATAAAGGTGTTTATTAAGCAAAAGGCTTGCATGAGGTCTATTTTCCGGGCCGACCCTTTTGACAGCTGCAAACCACTGTTTAGGAAACATAAAATATTGCCACTGCCAAGTCTTTATATATATGAAGCATTGCTTTTCGTAAAAAACATCCCAATCTGTTCCCTACACTGAGTGAAAAGTGTCCAAACAGAAGAGGTAGGCCACAAAATAGACTCTGGGTGCCACCAAGAAGGTTGGCCCTATGCGCAAAGAATTCACATTGTATGGCTGTGACTTTGTTCAATAAACTACCAATTTGCCATTGGGATCTGCCAATGGTACGGTTTAAACGAGTAATTTTTGACATTTTAAATAGGGAGAGTTACTATAGTGTGAGTGAATACCTTAATGACTGTTTATCTGGATAAATTGTAATATTTTAATAACTAATTTTCTATAAGGTTTAATGTGTGTCAAAAGGTTTGTGGTTTGACACAATTCAACAATTTAGATAATTTGTTTGACTTTGCACACGCTGATGCGCTTCAATTAATAAAAATAAATGAGGATAGAATCTTTTTACAGCGTTAAAGAGAACCAGGCCGACGTTCACTTAGCAGGAGTTGATAAAAAATTGACTGATAGAGAGGAACGAGCGCGCTTGCTTGTTGAGAGAGAACGTCTGCTTGTTCATCGTAATATCCTCCGTTAAACCATGGCTTCAATGCACTTCAGCAATAGAATCACCTTACCAAGATTTGTGCTTTTTGAAATAAAGTCTTACGAGAAAATTGATATAACGATCTCAAAAACAGCCTTGCAGAAGATTACTATGCATTTGTGGTATTTGACTGACGAAGTTTCTATATTATCACTGTTTGATGATGATGTGGACCAAGAAACCAAAGTTAAAATGGTTTAAAATTTAACCAACGAGGAAGAAATAACTCATAGAAAACGATACATCCCATCGAAAGAAGAACTTTGCGGTTCATTGTATGGTAATTTTAGTAAAGAACATTGACATTAATAGAAAAATAAATTTTCACTTTCGTTTCCTGCGAAAGTATATTTTTTTAACACTCTTATTTTGTTTCAGAAATAAATATCTCTGACTTCATTTCAGTAAAAATCAAGTCCTTGTTCAACCGCCTTAAAATTGAAGACAGTTTTCTACATGAATGTCCTAATTTTATTTCATGTAATCTGATTTATATGTTTTAATTTTAATTTAAAATATTAATTTCAATATAATGTAACAATTAAGATAAGGTAACTTATTGTAATGTACTTAATTACTGTAATTTTATTAATTGTAAAAATGTACTTGCTTCGCCCTAACAGGGCTAAATATGCAAAATAAATGAATATGAATATGAATACTTTGTGGTCAAATAATGCTTCGTTTCAAGAAGCTAGAAAAAAGTTTCGGCACTGAAGGTAGCAAACGATCTAGCCGAAAGAGCGAATAAGTTGATAAAAGACTTTCATGGATTAATATGGAGGAATAAAATCAATTTTTATTACGTTGCGTACAAGAACACCGGATCCTGGCTCTAAAAAACAAACGTTGAAAAGAAAATTTGAACAGTAATAATATTTTTTAATGTAAATTAATAAATAATATACTATTTGGGTGTATTGGAGTTTTAATTATGTAATAAAAATTAAGTTCTTAATTTCTCCTACATTCATGTCAAAAGTTTGGCATCAAGTCGGCACGGGTTATCGTTGTCCAATCGCAATAATATTTATTATTTGAGTCAATGAGGTCAATACGAATAAAAATAGAGGGTATGCGTATTTAATTTCGCGAAAAAAAAAAAATCCCTTATGTCTTGGAACACCCTACTGTCCATCGTCGCTGGTTGGACTGGAATCGCTGGCCGTGTCCATATTGAACAGTTTAAATGATATCTTGCTGGTGACTTTAGTTGCCGTGTTGTTGTTCGATTTTAGAATACTCTTTCCAGGGGTCATACCCAAGTTAACGGGCGTGAGGGGAACGTCGGCCTGGAAAGAAACAAATAAAAAAAATATAGATAAACAAAGCAAGGTCAATAACTTCATCATACCACTCAATACCAGTAGTGTACCCTTACTATACGATTTTAAATAAGTCACAAATTGATTGCTAGCAATTTTATAGCTGGCTGTGGGTGTATACAGCTGATATACAGCTTAAAATTGTAAATACCGTTAGATTATAATCTATCTCGCTATATTGTGAACCGTTCAATGTTCTGTCAATTTTTGAAATATTTATTGTATTTACGTTTTCTCGATCTTTTAGGCTAGGTTAGGGTTAGACATAAATATTCAGGTATTACTTAGGTTCTATCGGATAAATATCTAATAGATTATAATCACACGGTTACGGTTCACAATCTATCGACAGCTTACAATCTCGCGAAGATAGATTGCTAACGGTAATAATTGCATTTAGTTTCAATCTGATACTACAGAAAAATTAACGCTACAATAATAAATAGGGAACTTACATAATTTAAAGGGTGTGGGAATGCAGTTAACTGCCTCGTTGGTCTAGCGGTTAGCATAGTCGACTGCGGATCACGAGGTCCTAGGTTCGATTCACGGTCGGGCATAAAAATTGTTAGGTATTGGGTTTTTCAATTAAGAAATTCTCAGCGCCAGCCCGGAATTGGAAGTTGGCGGTGAGTCACCCCCGTGCCTCGGAGAGCACGTTAAGCCGTCGGTCCCTGTTACTATCACTAACATGATAATAGTCGTTAAGGCCCGCCAACCCGCATTAGAGCAGCGTGGTGGGTCTAAGCTCTAATTCCCTCTCTCATATGAGAGTGGAGGCCTGTGCCCAGCAGTGGGACGTTAATAGGCTGTAGTAGTGGTGGTGGTGGTGGTGGTGGTAATGCAGCAGAAATTTAAACTTCTTTCACTTGGTACTTTACATGCACAACACCTCTAAAAGATGGCTGCCTTAAAATAGCTGTTCTGTTTGACGGCCAGTTTAAGTAACATCCAAGTTTCAAGCCAAAGAAGGTATATAAGTAAGTAAAGTCAAGTAAGCTCTTCTTGAGGCATCTAAAGAAGTATTCCTTCATAAATGCTAATATTAGGATGTAAAGGTTCTCCTTTTTTAATATAGGTACCTTCAAATCAAGAGTGAATAGGCATCTTCTAGGCAAGCGCGCTCGCCCTTAGGCTGTATCACCACTTGCAAGCAAGTCTGATTGCAGCCAAGCGCTAGCCTATATATAAAAAAAGGTATAAATCAACAACTTACTTCACAAACTTCTCCATCTTCAATGTCGACATTTTTGCCAATCAGTGAAGCGCGCATCATAGCATAGGAGCTCTGTGAAGAGAAAATAAATATTAAAGGTGTTTGAATATTTTTTGGCTTAATCACCGTTTCGCCATTTTATTTTATTTCTGAAATATCGGCCACTCATAAAACCTGTATTAATCAATAGCTCGCAATAACACAAGCGTTATATGAGACCAAATCATATAAAGCGTCAGCTTTCCGAGGTATAATTACTATGTTACCCAACAGTGGCGTGCAGCCATAGTGATTGCGGTCATGGAGCCATAAATAAATGCACTGCTTACCCAAATGGAAATACGTCAATGCTAATTTTTCATCAAAACAACTAGTAAACTAACTAATGCCGTTAGTAACTTTCTATGACGTTTTCAAACATTGTTATCGAGTAGACACGCAACGTTCATAAGAATAGTCACGATATTTTGATTTTAACAGCTCTGACTCTCTGTATAATAAATTCAAAACTGCGCTGCTGTACATGAGAGTGTAAAACACAGTCTCGCATTTCTATATTCGCTATTCCAATATATAGCTACTTATATATTTTATATTTTATAGCTACTTTTTATCCCGGAAAATTAAAATAATAGTAACTATTATTTAAACAGCTGCTTAGGGGTCATCCCTAATGTACGTCATACTAATTTCGTGATATTTTGACCCCTTCCCGTCCTTGTTGAATGAGACACCCCTCCCTAGTGACGTCACCTATCATGCAATTTTACATCTAGAAACATCTAGAAAACTCGCCAACAAATAATTTAAACCTTACAGATACAGATAGAGTTGGAAATATTTTAAGTTTTTCGTTAATAGTTCAAATTTGGCATTTTAACACTTAGGTGTATAAGATTTTGAAATGTGACGTCACGAAACTTGTCACGCTTCGTCGACCCTCACCCCCCTTAACGTGTGACGTACTCTATTGTTAGGCCGAGAGAGACAAATAACGTTAGTGCTGCCCTGCTCTGACTGGTCGAGACTGCATTATTGTACTCTGTAATGAGTGGAGATGGATCCATGATCTATGGTTGACTCGGCAATGACGCCGACTGTAATAATCGTGTGGAATTATTTAATAAAAAGGCGATTTATTGAAGAACCAGTGTTTCGTCTTGTACTATGGATGATCCCATACCTTCTTAGCAGACGCCTTCCTGGTTTCGCTGGAGAGCACGCTCTTCAGCAGGCTGGGCTTGCGGCGCGGGGTGGCGGGGCCGGGGGCGGCGGGGGACTTTACCGGCGACTGCACGCTGAAGAAACCCGCCTCGAATGTCTTTGTGGTGTTCGTGTTAGCTTGCTTTGCTTTTCTGGCAGCTGGGAACCACAATTTTGTTTTTATCCACTACAAGCTAGCCCTTGACTGCGATCTCACCTGATGGTAAGTGATGATGCAGTCTAAGATGGTAGCGGACTAACCTGTTAGGGACATGGCAATTATATTAAACCCATACCCCTTCGGTTTCTACACGGCATCGTACCGGAACGCTAAATCGCTTGGCGGCACGTCTTTGCCGGTAGGGTGGTAACTAGCCACGGCCGAAGCCTCCCACCAGACCACACCAGGGTGTGGTCCGGTAATTAAAAATTTTAGGTTTTAAAAAAGCGATCATACGGAACAGGATTGCGGGTTTCTGGCAAACTGTCCGTAATTGTAATAATAGTATGATCAGTATCGTCGCTCAGGCATCCCCTGACAACGTGTTTTTTAAACACTGGTTGAAAGTGCACCAGACTCAGAACACTAAAGTGACTTAATATACCTATGGTATTTTAATGAATTAGTATCCTACGTTTTAATTCTATATTTTTATTTTTATTTTTGTATTCTGTATTTTATTTTGTATTTTGTATTATGGGTCCCTACCTGAAATAATAACAATTTATTTATTATTATTAAAAATTATAAAATAAAACCTCTATAACTCACTTGTGAATAATAGTAATGAAAAGTCACAGTTTGATTATAGGTGTCATTATGTGCCTAATTGCGGTGAAATTAGAGTCACTTTACGAGCAAGTGTGTTGAAAAGTATATATGTCACAGTAACATTGTGAAAACCGTTAGATTGTTATCTATCTAGGGAAATTGTAAACTGCCGAAAGATTACAATTTAACGCAATATTTTTCGGTAGATTGTAATCTGTTCGGTATGTTAACCCGAGAGAACCTAAGGGCACTACCTGATTATTTATGTAACCTAACCTACAAGAAAGAGACAAGAAAACGTAAATACAATGAATATTTCAAAAATTGACACTCAGAACATTGAACAATCTGTCGGTTCACAATCTGTCGACAGTTCACAATCTATCGAAATAAAAAGCGTTAGATTGCAATCTGACGGTTTTCTCAATCTTACGGTGACATAAACATACATACATACATCACTGGTATAAAATAACGGACAAGATTATATTGAAGGTAAAAATCGTAAGTTACTCATACATGCGACTTATATGAGTAAAACTTAGAAGTGCAATTGCTTAGAATTAATTTCTGGCATGTCGAAGTACTAAACAAAAACGTTAAAACTATCGTGAGTGATATTCATTTTAACTATACAAAACTACCGGTTAAACTCACGTGACTCACGTGTTATGTCTGAAAGGTGAAGAAGTTTCGAAGCCGTTCGAGGCCCTTATTTGTTCGCGCGTCGCGGCCGCTTAAGACTGCGGGCTGCGTGCCGTATAGCTCTCTGCGAGGGGTGTTGAGGTAAACTAACGTTGTTCGATGGTTCTTACCTGCGATAATGTCCTTCAAGCGGTTGTTAGGCGCGGGACGGGCGCGCTCCGCCGGCTTTGGTTGCGACGGCTTAGTTTGTGGCAGCTTGGGTTGTGAAGGCTTGGGTTGTTGCGGCTTGGGGCGTCGCGCGACGTCGAGCGGCTCTACACTCGCCCAGCCACTAGCGCGTGACAGTTCCAACTTTTTAAAACGGATGTCTACGTTTTCAACCTTTAGGAAAAGAAACGGATATCCGATACACACACAAACAAAACGCACGTAAATATTATTATTTTGAAAATTGATGGCATTATTTTCGAAAATACAATGAATATTTCAAAAATTGACACTCAGAACATTTAACGATTCACAATCTGTCGACAGTTTCCAATTTCGCTAGTAAGATTATTATCTGACGGTTTTCGCAATCTTACGGTGACACATACATACATGTGCGCTATGGTATAATAGCGTGCTATAATGTTGAGCTAGGTGCTATATTAACCCCCTCTAATACCTATCATACCTACAACTGTCCGAGCCAAACTCAGGACAGTTGTAGGTATGATAACAGGACACTGTCCTCTAAACAAACACCTATTTATTCTAGGTATCACCGACAGCCCTCTATGCAGAGCCTGCATGGAGAGCGACGAGATACCGAAACACGTGCTGCTCGAGTGCAGCGGTGTTTCCACCCAACGAGAAGCCTACATTGGCTCCCCAGAAACACTACCGGAAGTCCTCGCCGACCTGGGCGGCCTGCTTGGATTCTGGAGTGAGCTCGGTTGGCTGGAGTGATCTAGCAGGGACTCGCACCAGTGGTTTTCACGCACAGCGGACGCCTACGTTTCAAGTGCGGAAAATAATCCCAGGACCTGAAGAAGAAGAACCCCCTCTAACCTGCAGAAACACCTTGAAATGTAGAAATTGCCTAAGTTACTACAGAGTAAATAGTAAAGCAACCTAAAGTACGGCCATTTTAAGCGCGGACAAAATGTAAACAAACAAACGAGAGGTCGTTCGCCTAATGAAGGGGTAAACAACACTTTGGTCTTCTGTAAAAAATAATATAATCTATCGGCTCCTTGTACGGAGTCTATCTTTTTATTCTTGTATTGTAATTGATTCGTTTGTAATCAACTTTAAAAAAAGGAGGAGGTATAAGCAATTGGACCCAGATGTACCTATGTATGTATTGAGGTACCGTCAAGGGCTACGTTTACGTATTTATTAATATGTTTGAAGATAAAGCCCGGAATTTTTGATCTTAGAAACTAATCACTCGTAGCCGTTGTAGTTTAGTAAACACAAACAGTAGTTATTTTTCAGTCATTAGTAGCAGAATTCGGTTGTTTTGCTTCCAATCTGAGCAACTCTGTGATTTGGAAAGTCGATAGATATGATTATTATATTATGTTTAATTCAAAGGCAAAGAAAATAAACAAATGAAGTAATTATTCATGTTTTTATTATTATTTTTTTCACAAATTCTTAAGGTTCACGTAGCAATTGTGTAATTATTCGCAACATTAATTGATCGTTGATTACTGAACTACTAAGTACATAATATATTTACATACGTTAGTACTACTATAGTACATTATGAATCATGATGTACCGACGCGTAAAATGTTACTTACACCTATGTTTCGGTGGTAAGACGTCACGACTTTTATTATGAAATCCACTGTCGACCACGTAACCGCGTCTATTCATATGCGCGAAAGAGACAGTTATAGTTTTGGCTTAGTTAGTTCGTTTCGTGAGGGTTTCATAGTGAAGGTGCGTCAATGAACTTTTGTCCGCGGTTAAAATGGCCGTACTATAGGTAGCTGAAATAAGTACCGACCTAGAACAGTCTTCGACCCCCATGTCGAAGGAAAAAAGGGAGGAATACATATAAAAATAAAATAAAAACCTGCAGAAACACCATGTCCCAGAAGCCCTGCAGGTCTGTGCGGGTGACCAGCGCCTGTCCGGGCTCGGGCCGCTCGCAGCGCTGCAGCAGAGAAGCGAACTGCTGCAGCTTTTGCGACATCAGCAGCCGCGCCTGGCCCACCGCCGCCAGCACCGCTTCCTGACAACACACGTCACTTGACAAACTAGCTAATACTAATATTCAAATAAATATTATAAATGCGAAAGTTTGGACGGAGCATTGGATGTATGGATGTTTGTTACTCAATCACGACCGAACGGCTGAACGGATTTGGATGAAATTTGGCACCGATATAAATTGTACTCTGGAATAACACATAGGCTACTTTTTATCCCGGAAAATTAAGGAGTTCCCGCCGGAACCAAAAATCCTCAATCCACGCGGACTTAGTCGCGGGCATCAGCTAGTAATAATAATTGCCGAGCGAAGCGAAGGTCTCTGAGTCTACTTGGGTGAATTGGCACTTGTCCGTCCGTCCGTCCGTCCGTCTGTCAGAGCATTATAACTTCTGAATTACTGAACGCAATTACTTCAGCTTTAAATATAATATGTAAACCTCCCGCCGAATATGGCTTAAAAAATAATAAAAATCTTTATTTCAGGGAGGCTCTCATAGAAGCGAATTCGAAGTAAAATATTTTTTATAAAGTTACATAGGGTTGCGGTATATCATTTTAAAGATAATTAGGAATAGAGTCGGAAAATATATTTTTTTTATTTTTTCCCCCAAAATTGACGAAATGGGGGGCTTTCAAAATGGTGATTTTCTAACGTCCAAAGATGACCTCAGAACTCTAAATTTTCTGAAAGGATGAGCCTGAAACTTGATCAATTATTTCAATTATATCCTGTACTTGAACAACAAATACTAAAATAAGATAAATATTGTAAGGAAACGGAATTATTTAATTTTTAATGAGCTTCAGTATTTTTAACAGAACTTCACATTTATGTCAATAGATGGCGCCGCGAGGTCTCAGTTCGGGGCGAACCACTAGTTTATTTACACCACCTGTTACTTTGTTTTTTTACAATTTATACCTACTTAGTCATAAGTTCGTTTTGTTAGTTGAATTAGTGAACATATTGAGATTTAAAGGTAAGTGTTAGTCAGTAATTTTAGCTTGAGATGGATCCCATATCCTGGGTGAAAGCCTTCTCCATTGTTTGCCATGTTTTTCGGTCTTTTGCCACCGGAATCCAATTTTCTCCAGCAATCTACACAAATATTATAAATGCAAAAGTTTGGATGGATGGATAAGCCGTGGCAACCTGCATTGGAGCAGTGTTACGTCCGCAAGTTCGCGGAGCTAATATATATAATCAAAACCCTAATCTAACGAAAAATATAAAATGTATGGGAAGGGAAATGTTACCTTGTGGAGTGTCCTCGTCGGTGTATCGGGCCCGATTCTTCTAGTCGAGTTTGCACTTCACTTTGTGTATGTATGTAGTACTTAGGTGGGTGAATGTATGTAGTAATATATTATGATAAATAATGCCGAAAATATATTCCAAATGGGGAGCCGAAAAACGTTATTCGAAACCAACCGAAAAATGCAAGCAGAATCAAAGCAATGACAGACAACGTCATCTGTCAGAATACGACATTTGACGTTTAGGGTTGCCGTTCAACAATGATACTAATAATTAAACATTAATACCTAACAAGCAGTGTGATGGGTCTAAGCTCCAATTACCTTTCTGTGAGTGTGGACGCCTGTGCCCAGCAGTGGGACATTAAAGGGCTTTAGTGAATAGTGGATCGATGGATGTTTGTTACTAACTCACAGCAGAACAGCTGAACAAGATATGTATGAAATTGCTACTTTTTATCCCGGAAAATTAAAGAGTGCGGGAACCCAAAAACCTCAATCCATGCAGGCAATGTCAGTCGGACATAGCTAGTTTTGCAATTTAAAATAAAAAGTTTGCCAGTCAGATTCAGCCTTTAATTTGTAATGGCTTTTCACCAACCTGAATCTCATCTGGTAGTGTTGTCTGTTCCAGAATCGTGTCCCATACTTCACACACCTCTGTCATTCGCTTGATCTCAGAGTCTAGCTGCCTCTGGAAGTGCTCCACGCTCATATCACATACATCCTCATCCAGTAAACCTGGAAATATGCAATATGAATCAATATTTTGTAATTTTTACTATAGTGTTTACGGATGGAAGTTTCTAAACTATTGTTAAACTAGATGATCGCCGCGACTTCGTCCACGTGGATATTAATTATTGTCATTAGATAGTGACAGTTTTTATACACATAAAACCGACACCTATTAGTCCCTAAAAAATAGGCATTGTTGGTGAAATCGAGCATCAATTTCCTGTTTGTAAATGTTACATCAAGTGATGTTATAGAGGTTGAAAGGTGTTGGCAGCAAACAATCTGGTATCTTACCCTCATCTATCTTTTTCTTCATTTCCTTTCTTGTATTTTCTTTCCCTCGGGACAAGTAAACACGTGGACTGATCTTTTTCACCTCCTCCTTTATTTGTTGAGGTGTCATCTGTACATGTGTAGCTTTGGGTGATCTTAATTTTTCTTCAGAACTTGACTCACTTTTGGGTACAGGATTCTTTGGTGTGAAAGTTATGAAATCTTTTATGGGAGCATTTTGTTTATGTGGCGTTACTGTTGCATATGCCAACATTTCTGAATCATGGGACGGTTTGTCTTCATCAGTTTCCATATAAGTTGAACAATTAGACAGATCCACGAGCCTTTCAGTTTTTGTAGACGCAGTACTCTTAGAATTATCTTCCTTCTTTGTAGTATTAGCTGTTTTTCTTCCTTTTCTTGGAGTTTTAGTTTTTTTAACACTTGTTTTCTTAGTATTTGTATCACCATCACTCAATGAAGAGCTGGTTGTAGAACTAAAGATTATTTTTGATTTCCTGATCTTTGGATCCTTTAATTGTTGGTTTGCAAGTGGTTTGCTCTTTGGTATAGTCTTTTTCTGTGCATTTAATTCGTTTTGTGTTAATTTCACTGTAGTTTCATCTTTCAATTTACTTTTACTACGTAAGCATCTTGGTTGTTGGTTCGGGACATTAGGACTGACCTTAGCACGTTGTTTCTTGTGTGTTTCATGTTTTTTCTCTTCATATGTAGATAATGTTGGCTTATCGAGGCCTTTTAGCGATGGATTAAAAGGTGCATTTTGGGGTGCAAATGTATATACTTTTTGTGTTTCCTTATTACTAGTCAGGTTACTTCTGGCTGCCTGGGACCTGGTCACCCTGCCTGATGTGCTGGGTAAAGGCCACAATATAGAAGGTGGAGGTTCAAAATTCTTAGAACTCTTTGGTATACCGACCACAAATGGAATTTTCTTCTTTTTTAATGCTTCAACTTTTTTTTTCGCCTTTTCTTCCTTAAATTTTTGCAACTGCAGCCGTCTTTGTTCTATTTTGTTCAATGGTTCTTGTACTGGAGGCTCCGACTCTGGTAACTTTCGGAAGATATCAAAATGAGTTAACCTTGTCTTCCTTTTGTTTTTTATGTCAGACTCCAACCGTTTCTTTACCTGAGAACAGTTAATTAAATGAAATAAACTACTTCCATAGCACTACACCACCAAATGTAGGTACCACTAGAAGATTGTGATATGTTATACATATGTGGGGTAAAGATCTGTTTTGGTTCACATAGGAAAGTTGACCACTGCACAAAGGGCATGTTTAAGGCATCTGTTGTTTAGTATAGTTTATCTCTTTAGGGGCTGTGAAGAAAGATGCGAGAGCGGATCCGCCGCGCAGCTACGGTATTTATTAATGTATTGTGTGTAAAGATGTTATACATTACCCCTTCGGCTACGCTTATTAACTGCATAGGTTTCACTTTGTGTTTGTTCTCGTGCGTCTGCATCCTCAAAAGAGCGCTGAAGCTGAAGTTTCTATCTGAATCTGAAATATTGTCTTTATTTGTAATCATTTCTGCCGAATATAAATTCGTATCATCCAAAAGTTGACTCAGAAAAAACTCTTTTTTTGGATATAATTAAACAAGTTATTTAATGTATTTTCTTACCCATTTCTCATTTGCTTGGACCTGAAAATAGAAAGGAATATGGAAAAGAAACTACAAAACAAATTAGCAAAATGGACACCACAATTGATAGAAATTCAAAATAAAACCGTCATGGCATCCAGAGACAAGTACAAACATTGTTTTTTTTTTATTTATTTTACGGCCCTGGATACAAGCTCTTTAAGGCCTCAAATATTGTTTGTACTTGTCAAACAAGGACCCATAACATCACCATAATTTTTTTTTTAACTTTTTTATAATCGGTTTCAGGGCACTGGGATCCAGCTGAAACGGATCCGGATCTAACTTTTTTTTTTTTATTTAACTGGCTTAACGGCTCTGGATTCCAGTCCTTCTGAGTCCGGATCTAACGTAAACGTTATGTCATAGACAAATACTACCACAAGTTCACAACCTAGGGAAACTATTCTTTATTCATTGCATAAAGTTGATGGAGAGCGCACATAATTGCAGCCAATCCTATATTTTATCGCTATCCCACTTCAACTGCTGATTAAAAGCAATTTATTTTATTTTAATAAGGTATGAGTAGCTTCAAGTAGATATTATGAGTAAGCACTGCAGTGTTTTTATAAAGCTTCGTGTTTAGTCCAAAACATTTTGAATAAATTGTAAACTGTCTGAACTCAGAGCTTTTTCTAATCCAGGTAAGATTTAAAAAAAAATTGCACAAATTGCGTTTGAAGTTGATTTGTTGGTCTTATCGCTTTATTTCATACATCATTAAATAAAAATTACTATATCACATTGTAGTACGTACCTTTATTATTTTTTAAACAATAATTGTATAATTATTTTAATAAATGATATTATACAGTTCCATAAATCAAATAAAATATGGCAATTATATTTTCAGTTTCCGGCTGTCAGCTGATAATAGAGTCGTCGTAATTTGCTTTCCAAAAGTGCCTGCTGAGTGCTGAGTGCTGTATTTCGATTTTCCCAGAGAAAACGTCAGGCACCATTCAACATGGGCTTGAAATACGCAACCAAAAGCTAGTTATAGCTGAAATATTGCTCTAATTGTAGTGTTATTGTTACTTTAGTTTCATTTTGTATGTACATTGTATAACTCTTAAATTAATCGAAAATGGATACGTTTATCTTAGGATACTTCGGTTATGGCGTTTGTTGATCACTAAATAATTTCGTTCGGTTGATAGTTTTCTTTCCATTTGATGTCTGCTTTTAGTTTGTAATCGTATCTTTTGTTCGTGTTTACGTGTAACGTGAAAATGGTGAAGGAGAAGCCCAATTCTATACGGATCTATGACGACGAGGGATTCAGGCGCCGTGCGGCTTGTATATGCGTGCGTTCGGACGCCGAAACGGAGGTTAGCTGTTAAATCGTATCATTTATGCTTATTCGTTAGTGTTTAAGAGTGTTTTCGTCGATTTTACGGCGTGTTTCGTGCGTAGGTGTTACTCGTGACATCGTCCCGGCGGCCCGACAACTGGATTGTGCCTGGCGGCGGCGTGGAGCCAGAAGAGGAGCCATCGGTCACCGCGATGAGGGAGGTGCTGGAGGAGGCCGGCGTCATCGGCAAGCTGGGCAGGTGCCTCGGAGTATTTGAGGTGAGGACATATGACTTATAAGTTATAACCTCTTAATATAGTGACAACAAAGACAACATGCTGATGAAATCGACTATTATTCTTGTTAAATTGGCTCATCTACCTGGCTTTGTAATGTGGAATTTCATCAAATGATTTTTTCTTGTAATTTTTGTCATAGTATATACTTAATATTATGTACACAATATTTAGGAATTAAAACTGCCACTGATCCTTATTCTACCTTAAAATTAAAACCACATTACACTAATATGGGTGTCAAGATGTGAACACACTTAACTATCAGGATGTTGAGTACTGGCTAACAAACAAGTTGGGAACCCCAGTGGGGCCCCAGGGATAATGAGCTTAAAGTAAAACATAAATAACTGTAGACCAACAGAATGATTACTCAGCCTGCATAAACAGATGTAAATTGAAAAAAATATAACAGGGTTCAAAGGTCAAAAGTTAAATACTTAACTGCTGTAATAATTTTATAGGTATAAAGGTTTGGTCATAATATAATAAAATTAACACTAATCACTGATTGATCTCTTTTTGAAGTGAAACTTTAGAATTGTTGTTATTTGAAAATTCAATGAAATGAAAAACTAAAAGAACTCATTCTCTCATAGGCTACTTTTCTGAAGTTTCACTTCTGCTGTGTGTGAATTGCAATGCACACACACACTTTTTTCATTACATGACTAGATAAATACTTTAATGGTCATTAAGTATGGTGAATACGAACTGTTTAGTAGCTATGTAAAGATGAAGCAAGCCCTCACCTGTCAGAGAGAACTATTCAATTTGGCATTATGCAAGTCTGCAGATCAGCATGCCCAGATATTTGTAAGTTTGGATGTTTGTTACTCCTTCACACCACAACAGAACCAGAGGCCATACTGCCAATGCTTAAAGCCATATTGGGGCCAATTCTGTTTAGCACAATTTATAAAGTAAAATGACAGCTCTATTTATATTGCTATCCTTTTCATAATACTCCCTACGGAAAGGGGCAGCACTAGGTTTAGAGCTGTCATTTTAGTTTAGAGATTATGCTATTGGGGCTGATTCTGTTTATCACAATCTCTAAACTAAACTAAAATGGCAGCTATAAATCTAGTTCTGTCCCTCTCCGTAGGAAGTATTATGAAAGGGTTAGCAATATTTGTAATGCTCTAATTTTAGTTTAGTTTAGAGATTGTGCACTAAACTAAAATGGCAGCTTTAAAAATCTAGTTCTGTCCCTTTCCGTAGGAAGTATTATGAAAGGGTTATCAATATTTGTAATGCTCTAATTTTAGTTTAGTTTAGAGATTGTGCACTACAGAATCAGCCCCATTGGCCCCATTGTTTCATTATTTTTGACTTTCGGCAGTATGGCCCCAGTTTTGCTGAAATTTGGAATAGAGGTAGTTTAAATACCCTGAATTAACACATAGGCTACATTTTATCCTGGAAAATTAAAGAGTTCCTTTGTTAATAAAGCACATGTATGCTTAAGTTTGTATTAAAGTAGAAATGAACGCACAAAAGTAAACCCTTTTACTTTTTATTAGGGTTAGGGCACCCTATACCAAAAGGTGCCAAATGCCAATAGGACCCTATTACTAAGCCTCCACTGTCTGTCTGTCCATCCATCTGTCCATCTGTCAGTACCACGCAAGCTACATCTTATGAACTGTAATAGGTAGACAGTTGAAATTTTCTCAGTAGCATCTCATTCTGAGTTTCTTGCCGGCTCTTCTCTTTAGAATCAACTTTCCGAACCCGTGGTAGAGTCTTGACGTATCATAAGTGACACAAGTTGTCCTATGTGAAATAAATAAATCATTTCATTTCATTTCAGTGTGTATTTCTATTGCCGCTATAACAAGAAATAATAAAATTTAAATGAAACCCATAAAAGAAACGCGCTTTCTGAGCACCACTCATTTTTTTACAAAAGTAGGTATCTAAAAAGTCCAACTTGCACTGGCCTGTTATTTTTAATAGCTTGTTTCTACAGATAAATGAGTTATGGCACAGATAATAAACAAAACATTGTAACAATAACAATAAAATTAAATCAATTTGTTAATTGCTTTTAATGTTGGAAAACTAGTAAACGGATATTGTGTTAGTGTAAACTCTGTAATAGGTTTTGTAGGTGTTGATTTTGATTAAGTATCAAATTAATTACTATGTGTCTTCGAGCAATTTCTAGTAGGATTTTTTTTTAATTGGTGATAGGAATTATGTGTGTTTGATTGGTAAACAATTAAAAAAAAAGAAATGTTGATGAAAATATAATTAATGCAAAAATAACACTTGACGAAAGGCTAAAGCTAAAGCTAAGTGCTTGCTTCCTGGAGAAATAGGTCATAAAGAACTTTTTATCCAGGAAAATCAATGAGTGCCCAAGAGATTTTCAAAAGCCTAAATCCAAAGTCTACTCATTTAAGGACTGTCTGCCTAACAGCCAATATAGTTCCTGGAACTTCCTGTTGGCCTGGTCTCTTTGCTTTAATATGATCTCTCCAGGTCAATCTTCTATCCAGGTATAAACCTAGGTATCAGACTGTTGTTTGTTGGGGCAGGATGTGGCTAGTTTGACAGGTGGGCAATCTCCTTTTCTCAGAGCCATTAACTGTATTGTTGATTTAGTCAGGAAACATAAAAGTGTAATCGGTTATTCCAGAACCGCGAGCACAAGCACCGCACTGAGGTGTATGTGATGACTGTCACCCAAGAGCTGGCGGAGTGGGAGGACTCGCGGCTGATGGGGCGTAAGCGCCAGTGGTTCAGCATCGAGGACGCGCTCGCTCAGCTCGCGCTGCACAAGCCCGTGCAGCGCCATTACCTGCAGCAACTACAGCGCTCCAAGCAGAAGCCAGACGCGGACGACCCCGGCAGCTAAGCGCGGCCGCGACAGCTCTATGTCTGATACGACCATGCTTTTGACACGTTTGGCGTACCAAGTATATGCGTTTTAGAATCGTTGTTATTTGAAAATTCGATGAAACCAAAAAGAGACAAATACAGGATCTAGCCTGCGAGAGAATGAGGTAGAATACAAGTTATATTTATCTCATTCTCTCGTACTTTTCTGAAGTTTCACTGCTGCCATGTGTGAATTGCAGACACACACTTTTTTCTTACTAGGGTTCATACATCCTGAGATATACGTTTAATACAATTTAAACACATAATTCGGAAGTGTACCTACCGGGAAGTAGTCATATCGAGCAGAAGCCTTACCGGGTATGGTCATATTGAGAAATAATCGCCTCAAACAGGGCCAAGGGTCAACCATCAGGGCCACATAAAGCGGCGTTTTCCAGCACTTAAAATAACGCAAAATAGTATTTTTTTTAATTACATATTACGTTTTATATCATGTGACCAAAACTCAGAACATAAGTCCCGGCTGTTACAACTTACCAGTATGATCTTTTACGACCTTACATGGTTTGCTGTAATTCCAGTGTAAGTTTTCATCCATATCAACCAAAGTGATTGATCATTCAGATTCAAACATAGAAAATGTGAAACCATAAATAGCACAACATTTTATTGAAAAGTTATTCATCAAAACTAATATTTATTTAAATTAATATTCGTTTTATTTTTTAAGTAATAGTGTATTTTATATATTTTATAATATGAGCCTTGTTGCCTGAAATAAAATTAATAATAAATAAATAAAAATTCTTTGTCTTACACTTCGCTAGCATTTTTAAACCATTTAAATCTAACCAACTCATTGAGCTCGTGCTCCTCAAGTACCGATGGCATATGTTTGAAAACTCCTTATAATTTTATTATTTATTTACGATATTTCAACTAATCTAAGATCTTGTCTCTATATTCAAACAATACTTGGTTTGGTACCCAACAACATTGTATTTAGCCTGTCAAATGTGTCAAAAGAGAAAAGCTTTTTGGAGTGGAAAATAGGCTAAGATCAGAATAAACGCACTGCGTCTTGTAGGCTTTAGATCTGTGCAGTGCCGTCTTTGGCTCGGTCCTAATAATAGGGGTATTTTAATTTTTGACCTTAGAAGCACAATATTATGGAATAACTATTAAAAGCATTAAATTATTATATTCTAAGAAACACTCATTTTAACTTTAATGACTTACTGCTTATTTTTTCATGAATTTTGTTATCCTTCAATAAAAATTGGTGTTCAGTTATAATTTTTGATTTAATTTTTTTTTTTTTTAAATATATAGACTAGCGCTTGGCTGCAATCAGACTTGCATGCAAGAGGTGATGCAGCCTAAGGTGGAGCGCGCTTGCCTAGAAGATGCCTATTCTCTCTTGATTTGAAGGTACCTATATTAAAAGAGGAAGGGAAAACGGAAGCCGGAAGGCTGTTCCATATCCTAGCGGTTCGGATTAAAAACGAGGAAGCAAAACGCTTCGTACGAGCCCGCGGAATTTCGACTGCGTAAGGGTGCAGACCTTGTCGATGCCTTGCGGTTCGATAATAAAAAGGCGACGGAGGAACCAGATCGAATAGTTCTTGAGCACACTCTCCGAAATATATCCTGTAGAATACCGACAGACAGGCAACTTTGCGCCGATGTTCCAAGCTTTGCAGCTTCGAACTGACCAGCGCTTTGTTGCCAATTAGTCTCCTGGCGCGACGATCCACCGAATCCAATGCGTCAAGCTGGTACTTGGCAGAGCCATCCCATAAATGGCTGCAGTACTCCATGCACGATCGAACTTGTGCTTGGTACAGGATAAGAAGCTGTTCCGGCGTGAAGTACCGCTTGACTTTGTTGAGGATGCCAAGTTTCTTACCAGCTGTTTTTGCCTTAGATTTGATGCATTGTCCAAAGTTGAGGTTGGACGATATGTTGATACCGAGGAGCTCGACACTGTCGGTAATTGGAACGGATATATTTCGGAAAGTTGGAGTAAGTGGGAATGAACTCCGTTTCGCGGTGAAAAGAAGCAAGAAGAAGAAGAAAATTTTTTATTCTACTAAATTAATTCCTATATTTTATTCTGCATTAACTAGCCATGGTAATAATAATGGTTTTAGAAACAAAGATAAAAAGTTTCTAAACTATTCAATGAACCTAAGGAAAAAGCACATAAGTCAATACGAGTATATCTTGTAAATGTGCAATATAAAGATTCAACTAATCAACAACTGCAATATTTACTAATTAAATAATTTAATGATAAGAAAGATTGCGCTTCTAGGGTTACTAACTTGTACCATATCCTAGTTATTGACTATTTGATCCAGCTTTTTTTATCTACTGGTTATTTTTAATGGAATTTAAACATGATAACAATATATTGTACGTTAAATTACCATCAATATAATTTAAATATCTAAAAATAATATACTTGGCAACACGCGGTAACAAACTATATATGAGTCGCAGAATTCAAAATAAGATAATAGAATTGGTATATGCGTTTTTAGCTACTAACACCATACAGTAGTCTTACAATTGTCTAGGATACGAAGTAGCGTAAATTAATTTTTTTTTTCAAAAACATGAATACTGATGCTAAACTAGTCCCTCACTCCCTACCTATTCTTTGCTTGTTCTGAATTCTGTGGTAATCAGTGCACGCGGCTTTTTAAAGCAAGTGTCCACTGGAAGTAAAACTTGCAGAAAATAACATTGTTATCACAATGACAGCAGCTTGTGCAAGTTTTATGGTTAGTGACACTTAGCATAATATTTAAGATGCTATGTTTATGCGTCTAAAGTCGCATCTACACCGGTAAATAGCATGCGTCGTGTGTTATTACCCCCAAGGGGCATAAACACGTCCACCCACACCAACGAAAATAATATGTGCTTCCACAATAATACTCGCGGAACACGGCGTACGCTTTTTTTGTGTGGACGCGGCTTTAATTTATTTTAGGAATTGAAATTAACTTAATTCGTGTGAATGTATTTTTGCATGTGTCGTTGAGTGCCGATTGTTTTTTTTTTGTATAGCTTAGCGATCGTGGAGCTCGAAAAGCATCATACATGGCGGCCTTATTTCCTACAATGATAACCTAAAAAGCCTTTAATTATTTACTCTTATTCATGCACTGTACACACGTATAGTGTATGAGTGAGAGGGAATGATTACACATTTTTTATTTGTTTCTATAACGTCATGAGTTATAATATCCCATCATAATATAGTATCGCCCAGAACAAAACTAGAATGCCAGTCATAAGCATGTTTGCCTGAAGGTGCAAACACATAACTGTTGTGTGGTGTGCTTGTAATGTAATCTGACGTGACGATCGACTGACCGACAGTGCGAGAAACAAACTAATACTATAAAAAATCTATGATCCTGATTGCCATTTCTCGAGTTGAACACCACCACAAAG
The DNA here is from genome assembly GCA_923060345.2 of Erebia aethiops. NCBI lineage: Eukaryota > Metazoa > Arthropoda > Insecta > Lepidoptera > Nymphalidae > Erebia > Erebia aethiops. The sequence continues at coordinate 15,348,276 of OV281095.1, read as the reverse complement.
TTATGTATTTGCCGCTTAATTAACTATATTTGAACACTAACAAATGTGATCTTGCTTGTAGGCAAACGGCAGAGAGTCACTAAATACCGTGCTAACTGTCACTATTTTACGATATACGCAATAAAAACATTATAAGTTACAATTTTCATAACGTTACCGAGATAACGTTAATAACGCATAGTCTTTTAATAAAATATGGATAAAAAACTGATATCATATCAATAATTCTTTTTGCAAAAAAAATAGAAAAGAAAAACAATCAAAATATATTCATATGATACACAAGCATGTTAGAATATAATATAACGAATTACCCACGACGCTCGAAAAAGTTATTTTTGTAATTTTGTTATCAAAAAATCTATATTGTTGTGATTCAGAAATTGTAATTTGTAACCATGTTTTCTAATTAAATAGAACAAAAAGTAGATAGACTGCTGAAACAGATTTTTATGTATTAACAATGCACTATAGTTTTTAGTATTAAAAATATTAATAATTAAAGTTATTTATTTACTTAGTTTTGAAGTGGATGTCAAATTTTAATGTGATACGTCTTAGGAATTAATGGTCATGTCAGATCTGTGCACTTCCGAGGTATAATAAAGAGCTGTCAAAGAACCTATTATAATTCGGATTTCGGACATGTGCAAATTAACTGAACTACATTGCCGCTTCTAGAAATAGTCGTAGCCTATTGCGCAACAAATATTGTGAATAGGATATCGATTCAGACATTACACTGTGTCCATTCAGTAGGCATAAGCTTGCGTAACAGCTCTAGAATTAAGTCAAAGACATGACATAAGAACTCAAACTACCCTCAGAAATTATTGGATAGATTCTGTGCACAGATGTAGTACTAACAGATACCGCGCTAGGAACACGGCAGGCGCGCCAACAAAGCAAATACAAAACGAAAAGCAAATACAAATCTCATTTAGTTGGATGCGACGCGTCGAGAAGTTTCGACGTAACGTGTGTTTAAACAAGTTTCTCAAAATAATGCCTTCTTGTGTCTTGAAACACTGTAAAAATTGTTCCCAAAAATTAAAAAAGGATAATGGTGTTTCTTTTCATAGGTAAGAATTTATATTTTCATTCTGTAAGCTTTTTTTCCCTTTTTATTTAATTGCTGATGACTTGAAACACAAAACCTCAACGATATCTATCAGTGTTGCTAATTTACGTTGTAATATTTTCCCTTAAATTAAAGAAGGTGTAAATGAGCTGTTAGTAGATAGTTTTTTTTTTTTGTGAAACAGCTACGCTGCCGGCGTATTTCGAGGTACGCCGATTAGCTTATAGGTACGCCAGCTGCTTTTGAGGTACGTCAGCTACTTTGATGGTACGTAGGCTACTTTTAAGGTACGCCAGCTTCTTTAGAGGTACGCCAGCTACTTTAGAGGTACGTAGGCTACTTTGGTGGTACGCAGGCTACTTTGCTGGTACGCAGGCTACTTTTAAGGTACGCCAGCTACTTTAGAGGTACGCAGGCTACTTTAGAGGTACGCAGGCTACTTTTAAGGTACGCCAGCTACTTTAGAGGTACGCAGGCTACTTTGGAGGTACGTAGGCTACTTTGGTGGTACGCAGGCTACTTTGCTGGTACGCAGGCTACTTTTAAGGTACGCCAGCTACTTTAGAGGTACGCAGGCTACTTTAGAGGTACGCAGGCTACTTTGGAGGTACGTAGGCTACTTTGGTGGTACGCAGGCTACTTTGCTGGTACGCAGGCTACTTTTAAGGTACGCCAGCTACTTTAGAGGTACGCAGGCTACTTTGGAGGTACGCCAGCTACTTTAGAGGTACGCAGGCTACTTTGCTGGTACGCAGGCTACTTTTAAGGTACGCCAGCTACTTTAGAGGTACGCAGGCTACTTTAGAGGTACGCAGGCTACTTTGGAGGTACGTAGGCTACTTTGGTGGTACGCAGGCTACTTTGCTGGTACGCAGGCTACTTTTAAGGTACGCCAGCTACTTTAGAGGTACGCAGGCTACTTTGGAGGTACGCCAGCTACTTTAGAGGTACGCAGGCTACTTTGGTGGTACGCAGGCTACTTTTAAGGTACGCCAGCTACTTTAGAGGTACGCAGGCTACTTTAGAGGTACGCAGGCAACTTTGGAGGTACGCAGGCTACTTTGGTAGTACGTAGGCTACTTTTAAGGTACACCAGCTACTTAGGAGGTACGTAGACTACTTTAGTGGTACGCAGGCCTCTAAAGTAGCTGACGTACCACCAAAGTAGCCTACGTACCACCAAAGTAGCCTGCGTACCTCTAAAGTAGCCGGCGTACCTCTAAAGTAGCTGGCGTACCACCAAAATAGCCTACGTACCTCCTAAGTAGCCTGCGTACCTCTAAAGTAGCCGGCGTACCTCTAAAGTAGCTGACGTACCTTAAAAGTAGCCTACGTACCACCAAAGTAGCCTGCGTACCTCTAAAGTAGCCGGCGTACCTCTTAAGTAGCTGACGTACCTTAAAAGTAGCCTACGTACCTCCAAAGTAGCCTGCGTACCTCTAAAGTAGCCGGCGTACCTCTAAAGTAGCTGACGTACCTTAAAAGTAGCCTACGTACCACCAAAGTAGCCTGCGTACCTCTAAAGTAGCCGGCGTACCTCTAAAGTAGCTGGCGTACCACCAAAATAGCCTACGTACCTCCTAAGTAGCCTGCGTACCTCTAAAGTAGCCGGCGTACCTCTAAAGTAGCTGACGTACCTTAAAAGTACCCTACGTACCACCAAAGTAGCCTGCGTACCTCTAAAGTAGCCGGCGTACCTCTAAAGTAGCTGGCGTACCACCAAAATAGCCTACGTACCTCCTAAGTAGCCTGCGTACCTCTAAAGTAGCTGGCGTACCTCTAAAGAAGCTGGCGAACCTTAAAAGTAGCCTACGTACCATCAAAGTAGCTGACGTACCTCAAAAGCAGCTGGCGTACCTACGTACCACCAAAGTAGTCGGCGTATCTCTAAAGTAGTCGGCCTACCTCCAAAGTAGTCTCCGTACCTCCAATTTAACTGGCATATCTTGAAAGTATTCGACGTACCGCTAAATTACTCAGCGTAGCTCCAAAGTAGCCAGCGTACCACCACAGTAATATGCGAATCTCCTTTTCCAGGATACAAGCTATTCTCCTACCATATGTCGTTGAAATCGGTTAAGTAGTTAAGGTCTAAAGATAGAACAAACAATTAAAATTTCTTACATTAATTTGGCATTTTTTCATTAATGTGGCAACATTTCACGCACACTGATGCATGTGTCCAGACAGTGCTGTCACGCACACTAGAATAAATTTTGGCCGCACTGTCGTGTTCCGAGCGCGGTATCTGTTAGTACTACATCTGTGATTCTGTGCTAATTCCAAAGTCGTATCGCCTGAGAAAAGGACTAGACTGTTATTTTGCACGTCCTAACAGCCTAATACAGAAACGATTCTAAGCTTAAGAGAGGCCTAACGTTACTGGTTTAATTATTGACATTATATTCTTAGACATACGAGTAAAATTCTGATGTCAAACTCTGGTTCTTAGCGGATGGAACGCTCATAAGCTTTAAAATGTGTTTCAGTATTCGTCCATAATTTGTAACAAAGTAATGCAAGCGAGACATATGAGCCTTGCATTGGGATCTTATTTGAATTTATGATACTTTTCCATAATCTCTATCCAAGAGTTAAAGAAGATTTTAAAAAAGCAAGGATGACATCGCAATGATTGCCAGATCTAGTAAATTACTGCTTTCTAGGTTCGATATTTAACAGCAGCAGCAGATATTTTAATTATTGCTGAAAGTTTCTTAGCTTTAAATATTCGAACGTTGATGAAGTTAATGATTGTATATTTTTTGATTCTGTGATAATCTTTACAGCAGCGAGTAGCCTGTTGCTCCAAAAAATTTAAATTACTTGTTTGCATTATTTTTGAACGTTAATAAAATTAGGATGGACGTGACGTGACGGTCATAGAGTAAGACGGTACTGCAAATTGTCTATGGCTTCGTTGTCCGCACTCCCGCTTGGCACGGTGGACAACTTTACTGTAATCGCTAGATACACGTAACTCTTGTAACATCTTTTTTTCTATTTTTATGTATATTTTATACTTAACAGCGATACATAATATTATATGAAATAAGTAAATGTTAATTTTATTTTGTTAGCATTAAAACGAAAAGACATACAATCTCTATTTTTTATTTTACTTGCTAAATTAATTTGGTCGTCATATTTTATTAAGATCCATAAATGAGTTTTATAGAATAAATTTTATATTGCTCTTCCGAAGGGGTTTCGTTTTTTGCCTCCCTTCTATCCTGGACCCCTTGAAATTTTGGTACGACCTAATTTTAATTTGTGTAGAGCTCGAGATCGATGGTGTAGACAAGAAATACAGGGGGACATTGATTTGCATGTTACCTACCTACACCTATCCGACGACCGAATTTTAAACAAATTCCCTGCTGACCGTTTTTTGAAGTTGGTTAAAAAGTTCCTTTTCATGTACCAATTGGAATAAGATAACTAGTCAATAAAATTATTTTTTAATGATAATAATTTTATTAGATCTGGATCTCGCAATAGTTGTTATATTTGTTGAAAACCCATTTTATCTAACTATTGAAGTAAATAAAAAGTGCATCGAATTTTGATGACGTCACAATTCAGTATTTAATACATCCTAGCACTCTACTGAGCGCGCGTTTTGACGTTTGAAAATAGGTGCCGGTTTCAAGGTCACCCCTTTTCTAAAATCCTCCACCTGCCTATGCAAGTTCCATCGAAATCGGTAAGTATAGCCGTTTGAAAGATACGCTCCGATAAGATTCTTCTCGTAAATACGATAAATTAAGCCAATCTAAACAACAATGTTTTACTTAATCGCCTTGAACGTTTTTTTAAGCAAATACATACATATCGCTATCCCACTTCGACAAAAAAGTCAAGAGCGAGAGGTGTCTACTTTTACATACTTTCTATGCTATACGAATGGTAGATTCAGTCGACTATTCATAAGCACTTGTAAAAAGTCTATTTGAATAAAAAGCATTTGATACTTTTTTATATACTTTTTTATTAGTAGACGGACTGCGCACACTAAATAGTAAATACCTATTTGTAGCCAATTTATCGCTATCACACTTCAACAGCCGAGCGAAAACGAGAGATCAGATTGCTGAGGGTCAACGACCTCAATTTACATAGACGGGCCCTGTCAAACAAAAAATGTGGGCGTATGTCTAGTAACGCCATCTAGTCCGAAAAGCGGGAACTTGCTTGAAACATATGCCCCATCTTGGATGAAAGCTTGAAAACGTATGACTCGGTCATAGATAATATAGGTCACAGCCTTTTATAAGACGTAAGGCCAGTTAGTGAAAAAAAAAACATTCAGTTTGCCGCGGAAATTAAATGATTGCGAAGATTAATAAACGTTTTTTTGGAAATGTATAATTGTGAATTGAAACACTTAGCTTAAAATAAAAATTATACAGTGCCAAACTAATAAGACTTTAGAAGTTAATATCTACACGACGAGCGACCGTGACAGCGCTACGACGGGGACAAAGACAGGTGAGGAACGTGTTCAGCAAGTCGGACGCCCCACATTTTTCTATGAAAGGGCCCATCTAGTAACTACATATATTATATCGATGCTGAGGGTAGATTAACAGCGAAACAAATAAAAAATTCTAGTACGTTCGGGGATACCACTGCACTTTTTAATCATCAGGTAGAATCTATTTATCTTATTGAATCTTAAATTCTAATAATACTAGCTAGAAAAACCCAAACACTCAGAACATTATTAGGGTAGGCGTAAATTTCAACTCCCACTCCAAATTCAACGTTGGGGTCGTCAATGACGTGTATTGCTGTAGATTTTATCCTAGAAATAATCAGCTTCGAATTTAAATACGACATATTGAGCGGGAAACCGTAAACCTGAAAAAACGGAACGTTAAAAGAAATTTATAAAACGTACCTACCATAGATAACAAATTTCCAATTTTCAATATAACGGAAATTAATTTCAGTGCCAACCTTATAAAAGAAATAATGGATTTTGAATGAATCGACTTGCTCAACTTTTGGGGATTGTTCTTAAATTCAAAGAATATTTTACGATCATAAGTTTAAGCATATTTTACTATAGTATAAAAACACGTTGCATTATTATATTATTATCCTGCCTGTTCTAAAATACTGTTATATAAATTTAGGTACCTTGTACGTAGCCATAAGTTGTTTCAAGCGATGCCCGGGGCTCGTTCGCGGCTCGTTCGGGCTGAATGACCAATATTCCCAGTCGGACAGCATTTCTCGCAACACAATGCTGCAATATCTTAATAAAGACAAAAATAAACCTAAACAACGGCACAACTGCTACTGCTCAAGGTATCTTGTAGGGAATAAAAACTAATTCTTTATTATAGGTAGGTAACTATGTAGTTTGCCATTTTTCTTAATGCTTTATGTACCTGTTCCAAATAGTTTTCACGTGCGAACGCCATTTTTGAATTTTATTTTTGATTTTCGTTTCCAAGTTTTGTCGTAGACTTTCCACGTCTTCAGGTTTGTTATACAAACTGTCATGAATAGGTCTCATGATAAATAAAGGCTTGTTGAATACCTAAAATGAACGAACTGTTTAAGAATAGGTATGACTTGTTTAATTTATAGCGTCAATAGGCAAGATTCGTGAACGTTTAGTCTAGGAAATGGAGCGGTTTGTTGTATGGAGACCCCTGCATTCAATCCTCAGTCGTTGAAACTTGGCAGGGTAAGTACCAAAACTTGTACAAAATATCCAAAAAAAGTTAGGTATTAAATTAACACTAAAAACCAAAATATCAAAACATCGACATCAACATGCAGAACCACGATATCTAAACTGCGCTTAGCCGCTTAGGCGATAATGCACCTTCCTACTTTAAAAATTGGGTAGGTACTTATAACAAAAAATACCTAACTTCCTTGCTGATATTTTTTTTAAATACGTCCTTATCATATTGTAAAGTTTGGTCTCCTGAGGAATTACTGTTGGGGTCCACTAGCTTCCTTTCCTAAACTAATTTAATATTTCATGAAACGTAATTTGATTTCCGAACAGAACCTTCACATTGCAGTTGTCAGATTTTATGAATATACTCACTGCTTGCCAATCTGACGACCTGGTAAAATTAAGAGACACGCTTTCACAATCTTGCGCTGACTGAACATTGACCCATATCTAAAACATTTTTTACATTTAAAGCACTTCTTATTCTTTAAGCCGTTCTGTACGAAAAAGAAGACAAACACGTGAAACGTAAGAAAAAAAATAGGATGCTCACATTTTCAGAATCGAACACATAACTGACTGTCTTTAACGGACACCCAATTTCTCTCAACTCGTATCTCTCACCAGCGACAGCATCGTAAATGTGCCAGACAATTCCTTCATTTCCACCACACAAACCACTTGTTCTGATCTGATCGTTACTTTTTAATATCTTATTATGGTAGTACTGTACTAAAACATAGCTGCTCAAACCGCGTGGCAGGCCAAATCCGATAATGATCCAGAATTTAATTTCTAAATGGAGGAAGTAACTCGCTAATAATATTGTATGATCTAAAGGCGAACCGTATAACACTTTTAGAAGTTCCTGAAATGTTAGAAAGACATTTTTTATTTCTACTTTTTTATACGAAGAGGGCAAATGAAATAAAAATGATTGTAAATATAACTAAGCTTTCGGATCGTATCAAGAAATCAGTGATACTCATGGTAACTAAGTCATGAAATGTTGTTTTGTTATAGTTTATTTTGTAGTAAATTTACCATTCCCATCAAAGTAGCAACATGAGTTTCCGTCACTTCATACGTCGGTATTAAAGAAACGTATCTCACAATCGCATCTATGTATTTCATTAACTGGATTTCACCACTTTTCCAACTTTCAACACGTTCGGACTCCTTATCTTCTATCGAAGACTTCTTTCTACTGCTTTTTGAGGAAGAACTCTTGGAATAAACAGAGCTTTTCGACCGAGCTGAACCTAACTTCTTGGGATCTATCGGAAAACTTTCATAATCTGGAACAGGAATTGCTTGCAAAAACTCCGAAACGCACTTATTCTTTCCTGTGCTATCAATAAAAGTTAGAGATATATTTCTCCCAGGAAACTCGTTAGTATACACGGTCACAAATTCATTTAAATGCCGTATAATATAATTGGCTTCAGAATCATTTGTTATTGGTTGGCGATAGGTCTGATATCCTCCTAAATGTGACATGCTTGTCGTGACTTGAAGAGCTAAAAATGACGTATCTTTCTTTATCAGTTGATTTAGTACCGAAAATGTTGATTCAGATTGCTTTGACGAAGAATTTTCGTAGCCAAATATTAATGGTGGAACGCTCAATTTGAACGTACCTCTGACCTAAAATAACAAAATATGAGATAATGAGTAGATATTATTTGCAAGCTAAAAAAATTAAAGAAGTGATAAATTGTTAAAAGTTATTCATTTACATTTCCCAAACTCAATACAGTGTGTAACGGTATATTGATAGCGCCAAGCCATTTGTTATATTTTCGATAAATTACGGTACTTGCAGCAGATTGATCATCGGACATTTCGTTAAGATGTTCCCTGCATTGATCGTAAATATTTATATGGATTGTTGATAACGGTTGCAATCTAAAATTTAAACAACACATTTTAAAACATTCAATTTCAATACAGCAAACCCATATTACTTATAAGCTTGTAAAACGATAATGTTGTATTACAGATTAAAATACAAGTCCGGATTCGGTAACCTTGTTTTAATTTTAAGAGTATGATTCCACGATGGATGGCGACCAATAGCTGACACAGTTTGGGCTGTTAAACCATGGTAATTCACTTGAACAAACGGCCGAAGTGGATGGACCTTAAAACCTGCAGAATTCATTAAAATTATTACTTTTACTATTAACTCGTAGACAGGTAGTTTAACATAAGTCAGAACCTTACCAGCAATATTATCACTATCGTTGTCATCTTCCGTTATCATAGCGGGACTCCTACACGTTAAGTTGTATGCTTTGTATACTGTTATGTAAATTTCTTGTTCTTGAGCTAAACAATGTCTAAAAAGTTTTTCTTTTGATACACTAGTAGCTGCACCCAAAGACAGGTTTATTTGTTTTGAAAAAAGTGATCTACAATATAATCAATACTATAAATATCTTGAAATTCAGCAGGTAATTTAAAAAAAAAACGTTTTAACTGTTATTTACCTTAAACTCAAATCTTCGAAGTCTCTTACAATGTCCTTATATGTTATCTTTAAAAGATGGTCATTCACTTGTTTCATTACATTTTGATTAAGCTTTTCTACAAATTTTATCCCAATAAACCTTTGTACATCTATCGAATTGTCCGTTTCCCTCAAAAAGGTATGATAACCGAGCTCTTTCTGGTCACTTTTTTGTAAACAGCTTAACATCTCAGTCGATATTTGACTTGTAAACAATGGCACAGTTTTATTATCTAAGTCTAAAAGCCCTCCATTAGCTCTCAAATGTAGTAGTTTGAACCGAGTCATTTCTGAATCGCTTTCAATAAAATCGAATTCATTACTCGTCTTATGTGTAGTTTTACAAATATCCTTAAGAACCGTCATAATATTCTGGTTATCTTTGACGTTTGTATTATACAAATGATTTATTATTTCCGTTAGTTCATTTAGACTTGGCGCCTTCTTTCCAAGAAATATTTGTTTAAGTTGTCGCCCAACTTCCATATATGACTTTGTGGATTCAAATTGACTGTTATTGTACTTATCATTCCAATCTAGCTGGACATTAACATCACAGTTTGTCCATAATTTTCCTCTGAAGATATTGCTTGATTTTAATCTTACCTTATTCCTGGATGCAATTTCTTTAATATCAAATCCACAACCGATGTGTTGAGTACTGGGTTCTTGAGTCTTGTTAAATATAAAATTGTATTTTGAAGTAGTTTGAAGAGTATTTTTCTTTATATCAGCAAGCCTAAATTGAAACGAGCTCATTTTTTCATCATTTTCGAACAAAGCTATACTCATAGATTTATTATGTGGGAGAATTTCTATAGATAAATATTCCATGAAGTCTATTTCACTTTGATCCCCCTTACAAATGTAATTATCAGATTCACAAACAAAAACATCGTCTACATGTATCTTAAAACAATACTTATTCGCAAATGAAGTTTTCCGTTTGTTGCTTGCATTGCTTATTAAGTTTTTATCTCTTTTTAAGACCAAATCCATGTTATTTTTTAAAACCATTGAATTTACTATTGATTCTACTTTTACTTTTAAACTTTCATAATCAATTTCTAGTTTAGGTTTCGTTATTTTATTTCTTTCAACGCCATTATCACTTTGGCGTTTTGATTCTTTGTATTCAATGTATTTAGTAATAAAATCGTATTCCATTTTAGTAATCATATCAGAATACTCCAGCTCAAAAACTTGGTTCCACATTTTTTCAAATTCATCTTGTTCAATTTTATTATCTTTAACTTCCAGTTGGCAATCTGTTTTAGTCAAACCAGTTTTTTCTCTTATCATTTCAATATCTGCCCAGAGGGAAATTATACGGTGAACATTATCTCTTTGCTCTTCTAAGGTGGAATAATACTTTTTCTTCCACTCTAGCATGGTGTTCGTGTATTTCAGTATGTTTACATCATATCTTATTTCATCTTTTTTGTTTGGACTTATTTTAAGCAACTTTTCTTTCAAACTTATCCTCGTTCTTCTGTTAACATCAATTTTTTTGAGTATATCTTTTATTAAATTAGTAGTAGCCTCATACTTTTCAAAATACTCAATTAATTTTAGAGAACACAACTTTTCAAGGGAGAATTCATGATGGTGCTTAAACTCAATATTTTTCAGTTTGATATCTAAGAATTTAGGAATTTGCTTAGTGCCACTCTCTATGTATTCTGTTACCACATCGCCAAACAACGACGGTTCTATGTATTGCACTGGTATACCCGTTTCTTTGTTGACGTTATTTTCAAGAATTTGAGGAAATATTGGACTGATATGATCGTGTTGAAAACTATTTAACCTGTAGGTAAGTATGAATTTTAATGTATTTTAGATAAGAGTAACGCGAAATGTTAAGTAACTATTTGAATTACCTACCCATTTTCAGTATCCAGTCTTCGAGATGTGGTTGAATTCAGTATTTGGTGAATTCGAGACTTTTTCTCCAAATAATTGATCCGCTCATCAGCTTTTACTGTGATAATATTATTCTCAATTAGAAGTTGTTTGTCAGCCAGCTCCGAAGTAATTACATCTGTTATTGTTTTTGGTATATTTTCTTTTTTCTTTTTCTTATTTTTCGTTGTTTGTTTTTTTAAAGTACCCGTATCATAGTTTGTGAAGAAATCATATTCGGTGACCGATGTAACTGGATGTTTAGGTGAAAATATTAAAGTATCTTGTAACAATGCATTACTTATTTCGTGATACTCCTCTGAATCGCTTTGGTTTAATTTGCTTTTATGCACAGATTGTAATTCAATCTGTTCGTCCATTATTACAAAATTAAACACTAACAAAACATGATTTTAAAGATTTATTTTTATTTCCGTTCCCATAACAACCAACAACATGACTCACCTGATTCACTCCTTGCATTCACTAGCACTTCCCCTATACATTATTATACTCTTTGACTAGCACCGTTAGAGTATATTTTTTTAGAAAAATTCTATGTCTATGGTTTTATTTTTATTTCCGTTTCCATAACAACCAACAACATGACTCACCTCAGTATTTTTTGGCTACGTTGCGTTGGCACACTTGGAAACCACGATCAAAGAACCAAGAAGAAGAAAAAAAACTTACGGTAGCTATACTCTGTGGTGTTCAAAGACGCAGACTTCATGTCAAATCTGAAAAAAAAAACATGACAAATCAAAGCTATCAATGTCAAAAAAGTCAAAATTAAATTCGTAAACAAACACCCAACGCACTATAATTTCTTTTTGCAAAATTCAAAGTTGCGGTGTAAGTATTATAAACATGGCAAGATTTTCTTTAAAAGACTCTGATAAGTACTACTTGTCTCTCTCAGAGCAGCCGAAAAGATTTGACGCCGATAGCCCTGTTACAAATGTTTTCTTTGACGACACAAACGGACAGGTAATGTTTTTGTAATAATTTTATATTTATTCAATGTTTTTTCTACTCAATCGTATAAGAAATATGGTGGTTATTCTCATATTTTGCCTCACTTATTGACCATTTAACGTACTCAATTGAAAGTTCTGATTGGTAAATAGACTAAGATTTTTAAAGTTTTTTTTAATCATTAAAAAGATATACATGCCTAAAATCCACAGAAACTTGATTAATTTTTCAATAAAAACATGTTAAATAAACTTTTAGTATATGATTTTATATTTATTAATATAAAAGTAGGTACCTACATAAGTAATTTACATACCATTTGCAGGTATTTACTGTGAGGTCAGGGGGTGTTACAGGAGTCACAGTAAATGGTATGGACGATACAAAATGCACCTCCTTCAGAATGGAAGACAAAGGACCAATAATCTCAATAAAATTCTCTCCAGACCATAAAATACTTGCAATACAAAGAAACCTTGATGGTCAAAATGCTACAGTTGAATTCGCCAATTTTAAAGACTTGGTTCCAACAAATGTTGAGTACTCGCACAGTTGTAAATGGAAGAATGGGAAGATTCTAGGCTTTGTGTGGCCGAGGGCCAATGAGATTGCTTTTATATCAGATCATGGAATTGAATTGTTGCAAGTGCTACCAGACAAGAAGCAGTTGAAGACCCTTAAGAGCACTACTTTTAGGTGAGAGTGAGATTTAAGTTCTGTAAAACAAAGATTAATGGGACTATGTTTCTTCTTCTTCTTCTTGTTGTTGAGGCTCCAGTTCCGTGCGACCTGTATCACTTGCACCGTCTCCGATCTATTGTGATCACCTCTAAATTCAAATGTCCTCGCCAATACTTGTTTCCGCCAGGAACACGTTTTCTTGACTGGAATACGGGAAGCGTCCTTTAGGTCAATAATGTGTTTGCCCAGATGGATACTTCGTTTGTGCATTAAAGCAGGACATTGGCAGATGATATGCTATGGGACTATGTTTAGCTGCATCATCTTTTGAATGGCTGTCAGACACTTAAGGAACAGTTTTGCTAAATAAAGGATGGTATATTAGTTAATATAAAATACTAACTGGGGTAAAACAGTTGTTTTGACTGCTTGTTTCACTCAGCATGATCAGTTTTCAAGCAATACAAGTTTTTGATATGTATGTATCAAAACTCCTGGTAAATATAAAAATTTATATCCAAATGCAATACCTGGAGAGATGCAGGTTCTGTAATTTTTCATCTGTAATGTATTTAAGATTGTTTAGAAAGTGTTTCCCACACTATAATAAAAATAAGTTTTCAAGCAATTATAAATTCAAATTCAAATGTTTTTATTCAAATAGACTTTTTACAAGTGCTTATGAATAGTCGAATGAATCTACCACTGGTTCGGAATGCCATTCCTACCGAGAAGAACCAGCGAGAAACTCGGTGGTCGCTTTTTTGAAAAAATAAAATATATTAACAATTGTATTAATCTAAAGACATATAAGTAACAGCATTCCTGAGCATTGCTGGAGGAGTCAAATCCATTGTCTTTTATCATTTATATAATCTTCGACAGTATAATAAGCTTTTTTAAAGAGCATTTTTTTAATGCTTTTCTTAAACTTGTGTAAAGGCAAGTTTATAATAGGTAGTGGAATTTTGTTAAAGAATAGAATGCTCATTCCCACGAACAACCTTCGGACTTTCTTGAGGCGGAGCGATGGAGTCACGAGCCTATGGCGGTTTCTAGTTGGCCTATCGTGCAGATCGCATATTCTTTTGTAATTCTGAATGTGCTGTTTTACGAAAATCAGATTACTGTAAATATATTGTGAGGCTACTGTAAGAATACCTATTTCCTTGAATTTCGCCCTAAATGATTCACGTGGTTTTAAATTATAAATTGCACGTATTGCCCTTTTTTGTAACACAAATTTCTATATTAAAAATGCGAACATGTCTGTCTGTTACCCCTATCAGAGGAAGTCATGGGCATCAGCTAATACTCTATATTTTAAAAGCTCATAACAGTCTGTAGTTTTTTAAGTCTATATTATTTTCAGTGGTGCATGGTTCTCGTGGTGCGCCCAGAGTAATATAGTATTATTGGCCGGCAACAATGGAGCATTGCTGCAGCCGTTCTCCTTGAACAACTCTACCATCACAAAGTTACAGAAATTGGAAAGTAGGTACAATCCCACTATATCCATACTAATATTATTATTATTGACTGCCTCGTTGGTCTAGTGGTTAGCATGTTTGAATGCAACTGACGAGGTCCTGAATTCAAGTCCCTGGTCGGGCCATAATAATTATTGGATTTTTTTGACAAGAAATTCTCAGTAGTCCCAGAGTTAGGAAGTTTGCGGTGTTTCACCTCTGAGCCTCAGAGAGCACATTAAGCCATCTGTGCTGGGCCTGATCCCTCACCGGTCGTGTCGGATTTGTCTGTCCCATCGGGCTATGAGAGTTAAGGCGCTGTGTGTGGTCAGGGGGGGGGTCTCCAAAGCAGTGTATCCATTAAATGGTGGCATATGGAAGATTGAAAAAAATATATGATGTTTTCAAGACCTTAACTCAGATATTGTTTTATCCCAAAACACGATTTAAACAACTTCGCTGCATAAAAAATAAATTCAAACATACCTCTTATTTCAGTTTTCAAATCAACTCATCTCCAAATTGAAAACCTCAATTTACTTGAAAAATATATCATTAAATTCCAAATTCTAAATGACATCCATTGATTTATTAATATTTATTAAAATGTACACATATTTTCTGTTTTCCATTGTATTCCGGTTTTTCGAGAAGCGCTAGCTCATTTTCACCTCCGCCAGTGTTCGAAAGAACTTCACAGACGATGGATCTGTGCTCCTTTGCTCCAGCGTTTAAATCGATATTTTAAAATGGTTTTCAAACATAACATTAATAAGACTAATGTTTATTCAACATGAATTGACAGAATACGTGGATATTACAACTTTCGTGAGCTATCTTCTTTTATAGAACTAAAAATACATAATCAAATAAAGTATGAATATGTGTTCTCTGACCAAACTTTTGACAGCTCGAAATAATGATGCCGTAATGCGCTATCCATTCGATTTTTGACAACAATCGACTTCATTTACGAAGAAGTTTTAATCGATTTGACACATTGATATTACAACTTTTTGTATTGTTTTATAAACATACCCAGGCGTCTAAATGTCTTTTTTATGTATTAAAATAAATATTTTTGGTGAAGCAATGCTGTAAATGTATATTTTATTATTTGGCAACATCAATAAGGCAGGTCATAGAAACCATCCAACGCCAAAGATGACGCTACTTAAATGACAATCAAGTGAGCTTGTGTTGCAGCTTCGTAATTATTTTGAAAACTATTTTCAAAATTAAAATCGTACTAGTAATTACTAGATTGACATACGAGTTGCGAAATATCGCATAAAAAGGCACGTCGCTTCACTATTTAAAAAAAACTCCTGCTGGTTGTAACAATGACGTCTTTTAATATTTCCAAGAAGTAGGTAAGTTGTCAAACATCCAATTACTGTCAGAGGGTTCACTGCCATCGCTTAAAGCAGTATTACTTAAAAATGTCAGTTTTATGTCACGTACCTTGAAGGTCCTAAAATAAGGATTATAATTCTAAAAACACGAACGTCAACAATATTAAAACAATACGGATTTAAGCGATAGTAGTATGCCTCCAGTGCAATTTTTGATATGAATGGAAAATAACAAAACAGTGGTAAGACAGAAAGGAAAACTGAAAATCAAGCATTGCCACTTCAGCTTGCTACTGCCTACTCGTCCGCTCTCATTGGACCAGACCGACCAGATAATATTATTATATCGAAAGCTTGCTGAGTAAGGACCTAGTAGTGTCTCAAATACTTCAAATAAGTGCCTATTGCAAGTTTTATTACTAATTGATTGGATATTAGATACCCTTAGGGTTTCGTTTCTGGGACCCGGGAGTTAGAAATTTCCGGGAAATACGTCTTTGGTTTTTTTTGTGATTTCCCGTTTTTGTGTACAGAGTATTTTTTTAACTTGTCTCTTGAGAAATATTTGAGAACAAGTTGATCTCTTAACTTGTTTATTATAATTCTCCCTGACTACTAGGGCATGCATTCGGTGCTGTGTTTGAGTAGGTACCGGGAAATTTTGGACCGATATTGGCAAGGAACCGGGAATTCCC
This sequence comes from Erebia aethiops, assembly GCA_923060345.2. Taxonomy (NCBI): domain Eukaryota; kingdom Metazoa; phylum Arthropoda; class Insecta; order Lepidoptera; family Nymphalidae; genus Erebia; species Erebia aethiops. Next base: position 15,331,899 of record OV281095.1, on the reverse strand, counting down.
GGTACTTTCGATACTTTCGATACTACCTTAAATTATCACAAAAACACGGCTAAGACATTACAGAAAGTATGAAATAGACCAAATATTACTGTTCATTAGGCGTTATACAAAAATTTATCGCATAATATTTCACACAGGAATATACTGAATATTACTATTCATTAGGCATTATACAAAAATTTATCGCATAATATTTCACACAGGACTGTAAATTCATGATTTTTTCATGTACTTGTACCATAACTCGCTTCGTTACAAATTTCAAAGTTTTATTGTAGTTCATAGGTTTTACAGAGATTGCGTCTTGTATGAAAATACACTTTGAAAAGTTGAAATTTTTTTTATCGTGATACGCTCATATGTAACTACTTTTATAGCAATTAGAAGCCAGTGCAAATATAAATTTACTACATCAAGCAGTTTATGAGAAACAAGCCTTGAGGCTTGGATACACGGACAACAAAGTGATCCTTTACGGGTCTTTTTTTATAGACAGGCGTACGTAGTAACCTCACCTCAAAGAATTACAAATGTTAATCTAAATCAACAATATTTTCCAACCCATACTCAGTATTCCCAAGAGAATCTCGTGAAGATGTTACTCTCTCCTATTCTGTGCCGTTTTTTGGTTTTGCCGCACGCTGATTTGGTCTCTACAATTATATTGAATATGGTACCTCTTAGTATTTTTGGTATCCATTCACCGTCCTCCCCGTACGTATGGAGGATCCTAGGATCGAGGACCCTAGGATTTTCTAAAGACGTTTCCTATCAGCCATAAAGAGCCTCGTTACTGCTGCGTTACTGTCCAGGATTCACATCCATACATAAAGATTGGACTGTTCACAGTCTTGGTTTTTACATAACATTGTATGGAGAACTCCTGAGCATCTTAGGGAATTATGGATACGGATATCCATATTTTATTTCCCTCTGCTATTGGTATAATTGACAGTGGAGTCAAAAATCAAAATTTAGTAGCCTCGGGCTTATGAGGTATATTTTATATTACAGTATATCAATATTTTCCTGTCAATCTTCATGTGAAATTTATGAAAGTAACGATACAATTAACAGAATATAGCATAATCTACTGTAATTTATTATGGCTGAACAAATTTTATTCCAGTGACAGATCCATCAATTCATTGATCTTCAAAAAAGCTCTTCTCTGCTGGTAAATAATACTTACCAGAAAGACTAACATACGAAACTGTACGAAGTGGCAGTAAAATAATCGTTATAGCCAAAGTAAAAATAGGGGTTTTTAAACTAATACCTCGAATTTGTGAGCATAAAATACAGTATGTATAGTGAATTAAATTATTGTTACATGCAGAAATATCCACACTTAATTAGAGAAGAATCGACAGAATGTATGTACTTCGAGTGTCAAAAGTATCAAAAGTACCGGTTTTATGGCGTGGAGAACCGGGACTGAAAATTATTCAGAAGTACCGGGAATTTTTGGTACCAGGAATTATCGGGAGCATGCCCTATTGACTAGGTACCTCACTCGCGCAGTGCTGAGCACTATTGTCTTAACGTGGGATGTACCGGGTTTAATCCCCAGCAGAGTGAATTTGGGAATTGGGCGTATTTTTGTAAAATTGTACATGAAATAAAATCGATGTTTTTTTTTCATCATGTTTTGTTATTTTATTGATAAATTTGTGTTTCTTAGTTTTTTATCTTTATGAGCAGTAGCACTGTTTACAAATATTATGTTAAATTATAGTAAAAAAAACAATCATTTTAAAATTAAGTGACGGAGAATTATTCCATTGAGTAACTAAACTTTATCTCACAAAAGGCACTTAAAAAAACAACTTTAGATAAGATTCACAGAAGTGTTTTACTAGTCTTACCAATCATGCCAATCACAAAAATAGGACAGCAAACATAAAATAACAGAAACACTATCAAAATTTGATAATTTTAGTTCTTTTGACTAACGTAAAGGCAAATTTATGTCATAATTTATTATATAACTTCTGAAATAGACAATGCTTTTTATTTTTGTTTTTGCAAGTAAGTTAGTTTACGATAAAAAATATAACATAACAATAACTTATATTAATGATAAATTGTCAATATTATAAGTATTTATGCAATACTAGCCGATGCCCGCGACTTCGTACGCGTGGATCGAAGTTTTGTGGTTCCCGCGAGAACTCTTTAATTTTTCGGGATAAAAAGTAGCCTATGTGCTATTCCAGACTACAATCTATATCTGTGCCAAATTTCGGCCAGATCCGTTCAGCCGTTGGGGCGTGATTGAGTAACAAACATCCATACATCCATTCATACATCCATACATCCATCTGTCCAAACTTTTTGGAGGATTTTTTGAGAGGACAATTTGTCAGTGGAACCTTGACAATTACTCAAAGGAAAAGTAAGGGCACTGATCACAATGTTAAGAATTATTGTACTTTCTTACCATAAAACTATAATAGTCGTAGTAGGTACTTTTGAGTATTTTAAACTCTTTATTCTTTATTTTGTACTTAAATTATGTAAAATGTCGTCTATAAAATATAAGTAGAACTTCCAACCAATGTATAGTATGTTAAATCACATTGTAAGAATGATTATAAGTAACAATTTTTTTTTGCGTTTTGTCTTCTTCGATTCTCCCTTTCTGTTCACAAACCTATTACGCACCTTTGAACTCGCGAACTTTGGTAACCGCGGAATTAAATAAAACCACGATTTGAACTTAAGGAAGTATAGGTTTATTGAACCCAAGGACGGAACAACGATACACGGCTTCATTTAATCTATATACAGTTTTGCGGGCAGCGACGTGATAGCGCGATGCAATATCCGACAGCGACATCTATTGGTCGTGAACATACCGCCCACCAAGGACATTTAGTGAGAAATGTCCTTAAAATTCTTGTACTGGGAAATCGTACCGCCCACCGTGACTATGTTCTTGGTGGGTGATCTTACAAGATTTTGAACTTATATTCTAAATAAACTAAAAAATAACTGAACTGAGCTATAAACGAATACAATTTTAAATACCTTAGCGATAAATGCACAAATGAACAAAATATAAAATGAACTATCTTAAATTAACAATAGGATGAACTAAATATGCTATTACAATAACTTAATCACTAACGGGTAAAATACATATTTTTGATGTTGGTCTCTTAATGCTAGAATTTTTCACTTTTATAGTGACCACACGGGTAACATTATCAGTACCCGGATGCTTTTCTATTATACGACCCATTAACCAACGACTCGGTGGCAGGTTATCTTCTTTGACAAGAACAATGTCTCCCAAATTGGGTTCTGGTACGCGGGAGTTCCACTTGTAACGATTCATTAAGTGGGACAAGTATTCCTGCGACCAGCGTCGCCAAAAGTTCTGCAACATTCTCTGAATGAACTGCCACCTTGTTAGTGAGCTCATACTTGAATCCAGATAGTTATCGACCTCCGGTACCGCTATCAGGGGTCCTCCGACAAGAAAGTGTCCCGGCGTTAACGGAAGTGGATCACTCGGATCTGAACTATCTACAGACATGGGCCGCGAATTAAGGCAAGCTTCTACCTGGCTGAGAAGTGTACACATCTCCTCAAATGTCAAAGTTGACTCTCCTATCACTCGTTTTAAGTGAAACTTGGTAGCCCGAATTCCGGCCTCCCATAGGCCTCCAAAATTAGGGGCGTGAGGCGGTATAAAACGCCACTCTGTCCCATGAGTTTCCAAATATTCGGCCACATCCTTTTGCATATGGTTAAGTTGCTGAAGCTCTTTTGCAGCACCTACAAATGCCGTACCATTGTCGCTCCACAATTGCGCACAATGGCCACGTCTGGCCACGAAACGACGGAAACATGCTAGAAAAGCTTGAGTGCTCATATCACTTACCATTTCTAAATGAATAGCACGAGTAGCCATGCAGATGAATAAGCAAATGTAGCCTTTATAAGACCGATGACCTCGTCCTTTTGTTGTCCTTACTTGTATGGGTCCTGCATAGTCTACTCCGCTATGAAGAAATGCCCTAGCAGGTGTACATCGAACTGACGGAAGGGAGCCCATGAACTGATGTTGAATGTCGGCCTTTTGTCGGACACATGTAACGCATTTACGTATATGCTGTTTGACTAAACTTTTCACACTAATAATCCAATACGATGTTCTCAAATAATTAACCATCATCTGGACTCCTCCATGAAGAGTATTTTGATGTGCGTCCATTACTACCAGTTTTGTAAAATGAGATGAGTGGGGTAATATTATCGGATGCTTGGTCTTTTCGGGTAGCTGAGACTTCTGTAATCTACCACTTACTCTCATGATCCCTTGGTCATCTAAATAAGGGCACAAAGATTTAAGCTTACTATTTTTAGATTGCAAGTATCCTTTGACTTTTAGTTGTGAATATTCGTCAGAAAATTCTTCATGTTGTGCTTTTTTGATACAGCAGATCCTAGCTTGGTCTATTTCTGCTTTGGTTAAATAAGCTGTCCTTTTATCACTACGACTAAAGAATCGTCTACAGTAGGCGATTACCCTCAGCAACTTCTGTAATGACGAAAAACGTTGGAATAGTGTGTCTTCTGAAAATGCGTTAAAGTGTGTTTTAACTGCTTCTTCTAAATGAACTTTCAAATCTGTTGGTCTTTTATATTGGATGGTTTGCTCTCTAAGAAACTGTGGACCGGAAAACCAAAGCTCGTTCTCTGCAAGTGAACCTGGTTGAATACCTCGTGATGCACAATCGGCTGGATTCTCTTTAGATGGTACGTGATACCACTGAGCAGAGTCCAAATTTGTCAGGATCTCGGAAACCCTGTTGGCCACGAAAGTTTTCCACCGACTTGGATGGCTATTCAACCACGCGAGAACGACTGTGGAGTCCGTCCAAGCTCTGATCTTGCTCTTTTGGATATTCAAAACATCAGCTATCTCAACTAACAGTCTAGATAAGAGTGCTGCCCCGCAGAGTTCGAGGCGTGGGATACTAACCTGCCTTATTGGTGATACCCTCGTTTTCGCTGCTAACAATGAAACATGTCTCCTCCCAGCACCGTCGTCTACCCTCAAATATACAACAGCTGCGTATGCTAGTTTTGAAGCATCGCAGAATCCGTGCATTTCAACGTTAGCGTCTGATTTTAAGGTGCTCAACCATCGAGGGACGTGTACTCTGGTAAGCTGTTGCAGTTCATTACGGTAAGTAACCCATTCTTGTTTTAATTCTTCTGAAATTGGGTCATCCCAATTGACACCTGCTAACCATAATTTTTGAATAAACATTTTTGCTACTATGATAGTAGGTGCTATCCAACCCAGCGGGTCGTACAAGCGTGCTACCACTGATAATATTGATCTTTTTGTTTCAGGTCCAGACGTCGGATGCGGAAGTTTCACCGAGTATCGGAATAGATCTTCACTTCGGTCCCAGGTAAGTCCTAAAACCTTAGTTGTACTTTCTGCTTTTAGTTCTATAGCTTTTTTGTCCTTTATGTTTTCTTTGTCCTTTATAATTTTGTCCTGTTTATGTACCTTTTGAGTGATCTGTTTTTGTTTGTCCTGAATTGAAGGAACAAGCTTTTGCATGCCCTTCTCTTGTTCTTCATTATTTTGTATCTTTTCTAACAACTCTTTGCTATTGCTGTTCCATTTCTGTAGTTCAAACCCCCCTCTTGCTAATAACGCTTTCATCTGCTTATAAATTTCCATGCCTTCTTCCACGCTAGCGCAACCTGTCATCAAATCGTCCATGTAGAACGATTGGACTACTCTTGAGGAAGCTAAGGGGTAATTCTTACCCTCATCAACACTGACTTGGATGAGGGCTCGAACAGCCAAAAAGGGAGCCGATGCCGTTCCAAACGTTACTGTTAATAACTCGAAATCTTTTATTTCTGTTTCAGGGTTTTCACGCCAGACTATGCGTTGGAACATTGTGTCTTCGTCTGCAATTCGGACTTGCCGATACATTTTTATGATGTCAGCTGTTAAAGCGATCGGTTGAACTCTCCACCTTAATACGGTGTGGCGCAAATCCGCCTGTAACTTAGGACCCACCATCAGCGTGTCATTAAGTGAGACTCCCAATTTATTTTTGCTCGAAGCATTGAAAACCACTCGTACTTTTGTTGTGGTTTTATCGTCTCTAACAACTGCGTGATGAGGTAAGTAGACAGCTTCATTTCCTTTTCTATCATCTTTTGTTACTGGCCTCATGTGTCCTAATTGTAAATATTCATTAATCACTTCTGTGTAACTATTTTTTAATTCTTGATCTTTCGATAGCCTTTTTTCTAATGATTTGAACTTGGTTACAGCTAGCTGTCGTGAATCACCACCTGAGCAACCAGGCTGCTCATCTCGGAATGGTAATTTCACAACGTAGCGACCTTCTTCTGTTCTTTTTGTTGTATTTACGAATATTTCTTCGCACCTTTTCTCTTCATCTGACCACAGACCCTTTGAATTATGCTTTTCTTCTTCCAATTCCCAGAACTGTTTTAACATATCCATTTCAGAGACCTGAGCATGCATTACAGATATTTTTTGGATGTCCTCGTTGTTCTTGTTACAGCGTTCGTTAACAGTGCCAGACAGAATCCAACCCAATGTTGTCTTTTGTGCAATTAGGTTCTCATTTTTACACTTTTTTATGCCCTCCTGTAATATTTGGCTGTAGACATTAGCCCCTAGCAACATGTCAATGGATTTAGGAGTGTTAAACTGGGGATCTGCTAAGTTCAAGTATTGTAATTCTGCCCAGTCGATCTGTTGTATTTGCTGTTCAGGTAAGAATGTCGTAATATTCTTCAACACATAGGCTGTAATTTGTAGATTGGTGTTCTCGCATATTCTCGATCTTAGTTTTACAGTAACTACATACTTCGATGTTAGAGCCTTGTTTCCACCTAGACCAGTGATTATACCGCTGGCAGGAGTCTTTTTAAGACGCAACAGCTGAACTGCGGCCTCAGTAATAAAACATGCCTGAGACCCTTGGTCTAATAGGACTCTGAGAATGTGGTTTCCACCAGCTTGCGACTCGGTGTTTACTAATGCAGTAGCAAGTAAAACCTGACTACAACTGGCTATTCTCTGAGTTGATAAGCATGAAACTATTGGCAGTGCACTAGTTGATGTACTAGCATTCTCAATAGGTTCGGTTACCTTTGTACTGGTATCCGTGCGCTCGATATTAAGGTGCAAAAGGGAGTGATGCCTCTTTTTACAAATCCTGCAGGTTCCAGGTTTCTTGCACTGGAAAACTGTATGGTTTCCGCCTAAGCAGTTGAAACAAATAGAATTCTTTGCTACAAAATCTCGCCTTTTAGAGATATCTTCCCCAGCAAACTTTTTACAGAAGCATAACTTGTGATTCTCAGAACAATATTCGCAGCGCATACCCGAGACGTTCGTAGCTAGAAAAGTTTTTGACCTTGGACCAGTTCCACTGGTATGCTGTACCGGAGTCTTCTTAGAATCTACGAACTCGAGTGCGCGAAAGCGACTCTCCGTGAAACTTTTGAATTGATCTAAGGTTGGCAATTCATTCAAGTCGAGTGTACTAGAAATATGTAGCTCCCACTGTTTACGCGTTTCTGGATCGAGTTTAAAACTAACAATGTGAATAATGATAATGTCCCATGTGCTCACATCAATATTTATATTTTTTAAAGCATTCAAACAGTCCATGGTGGTATCTATCAGGTCTTTCAAACCTGGTGTTGATTCAATACTCATACGTTTAATTCCCAACAAGCGTTTAAAAATGCAATTTGCCAAATACTTTCTATTGTTGTATCTTTGCTCTAGTAGAGACCAGCATGGACTGTAGTTGGAATCTGTGATTGGAGTATGTCTTATTAACTGCTCAGCCTCGCCCGTCAAGTGAGTCTTTAAATAATGTAATTTTTGTACATTATCCAAAGCATCATTATTGTGAACTAAGGACGTGAAAAGATCTCGAAAGGTTGTCCATTCGGAATAGCTACCAGAAAAAGTAGGAATTGTAATTTTTGGTAACCTCACAAGCTGACTGACCCTATCGTTATCCTTTCCGTTTGACTTGACAGTACGTTGCTGAGTTTCTGATGGTGACACAAATTGATTTAAACATGATTTCATGAGCGATTTACACATAAAATAATTTTCCTCTGTTACATCATAAACTCCGTTTGTTACATAAGAGGTGTTGGCTAACACATCAGGTTTTGATATCTCATACAACTTAGCGTTGTTTGCCCTAAACAATAGCCAATCTCGTTCTAAATTTTCTGATCTAACTTCTAGGTATTCTTTATTTATTCTTTCTTTTGGACTTTTTTTAAAATTTGCTAGACTCTTTTTGATGGAATTGTGTAGATCTAATTGTACATTTAATAGACCTTCCATTTGTACTACAATTAGGTGCCAATTAAAATTAGACAAGTGTTCTATAAACTAAAATAATTATTGTATGTACTAGAATCTAGGAATCAGAAGTAAAAAAAAAGACTTTCAAATTTATCGTTAAATATCTGTCTTAAAATATGCTGAAAATTTCACAAGTGTTTGAAATTTCAATCGAAAAATTCTATGTCCTAAAATATGATGAAAATTTTACAAGTGTTTGAAATTTCAATCGAAAAAATTCTATGTCCTAAAATATGATGAAAATTTTACAAGTGTTTGAAATTTCAATCGAAAAAATTCTATGTCCTAAAATATGATGAAAATTGTTTGAACTGAACTAATTCTATGGGAAATCGGACATAGGTTCCCCGTTCCCTCGTTTTTAATGAAATTATACTAAGTCCTAACTAGCATGCAATTTAGCCTAAGTTAAATTCAGTATATTATTTTTAAAGTTATTGACACCAAAGAAATAAGGTTCACTTTTGCTTGAAATTTTAAATAAAGTTAAGTTATTGAGACCAAACAAATAAAGTTCACTTTTGCTTGAAATTTAATGTGAAGTTTTTACTCACAGTTTGACAGTTGACACGAACTATTTGCACTCACGTCACGATGACAGCTGTCACTTTGACACCTGTCAAACTCTTCCGGGTTGTCCTTGTTGTACTGGGTTGTCCTGCTCTGCACCGCTTGTCTCGCTCACACACTGGTCTGCGCTGCTGGCGCCCTCTGCCGGTGCTTGCCGCCGCTGCTGCACCACGTACTCAGGTGTCTGCAGCAATCCACTGCGAGTAGGGTGAGTGGTCGCCGACCACTTGCTCTTCAAAACTTCCGGTTCGATAGGAACAAATTATGTTCACAAACCTATTACGCACCTTTGAACTCGCGAACTTTGGTAACCGCGGAATTAAATAAAACCACGATTTGAACTTAAGGAAGTATAGGTTTATTGAACCCAAGGACGGAACAACGGTACACGGCTTCATTTAATCTATATACAGTTTTGCGGGCAGCGACGTGATAGCGCGATGCAATATCCGACAGCGACATCTATTGGTCGTGAACACTTTCTGATATTTTATCTCACCTCGGATATTTTTCTTGTTCTAGATTTTACGAGCTCCAAGTGTTATTTTCTTATATATTATTGTTTGAACTTTTAAGAGTCCCTCTTTAATTTCTCTATATGCCGCCTTGTTATTTCACCAGATGTCAGCGCCATTGTTACACCTGAATAATTTAATATATACAATACTCGTTTCCAATGCAAAACTCGGGGCCGTAAAAGCTTAACCGTGTACAAACCTTTAGAAATACATTGAGTACCAATTTGTTCAATTGACTGACAATTTCGAAAGAGTTACTTAAAGGACCGTAATGAATTCACGGCAACAATATTTTCTTGCATTGTATTTCAAGAATTTAAATATTCTGAATTTTCTCTGGTCTGGCCTGGTAGGAGGCTTCAGCCGTGGCTAGTTACCAATTACCACCCTACCGCCAAAGACGTGTAGCCAAGCTATTTAGCGTTCCGGTAGGATGTCGTGTAGAAACCGATTAGGGATATGGACTAGGGTTTAATATAACTGCCATACCCCAAACAGGTTAGCCCGCTACCATCTTAGACTGCATCATCACTTACCATCAGGTGAGATCGCAGTCAAGGGCTAACTTGTATTTAATTAAAAAAAAACTGGATATAAGGTACATAAAAGTAGCAATAACTATTTTTAAAAAAATCCCGATTCTCGGGAATTCCCGGGAATCGGCCAATTTTATTCCCGTTTCCTTGAGTTGAAAATTTGCCGTTCCCGAGATTTATTTTTAATTTTGATTGAGTGGGATTTTTAAAAAGTTAATTTGTTTAGTTTCACCCAACCTAAGTCCAGTTAATTAATTTAATAGGTTTTGCTTCGGACATAATATTGTCAATCAAACTTATAATTTTAGGTACGGAAACAACGTACAAATTTGAAATTTTACATAAATTGGCTAATTTGCGGTTTTGGCTCTTACGAAGTTCTACCATATAGATAATTCTGTATGTAAAGATAAAAAATCATGACACCAAAATTGTATGATTTTCTTAGTTTTTTATTTTTGAGTATTTTTCAAACACTGTAAATAATACTATATGTCTGCAAAAGACTAGAAATTGATTTCAATGATCAATTTCCAACATCTTTTTGCTATTTAAATTTTTGAAATAACATCTGTATTTCTTGTTTCTGACAAAAAATGAATATCAGACTCTTAGTCGGTAAGTACATTGTATATACGTATGATATTGATTTATGCCACAATTATACTTGTAATTAACTCACGTAAGTAGTTTATGTAAATAAGATACTTATGTAACTCTAGATGATGCCCTCGACTTCGTCCACATGGATTAAGATTTTTTGACTCCCGCGGTAACTGTTTAATTTTCCAGGATAATGGTTCCGGGTAGCCTATGTCCTTCTCCGGGATGTAATCTATCTTTGTACCAAATTTCATCAAAATCGTTTGAGTAGTTGGGCCGTGCAACCGTAGCAGACAGACAGACACACTTTCGCATTTATTATATTTTGTATGGATATTAGTATGCTGGGCTAACTAATGCCCGCGACTTCGTCCGCGTGGTTGAAGTTTTTTTTATTCCCGCGGGAACTCCTTAATTTTTCGGGATAAAAAGTCACTCTCCCTCAACTATACCCACGCCAAAAATAACATCGAACCATTGCTCCGTTGCGGCGTGATTGACGGGCAATTCAATTAACAATCACACTTTCGCATTTATAATATTAAGTATTAAAATGGATTTGCACACGATATGCGATTTACAATAGGTATTTTGTCAATTACCTACTCATGTAAGAGACTTTGGTACGTGATTTACTCACTAACGTTATTCTATCAATTGCACAAATTTTGAGTTACCGTGTTTTGTCATCCGAGGGCATCCGTGACATGCTATGACAAGCGCGCGAAAATAAAGAAAACCGCAACGGGAGCGCCACCCGGCCGAAGTGGGCATAACTGGCGTGAGGGGTGAGGACTGAGGAGAGCCAACCTCTCGATTTGTGTTTTGATTTTAAGAGCTGACAGCGCCTTAAGGAATAGAGATTGCATCTGTGTATGCACACACTTGTGCACTATAATATCTCCCGCGCAAATGGCTAATTTCTCTGGAGATGTATGTACTTATAGAGGGGACGGTGATCGGTCCATTAATTGAACCATTTCTCTGGAGATAGACCGCCGTGGCCGAAATTCGGTTGTGGGGACGTATTATTATTATTATGCGAGTTAAAAATTAGTCCTTCTGTGATTGCAGTAGAGTGGTCGCGGCCGGTGATGGAGCGCGATGTGTTCGTGCTGAGGCTGTGCGGCGCCGCGTGGTGCGCACTGTTCCGCCACGCCGCCGCCGCGCCCACTGTGTCCGGCCCTACTGAGGTAGGTTTGATGGTTTGATGTCTAAACAAGGTGATTGATTGAACAAAGCTAGTGTACCTCAAGGAAGTGTCCTAGGTCCGGTCCTGTACCTACTATACACATCTGATATACCAGAGCTAGACAACAGTACTATTGCCACCTTTGCTGATGACACTGCTATTATGGCTGTGGGTGATTCTCATAAGGAACCAGTAGAAAGATTGCAAAATGGAGTAAATAAAGTATACGATTGGACTAAGAGATGGAAAATAAGACTCAACGAAACGAAATCAACCCATGTAGATTTTACTAACAAGAAAATACAGTACTGTCCTGTTTTCTTGAATAAACAAAAAATACCGTATGCTGACACTGCAAAGTATCTTGGTATGACGCTGAACGCTGACGCTAAGCTACAGCTTAAGCTATAAAAATTTTGTCTTAATTTTCATATTAAATTTTTAAAAAAATTGGTAAACTTCTCCATTGTAAATTTTCAAAAGAGCGACCACCGATTTTCTTGCTGGTTCTTCTCGGTAGGAATGTCATTCCGAACTGATGATTCAAAAGCACTTGTAAAAGTTTATTTGAATAAAAAACATTTGAATTTTGAAAAGAGTTCCAGCGTGAACCAAAAACCTCAATCCACGCGGATGAAGTCGTGGGTATCAGCTGGTGTATTATAAATAACGATGTATTACCATACTAAGGTTGTATTATAATTTGTTTTGAAGGTGTGGCTGATGCCAATATCTGGTGGCGGGGGAACTCAACACGTGCTAAAGACGGGGCTGATGGGTCGATTCGCCGTCAGCGTTATTGACCACTTACTTGTTATACACCATCAGGTAAATTAAAAAATTCTTTCCAAAAAACCGAGGAAATTGAAATCAGGCGAGCCTGATACGTCAACTTTGCTTACCCGCCCGACTTCAACATAGTGGGTAGAAATAAAAGTTATTTATTACTTTACAATGGCGTTGGAACTTGGAAGTCGGTTTTTTGGAAAAAAAAATTATTTTTAACTTTTTAGTGTCAGGGTTGAGGATTTGGAGTCAAATTTTTTTATGGGACCACCTCGAGAGCTTCCTCTAAAGGCTGATAGAAAAAAATTCAAATCGGTTCAGAAACCACGGAGATATGCACCGACATACATTTAAAAAAAAAAAACGCGCCGAATTGAGAACCTCCTCCTTTTTTGGAAGTCGGTTAAAAATTCGCTCCCGCTAAACTAAGATAAGATAGATACAGAACATTACTGCCCAGGCTGGAAATAAGTCAATAAGTTATATTGGAAGAGCGTGGCGAATCCGAGGACTTCCCAAGTGATTTAAGTAAACGAAGCCGTGCATTGCTATTTCGGCCGGGACTTGTAAAACTTGCATTGGATTAAATAATAATAAAAAAGTACTTTTCTCTAATTTTCGAGGAACAATAAGCTTAATCTGCCAGACTAAATTAGGAACATCGGAAAGGAAAAAGAGTTTAATAACACGTTAAAAAACTATCTGATTGAAAAATGTTACTACAATATTGATGAATTGTTAAATGATACTGAGAAACACTAATGAAATCGGTCTCCCTACCGCCATGTACTATTCTGTTGCCGCACCCAAACTGGGAAATAATGTAACTATGGAATTGCAATAATAAAGAAACTGAAACTAGGTACCTAGCTATTAATTCAGGAACACAGATTTCATATTAAAATTTCCATTGCAGTTAAACAGTTAAGACAACGATAATAATTGTAACAAACGAAAGAGGGAAAGAATAAGAACAGCAGAAGATAAAGAAAATAATAATAATTTCAAGATACTTCATGTACTTACCTGCTTATAATCCATACTATAATATTATTAATGTGAAAGTGTGTCTGTCTGTCTGTCCGTCTGCTACGATTTCCCGGCCTATCTTTTCAACCGATTTCGACGAAATTTTATCCAGAAAAATTGAGGAGTTCCCGCGGGAATCTAAAAACTTTAATCCACACGGACGAAGTCGCGGGCATCATCTAGTCTAATATAATTTAATCTTAATATACAATTTAACTTTCAGTCCAGCCAAACGTCCCAGATATTCGACATAATGGAAGAGTCGAAGCCAGAAAACAATGTGGTCATCCACATCCCCATAGTGCAGGGCATTTCCATGAAACCTGCAATGGTCGACGACCAGCTCTGTCCTATGTGTATCCTTTACAATATAAATAATCCATGCGAATGTGTGTCTATCTACTTTCCCGGTCCATCTTTTCAACCAATTTTAATGAAATTTGGTAGGTCTGGAATAACACATAGGCTAATTTTATCCGGAAAAATTAAGAGGCTGGCAAACGCCGTTCGCAAGTTCTATTCAACCCGCAAATATAAATTTGCCAGTATATTGCTATCTCTATTTGGCTGATGACACATGATCGCGTGCAAGCGCGATGGCAATATGAGCGTTCAGAATTTGTTATACATATTTTAGTCTTGTTCCGTAAATATCAAAAATGATGAATGAAAACTTGTTGTGTTTTTTAATTCGTGTTGTTATTCTGTAACTTGACAATATAGGCTATGTCCCTGATTCATTAGTACGTAAGATATCGTTGGTTTTAATATGAAACAAATAAATAGAAAACATGTCATTTATGTCGTAAAAATATGCAAAACGCAATGCACTTACATTTAATTTTGGGAAAGCATTTTGGAAACATTATTATCTAGGGACCTAGATAAACACAAGTTCAGTGTAAATAATTGCTTAATATGGTGGAAATATTTTCGAATTACAAATTATATTTCTATTATGTTTGTATGGGCAATTGGGTATTTGACAAATAGTCAAATCCAGGTCAAATCAGCAACTTTTTTTCAAACATCAAAACGCGTCCTAAGTATGGGATTTATATGAAATTCTAAAATATGACGTCAATAAAGTTCGACGCACTTTTTTACTTTAATCGATTATTTAAAATGGTTATTCAACATAAAACTATCAAGATACTTGGATATTACGACTTTTGGGAGATCCTCTATTTAATAATCACTAAAAAATAATTTATTTTAATAGTAGCCAAATACCCAATTCACCCTCCGCCGCCTTAAGGAGTTTCCGCAAGTCGCGGGTTATTTATTAAGTTTTAAATCATTAAAACATGGAACATCGGCGCAAAGTTGTCTGCCTGTCGGTATTCTACAGGATATATTTCGGAGAGTGTGCTCAAGAACTATTCGATATGGTTCCTCCGTCACCTTTTTATCATCGAAACGCAAGGAACCGTTACCATAGAAGCAGTAAGGCTCTCTTACATTTATAGTTACCTTTACCAAAGTACAGATTCTGGCAACTGGGTGGTGTTTCAACCGGATTACATAATAGACGCGCGTCTCGGCTGCTTGTGGCGGGTCAACCTCATCCCCGCGGGGCTCGCACATTCCGTAAAAAGCCTTTCTTTAATAAATCGCATCTTTATTGGTAGTAGAATAACCACGTTCGGCTCTATCGGTGTATGCCCGACGACTAAGTATAGTTTTTCCTTACATAGACAAATGTAAAATCGCTGAAACGCGAAACCCGTAGTCCTAGGTTAGCGACGAAATCGACGCGACGCGATACGACTACATATACATAAACGAATTACGAATCATCTCTTGACATTTAGAAGTGTTTTTTTAATATATTTCGCTACGCCAGAGCCTGAACATTATTGCTTCGTCGTCCCTTGATTCAGATTCACCTCCATGACTTTGATTAAAACTCCCTTTACACTATTGATTAAAAGCAATTGAGTATTTATTTAAGAATAAAGAACCTGGGAAGCTCCAAAACTAGTCGGGCATACACCGACAATTACGACGAAATGTCGGTTTATTATGGGAACCATTCCGATAGTGTGACGATTGGTTCGATTGTAAAAAAACAACGTTTTTGCACAGTTGCCAAAAGATGAGGTACCAAAAATCGTAGCAGTATTATTGAGACGCAAAAATGGCAAGGAAACGATATACGGGATACTGAACCAGCTGGTGACGGACGCTGGCGATTATCTGGTCGAGCTTACGAAGGCTTTTGACGAGATCAACTCGGTTTATAGGTATTTATGAATTTTATTTATTATAATTATATTTTTATTTTAAATTGCTTCATTTTTTAAAGAAAATAATACACACAATTTTTTAAGCCTTTGTCATTCAAGTAGGAAATCACATTATTGCTCATAAAGCACAAGATTTTAGCGAGGGTTAAGACGAGTCGACGCATTTTTGAGCATTCATTGGAAAACATTTGTGTCGAAAAAATTGTAAAGTACCTATTAAATAAAATTATGTCACGTACAATAAACTATTACAACATGTCAAACTATGTTTTCATGCAGATTGTTTAATGAGGGCTACCGCGTTTAAATTCGCCTCTAGGGGCGCTAGGGTAGGGTAGGGTATTATGAGGTCTTCGAAATGTCAAATATCACTGGGCTTTTATCGCGAGTATAATTATTTAGTTAAAGTTGTGAATATTTAGCAATAACCGATTAATTATGGAAGATGTAATACGATACGATACGTAAAGATACGTGTCAATGAATGCCAGTGCTCTGTACTTTGAAAGCTGAGTTGAGCTAAGAAAAAGAGGTGCAAATATAAGCGGGCTGAAAGAACAGGTAATTCATAGGTTAGTAATTCCCTGGTTCCTGTTTGTTTACTATTTACAAAAGGGGTTTTTTTTTTCAGAAATATGCTTGTTTATCGAATTTACATCAATAATTTAGGACCTTACTCGCAAGTGGCGCCAACTAGTGAGCATAGAAACGGTAGCCCTCAATTCATCAACCTCATAACTGGGTTTACGGCTCTGGGTTCCAGCCCTTCTGAGCATTTATTGTATACGGCCCGTTAACGCCACGCGGCGTGTTGTACAGGAAATGGGCAGACTTGGAGGTAGCGCGCAACACGGCCGGCCAGAGCGTGGACGCGGCTAAGGTGAGCGCACACTTCCCCGTGCTCGTGGCGCAGGCGGATGTGTGCACGCACGTGCTGCAAGCGCACGCGGACGACCCTTGCTTAGTGCAGGTAACGCTATCCTGGAAACTTGTGTGTTTGACCGTTTGTTGATCAGCTGTTTGTACCGGATGTTACCCGGCCTGGCTCACTTGGTCCCGTGAACCGATATATACACCTACGGCGCGACCCGCCGACAGCACTCGTATCAGCCGGGTGTCATTTAGTCATTTATTTATTGATAGCTTTCATGTCTTACTTACTAATACATTATATTACTTAATACAATTAGCTATCAGCATGCATGGACATGAGGCCCTGTCAGGGCGTTGCTACATGTTACCATAATTATAATTATAATATATCATATGTCAAATTATTTATCTTTTTACTTACGCGCGCGCACTGAGGAATACTATTCTTAATTTCCTTTCATGTTCTTGTTACTCGTAAATGAATACAACTGATGGGGGCGCTAAACTTTTAAAACATATATACGATGCCTGGGAGTGTTCACAGAATGCTATTGGTGTCTTCTGTGATCTTTCTAAGGCATTTGATTGTGTTGATCACAAAGCTTTATTGCTGAAATTAAGCCACTATGGCATCAGAAATGTTGCACTCGATCTCATTGCTTCTTATTTAAATGATAGAACTCAGAGAGTATGCATAAATCACGTGAAGTCAGAGGGCTCAACTGCATTAATGGGTGTCCCACTAGGCTCTATCTTGGGTCCTTTTCTATTTTTGGTGTATATAAATGATTTACCATATCATGTCAATAATGTCTGTGACATTGTATTGTTTGCTGACGACACATCACTTATTTTTAAAGTTGATAGAAGTAAGGACAATTTCGACGATGTAAACAATGCAATATCACACGTATCACACTGGTTTACTGTCAATAATTTGTTACTGAATACAAAGAAAACCAAGTGCTTAGAGTTTGTTTTACCTCATGTAAAGAATATCGATAAATCTATAATGTTAAATTGGGAAACACTAAAAATGGAGAACTCCACAGTTTTCTTGGGGGTGACCTTGGATAATAAGCTTCAATGGGGCGCTCATATAGAGACACTAGCGGGGAAACTTAGCTCGGCTGCTTTTGCTGTCAGGAAAATTAGACAGATATTGAAACGGTTAGGCTTGTCTACTTCCAAAGTGTCATGTCGTATGGCATTTTATTGTGGGGCAGAGCAGCTGATATCCAATCAATTTTTATACTGCAGAAAAAGAGCCATCTGTTCTATTCTCTCGGATCACGCGAATCACTGCGAAAAATTTAAAGAGATTGGTATACTTACGGTGCCTTCACCGTAATAATAATTATATAATAGTAGTTTGAAATCCTTTGTGGGGTTGAGTGTACAGTTCAACCTCAACAATTTGTACAGGTGGTAACGGCGTACCTGGCGTCCCTATCCCGGCACGATATGGTGGTCCAGCACCCGGTGGCAGAGCTTTGCGTGCGCACGCTGGTGACGCGCGGCGCGTGCGGCCGACTGCGCTCGCTCGTGCGGCGCGGCTGCCTCGGCGACGCCAAGCCGCTCGCGTGCCAGCTGCTCAGCCTGGGGCACATCGACCCCGCCGCCGCGCAGATCGCGCTCGATATGATGTGGCGGCTGAAGGCCTATGGGGTACGTATCAGACATTACAATAAGTAGGTATACCTATATAATATTACACTGTCTGTGCAATCCTATATGTTTGTACTGTACAGGATGTAGTGGAGGTGCTGCTGAGCTGGGATGAGCCGCTGAGCGCTCTGGGCGCCGCGCGGCAGGCTGGCGCCACGTGGCTGGCCATGTCCCCGCGCAAGCTGCTGGCGGCGGCCATGAGCCACGCGCGCGAGCGAGGCGAGCCCGCCGCCTTCCTGGCCGTATACCACGCGCTGCTCGCCAGGAACGAGAGGACAAGGGGCTCGCCGCACTTCCTCAAGAGTAAGCCAACAATCATGTTTGTTTTTTATTGTGATAGCCGATAGGCTTGCGCTGGACAAGTCATTTTTAGTGCAAAGCAATGTTGGTACGCGCTTGCCTAGAAGATACCTCACTCTTGCCTAGAAGGTACTTGTACTTAATTTATGCGTGGCAGGAAACACGTGCGCTGGGAGGGTGTTCCACGCCCTAGCAGTTTGGATTGAATAGAAGCAGGCGTCACATTGCAGAAGTCCATGATAATAAAGGAACTATAGCGGATTATAGCGAATTCAACTTCTAGTTCCTTCATTAAGTTATCACTCCGCCCCCTATCTCACGCTACATGGCTCAGCCTGACCGAGCCAGTGGCATGAGGTTTTGAAAGATTTCCAGGTGCCAAACTTGGAAGCAGTAAATCATTCCTTGATGACATGCAAAGGACACATCGAATTGGGTAGCCTTTGATTTTTTTTCTTTGCTTTATTTCTAAACTAGCTGATGCCCGCGACTTCGTCCGCGTGATTTAAGTTTTTTTTCTAATGGGAACTCCTTAATTTTCCGGGTTAAAAAGTAGCCTTATGTCACTCTCCTGTCCTCCACTATCTCTATGCCAAAAATCACGTCGATCCGGTGCTCCGTTGCGGCGTGGTTGAAGGACAAACCAACCAACAAACACATTCGCATTTATAATAGTAAAGCTATATATAGTATAAAATATGATTCTGATCAACACTTTAAGAGTTACCTCTATACCATGTTACTATAAAAAACTATTATCTTCTTTTGATAACTTATCAGAGGTGAGAAGAGCATCAGACAAAACTTAACAAAAACCTAGTTACCTATGCTTATATGCTATATAATTGCTTGTATGAAATTCCTATTCCGCTCGAGAGTTGAATTTTTTTTTTCAGCTGAACAGTGTGACATTTACATAGACTACTACAAGCAGCTCACTTCTGAATCATAGTTGGAAAGTCCAAGGTGTAATATATCTATTAGTGTAATATAGGTGTATCAATACATGATGTAATATCAATAATAGAATGTAATATACCTATTCTCATTATTTTTAGACAAATATAATGTAAAAAGTGAACATGTATTATGTAGATAAAATTTATCATAGTTCGAAGGTCCAAGGTTTCAAAATATGATGTAATATCTCTTACAATAATTTATACCTATTCTTATTATTTTTAAACAAAATCTAAGTATCATGTAAAAAGTGATACGTAGATAAATGTGATATAATGAAGATAAAAATGTAGATAAGTAACATAACGTGTAATAATTATTGTTCATATTTATTAAAAATTAAGTACGAAAACTAGATATTTTGTTTTATATTATTTTAGCCAGTGTCAATAAATTATAATGTCTAATGAATAACACTCATACCCAAATTCTCAAGTTTGCAGACACAGAGGTTTAAAGATTGAGATATAGTGCTAGATGAAGCCCACCTCTGCTGGGATTATGGTTTTTTATTTCCTCAGTAAGGTACCTAAGTCTTCAATTTTCCGGGATGAGTTTTTATTAATTTTATTCTATTCTTACGATAATGCAGAGCAGCAATAAATGAATCAGCTACATTAAAAGAAAGTAGAAACCATGATATATTTACATTTTACAGACAAAAACCAGTTTTATAAACTGTTCATTTACAGGATAAGTACAATACTTAAATCCGACCAGAGGAGAAGCTTCCTAAGCTTCCTTTATAATGTATAATTTAAGTTATATCCTGAAATTGCACAACAAATACCTACTTAAATTAGACAAATATTATATGTAAAGAAACGAAATTATATATTTTTAATGAACATCAGTATTTTTAACATGACTTCACAATAATGTTAATAGATGGCACCGTCATTTACTATCGCACAGTTTTGCGTCGACTATTATTATGATTACAACCTTTTATTTAGCTTGCAATGTATTTATGTATACATGTATGTATATTTGGTCAAACCTTGCAAGATGAGTTATTCGGCATTTTTGTTGAAACAGAACACTATTTACATAAATAAATCTGAATAGTTTTTTAATACAAAATCAGTAAACATGTTCAATCACGAAATTGTTCCTCTATTTATTTTCATTAAACGCGCCCTTACGTTCGGACCCAGACCGAGGCGTCGCGGACCCAGACGGCGTGTCGGTGAGAGCTCACGCACTCATTGTTGCGCTATGTATGGGTGAAGTAGCCGCGAGCCGTTTGTATGTATTAGGTAGGTACTCTGTGACTTAAATGCTTTATAAATGTAATTTCTTATAAACATTAAAGGTTTTATTTCTCATATGAATGAATTAAAATCGTATGAACAGCCACACCAATATGCAACACATAGAAAGCTGTCATTATGTCTTCAGACGTAAATAGAAAACAGCGTGAAGCATAATCAAGAAAGAGTTTAAGAGGTAGTTTCTTCTTGAGGTAGTCGTCTACCAGTTTGGGAATGCTGTCTCTGCTTTTGTATCCCCCAAAGGCAGTTCCCTTCCAAACTCGGCCGGTGACTAGCTGGAATGGACGTGTGCTGATTTCCTCTCCCGCTCCTGCAACTCCAACAATTATAGATTCTCCCCAACCCTTATGTGCTGCTTCCAATGCTGCACGCATGGTATTTACATTGCCAGTACACTCAAAGGTATAGTCCAACCCACCATCCGTCATATCAATCAGCACCTGCTGTATGGGTTTGTCATAATCCTTAGGGTTAATACATTCTGTTACACCAAATTTGTGTGCTCTTCTGAATATGTGTGGGTCGCTATCCACACCAATTATGCGCTTGGCACCAGCCGCTTTGCAGCCTAAAGCTGCAGCCAAGCCAACAATGTCTAGACCAAATATCGCACAGCTAGACCCAGGTTCAACCATTGCTGTGTTCAGAGCAGCGCCGTAACCAGTGGTTACTGCGCAACTCAGCAAGCATACCTTATCTAGTGGGGCAGCATCAGGGATCTTGCACAAGGAAATTTCTAGAACAACAGTATATTCACTGAACGTTGAGCATCCCATGAAATGGAAGATTTTCTGGCCTTTGCAGCGGAAACGTGTGGTACCATCCGGCATGACGCCTTGGCCTTGCGTGACTCGAACTCTTTCACATAGGTTAGTTTTAGGGCTAAGGCAGAACTTGCATGTTCTGCACTGCGGGATGTATAGAGGCAGCACATGATCACCTGGCTTCACCGTTGTAACACCTTCTCCAATACTTTCCACGATGCCTCCGCCTTCATGGCCTAAAATCACCGGGAACACGCCGTCTGGGTCTTTTCCAGATAAAGTGTAGGCGTCGATGTGACAAACGCCTGCTGCAACAATCTTAACCCTCACTTCTCCTGCTTTCGGTGGGTCCACTTCGATTTCTTCGATGGTCAGTGGATCTTCTGCCTTCCAGGCCACAGCAGCTTTGCACTTTATCACTTGACCGGCTTTCGACATTTTCTCTCAATCTCTACATGTATTGAAACGCAGTCGTAGTGTTATCAATACGTACTAGAAACACTATTGGTGATAACGAAAGAAAGTTAAATAGGTACCTACTTACTAGGTACCTATTCCACTTTAAACGAATGCCTTATTTACTTACGTCCTTAGGAACCTGTTACTTGTCTCTGATAAAATGAGTCATAGTTTGAAGGTACAAGGTTTCACAATATGATGTAATATCTATTTACTATAGAATGGAAACCTATTCTCAATATTTTTAGACGAATATCTTTTTTTTTTTTATTCTCAATTTTTTTTCCAGGGGTTTTGTCAATTCTGACTATGTCACCCCCATAAGGTCAACAGCATGCACTAAACAAAATGAGATAAGCACATAAATAAATCACTTATACATTACCACATCCTTGTGAGTGACCGCGCCTCCTTTGACAGTGGGGCAGCTAGCAGGCCATTGCACATACCCACACTGTAATTGTTTTTAAGGCGCTGTCAGCTCTTAAAATCAAAACACAAATCGAGAGGTTGACTCTCCTCAGTCGTCACCCCTCACGTCAGTTATGCCCACTTCGGCCGGGTGGCGCTCCCGTCGCGGTTTTCATTATTTTCGCGCGCTTGTCATAGCATGTCACGGATGCCCTCGGATGACAAAACACGGTAACTCAAAATTTGTGAAATTGATAGAATAACGTAAGTGAGTAAATCACGTACCTACCAAAGTCTCTTACATGAGTAGGTAATTGACAAAATACCTATTGTAAATCGCATATCGTGTGCAAATCCATTTTAATACTTAATATTATAAATGCGAAAGTGTGATTGTTAATTGAATTGCCCGTCAATCACGCCGCAACGGAGCAATGGTTCGACGTTATTTTGGCGTGGGTATAGTTGAGGGAGAGTGACTTTTTATCCCGAAAAATTAAGGAGTTCCCGCGGGAATAAAAAAAAACTTCAACCACGCGGACGAAGTCGCGGGCATTAGCTAGCCCAGCATACTAATATCCATACAAAATATAATAAATGCGAAAGTGTGTCTGTCTGTCTGCTACGCTTGCACGGCCCAACTACTCAACCGATTTTGATGAAATTTGGTACAAAGATAGATTACATCCCGGAGAAGGACATAGGCTACCCGGAACCATTATCCTGGAAAATTAAACAGTTACCGCGGGAGTCAAAAAATCTTAATCCATGTGGACGAAGTCGAGGGCTTCATCTAGAGTTACATAAGTATCTTATTTACATAAACTACTTACGTGAGTTAATTACGAGTATAATTGTGGCATAAATCAATATCATACGCATATACAATGTACTTACCGACTAAGAGTCTGATATTCATTTTTTGTCAGAAACAAGAAATACAGATGTTATTTCAAAAATTTAAATAGCAAAAAGATGTTGGAAATTGATCATTGAAATCAATTTCTAGTCTTTTGCAGACACATAGTATTATTTACAGTGTTTGAAAAATACTCAAAAATAAAAAACGAAGAAAATCATACAATTTTGGTGTCATGATTTTTTATCTTTACATACAGAATTATCTATATGGTAGAACTTCGTAAGAGCCAAAACCGCAAATTAGCCAATTTATGTAAAATTTCAAATTTGTACGTTGTTTCCGTACTCTAAAATTATAAGTTTGATTGACAATATTATGTCCGAAGCAAAACCTATTATATTAATTAACTGGACTTAGGTTGGGTGAAACTAAACAAATTAACTTTTTAAAAATCCCACTCAATCAAAATTAAAAATAAATCTCGGGAACGGCAAATTTTCAACTCAAGGAAACGGGAATAAAATTGGCCGATTCCCGGGAATTCCCGAGAATCGGGATTTTTTTAAAAATAGTTATTGCTACTTTTATGTACCTTATATCCAGTTTTTTTTTAATTAAATACAAGTTAGCCCTTGACTGCGATCTCACCTGATGGTAAGTGATGATGCAGTCTAAGATGGTAGCGGGCTAACCTGTTTGGGGTATGGCAGTTATATTAAACCCTAGTCCATATCCCTAATCGGTTTCTACACGACATCCTACCGGAACGCTAAATAGCTTGGCTGCACGTCTTTGGCGGTAGGGTGGTAATTGGTAACTAGCCACGGCTGAAGCCTCCTACCAGGCCAGACCAGAGAAAATTCAGAATATTTAAATTCTTGAAATACAATGCAAGAAAATATTGTTGCCGTGAATTCATTACGGTCCTTTAAGTAACTCTTTCGAAATTGTCAGTCAATTGAACAAATTGGTACTCAATGGATTTCTAAAGGTTTGTACACGGTTAAGCTTTTACGGCCCCGAGTTTTGCATTGGAAACGAGTATTGTATATATTAAATTATTCAGGTGTAACAATGGCGCTGACATCTGGTGAAATAACAAGGCGGCATATAGAGAAATTAAAGAGGGACTCTTAAAAGTTCAAACAATAATACATAAGAAAATAACACTTGGAGCTCGTAAAATCTAGAACAAGAAAAATATCCGAGGTGAGATAAAATATCAGAAAGGGAGAATCGAAGAAGACAAAACGCAAAAAAAAATTGTTACTTATAATCATTCTTACAATGTGATTTAACATACTATACATTGGTTGGAAGTTCTACTTATATTTTATAGACGACATTTTACATAATTTAAGTACAAAATAAAGAATAAAGAGTTTAAAATACTCAAAAGTACCTACTACGACTATTATAGTTTTATGGTAAGAAAGTACAATAATTCTTAACATTGTGATCAGTGCCCTTACTTTTCCTTTGAGTAATTGTCAAGGTTTCACTGACAAATTGTCCTCTCAAAAAATCCTCCAAAAAGTTTGGACAGATGGATGTATGGATGTATGAATAGATGTATGGATGTTTGTTACTCAATCACGCCCCAACGGCTGAACGGATCTGGCCGAAATTTGGCACAGATATAGATTGTAGTCTGGAATAGCACATAGGCTACTTTTTATCCCGAAAAATTAAAGAGTTCTCGCGGGAACCACAAAACTTCGATCCACGCGTACGAAGTCGCGGGCATCGGCTAGTATTGCATAAATACTTATAATATTGACAATTTATCATTAATATAAGTTATTGTTATGTTATATTTAAATGTATATTTTTTATCGTAAACTAACTTACTTGCAAAAACAAAAATAAAAAGCATTGTCTATTTCAGAAGTTATATAATAAATTAAGACATAAATTTGCCTTTACGTTAGTCAAAAGAACTAAAATTATCAAATTTTGATAGTGTTTCTGTTATTTTATGTTTGCTGTCCTATTTTTGTGATTGGCATGATTGGTAAGACTAGTAAAACACTTCTGTGAATCTTATCTAAAGTTGTTTTTTTAAGTGCCTTTTGTGAGATAAAGTTTAGTTACTCAATGGAATAATTCTCCGTCACTTAATTTTAAAATGATTGTTTTTTTACTATAATTTAACATAATATTTGTAAACAGTGCTACTGCTCATAAAGATAAATAACTAAGAAATACAAATTTATCAATAAAATAACAAAACATGATGAAAAAAAAACATCGATTTTATTTCATGTACAATTTTACAAAAATACGCCCAATTCCCAAATTCACTCTGCTGGGGATTAAACCCGGTACATCCCACGTTAAGACAATAGTGCTCAGCACTGCGCGAGTGAGGTACCTAGTCAATAGGGCATGCTCCCGATAATTCCTGGTACCAAAAATTCCCGGTACTTCTGAATAATTTTCAGTCCCGGTTCTCCACACCATAAAACCGGTACTTTTGATACTTTTGAGACTCGAAGTACATACATTCTGTCGATTCTTCTCTAATTAAGTGTGGATATTTCTGCATGTAACAATAATTTAATTCACTATACTGTATTTTATGCTCACAAATTCGAGGTATTAGTTTAAAAACCCCTATTTTTACTTTGGCTATAACGATTATTTTACTGCCACTTCGTACAGTTTCGTATGTTAGTCTTTCTGGTAAGTATTATTTACCAGCAGAGAAGAGCTTTTTTGAAGATCAATGAATTGATGGATCTGTCACTGGAATAAAATTTGTTCAGCCATAATAAATTACAGTAGATTATGCTATATTCTGTTAATTGTATCGTTACTTTCATAAATTTCACATGAAGATTGACAGGAAAATATTGATAGACTGTAATATAAAATATACCTCATAAGCCCGAGGCTACTAAATTTTGATTTTTGACTCCACTGTCAATTATACCAATAGCAGAGGGAAAGAAAATATGGATATCCGTATCCATAATTCCCTAAGATGCTCAGGAGTTCTCCATACAATGTTATGTAAAAACCAAGACTGTGAACAGTCCAATCTTTATGTATGGATGTGAATCCTGGACAGTAACGCAGCAGTAACGAGGCTCTTTATGGCTGATAGGAAACGTCTTTAGAAAATCCTAGGGTCCTCGATCCTAGGATCCTCCATACGTACGGGGAGGACGGTGAATGGATACCAAAAATACTAAGAGGTACCATATCAAATATAATTGTAGAGACCAAATCAGCGTGCGGCAAAACCAAAAAACTGCACAGAATAGGAGAGAGTAACATCTTCACGAGATTCTCTTGGGAATACTGAGTATGGGTTGGAAAATATTGTTGATTTAGATTAACATTTGTAATTCTTTGAGGTGAGGTTACTACGTACGCCTGTCTATAAAAAAAGACCCGTAAAGGATCACTTTGTTGTCCGTGTATCCAAGCCTCAAGGCTTGTTTCTCATAAACTGCTTGATGTAGTAAATTTATATTTGCACTGGCTTCTAATTGCTATAAAAGTAGTTACATATGAGCGTATCACGATAAAAAAAAATTCAACTTTTCAAAGTGTATTTTCATACAAGACGCAATCTCTGTAAAACCTATGAACTACAATAAAACTTTGAAATTTGTAACGAAGCGAGTTATGGTACAAGTACATGAAAAAATCATGAATTTACAGTCCTGTGTGAAATATTATGCGATAAATTTTTGTATAACGCCTAATGAACAGTAATATTTGGTCTATTTCATACTTTCTGTAATGTCTTAGCCGTGTTTTTGTGATAATTTAAGGTAGTATCGAAAGTATCGAAAGTCCCGGGAATTCCCGGTTCCGTGCCAATATCGGTCCAAAATTTCCCGGTACTCAAACACAGCACCGAATGCATGCCCTAGAAGTCAGGGATAATTATAATAAACAAGTTAAGAGATCAACTTGTTCTCAAATATTTCTCAAGAGACAAGTTAAAAAAATACTCTGTACACAAAAACGGGAAATCACAAAAAAAAACCAACGACGTATTTCCCGGAAATTTCTAACTCCTGGGTCCCAGAAACGAAACCCTAAGGGTATCTAATATCCAATCAATTAGTAATAAAACTTGCAATAGGCACTTATTTGAAGTATTTAAGACACTACTAGGTCCTTACTCAGCAAGCTTTCGATATAATAATATTATCTGGTCGGTCTGGTCCAATGAGAGCGGACGAGTAGGCAGTAGCAAGCTGAAGTGGCAATGCTTGATTTTCAGTTTTCCTTTCTGTCTTACCACTGTTTTGTTATTTTCCATTCATATCAAAAATTGCACTGGAGGCATACTACTATCGCTTAAATCCGTATTGTTTTAATATTGTTGACGTTCGTGTTTTTAGAATTATAATCCTTATTTTAGGACGTTCAAGGTACGTGACATAAAACTGACATTTTTAAGTAATACTGCTTTAAGCGATGGCAGTGAACCCTCTGACAGTAATTGGATGTTTGACAACTTACCTACTTCTTGGAAATATTAAAAGACGTCATTGTTACAACCAGCAGGAGTTTTTTTTTTAAATAGTGAAGCGACGTGCCTTTTTATGCGATATTTCGCAACTCGTATGTCAATCTAGTAATTACTAGTACGATTTTAATTTTGAAAATAGTTTTCAAAATAATTACGAAGCTGCAACACAAGCTCACTTGATTGTCATTTAAGTAGCGTCATCTTTGGCGTTGGATGGTTTCTATGACCTGCCTTATTGATGTTGCCAAATAATAAAATATACATTTACAGCATTGCTTCACCAAAAATATTTATTTTAATACATAAAAAAGACATTTAGACGCCTGGGTATGTTTATAAAACAACACAAAAAGTTGTAATATCAATGTGTCAAATCGATTAAAACTTCTTCGTAAATGAAGTCGATTGTTGTCAAAAATCGAATGGATAGCGCATTACGGCATCATTATTTCGAGCTGTCAAAAGTTTGGTCAGAGAACACATAATCATACTTTATTTGATTATGTATTTTTAGTTATATAAAAGAAGATAGCTCACGAAAGTTGTAATATCCACGTCTTCTGTCAATTCATGTTGAATAAACATTAGTCTTATTCATGTTATGTTTGAAAACCATTTTAAAATATCGATTTAAACGCTGGAGCAAAGGAGCACAGATCCATCGTCTGTGAAGTTCTTTCGAACACTGGCGGAGGTGAAAATGAGCTAGCGCTTCTCGAAAAACCGGAATACAATGGAAAACAGAAAATATGTGTACATTTTAATAAATATTAATAAATCAATGGGTGTCATTTAGAATTTGGAATTTAATGATATATTTTTCAAGTAAATTGAGGTTTTCAATTTGGAGATGTGTTGATTTGAAAACTGAAATAAGAGGTATGTTTGAATTTATTTTTTATGCAGCGAAGTTGTTTAAATCGTGTTTTGGGATAAAACAATATCTGAGTTAAGGTCTTGAAAACATCATATATTTTTTTCAATCTTCCATATGCCACCATTTAATGGATACACTGCTTTGGAGACCCCCCCCTGACCACACACAGCGCCTTAAGGAGACGCGGTCGTTCCGACTCGTTCCGTACACATTCCATCAAAAGATGGAAAACATCGTCTACGTGTAAGTATATTGCCACAATCTACACAATTCTGTGTTGGTGATCGTCTCATCATGTATTTAAATTTATTGGATGGAATGTGCCCGGAACGCAATCGTAACAATTTTATAATATCTACCCTTTTATTGGATTCTCCGAACCATAGACACCGAGGAAGATGACACACAATAGTTTTGTACCATATACCCTTTGACCTTGACCTCTCATCGAAATGTTCCTGCCATGATAGTGTGCACTCCTGTTTGAATTTTATTAAAATTTCATTTTGTAGTGGTGTGCAGTTGTAAGGAATTCCATCGGAAATAGCCTGTTTAAGGTGGATGACAAGGGTCTGCCCGCGAAATTCAAATTAAATTTGGTTTTTCACAATTTGTTAACTAATACGGCAAAGTAGGCTTATGGCATTCAAATTGCGAGCCTAGGAATATCATCTTCACAGGTTTATATAAAAATCTTTACTTGAAAGTGTCCAGTTTAAGAAATTAATCAAAATAATGAGTTTGACGTGAGTTACTCACAAATTAGTCATTATTTTGATTAATTTCTTAAACTGGGCACTTTCAAGTAAAGATTTTTATATAAACCTGTGAAGATGATATTCCTAGGCTCGCAATTTGAATGCCATAAGCCTACTTTGTCGTATTAGTTTACAAATTGTGAAAAACCAAATTTAATTTGAATTTCGCGGGCAGACCCTTGTCATGCACCTTAACTGCTGTGTCCGCTTCCTCGTTGCCCATGATTCCTATGTGTGAGGGATGTACCTACCTAATCATGTACATGTATCTACCTAATAAAGTAGCTTTTAATTGACAATAAGTTAAAGGTACCTACATATTAATCTATTGAGGTAAATTTTATGAGTAATAAGAAGATAAAATGTAGTATGGTACACATTAATATTATTGCACAGAAATTTTTAATAAGTAGGTAGGTATACATATTACCTACTTATTAAATAACCTGCCAGTGTCTTTATATGAATACTAGCTGACCCCGCGAACTTCGTACCGCCTTAGTAATGCAAAATTAAATGTATATTTTTCAATATTTCTGAGAGATTTTCTTAATATTTTTTTCCGTAAGAACCTTCTCCTAATAATAACAAATACAACAAAAAAGAATTACTAAATTAGTGAAATCGGTCCAGCCATTCACGCGTGATGCCGTGACCAAGGAAAACGGGTTTCATTTTTATATATATATATATAGATAGATAGATGTGAATTATACACACACCCATACTCTCAACTTTGTAGCCATGGGAACACTGAGATTAATATATATACCTACATAGATGAAGCCCACTTTTCCTTGGATAATGGTTATTTTATTTCCTCAGCAACACTTCAATTTTCCAGGATAAAAGTTTAACATATGTATCAATTCAGTTTATAAAATACTTATCAGGTTTTCATCAGAATGCCATTCCAATTCCAGCCAAATTGGTACAGTCATTATGGTCACGTAAATTAACAAACATCCAAATACTCACATCTGTCATATTAAGAGTATTAATATGATATAAAAAATGTCTCTGCAGAATAAGACTCATTTATATGCAGCCATTTTTAATCTGTTGGAAATAATATGATTTAACTGTACAGGAAAAGCTACAAAACTTTTTGGTCTATAACCCTTATTTTATCTAGATGTTACCCGCGACTTCTATCGGGTGGATTAGGATTTTTTGCCTATGTCCTTCCCAGGGATACAACCTACCCCTGTACCAAATTTCATCAAAATCGTTTGAACGGATGAGTTGTGAAAGTGTAGCAGACAGACAGTCACACTTTCACATTTATAATATTACTATGGATTACCATTACAGTATTTAAATGAAACTGCTACATAGAAACCAAAATATATTTTACAGATAAAAACCAGTTTTATAAACTGTTCATTTACAAGATACAATAGGTAAGTAAATGCTTCATAAATGTAATTTTTTTTATACAGTATAGGTTTTATTTCTCAGATGAAATATATAAAACGGGACGAATAGCCACACCAATATGCATCAAATGGAATGCTATATCGATTTCATCAAACTGTACTTGGTGTGAAACAAAATCATCAAGAGGTAGTTTCTTCTTGAGGTAGTCATCTACCAGTTTGGGAACGCTGTCTCTGCTTTTGTATCCTCCAAAGGCAGTTCCCTTCCAAACTCGGCCGGTGACTAGCTGGAATGGACGTGTGCTGATTTCCTCTCCCGCTCCTGCAACTCCAACAATTATAGATTCACCCCAACCCTTATGTGCTGCTTCCAACGCTGCGCGCATAGTATTGACATTGCCAATACACTCAAAGGTATAGTCCAACCCACCATCCGTCATATCAATCAGCACCTGCTGAATGGGTTTGTCGTAATCCTTAGGGTTAACACATTCAGTCACACCAAATTTTGGCGCCAATTTCAATTTGTCAGGGTTGATATCCACACCAATAATGCGCTTGGCACCAGCCGCTTTGCAGCCTAAAGCTGCAGCCAAGCCAACAGCACCTAAACCAAATATCGCACAGCTAGACCCAGGTTCAACCTTCGCTGTGTTCAGAGCAGCTCCGTAACCAGTGGTTACTCCACAACCGAGCAAGCATACCTTATCTAGTGGGGCAGCATCAGGGATCTTGCACAAGGAAATTTCTAGAACGACAGTATATTCACTGAACGTTGAGCATCCCATGAAATGGAAGATTTCCTGGCCTTTGCAGCGGAAACGTTTGGTACCGTCCGGCATGACGCCTTGGCCTTGCGTGACTCGGACTTTTTGACATAGGTTAGTTTTAGGGCTAAGGCAGAACTTGCATGTTCTGCACTGCGGGATGTATAGAGGCAGCACATGATCACCTGGCTTCACTGTTGTAACACCTTCTCCAATACTTTCCACGATGCCACCGCCTTCGTGGCCTAAAATCACCGGGAACACGCCCTCTGGGTCTTTCCCCGATAAAGTGTAGGCGTCGGTGTGACAAACGCCTGATGCAACAATCTTAACCCTCACTTCTCCAGCTTTCGGTGGGTCCACTTCGATTTCCTCGATGGTAGGTGGTACCCCTGCCTTCCAGGCTACCGCAGCTTTGCACTTTATAACTTGACCGGCTGTCGACATTTTATCTCAAACTACAGTCTGCACGTATTTAAACGTAGTCGTAGTGTTATCATACAAACACTTTTGGTGATAAGGAAATAACACTATCGAATAAAATAAAAACACTGCTAAATAATTAATCCATCTTAATTTATTTAATGAAAACGAAAACTTCTCTCTGATAATAATTTTAAAAAAAACCTCATTCACTAGATTGAGAGGGAAATATGAATTATCGGTAACTAAAAAGAGATAACAAGTTTCAAGCTTTACGTCCCACAAAGGCAGAACTCGCAAGTATTTACATAGTATTTTAAACTCTACTGAAATACAACAAGGACTACATTAATCCTATCTAGGCAAGGCGAGTACGATGATCTTGACCATAGATTATTATAAATAATTTAACCTTTATTGCGCGAATGAACTTGACCTTGAAAATCCTTGAACCACTGAACAATCAACATACTTGTCACTTGTCAGAGACGAGGGAATTACTAGGTACCCCTATATTCAATGTACTCTGTGCTAGGTACCTAGGTACCTATATAATTCGTCTTATCGTTTTATTGCATGGTCTAATGTATCACGAAGCGAGGAGTAATAAGTGTTCTGTGGGTACGAACGCGAAGTTATATACCTAAAATAGAGATGGAGTGCGCACTTATATAATGCCTATTTCAAGCCAATCCCATTATCTCCAACGATAGACGGGCCCTGTCCAATGAATAACAGAGTCAAGTAACATTAAAGGATAATGATTATGGATTAGTCCATATTATTATACTCTTTGGATTAGTCATTGGCCCTGTCTATTCTAGTAACGCCATCTAGTCTGAAAAGCGGGAACTTGCCTGCAACTTATGCCCCATCGTGGCCCCATCTCTTAGACTATAGAAAAAAAAAATTTCTTAATTCATTGCCCCATCTTGAATGAAAGCTTGAAAATGTATGACTCGGTCATAGACAAAGAAAATATAGGTACTCTCTACCGAGAGGTCATAGATAATATAGTTCATAGCCGTACTAAGTCGTAAGGCTAGTTTAAATGTTAAAAAAAAATATCATACAGTTTGCCGAGGAAATCAAATGATTGCGTAATGGATAAAAATATTAAATAGGAAGACTAAATTAAATATCGCTGATTATCTATTGATTATCTCAGATCTGACACCAGACCGCTGGCAGCTGGTGTTCTTTAATCTATCGTCGGATTATGGATGTCGGACTTGATGTCGGATGAGTCTCTAGAACAGAGATTCCCAAACTATTTTGGACAAGAGACCCCTTTTTCAATACTTCATTTATCATTTATCATTTTTGGCTTGGTAGTTGGTAGGTCTTTGTTTGTCACTACTTGACAGCAGAGACAGCTAACATCAGGACAGCTACAGAGCTACAGTGTAACAATGAATAAAGAAATATCAGTGTAACGATTGCAATCACCTCTGATTGGTTAGCATTCCTTCACTATTGGCTAAAATCCATTGACGCAGCCAAAATACCATAAAATCTGGCTGATCAAAAAATTGAGACAATGATTGATGCAGGTTTTACCACCGACCGGAAAAAAATGGGTTTTACACAATCGCCCATAGAGTATAAATATTAGGGTAACATCACAGAGTACGTTAAACTCGTGTGGTAACATCATCACCGCAAAAGAATAAAGTAGTTGACACACTGACACAAAGTACTCTGTGACTTGACAGCTTGACAGCTGACAGCGGCCTAGCGGCCTACGGCGAGCACGTTTTCTAAATTTCTCTGTTTGTGATTGAATCAGATTTAAATAAATCGGTAAATATTTTGAATTAACAGCCGAACAATGGCAAAACTCCATAATTACTATGTGTTGTGTCCATTGATTGACCAGCACAGTTTTTTAGGAGTGGCACGGGATCGGGACGATGAAAATGTTATTGTTACTTTGGGACGAAACGTAGTCAACAAATATCGAGTAGGTAAATTTTATTTCTGTGTAGGTATGATAGCTGTTTTAAAACATAATATAAATAGTTGCAGTAGTTCATTGTTTGTATTAGCTTTCAGATCAGAAACAAATTGGCGGCTGGACATCCAAAGACCACCTGACTGCAGCAGTAATATTTGATGATCAACAAGATGCTTATGTTGGAGTTTTCAATAAGAATATCATTAAAATATGGAAAGAAGATTCCTGCAGTTTGGATAAGAATAAAAAGTTCAAGGTAATTCATATTCTTATAACAGTAAGCATACCTAACTTTTTAGTGTGTAAAAAATATTGCATAGCAACAATATATCTAAGTAAAGCTCGCTACTTATCTTTCAAATTATTAAGTTCATGCCCAGCAACGTGATATAAATTTTCAGTCTGATTATAACTTTATGATGACTCAGAAGTTAGCTGTGAGTGTAGGTTCATGCAGGTAAGTCAACTGAACTGTCCTAGGTATCAGTGGGACAGTTATATACTTATAACGACAGACAAATACCTTGTTTCGATGCGCAGAATACAATACTAGATTGTATTCTGCGCATCGAAACAAGATATTTGTTGATGCTGATGAAAAGTCAAAAAGTTTGCTTCGGCCTGTACTTACACGTGCATATAAGTTCCATCTCTTGGTTACCTGAAGTTACAGCTTCAATTAATTTTTACATACCTAGATTTCTATCTTATAGTTATTTCCTGTAGCATTTTATAATTATTATTACTGCACAAAAGAAAAATGTTATGGAAAATAACATAATAAGAATGAAATTGGGTATCTGACTACTATTGAAATAAATTATTTTTTACTGATTATTACATAGAGGATCTCCCAAAAGTTGTAATATCCATGTCCCCTGATAGTTTTAAGTTGAATAACCATTTTAAACAATCAATTAGTCATTTCAGAATTTCATATAAATCCCATACTTAGGACGCATTTTGATTAAATATGTCTTTGCAGTTTTCAGTAAATATCATGAAGCTCATACCAAGACAATATCAAACATCTCTTGTGATATTTGACAGTGGCAACTGCGCCTCGCTGCCTTACGCTCTAGATAACAGAAAAACATATGAAAGCAAGCCACTTATAAAAGAATCTGAAACTATAGTGGATACAGGTTATTATAATGTACATAAGACAGACTACATTTGCTATGTGATTAGAAACAATAGGTATTGCTATGAAATTATGACATGTCCTGTGAGAGAAGAATTAGGCGATTTGGAGAAGTCGAAACTGAATAGAATCCAAGTGGCTAGAGCAGATGGCAATAAAACTCACATAGTTGGGGAGCTCATCAATTCAGATCAAAATTTTGCAATCTATTTTATGTGTAAGTATATTACAACAAATATTACAAACTAGATGATGCCTGCAACTTCACATGTGTGGATTGTTTTGATTCTAGCACAAAATTTCATTTTCCTCTAGCCAAATCTGTTCATTGTGGCATTAAAGGAGTAAGAAATTGTACTAGTTCAGTTGTTACCAGAGTTGATATAACTTAAATGTATGCCCTTTTTACTCTGTTTATCTTATTCCTGTGTATTTCTACTCTTGAAAAGTGCCTTTATTTGAAATTGTCAACCTGGTGGTTTTTAAAGAAATTAGTCTACCAATATTTTAATTCCAGGGAGTGATGGCAGAATCACAGAATATAACTTGATGACAAAATCATGGAAAACTATTGGCACTGTGCCTTGGATATCAACTGCAGCCAGTGTATCCATTGCTTGGATGGGTAAAGACCATCTGATATTATTTGGGAGCAACACTGATCAAGATGGAGCAATCTTAGTGGCTTATAACAGCATACTTGGTGTTGGGTCTTGCAAATACCCCATGAAAATGTACTCTGAGAATGCTAAATTGTATTGTTTCAATGGCAGGATAGTCCTTGAAGCATCTAATCATATTGGGATGTTGCCCTATGTGGTAGAGATTAATAGAAATTTGTCAAGTCTCCTAGGATCCCATGAGATTGTCCAAGATGATCACTTAGAAATTGCTAACTGGGATACTCCTGTAAAGCCTGTATTCTGTTACCCTAAAGAAGTGAAAGATCTACTAAAACTTGGTTTAACAGAGAGAAATATGTGTGCTCAAATCATAACAAAGTCAATTGAGCAAGATGATATTATAAACATAAATGAAATCATTAGAAACTTTGTAGATTTCCCTGAATCAGTTTTAGTGGCAGTAATTAATTTTGTTATAAAAAAGATAAATCCAAGTCAAATTGATATTACAAATCGTGAAGAATTTATAAACTTTTGTGATGATGATAGTCTGAGTTTTACTTTACTCCGATACTTGTTTGAGATTACTTTCAGTGATGCTATATTGATACCATATCTAAGGAATGGTCTTTCACTAGACAATGCTTTGTTTTTAATGACTTATATCACTTATTTACTTGTTGATTCTGTTGTTATGATTAATTCACACTATGAAAGTAAACTTTTTGACTGGTGTATTCTACTTTTGGACTCTTTTTATCAACAGAACTTGTTGACTAAAGATGACAAAGTCACAAATGTTTTAAATAATGTACAGAACGTAGTAGAAAACCTCATAGATCAACTGATGGCAATTGATAGCACTTTACCTATGCTACATAAAATTGCATCAGGTACGTATACAGATCCAGAGGATAGAGATAAAGTGCCATACACGATTGAGTTGGTGACAATATAATATTTTTTGTATTTAAATGTATTTTTATTTTGCTCTTATAATGGCGGCAAGCTTTTGTTCAGTTATTTAAGCCAGGGAATGGTTTAAAACTAAGCTTATGGAGTGGATTACCACATCTTCAAGGGTAGAGCTACTAAGAAATTATTAATATTCAATTTATACCACTATTTTACCAGTTCAATTATGGAAATTTCGTGGACAAAATCAAAATCAGTTCATTCAACAGTTTTTTTATTAGCAGCCCTAGCAAATTGCACAACCATAGGTTTTTCTTTGAGTAAATATCCATTTGTTTCATTTAAAGCATTCTCTGCTATCCTCACTGATGGGAATGTCACAAACCCTTGCCCTTTCATTCTTCCTTCCTGCATCACTCTTACATCAAAGCCTATTAGTTCATCTTCTGGGATGTGTTCCACATAACGCTTGTATATCCTTTTAACATCTTGTTCTGTGACATTTTTAGCTAGATTTTTAATATACAACCTCATAGATGGTTCTCCAGGGTGGTAATTCTTAAAGACAGGCAAAACTTTCATATCACTATAAGAAATTCTATTTTTTAACAACTCCTTTCTAGTAATTGTTGGTTTCTCTGGTTCAGCAGTTTCCACTAAGTCGCCTGAAGGTTGTTTTTCTTTCTGGAACTTTCCAAGCTCACCAATAACTTCAGGCTCCTCAGTTTGCTTAGCTAGGGCATCCTGAGATACAACTAGAGATATTTTCCTTGTTTCTGTGACTGGGGTAACCACATCAAATACTTCCTTCTGGTCTATAGTTATGTGAGGTTTCTTTGGTTTGGGTAATGTTGCTGTGGAAAGAACTGCCGCAGGTCTCTTTCTTGTTTTGGGTAAAGTGTGTTTTCTTTTCAGCACTGAGGGTAAAGGTTGTTTCTGCTTTTCACTAGTTTCATCACTTGATATTTCCGATTCAGGCTCACTGGGTGGAAGAATGGGGATTTCATCTAAAAAGTACTCTCTGAAGGTCTCTTTAAAAAATTCTAATGCAGCACTATTCTCCCGAAAAGGGGAATCAAGGGACATCTTGTTCATTAGATGTAAGGTTTGAGTATAAAAAGGTTTGTGGATATATAATGCATGGACAACATTGATAAATATTTGAGAGGTTGCTTTTGGGTATTTATATTTGATATGAGTTGGTGGTGGCTGATAAAAGTCTACAGACGGATTCCACGCGTTGAGAGCGCGTAGAAACTCTTTAATTAGATTTGTAGTGCTTGAATCTGTATCATTTTTCTGTTTAGCTTGTTCCACCGGTACTTTTTCAAAGGAATATTCTACAACTAAACGCCTCTGTGCTATTTCTAGTTGATGAAGACGCGACAAGGAAAGCTTAGCTTTTTCTACTGTAGAAAAAGAAGCAAATACATAGTCACGTTTCTTCGAAGTTTCCCAGACTTGTTCAGCTCCAAAATGTTTTAGTAATTGTTGTTTATCTTCAAAACTTAACATAGATGGTAAATGTTTTATTATGAGCACTTTAGACATGTTTTGTAATAAAATAATCCGAAATAAATAGGTATTTTAGAGCAACTCAAACCAAAAAAAAATATACTAAAATCCATGTAAAATCCAGATAAAATCCATCGACCATCATGAACAAAACCATAGACTAATATACAATTTATTTTTTTTTATTTAACTGGTTTAACGGCTCTGGATTCCAGTCCTTCTGAGCCACTAATATACAAACAGACTCAGAGACTCAGATTAAAAACCTAAAGATTTCGCCATATTCCAAACTGTCAATGCAAAAACGAGATAGCTTTATGGCGTATTGCCTTTATAAGAAAGGTAAGTGAATACTTGTTTTTTGTCACTGTCAGCGTGCTCAATTTTTTTGCCTGCCAAAGTTCATTTTGACGTACATCTTTGGCACACAAACTTATGTACATTGGAGGTTATTTACCTGAGATTGGAGGTTAGATAAGCAGTCAAAGTTTTTGATTAATTATTATTATTAAAACATATGTAGGTGAAATCGTAAGTGAAATTTAGTGTTCTATAAGCTATTGCGCGATGGTGAGTTGCAGTATATTAGGCTGCAAAAGCCGCAGCGAAAGGAAAATCGAAGGAATCAAATTTCACAAGTAAGTGGTCAAAATCTTGATTTAGTGACATATTAATCTTTGGATCTTTATATTAAAGTAACTATAATCATGTTTAACTAATGTTTACTCAGGTAAATGAAAGAAATAATAATAATAATAATAATAATAAATTCTTTATTTCAGGTACAAACCCATAGGTAGTTAACAAAACAGTATAACATTAAGAGAAAAAAAAAAAGAAAGTAGATTATTAATATAAAAGCTAAATTTTAGAATACTTAAAATGACAAAAAATAGAAATAATTCACAAATAAAAATAGGGTAAAAGTAAACAATTTAAAAATACGTCAATAAACTATATAAGATCTACTATGTTGAAATCTAAAATCTAAATGCGTAAGCGTAAAGCGTTGTTTTTGCACCGATGCAGGCCAGACCAATATTTTGCAAAAGGATTGCTCAAATCCTCAATTATAGCGCGCAAGATGGAGTTGGTACTGTGTCTAAGTCTTTCCCAGAAAGAAGCCGTCCTTGATCTGAGAATGGCAAAGAAGTCAGGAACCCTCGCAGTAGCAAACATGGCTTTAGCACTGCAGAAACGTGGCCGCTTCATTAGGATGCGGAAAGCGTTGTTGTACTGAATCCTAAGCTCATTATAGCTTCGCTTGGTAAACCTTGTCCACAGCTGACAGGTGTAAAAGCATTGACAAAATGCTTTGAACAAGGTCACCTTCGCGTCATCGGAGCAGCGCACGAATCTGCGCGCTATCATATTGGCCCGCACTGAGAGTGCCCTGCGCTCCCTCTCCATATCTCTGTCGTCTTTTGAGTCTTCTGTCAATATATGTCCCAAGTACTTAAAGCTCTTGACAACCCGAACTGACGATCCGTTCAAGAATACTGGCGGAACCGTCTCCGGACCTTTACCAGCTTTGAAGACTAGCATTTCAGTTTTAGCTACATTATATTTGAGACCATGTTCTTTAGCGAACCGGTCACAAATATTGAGCAATTTTCTGAGTCCACTTATTGAGGGGCTGAGAAGGACCATGTCGTCAGCGTAGCTCAAATTGTTAACGCAAACGTTACCAATATGGCAACCGACCTTGGATCCTCTCAGCTCCCCAATAAGGCTGTTGACGTAGAGATTGAAGAGGTCCGGAGAAGTTAGCCCTCCTTGACGTACACCACACTCTAGCCTATATTCACTAGAGAGTGCGTCGCCCCACTTCACATAGAAATAGAGCCTATTTTCATAGTAAAACTGATAAGAAAAGTTTGTTTTGAAAACGAGTATATTTGAAGTGTTGCCAGGACCCAAATTCAAATCCTTCCATTCGGGCAAGCGCGCATGTCCCATTTTTTCTCTCTTAACGTACCGATACTCTATTATGATACCGTAATTACACCATCACGTCTTATACTTTGTAAGCATGACGTTCAGAAGGTGTACTTACTTTGTAGGTACCTATTTTGAAAAAAGATGTTTTTTAGTATGTGCGTAGTCTATGGCGCAGTTAAATGAATTATGACGCCTTATTTTACATAAAAAAATTATTGTTCTGTTTTTGTTTGTCAAAAGTTAAATTCAAGGAGAAAATGTGTATTATAGTTAACGTAATTCTAATATTTTCCGTAAAAGTAAGTTCATTATGGTCATACAAGTTTATAATAGTTTGACCGATGAGCATCAAAGTACTTTCTTTAACTAAATTCAAGAGAGTGATAAAGAATTGGTTAATAAGCAAAGCCTACTACAGCCTAGATGAATTTTTCAATGACGGCTAGCTAAATTATATGCATGGTTTATGCAAATACATTGACATGGTTAACTGTAATTACAATGGACTAATTCTTTGACTCTTAACAAGTGCTTTATATTAATTTATCGATAATACTTAATCTAAATGTATGACATTTTCAATTTCAGGTTCAGTTGACATAATAATATGTAGGTATTGTCCATATTTCAAGAATTTTCTTAATTGGTCACCTATTTATCTAATTAATACCCTGATTTGCTACATCGAGTGTATTTAAGTATTGCACGCCATGACGATGGTAATACACTTGTATTTTTATCTTTTACCACCTTTGTAACATTATGTGTATTATGCAATAAATCATTATTTCTGATTCTGTAATACTGTGAAAATATGTTTTATGTCATCTGGCATTATACAAATAGCAATGAAAGGTACGAAATAATATCAAGAAAAGTTTAGGGTAAATTATTATGTAGGTATGTTACTAATATTTTATGGTTTTGATTTTAACATATGAGTTCAGATAAAATAATAAATGAAACTACATAAATCGGTATTTATTTAAACATTCGCGTGATACTATTAATTATTGATAATATTTTATTATAATATAATATAATATTATATTTGTAGTTGTGTTGGTCAACTTTATTTATTTGCTATTATTCCTATCCTATCTGCCAGGATTCACCACTTTGGGAGTAAATTATGAATATGGCAACATCTTATTTTATACCTGTCAAAGACAGTATATAATTTATTTGAATATGGCTGTCTCACGACCGAGCAGACCATTGCTATATCTATTAGGTTTTTAATCTGAGCTCAGAGATATGATAATTGTCTCTGAAACAGAGACAAGCATACAAACCGTAGACAGAGAGAGGTATATAGATCAAGCCTCAGACCAAGCCATCTCTTTTCACTCCCACATAAAAGAGATGCAGTGTTGGGATGTTACACAAGTTAGAATGAGTAAAAAATAATTTTTTTTTCTATCCCTTTCTGCGTGTCACGGGTTTTTGTGCTAGACAAATTAGCACGTTTGGGAGGTGTTTCAAGTTATTACCTATCCCTTTCGGTTACAGGCTGGCCTTGATTCTACTTTTTAGGGAAAGTGGTCCTTTCAAAGAGGTCTATAGCACATTCAAAGATTCAAAAGAGTTAGGCTAAGAAGGACTGGAATCCAGAGCCGTCAAACCAGTTAAATTAAAATACAAAAAAATTCAAAAGAGTTGGAATCCAGAGCAAAAAATTGTCTGTGATGGTAGCTGTCAAGGTCAGGTCTATGGTCATTAATGTTACTTGTCTCTGGTATCTGTCAAACGTTAGTAATCGAAACCATAGACTAATTCATAAACAGAGATATGTTACTTGTCTCTGAAACAGAGACAAGCAACCTGTAAAGGGAAGGTGGTCCTTTCAAAGCTCCAAAGCGTATTTCAAAGAGGTGGTCTATTGCACAGATTAAAGATTCAGTAGTCTCAGCAGAGTTGGAATCCAGAGCAAAAACTGTCTGTGATGGTATCTGTCCATTACCTGTGGATAATCAATGAATAAAGAATTAATCCTATATGTTACTTGTCTCTGCTTGATAGGTTATTTGTCTCTGGTATCTGTCAAACTCACTGTCAAACGTCAAACGTTCAAATCAAAAATCATAAATATAAATCTTTGAATTTTTACCTCTGATTTTTACCACAAAGATTTGTAACATTAAAGATTACACTCGCCACCATGATTGTCAAGTTAAAATTTTATCATTAGAAACCTACAGCCATGACGGATCACTCATCTGGGAAAACCGTGAAAGTGGTGGTTTTGGGAGATATAGGCAGAAGTCCACGGATGCAATATCATGCATTATCCCTAGCCGGTAGCGGTCATGAAGTGATACTTATCGGCTACGTAGAAACGCAGCCGCTTCTTGAAATACAAGAAAATCCGCGGATAACTGTATCAAAACTTCACTCCTTGAAAGTTGAACGATGTCCGAAAATTATACAGTATTTCTTAAAAGCGTTGTGGCAAAGTATAAGTTTGTTTTTAACTTTGTTGGTTACTGGAAAATGCAACTATTTACTTTGCCAGAACCCACCTGCAATACCTACTTTACCTGTGTGTAGATTTTACTGTCTTGTTACTCGTACAAAGTTTATAATTGACTGGCATAACTATGCATGGTCTATCATGGCCCTGTCTTTGAGATCCAACCACCCACTTTTAAAAGTTTCTAAGTTTATAGAAAAGTTCTTTGGCCAGTCCTCAGACAGTAACTTGTGTGTGTCATATGCTATAAAGCAGGATTTGCTGGAAAATTGGAATATATTGTAAGTAATTTAGGAGATATTACAAATTTATTAGAATATTAAAATATTATAGAAGTATTAAGTAATTGTTTCATTGGATGGTCCATAGAACCTATAACCCTTAAAAGTCGCACTAGGGATATGTTGCCATTTTTGACTATCAGTATTTGCTTACAGAAAATGACACATGCATGCATTCGCCTTTCTGTTACAGATCAACAGTGCTATATGATAGACCTCCCAAAATATTCCGTCCAATAACATTGCAAGAGAAACATGACTGGTTCATCAAAATCGGCCAGCAATACAAAGAGTTTAGAAGTGTGGAGATGGAACATGGAGATTCCAATCAGACAGCTTTCACTGTTGTTGTTGATAATGCTGTAAGACTGAGGTATGATAGGCCGGGACTTCTGTTTAGTAGCACTAGCTGGACACCAGATGAGGACTTTGGTATATTAATGGAAGCTTTGCAAGGTAATTGTATAAAGAAAATGAATCTTTAAAAAATAACCCCTTTCCCTTCCACCTGAATGTTTTGCACAGGATAGGTTATACATACCTATCCAGTGCAATGGGTAGGATTACAATCTGTATAACCTAACTAAACAAACTATTGAGGCTGTAATTATTTGTTCAATGTGTCTACTATCTTGGCCATGTATCTTAGTCCCACATTCCCAGTAACATTAGCAAATTGCTACTATTCTATGTTTTGCTATTTCAATAAGCAAAACAGTCTTACACAAGGAAAATCACCTATCTCCTAAGGTATCTATCTTATTTTGGCAATATTGAATTTTGATTGGAGTTTGTGCTCATTAGGATAAAATTACAAATTACCAAAACCTGTGATTACAAATACAATGGTTTTCCCTACAGGTGTTGATATTCTCGCAATGAAGAATATATTATTAGCAAATAGAACCTTATTTTTCTTTTTCAGTTTATGAAATAACATACAACTTAACACAAAAGCTGCCAAAGCTCATATGTGTGATTACTGGCAAGGGGCCCATGAAAGAGCACTACAAAAAACAAATCGCTTCTCGCAACTGGGAGCATGTGGCTGTGGTGACTCCATGGCTCGAAGCATGTGACTATCCCACCATGGTAGCTAGTGCAGACCTTGGGGTGTGCCTGCATACTAGTTCTTCTGGTTTAGACCTTCCCATGAAGGTTGTTGACATGTTTGGTGCAGGTTTGCCTGTTTTGGCCTGTGACTTTAATTGGTATGTATTTATTTTTTACTAGATGATGCTGTGGATCAATGTTTTTCGATTCCCGTGGGAACTTTAATTTTACTTGATTAGCCTGTCCTTCCCCCGGATGGAACCTACCTGATGAAATCGGTAGTAACAATGGGCCAGGAAAAGCAGACAAACACATTAAATATGGTGCAGTTTTAAAACTAATCCATAAAGCGTCACTTTTTCATGGCCCATCCATAATTCCCTTAAGCCGAAAAATACATTAAAGTAATAAAAATCCTTATTTGAGGACCTCGTGGAAGCAAAAGGGAGTTAAATTATTTTTGGATTTCTTCTTGTTGATATGGCTTTGCAGGGCTATAACGAGACCAAGTATCACTTTGACCGTTGCCGATCTCTTGTGATTACCACTATCTAAAGTTCCTTACCAATGCTGCTAGAAACAGCAGCAACTTTTTGACCGGGATGTTCTTTGCCTCCTCAGGGTCTACTAGGTGTTTCCCTAGGAGGAGGCTACGTTTGTGCATTAAAGCGGGGCAGTAGCAGATAAAATTTTTAGCTTTACCTACGCTTGTGGAGTATCCTTGAATAGCTGCCACACTGAGTTTTAAATATTTTTATTTAACTTACTACAAAAATTGACAATTTGGGGGTCTACCAAAGTTGCTTTTTGTAACCAATTTTGTCATGGGTGTTATCTCAATAATCACTCAACATGAAAAGCTGTTATTTACATATCATTTCAGGCATATCCTGTT
This sequence comes from Erebia aethiops, assembly GCA_923060345.2. Lineage (NCBI taxonomy): Eukaryota > Metazoa > Arthropoda > Insecta > Lepidoptera > Nymphalidae > Erebia > Erebia aethiops. The sequence continues at coordinate 15,286,933 of OV281095.1, read as the reverse complement.
GTTGAACATTTCTTGTTCATTTCGAACGCTAAATACCAGTCAATTATCAAGCAATAATTGCAACAATTTTTTCTTTAGCCAATCTTTACAATTGTTTTCATATATGGCGCAACATCTGCAATTTTAAATTATTGTGGCAAAAAATAATGAAATAAAAAATAAATAATAAATTAAAATAATGAAATAAGTTTAATACGATGCGAGGTCTTAGTTAGGGGTGAACCACTAGTAAATATTTCTTTCCTCTTTAAACTGGATAGCATAACTGTCAGGAGCAGGATTGAATATATTATTCGGTATGAAATATTTCCCTTTTATTTTTCCAGCCTTGATGAACTAGTGCAAGATGGTGAAAATGGCTATGTATTTAAAAGTAGTGATGACTTATCCAAACAAATAGTGACATGGTTTGAAGAATTTCCCAATAATACAAATCAAAATAATATAGCAGATAATATGAGGGAGAAGCTAGCAAAATTCCAGGAATCCAGATGGGAAGATAATTGGAATTTAAGGGCTAAAAAGTTCTTTGAACACTAGCTTGTAGCAATTTATTTTGTGATACATTAAAATATGTTTTTTATTATTGAGAATAATAATTGATGAAAAATATAATATGAATATATAATAATAAAAATATTTACACAGTACTTGTTCTTTTTTTCACCTGCTTTAGGGTCTTTTTAACGTTTAAACCTGCATTAGGGTCAACATAATTTATTAAGTAACTTTAGGTATTGCGACTAGAATCTTTGTAAGCTATAAGCACACAAGTTATACTCTGTGCTATAAGTAAAATAAAAGCCTATTGAAAAAACTAAAAAAAGCAAATAAAAATTAAGGTAGAAAAAATAACACCTGCTTTGTTACAGAATGTATTTACAAAAATAACACATCCAACTGTCAATCACTTACACTAAAAGTCTCTCAATTTCTTGTTGAATACTTTGAATTTGAGGCTTCAACTGTGAGCCCTCATTTATAGTTATAGAACATGCCACTATTGGTCTAGACACTCCACACGCTCTGCCTAGAGCTTGTTTAGACCTAACAAATACATATGGCACATTTTTGTCTTCACACAATATGGGAATGTGTAGTACAATCTCTAAGGGCTCAGCATCTGCTGCCATTATGATGAACTCGGAAAGCCCTCTGTTAAGAGTTTTGGTGGCCTCGTTGGCCCCCTTGCGAAGCTGCTTGTAGTTTGCAGCTTGTTGCACTAAGTTTAGTATTTTGGCTGTTAAAGACGCATCAGCTAGAGGGTATGCCTTGGGGTTAACAGCTTCGTTATCAGCCTGCAAATTGGAGGAATAAATTAGTATGAAAATAGTGTTGTTATCCCACATGGATAAGCTCATTCAGTGAGACCACAATTATTACCATCAAGAAAATAAGTTTTCAGAAATATTTGGTAATTTAGCCCGGCGGGCCGGCATGGTTGTCAACAATCAACATAACCTAATCTAGCACACACGTGAAATAGTTATTATTACATAGTTTACATACAAACTCGTCAGACATAATTTCACATTTAATGAACTAAGTCTGCTTACCATATTTTTTGCGTAGTATTTTACACGATTTCAAAGTATAAATTGGGACCTCTCAGCGATTACTCGCGTCACTGAGGAAAGTAATATAATTACAGCGGACTGAGCGGACCAGAATAACTTTTCTCCAACAAGATTAAGATGGTAACTGGGAAAATGATAATTCCTTGTATACCTAATTCAAGAAATTAGACTTTTAATCTAAAGTCTAAACTACTTTATAATTCACAGCAAGATCGGAACACGCGCAGGCAGAGCAGCGACCAGGGGCAGTCAACTCTGTAGGGATTGGTTGGTTCAGTAGGTGGGTTTGATATAGGGTGTTCAGTTGGAAAAAATAAATGACAAAAATGATTTATTACAACGGCAGCACCAAAGCTTTTAGCTGACATGAAATGTCATACTTGTCAATTTCAAATCGAGTTTTCAAAATTCTATTCTAACGGTTTTAATATTTTATGTTTACTCTTATATTTTAGTGTTTTTGTGTATTTTATTGAAGGACAATAGCCGTAAATGTGCTATGTGCCAGGCAACGACTGCACGAGACTCGGAACTTGTTTTACATCGATTTCCAAAGCCAGGACCTGGCGAAGCCAGCACGCGGCGGTAGGTTCATCCTTACTCAGTCTCAAACTTATTAATAATCATTATGTTGTTAATAAAAATTAAACCTTAAACTGAATGTTTTCAGGGCTGCTGCTTGGATGAAGACTGGAGCTCTAAGGAATTTCAAAAAAAGCTCTTTTCAAGCCATAAAATGCTTTGCTCTAAGCATTTTCCCAGAAGTGCATTTGTTCAAGATCATTTACAAAGGGATAAGCTGCATAGATATGCTTTTCCATCAGAGCTCTCTACAACAGCAACAATCACCTCTTCAACTGAAACTCCAGGTCCACAGCCTGGCACTTCGAGAGCCTCTGATCCACTCATACATACAGCACAGACTGCAGCTGCATCTGATGTAAGTTTTATTTTTCAATTCTAACTAATCTGACTATAGTATTTACAAAGTTTCCTTGTACTTACTACTTATTTCTTATTTACCTACTCATGATTACTAGTGATGTGACTATAGTATTTACAAAGTTTCCTTGTACTTACTACTTATTTCTTAATTACCTACTCATGATTACTAGTGATGTTATTGGTAAGATCTACATCATCAAATGTATGTAAGGGGTAATCTCTGGAACTACTTAATTGATTCTAAATATAAAAGCTGCACTATCCCTGAGTGACATATAGGCTACTTTTATCCCCAGAAATTAAATATCCAGCTGGCAAAAGTCTAGTTTCAAATAAATATTTTAATCAATTGCAGCCTTCAGTTTAGTATTTTTCCTTATAGCTTAGCTTAGTTTGCTATGTCGTCATGACACCAAGAATACCAATTTTTTTTTTAACCACTAAAAGTTAGCCCTAGACTACAATCTCACCTGATGGTAAGTGATGATGCAGTTTAAGATGGTAGCGGGCTAACCTGTTAGGAGTACATCAGTTATGTAAACCTATACCTATACTAATTAAAAAAAAAAAACGCTAAGGTTATACAAGCGGTCACCTGCCTGTTACAGACTTCTACGACGCATGTTTCCACTACCAAACCAGACAACCTTAAAAAACTTATTAAATAAGCTTCCATTAAAGCCTGTCATCAACAAGCATCTTTTTGATGTAATAAGAAAAAATGCTGCCAACAATGATCCTCAAGATAATGAGTACAGCCTGCTGTTTGACGAAATGTCAATTAGAAGGAACATTAATTATAATCGGAAATGTGATCAAGTGGATGGATTTCAAGACCATGGAGTAGAGCAAGGACGAGATCCTCAAATAGCAAGCCATGCTCTTGTATTTATGATAATGTCTATTCGAAAAAAAGTTAAACAGCCTGTGGCATATTATATGTCTGGAGACCATGTCACTGCAGATAGATTAATGGTCCTAATCAAACAGGTATAATTTTTGCATCAATTTATTTTTCATAATTCATTTTTTATACATTGAATAAATTTAACCTGTAAATATTACAAATTGTATATTTGGATATTTGTTAAATTTGGATATTGATATCCAGTGAAGCATATTTCATGTCATATTATAATGAAGAGATAATCTACGTATGTCCAGTGATCTACCTAAATGAGCATAAGACTTTGACTTGTTACAATTAATTTTCTCGTACATTACAGGTACTCCATGCTTGTTTTGAAGCTGGCATTACTATTGCTGCAACTATTTGCGATATGGATGGGGTAAATAGAAGAGCACTTACACAACTAGGTGCGTCAGTTGAAAAGCCATATTTCAAATTTAAAAATAATGAAATTATCAAAAATTGCAGGTAAGGAATGGAATTTTTTTAATTAAGTAAGTGTTATGCAAAGTTCATTGTATCACTGTGATAATAATATTTACATTTAAATGATGAAAAAATTGTTTTTATGTTTGTCTCTTTTGAGATACTTATCAAAATACTACATTATTTTCAGATATCGCAAAATGGAATCATATAGAAAATTTTTATGAATTAGATAACAACAATCCATTCTTCGTGTTTGCACCTGCTCTTACTAAGACCCACATAGCACCAAACAATAAACAAAAAATGAAGGTGAAGTTAGCGGCGCAGGTGTTGAGCCATACAGTTTCTGCTGGAATGTATTGCAAAAATTGCCCAAGGTATATATGTTGAAAATATTCATAACTAGATGATGTCCGCGACTATGTCTGCATGGATGTGTTTTTTTAAACTCCTTAATTTTCTGGGACAAAAAGAAGTCTTATGTCCTTCTCCAGGATACAACTTATATCTATACTCATCAAAATCAGTTGAAAAATTGGGCCATATAAGTGTAGCACTTAGCAGACAGACAGACACACTTTCGCATTTATCACAGTATGGATATTGGCATTGCCATGAAATTTATATGCAAGTAGATTCATAAAAACATTATAATATTATTGTAAGTAACAAATTTCATGTTTTAAAAACACTTGTCTATTCTTACAGGAGAATTACCAAAAGAAGCTCTTGCCACTGTCAACTTACTCAACAAAATTGACCAGTTGTTTGACAGCTTAAATGCAGACTCCAAGCTTAAAAGAGGTAAAAAAATATCTCAGAAATATGTACATCAGACCGAAGCCCTCACTTCGAAAAACTATGAAAGCACTCTCCGCAATATTACCCAATACACGTGGACCTGACTTAGGGAAGAGAAGGACTTTAGCCCTAGCAACGCAGTCTACAGTTACGTATGCGGCTCCAATATGGGTAACTGCCATGGAAAAGGAAGTACATACACAGGAAGAAAGTATTGAGCACCCAGCGTGCAATGGCGCTAAGGCGCGACCTGCTGCACTTATATAACAACATCCACCGATGCTGCCCTTGTACTGGCGAACTTAATTCCAGCTCATCTTCAGGCTAGGGAAAGATCAGAAAGCTATGGACTTAAGCTGCCAGAAGAAAGAAGATCCATTCGTGAAAGGAAACTTGCTTGGAAGGCAGGAACAACGGGACAAGTCCACGAATGGGAGATGGACGCACAGACTCATTGGGGACATAAAGACCTGGGTATCCAGAAAACATGGAACACTGACTTTCCATATGACACAGTGCTTCACGGGGCATGGGGTTTTTATGCAATATACAGAGTGCATAAGGAAAAGGGATAGTAGTAAATGTATGTACTGCATACATCCAATTGATGATGCTGAGCACACGCCCTCATTGCCCTCAGTTTGAGGAAAAAAGAAAAAATGAAAAAGTGATTGATGACCTAGGAGGCAAATTCAGAGTGGAGAGTATCATATGTATAATGCTGCAGATAAAAAGAAACTGGGCTGTAGTCCCAGAATTTATTGAAGATGTAATGAAAAAAGAAAAGGAGAAGGATGAAAGGGATGGAAGAGGATGAGGCAAGCTGAGGCAGTAATGGTAGGCCTTCAAGGCGGGGACATCACTGCTTGGAGAAAGGAGGGGTTTTTAGCCGGTAGGAGTCCGGCACTATCCGATTCGGAGTCGGATGTCCATGAGGATTTTCCCCTCCTACAGGAAAAAAAAAAAAGCCTGCAGAAGAAAATTGATATATTGAAGCACACATGATTATTTATAATTCTCTTAATCCCTACTAATGGTTCATACTGATGGTGTCTTTGTACATTTTTATGTTCTATTGCACTTGCTGAGACTTTTAACAAACCAATAGGTTGGTGATTGGACAGTCAGTGGGGATTGAGAGTAAGATAAAAAATCACGTGTGCTTTAAGCTACAATGGGGCTGATTCTGTTGTACAAAATCTCTAAACTAAAATGAATGCTTTAAAAAGCAATACTTTTCATAATTCTCCCTGCGGAAAGGGACAGAACTAGATTAAGAGGTGTCATTTTCATTTTGTTTAGAGATTGTGTTATACAGAATTGGCCACATTAACAAATGTTAAGTTTATGTTTAAATTGTGATGCCCGCAACTTCGTCCGCGTGGTTAAGTTTTTTTAATTCCCGCAGGAACTCGTTAATTTTCAGGGATAAAAATAGGCTATATCCCTCTCACGGTCCTAAATCATACCCATGCAAAAAATCACGTCAATCCGTTGCTTGGTTGCGGCGGATTGAAGGCGAAACTAATAAACAAACACACTTTCGTATTTATAATATTAGTATAAAGTATGTTATTCTGCATAAACAAAGGAAAAAATTATAATTGTAAAATTGCGGTTTCTCCTCGTCTTGTGATTCTGTATTAGCCATAATAACGATTGCCCTAACAAAATTTTCCTTTGTATTTTTGGGGTCGGCGCACTATCTCCAAGTCTTCTATACTTCATTACATCTTTATCATTATTAATCATAAGAATAATTCTTGGTTCGTAATGTAGTGGGTTTGTTAATCAATAGATAATATTACTGTACCAAAATAAACAAGTATAATCTGTTGGATGATAGGAAGAGGATGTCTAAGAGATAAGCTGCATCAACCACAAATAAAATAATTAATATCAATAATACGAATATTATGTACTTATTATAAATCATAATAATAATATGATGGCTGATTTGAATAAAGCTGCTAACATAAAAGCTAGTTTTAATTTCTGTCCCTAGCGCGAGCTTCCTTCCAAAATAAATTGCCAATTTATATTATTTTCAAAAACTATTTAAATAATATAAATTGGTGATTTATTTTGGAAGGAGCTGGAATTTATTAATTTCCTGTTTTTAGAAAAAAAATTCAAACTTCGCGCCATTTACAAACAAAATTCAAACTTCGCGCCACGATGAAGTTACCAAAGGGGCCCACAAGCGCCGCTAGTAGTCCAACTTTGTAACCACGTTTTTTGTATGAAGTTGGCGTTCTTCTCCGCTAGGAGTATAAGTGTTCTGTGGCAGCGACGCTAACCCACAGAACACATAAACATACTCCTACTCCTAGCGCTAACCTCAAAACCTGCTCAAAACTGCTCAAGCACAGAACAATGTGAATCAGAGACAAGTAACATATGACTTAATACTCTCTGCAGCTGCTTCATAATTTCAAAACCAGTTTTTTTTATTAATTAACTGGATTAACGGCTCTGGATTCTAGTCCTTCTGAGTCAAAATCATTTTTTTTTTTTTATTTAACTGGTTTAACGGCTCTGGATTCCAGTCCTTAGTCAAAATCAGTTCATTTGAAGACAAAGACAATAGACCTCTGACAATTTAAAATATATCATAGAAATAGTATGTATATTCATATACAAATAGTATGTATATTCATATACATACTATTTCTATGAAATATATATTTAGACAGTCTTTTGTTTTATAATTTATTTTACGGCCCTGGACACAAGTTCTTTAAGGCTTACAGAAAATCTACCGCCGCGCAGGCAAAACAAGGCAGATTTTATGATGGTATGGGTGCGTAGACCATAGCGTAGACCTCAGATTAAAAAGGTTTTATGTTTAGGTTTAAGGTACCTTAGGTTTTTAATCTGAAGCGTCGACCTTTGATGCGTAGACAGAGAAAGGTTCTTTGAAAGGGTTTAAAGGTGTTTTAAAGATCCTATCAGTTAAAACCAATAGGTTCTCGATAGAGAGTATTATGTTCTGTGGTTAAAACTGATCTTTAATCTGTGCCAAAAAAGCTGTGGTGCTGTCACAGAACACTTATTACTCCTAGCCAGAGACAAGTAACATTATATAGGATAAAGTGATAATATAACCATAGAGTAGGATGTATGTGATAACTCTCGGAGGGTGCTGTTTACCGTACTCATAGTATCTCTAAAGTTAAAATATTAAAAATATCAATTGTATCTAATAATCTAGTGTGTAGTAAATTCAACTTATCTGCTCAAGCTGCCGTCTATCAAAGACAGTACTTCCAATATAACAAGCTCCCTAAACAAACGGCAAAATTTTCAAAATGAGGACTAGTCCACAACAGTTCGAACAACTTGTGAATTTTATGGAACGGTATGTACATATTATTATTATTTTAGTCATTTCTGTTTAAGTATGAATGGAAAACTTCTGTCCGCACTGCTCACTTCTAATTTTTATAAGTGTATATACTTGGCGTGGGCCGTGGTCGCATTGTACCGCTGTGTACAGGTGCCCAGCCGCGGGCGCGTGGAAGTCCTTACCAGAGACTACCAGCAGTAGACGATTATCGGTTGAGACGTGACTAAGCTATCTTTAAAATAACCTGGACAGGTTGGACACTAGCCTGGCACAGAGAACAAATTCAAATATTTGTTTTTGCTGTGGAGTAACTAATCAAAACCAAAACTGTGGGTATCAGTCGCAATATTCTTATAAAAGCTATGATTTACATTGTTTTTGTGTTTGTTTAGTAATGGCGACCTTAATAAGCCTACAGAAGGGCCCAAAGGCAGGATAAGAACAATGCAGATGTGGGAAGACCTGACCAACCGACTTAACATGGATACCAGTGGTGACCATAAGAGTATGGATAAGTGGAAAAAGGTATTTCTTAACTTTGTATATGCCTTGTATTCATGGTGTATGTGACCAACACATATTGAGTATGTAAGTACAAGAATGTATGGGGTTTATAAGAATGCTAACTGGCACTGTGGAGATCATGTTCATCATACAATATACTCAACTAAGTGCCTCAACTTGCTCCATAATTACATTATGTGATGATTGAATATTATTTTGACTGGGACAGTGATGAGTGCTGTAGTCTTATAGAGGGAGGTCCCTGGTTCGATTCCCAGCACGGTCAATTTGGAAATTTATAACGTCTGAATTTCTCTTCTGGTCTGGCTTTGACGGTGGCTAGTTACCACCCTATTGCCAAGCGATGTAGCCTTCTGGTACAACTCCGTGTAAAAGCTGTATAATGGTATATGGCCACCATACCCCTAAACAGGTTAGCCCACTACCATCTTAGAGTACATCATTACTTACCATCAGGTGAGATTGCAGTCATCGGCTAACTTGTAGATGTAGTGGATAAAAAAAGCACTGCTTCTGATAGCCCTGTTTGTGATATTAACTCATATTTTTCATTGTAATCCCTGTGCTAAGTGCCACTAAGTTATACTAATTAATGTAATACCTAACTACTATTAATTCATTTGCACTGTACGTAAAGGTATGGAGCGACTTTAAGAACAATACAAAGCGCAAGGCGATAAAGATCCAGCGAGCCTCAAACAGTGGGAAAACCGTTTTGTCGGAGCTGGAGCAGAGGGTGCTGCGCATCATACAGTCACAGGCTCCTGCCAACACAGCAGAAGAGGTAGGTGGCCAATTGATCAATAGCACCTATTCAGTGTTTACTGTTTACCTGTAGACAGTGGTACTCCCTGTGTTGACCCATTGATGGGATTACCGGTAGGCCCATCACACTTATAAGGTTTACAATTCAGTTTATACTTTTGAGTACTGACTTCTGGTTGTATCAACATAATGAAAACAGACAAATATCTGTATTAGATACAATTAATTATTTATTTACAAATTAATATAGTTTGTGAGACTATATATACAAATTGTGTAGTCCCACAAACTTATAACTGTGGCCCAGTAACTAAAATTGGAACTAAATTTTGTGCCCGTTTAGTTTTTGTTTTTATTTTATTTTCCATAGATATTAGTAGTGATGCTGTCACCGGGTCAGATAAATTTGTGGGACTATAAGCTAATGTCATTACATTTTAGACCAGCTTCCTGTTTATGAATGCCAGAATCAGAATTTGCCATTTTTAAAACAACATGATTTGAGAAAAAGGAGGAGGCTTTTTGGAAGTCTGTTAAAATAATGGACTGTTGAAGATTTTTGTTAATATAGTTAGTCAAAGAATTTTAAACTGAAAGTGTATTAAACAAACTACCATACACATTTGGAACATTATTAGTTAGGATTGTGCCAATAACCTGTGTTTTATTGCAGTACGTCGTGCCTAATACCGAGTGGACCCCCACACACCTGCCGGGCCACAATGTAATGCTTGTGGAGAAATCATTCGACACATCCTCCAAATCTGATGAAGACATCAAAAATCCCAACTGTAAGTTTAATGAAATATTGCATTAAGGCCAATTCTGTTGTACACCATATATAAACTAAACTAAAATGACAGCTCTATCCCTCTCTATCTAGCTCTTATTTTTCACTAGTCGATGCCTGTGTGGTATGAGTTTTTTTTATTAAAAGGAGACTTACTCTCCAGGGCCTCAAATATACCCATGAAAAAATCAAGTCGATCTGTTTCACAGTATGATTGAAGGACAAACCAATACAATTTCCGTAACACATTGTAAATTTTGTCACGATTCGTGGTAGCTCTGTTCTTTTATTTGTTTATGTGTAATTGTTGAAGTGAAAACTTCTTTAGAGGCGTTGAGCACTTTTTGAGAGGTAAAAATGTGGAATACGCTAGATCGACACCATTCTTCTTAAGACAAAAGGTCTTAAGTATAATAATATAGTACATTCGTAATTAAACTTTAATGGCTTAGTTTTAAGGTTTATAATTGAAATATTATTGTAAATAATTTAGTTTAAATTTTTATACGTTTTCACATCTATCGGCAGTCCCTACGACTGCCAATTTATTTAATTTTACTTACTTACAATTTCGCATTTAATATATTCAAAGGGGCAAAGTCGAACCTGACGCGCGATAAATTGACCAGATTTTTATTTCCAGTAGGCAGAAGTGGCCAATCAACGCCTATAGCATGGGAGATGAGCGTATCACCAGCCCCAAGCCCGGCTCCGGCGGGGCAGTCCCCTCGCGCCCGGCGCAGCTACAGACGACACTCGACGTTACGCCGCGGGACGCACAGACCGGCGCGACCTGAAGACCGCATCACTCAGATACTGAGGATCTACGCCAATGAAAGCATCCGGTTACGACGGAGAGAGCTCGAACAACAAGCACAATGGCAAACTTTATTCGGCAAGATGGTGGACGTTCTAAATAAATTCTTGGACAAATGAAACCAGTGAAACAATCTTGTTTAATGGTTTTCGCCGCTGAGCTGTGATGGTTATGAGGGGACATGCTCGGTGCACCGATGGAAGTTGAGAGTAACTCTGAAGTCCCAAGGTGCTGCTGGAATGACTCCGGACCAGATAGCAGCGAGCTGGCTGACTCTTTTGTAAAATTCTGAGTTGAACCATTGTAGTGAATGCGTTTCTGGTTTAACTTTTATACAACTCTAGTTAATTTGCATTATGAAATATGCAATGACTCTACTACAACAAGTAAGCAGTATGAACTCAAGCAGATGAACATTGCATAATTGTATAGAAAATGGACTGTTAAACTGAGTAACAGAACATACAGCCTAAATGGACGACATAATATGCCTTAAGTATGCAAAAATTGTAATGAAATTTTAAATTATTTAATTTTTACAGGTAATTGGGTTGTTGAATGATTTTTTTTTTTACCTAAATCGAAAGATATATAAGTTTACTACAAACTATTTTAAGTTTTTTATTTTTCATTGAAATTGCTTTGACATTATGACGTCACAAACATGGCAACCGATCGTGGCGCGTTCGTAGTCACGTGGTTACTTTTAAAATTTAATCAATTTAAAATTGTTTAATATTATTTTTAAAAAGTATTAAGAGTTTTTCGCATCAAATATTTATACAATTTGTGTTTGTTTTAAAATACATAAAAAAAACGATATTTTTAAAAATTCAAAATCGCAATCCCACGAAATCATGGGATACTCTAATCCTGAATAGTGGAAACATAAATGAATTTATAGTTTTAACTCTTACTCTATTATACAGCGGTTAAAACAGTAATCTAGTTACAATTTAACATACCCAGATTTGTTACTTGGGAGTGTAGGGTAGATAGGATTAATTAATCTAGCTAGTTGTAACTTGTAAGTGATAGTGAGGTAGTGATAATTTAAGAAAAAAACAAGCATTTGTTGATTTTGTTGTAATGCTCAAAGTCTTTGACATAGGTTTCCATATCCATAGTAAAATTCCTATACAAATATCATTGTCATATCACCTGTAAAAATCCCAAATTTGAAGCATTTCTTTAAGCACTATAAAAAGTTCGGAGATACATCCATATTAATAAAATAAATGCGAAAGTGTCTGTCTGCTACACTTTCACAGCATACATTTGCAATTGCATAAAATACTGTTAAGCCGCATCTGTTAAGTCCAGGTTATTATACTTTGTATGACTATACAGTAACCAACTATATATATGTTGGTACTAGATGGGCCCTTTTATAGAAAAAATTTGGGCGTCCGACCTGTAGAGCGCGCTCCACACCTGTATAAGTATGTCCTTGTCCCCGCCATAGCGCTGTCCCGCTTTTCAGACTAGATGGCGTTAGTAAAATAAGTCCGTATTATTTGTTTGACAGGGTCCGTCTATGTAAATTGAGGTTACGTAATGCATGCATTGTATATTATGTACAAAGTGTAACATTTTTGCGTTTATGAAAAGAGCAAAATATGCCGAGTTTATTGCCGGCTCTTCTCAGTAGAACTCGACTTGTACATAAGTGGCACGAATTGTCCTACGTGAAATAAATCAAATCAGCTTATCTTTTTTACCTATTTTGACGATATTTGGTATAGGAAATAGGGGGAGGACACCCCATGAATCAAATATTCATAAGACACGGGGGCGAAGACGCGGGCATCGTCATGTTACTAATAAGTGGATGAGTGGTACTTTAACATGTCACAAAACTTGAGTTGCAGAGTTTTATTTTTGTAATATTTTTTAAATAAATATTAAAAAAACTTATTGATGTTTTTTTTTATTATTATTAAAGCCTTTGTTGCAATAATTACATAGTTAGATTTAAAAAAATAAAATAAAATATGGTTAAAAAATTTGGCATCCAGCTCTAGGGTTCAGCAAGCCACTCAAACAGAGATACTCCAGCGTTTTCAAAACAATGTCTTAAAGGTCATAAGCAATGCACCCTGGTTCACCAAAAATTCAGAAGTGCACGAATATACTGAAATCCCCACAGTGAGAGAGGAAATAGAAAGGTCATTTGTGGCCTATCAACAGAGATTTCAGTGTCATAAGAATTACTTAACAGTGCAGCTTAAGGATGTTAGTGACAACATGTACCGACTTCAAAGGGCAAGATTGGCCAGAATTTAATACAACTAATAACAATTAATTGTACTGGTATCTTTGAATGGATGTAACATCATTGGATGTGCAAGCCTAAACTTCCAACAGCTATATAAAGACCACAGATCTGCTTATAGTCCTAGGACTGATTGCAGATGGCCAAAAGCGGAGAGAAAAGAAAAAAAAAATTTAGCGCTCCAAGAGGGTGTAGGCCTCGTCCAAGCTGGCTCGCCACCCCTGGTCCCACCAGTGAGGCGAAGGGTATTCCTGTTTACCCCTGGCCCCATTGCATTATGGTTGGAATACAAATAAAAAAAGCTTTCCCATAGTAAATGCCTTCTTCGCCCAGTGTTTGAATAGGTACATAGTTATTTCCCAACGTTTATCTGATAAAGGTACTACGCGACATACCTACTATTTATTGTTACCCATTTGTTAGTATTCCTAGCCAAGAAATATCAAATGAAGAAATATACTAGTATATACTACTACTTATAGTATATACTACGCGACCTAGCGAACTAGGCACCTAGAGTATATTACGTCACGCGGGTTTCGCCGAGTTCGCTTGGTCGCGTAGTATATACTATTAGTACTTAGTAGTATATACTAGTATATTTCTTCATTTGATATTTCTTATATAAATAAAACACAAGTCATACTTGCGACATTCAAACTTGAAGATATAAACCCCGGATCCAATAAGGTCACCAATCAGCCCAATATCCATCAATAGATAACTGTCTTATGTGTTGACGTTCACTCTCGGAATGTGTCATTTAAAGAAGCATGCATAAAAAGTCGGTTGAAAAGATGGGCCGGGAAAGCGTAGCAGACAGACAGACACACTTTCGCATTTATAATATTAGTATGGAAGTATGGATGTTTGCGTTTACTATACTATGTTACGGGTTACCCAACAACCCCTTTTTCCGACCTCCCTGGCGCATTGGTGAGCGCCGTTGTCTTATTAATATGGAAGGTCTGGCGTTCGATCCCAGGCAGGGTCTTTTCGGGAATTTATATATTATGAATTATGAATTTTCTCTGGTCTGGTCTCATGGGAGGCTTCGGCCTTGGGTGGCTTCCTTGCTACCACCCTTCCGGCTAAGACGTGCCGCCAAGCGCTTTAGCGTTCCGGTACGATGGGATCATATTATGCTTTTAATATAACTATACACCCATCATGCAGTCCTCCAACAAAAAGCTACGAAACTCGATTTATTCAGTTAAAAATGCAATTTTTAAAAAAAAGTTTATATAATAATAATACAAGTCTGTATTTAGCGAAAACAATCTGTTCCTTTGCAGGTATAGCTCGAATATTTTGTAACATCAGTAATTTCAAAAACTTTTATTGCTAGAGAACATCTATCTATCAATGTTATTACTAATTATTTCCTATTTAATATAACCTTTACACATTTTTTTATTGTATCATTATAGTCATATATATGTATATTGCATTAAAGATGCAAATTTCAATGCAACTTAAACCCAAGCTCCAAGTGATAAAATTAAATGGAGCAGCGAGTTTAATTTTGAATGCGTACATGTACCAAACAACGTTCTACAATACATTATTATGTAAATATTTTTTTTAAATGCTGTTTTCCATACTAAAAACTACAAAGGCACACAAAATTTCAATCTTGAAAATGCTTCAGCGAGAGGTTTTAGTATGTCAATGTTTTTAATATTTTATTTAGACTTATAATTGGTAGGTACTAACTTTTTGATTCTTTTTAATACCTCGATCAAGACAGCTCATGACGGCATGGAAGCAGCTGATGTTTAGTATGGCGGCCATTATATTACGTCACTGGTGCAAAATGAATATATTAACTGCAAGGCTTTGTAGGCTAATAACTGTGCGGAAATATATAATTTATCAACCTAGGTTGGGAAAAGTCTACTTTATAGTTTTAATAGAGGTGACGTAAGAGCAACTTTACAACCAAATGTATTGTAAAGGTATTAATGATACATCACATAGCATAAAGAAAATATTTAATGAAATCTATAAATCTCATTAAAAATTCATGGGTACAGTTGGCATTAGTTAAATCAAGACAACAGTGTAAGTCTTTATAGGTACTGGACTTTCTCAGTGCCATTGTTTTCAGGGTTTAAACGATCTCCAATCCAAATTTCTGCCAAATTGGTTCAGTCATTGTGACTTGAAGGAGTAACAAACATCCAAACTTTCACATTTTTATAATATTACTTAGCGTGTTAGGATACTTAGTTCAATAATTCTGCTTTACACAGCTGAATAGATGTGTATGGGTCTCCATATAATACACCAGGTTCGTATGAACATAATTATGCCAAATCAAACTGAATATCCTTACTAATATTAGAAACTAGATGATGCTCACGACTTTGTCTGTGACTATCCAATAAACAAAATAATCTTATCCATGAGTAGGATTAAGGTTGTTTTGATTCCTGCAGCAACTATTTAATTTTACAGGGTAAATCCATACTAATATTATAAATGCGAAAGTGTTTCTGTCTGTCTGTCTGTCTGTCTGCTACGCTTTCCCGGCCCATCTTTTCAACCGATTTTGCTGAAATTTGGTACAGGACATAGGCTACTTTTTATCCCGGAAAATTAAAGAGTTCAAGTGGGAATCAAAAATCTTAATCCACGCAGACGAAGTCGCGGGAATCATTTAGTATACTCTATTTCCTTTCATATTTCATTAAAATTGTTTGAATTATGGGCCATAAAGCATAACAGACAGACAGTATTAAATGTTTGTTTGTTATGCTTTCACAGCCCATCTTTTGAAACAGGCTTTGATACAGACATAGGTTGTCCCGGGAAGGACATTATGCTACTTTTTGATCCAGAAAACTAATGAGTTGCTGTGGGAATAAAAGAACTTATTTCACACAGACAAAGTCGCAGCATTAGCTAATTAATTAGTAGTATTTAATTATTAATTAGTCCTTAAAATATCTGGAACTGCAAACTTAACCTTATTCACTCATTAGTCCGTGATCACTATACAAAATTGTCACATCACTAAAGTCTTGAAGCCTAATTAGGCTTCACATACTTATACTAGTTAGGTTTCTTGAAAGCATGGTTATTCAGGTTGCCTTGTTGATTCGACAAGAAGGCCAGATGACCTTTGGGGCATTTGTTTGCATAGTGTCCTTTCGTACCGCACTTGAAGCACGTCACTTCTTCTAAAGGTTTGTGCATCAGTCTCGGGTGGGGTCGAGGTTCTTCGTTGTTATCAGCTGCTGGTTTAATGTAACCCAATGCTCTGTATCTGGCTTCCTCTTGCTTTTGTATTGTTTCCCTTTGCTGTAGTAAAATTAATTGTTAATTGAGAACATTTCTACAACAAACAAGTACTTAATTTAAAGATAGAAATTATGTGAACTTTTGGAGTGTGCTTTGAAGTTTGAACAAGTCAATGGCACTTACCACAGAAGAACACTGAGGTACTCCACAAGGCATGGGGGTGACTCAGTGGGGGGGACATTAACAAAACTACATGACTCTGGGCTAGTTCTGACTTCTTGGGGAAACCCAATTCCTAATTAATTTTGACCCAACATATAATCATCATCTACAGTCATAAAGTGGATCCACATTTGTGACACTGCATCAGCCGGGGCGGCAACACTACAAAAATTGTCATGCTCAATCTGGGTCAAACAACCAGTGATTGTCTTGTACTTGTTTTAGTTTTGATCATAGCTCCAGTGCAGCGTATGGTGGGGAAGAGCTGCAGGCAAACATATGCACACAATCCATCAATATCCTGTGACCATAGTTTCTTGCTGGTTCTTCTCAGTAGGAATGGCATTCCAAACCAGTGGTAGATTCACGATTCAAAAGTACTTGTAAAAGTTTATTTGAATAAAAATCATTTTGAATTTTGAATAGCGTTATGTCACTGTGTGAACTGGCACACTTTGTTGTGTGTAATAAATGCAAATGCAACATCTCCTGGCTATGCAGTCAATGATGTGCATCCTTTAAAAAGATCTACTTTAATGTGTCACAATTGTGGAGCTGTCAAAATAAGAAAAATATACTAACCTCAGGTGGAAGCTTGTTACAAGAAGAAGCTTTATGCCCCACATCGCCACAATAGTGACAAACAGGTAAACGTTTAGTATCCTTTGTCTGTTCAGGTGGGGCGGGCAGTTCAAACCTTGGGTGCATATACTTGCAAGTAGGTCCATCAGGGCAGAAACCTGTCAAATAGTTCATGCATAGCACTCTCCGCACATGCCTGTGTCGGCAGTGGGGGCCGTGGCGACAGAAGCCTCTGTCATACCTAGAAATTATTAAAAAGATTCATAAGGCAAAAATACATGTGACACACTACTATTCACACTCTTTATTTTACTTCTGGACAGGTTCTCACAGTTAAAAACCCCTGTTGGTCATCTGTTGTGTGTGCAACTT
This sequence comes from Erebia aethiops, assembly GCA_923060345.2. Lineage (NCBI taxonomy): Eukaryota > Metazoa > Arthropoda > Insecta > Lepidoptera > Nymphalidae > Erebia > Erebia aethiops. The sequence continues at coordinate 15,269,328 of OV281095.1, read as the reverse complement.
TATCTTCTATTCAAAGAGAATTTCTGAGTTGTTTTTTTTTTTTTTTTTTAATCCACTACAAGCTAGCCCTTGACTGCGATCTCACCTGATGGTAAGTGATGATGCAGTCTAAGATGGTAGCGGGCTAACCTGTTAGGGGTATGGCTTATGAGTTATGTGTGAATTTTAAACGATTAAATATCACTTGTCTTAACAATGGTCTGGCAATTAAAAGAAATTTTTAAAACTGAGCTTTAACCTGAAGAAAAAAGTATTCAACACAAGTGTTGGCACTTTTTGTGACACAATTTTTATAGAAACTTTCATCTCTGGAATAAAAGCCTTTTTATTAGCTAAAACAATAAAGGGAAACATCATATTCCTCAGGATGAACTCAAGACTCAGTTCCTCCAAAAGAACTTTTAGACTTGCTGTTACATGAATAAAAAAAAGTTTTTAATGAAGACTTGTTGAGGTTATTGTACAATTGATGAATTTCTTAGTGGCTTAGTTGTATGGAAGCAATCAACTTTTCATATAGCTCCACACAGGATAATATAATAACTTACACTACTGTATATTATTTTGCTCTTTAAAAAGAGCAACTGCTAAATTTCATATTGGCTCTCCTCAGTAGAATTCTTTCCGAACCAGTGGTAGAGTCAAAACATAATTTAACATGTAATAAATGAATTCAGTATTGATGTTTTATTTTGTGGTGGTTTCGAGATTGTTTCTTTATCCCAAAGGTGTGTAAGGTTTACCAATCCCCACCTGGCAAGTGTTGGACTTTGGCTAACCCTTCTCAGTTTCAGCAATGGATCGAAATGATGAAGTGAAAAGACGAAACTTACCATGGACAATCCTTAATCTTACTCTCTGGGTCAATATGCAGGAACGGGCACTCCTTGTTATGGCATGCATTGAATCTAGCATAGAAGTAACACTCGGGCATCTTTGTCATGTCATATTCGTGGAGGAACTCGCACTGGTCCCCTTTCTTGCAGAGGCCTCGCAGCCAATGCTTGCAGACAACCGTTCGATCTCCTCTCACGTGCCGGTAAGGGCATTGAGGGCCGTTGTTGCATCCCCCAGGTTGACTAAAGAATTCGCACACCGCCGCTGTCGATTCTACAATTATACGTTTAAAGATTAATTAAGGATCAATAACAGTAATTAATTAACTGATGTAATTTAGTAAAAATAGCGACTTACTGTCCATCCCGGGAAAAGGCAGAGGCAATGCTCCATATTGCTGTTCTAAAGCGTAATCTATATCGAATTTCATATGATCTACATTTGCCACTAATATTTCCATTTTAAAAGGTTTATATTTCTTGATGTTTTAACTTGCAAAATATTTAGAAAACAGAAAATCGTGTACACACTCAGACAAGACACAAGGTTGAAGGTGTACACAAGATTGTATAGTCTTGTCAACCAGTGTCAACCAGAGACAAGCTTCCTGGTCGGCTGCTGGTCGGTGCCCGGTGGAGACAAGTGCCAACTGCCCTCCGCGAGCAATGACTAAGGAAACTTATTCATTGGCTAGGAGTAATAAGTGTTCTGTGCAACTGCCAACTGCTGCCAACTGTGACAAAACCATTACCTCCATGGACAAAACCCACAGACATAATAATAAATCTGTGACAAAACCAGAGACAGATTATGTTACTTGTCTCTCATAGAACCACCCTGCGCATAGAACAATATAACCCTAACGGGACCCTGCGGATCCACCATAGATCTATTAAAATTATTTTATGTACATTTTGTGTTTGTACCTCTGTGGTCACAAGCCCGTTAGGGTTATATTGTTCTATGGTCACAAGCTCCCCGTAGTAAATATGCCGTTAAACCAGTTAAATAAAAAAAAAAAAAAAAGTAGTAAATATGTTCCTTGGTCACAAGAGTCAAAGTCATTTGTTAAAAAAAAAAAACTTTTTCTGGTCGGTGGGTCGATGGTGTTTGTTTTCATTAATCTTAGAAATTAGAATCCAAAAGTTAAGTTTTAATAATTGATAATTAATTTTTAACTGAAAATGTCCTTTTCCGATCTAAAACATGCTTTGAGAAAGTATGACTTCCCTGCTTGTGCAAAAGAAGCTCTTATCAAGATAGGTGATTGGACTTGACCATCTTTCATCTTTGCGATAATTTATTGGTACTTTACTAAATTTTTTCGCATATTTTAGAACAATTATTGGTAGGCCGAGCGGCGCCTACGAATAAACAACTCGATGTAGCAATGGATATAATATCAGAGTTCGTATTCTGCGAGACTGACCGACGCGGGAACCGACGTGGTCTGAACCCCTTGCAGGAGTTACAGCTGATAGATATAATCTGCGATTACATTTCTGCGTGTAGTAACGATACTACAAAGAACACGATATTTTTATCACTATTTGGAACTATGGAAAGTCAGAGGAAGTTGAAAGTTTTAAGTATCCTTGCTAGCATGGCTGTTTCTGCATCTAGTACACCTGTAAGTATTATTTTGGACACTTACTATATTCTATTCCCAGTAGGAACAGTACTTCGATAATTGTAATATAACTAGCTTATGCCAGCGACTTAGTCCACTTAGACTACACAAATTTCAAACCCCTATTTTTTGATGCCCAAACCTGAATCCTAGTACTATATAAAGTAAGTCATAAATGAAATACACTATAATATTATATTATAGAGATTACTTGCATGCCAGTGATGGATATTGTGCTATAGTGAAGCTTGCAAGATCTTCCATAATATGATTATTAAAAAACCAATATGAACTAGCCTCATAACTGTTTCCTAAAATATACTGTGTGTCTATGTTTCAGGTGTTATTAGCTGTAGGTGTATGGCTCCAACAGATGGGTTGCTCATCACCACAATCCTTACAACTGGTGGAAAATGTTATAAGAGACCACTTTTACTTGAATACATCCAATCAGAACTCTCTCAAGATCTTAGCCACAACAGCCCCACAGTTTGTATCAAACTTCATTACCGCTGTCACAGAACTTTATATGCATGACATGCAGAGGGCTAATAAGATGCCACCTAAGAACTTGTTAGAAATTATCACATCCTGGGTAAGAAATTATATGTGCCTTTTATTTGTAGTAGGCTGCCAATAGGTGGGTGATGATGTTTTTAGATTGAAGACATTCCCTAATCCTATGTCAAATATTATAAATTACTAGGTTATGCCCGCAACATTGTCCATGTGGATTGAGGTTTTTTGGTTCACGCGGGCACTCCTTAATTTTCTGTGCCTAGTCTATGTGCTATTCCAAACTATAATCTATCTCTGTGCCAAATTTCATGCAGATCCATTCAGCCATTCCAGCGTAATTGACTAACAAACATCCACCCAAACTTTCGCATTTATAATATACAGATCTTTCAAAAGATGTAAAATCCATGTTTGTTTAACTCTGTAAATTTTGAAATGGTGTGTTGAATGTTGATGACATTACAAGACAGTATTTCAAACAAGCTCCCATACTAAATGTACATTGAAGTTTGGTAAAGAGTTGCAGATTTTATCAGTAAATGCCCATATTTCTTAATTTGCATTTCTGTTCAGGTGTACTCCAATCCAACACTCTGCATGTCAGCACAGTTGAACCCAGCATCTCTGCCCAGTGGCTCCATCCCCATGGGTGCTGTCACACCACTGGCTGGCTTGATACACTGGTGTGCGCTGGCCCCTTTATACATTGATGAAGGTAGCATATAGTTGGGTTATAAAACAAAGTACATTTTGTTAATAAGGTTATTATATCAATGAATAAGGCTTGTGCTTGGCAACAATCAAGATTAATACAAAGCGATGATGAGGTCTAGGTTGGAACACGCTTGCCCAGAACCCAGACGATGTCTATTCAATCTTGCCTAACTTGTAACACCTTGGAGTGCACATCCAAGGTCTGCATAGTAGTACTGTTTATTTTACACCAATGACTTAAAACACAATAAACATTAATGGCAGCCATGCATTGAAGCATTAAAAGGTAAATGTATAAAGATATGAGAAATGTGTGAATTTTTTTTTAGTTTAATTGTCAGTTTTAGGATGAAAGACGTGCCGGTGCATGCCATTGTTACTTGCTTGCTTCTATATTGATGTTACTATGTTAGAAACCTTCACATAATTGTCGACAGCAACTGTACGAATTTTAACCCAGTTGGATAAACAAAACAATTTCTTATAGTGAATGATTTTTATATCTTTTTGCAGATACAGAAATGGAAGAACTACCCATAAAAAGGATTAAATTAGAGGATGAAAAGTTTCCAATCATCAAATCAGTACAAACTAAGTCACTCTCTGAGTCAGAGTTATATGTGAAGCTACATCTAGGGGTACTGAACAGTTTACGAGCAGGGAGACGAACGCACGGACCACCGACAGCTGTGAATGCTCAACATCTAGCTGCGTTGACACCATTGGTGCAAAACTATGCACATCAACTGCTGAAGTGTGGTGTTAGGTTACAAACTGATACTAAATTACAGGTAATCTGAAACTAAAAATGCCAATTAGACTGCCAGATTCATGCAACAATTCAAGTTTTTCTCAGTTCTGCCCAGTATAACATAATTTTTTTTTGCATTGATACATTGACAAAATTCCACACATGCTGTAGTATTGACTTGTACAACTCAACATTCTCTCAAGAATACAATGGAATACTGATTTTAAAGTTTCACATTCTGTATGATTGTAGTAATATCATCGTAGCATAGTAAATTCAAATTCAAATTTGTTGCTTCTATATTGATGATATGATGATGATTGATAAATACAGGCAATATTAATTATTGTATTGAATTTTCACTTCCCCAACCACTTCCAATAATAATAATTAAACAGTCCTCTGTTGCCTCCATAAAGAAACTTGCTTATTGTTATTTATTTAAGATTACTGTTTATTTTTCTTCTAGGATTGCTTGGACAGAATAGGTCAGTCTGTGCAAGTGGCGCTGGCTAACGGTTGTGTGTACGGCAACATCAGCAACCTGCTGGCCGCACTGGACACGTTGCCTGAGAATAGGCTGCTGCGCATCATCATCAAGTGCCACCAGCAGACCATATGACATGTGCTCTGAGTTGGAGACAGTGCGGAAGTTACAGCTACTGCAAGTGCTGATGTTGAGTGAACTTGATCATGATAGATAATTACTGTATGGGTCACTTAAGAAAATGGAGATTAAAGTGTCACTATCAAATCTATATAAATAAAAATCAATTGCTCAATATATGTAAGCGCTTCACTTCAGAACGGCTGGACCGATTTTGATGATTTTTTTTGTGTGGACTCTGGGATGGTTTATATTATCAATTGGACCCGGTAGGGGGCGCTGCAATCAGGTTTGAGATTCGGGGCAGGGCAGTCTGCTGGGCCCATTAGTGAACAATAATTATTGTAATGTGACTATGATATTATTATGCCTTCTCAATAAAATATCTAGATGATATAAATGAGCTATTTTTATTTTGTAATTTGTAAATATTTTTATTTAAGTAACCGCCTAGTTTTGAATAATAATTGTCAAAACTAATTTGTTTCCTATATATTATATTACTTTGTCTGTGTGGAGGTATCTTTCACATTTATAATAATAGTAGGATTATGCAGGTCATTTGCAGTTTGTAAATCATAGAATAATAAAAAAATTTAATGAACTGCATGTAGATCAAAACAAGATTTTCTCATTCAAATGTGGCAATGGTGGGTGGCTTTGTAGATTTTCTATAAGACTGTAAATAAATTAGATTTTATTCAGTATAAAATATATTCTATTTAAAACCTGTAAGAATGAAATATTTTCTGAATATTGTACATAATATGATACAACTGTATGTAATGTAAAAAAATATTTACTCCTATAATAATTAAAATGGTTTAAATCTTCGACTTTGTTTTATTTGCACAATCTTCTTTTTGTCTTCTTCAAACTTCTGTCTGAGTGCAACAATGTGCTTCATTTTGGACTCCCTGATCTGGAAGGTGTAGAAGTTTTTCAATTCCTTTCTTTTCTTCTTTGATTCTTCTTTAGCCATGATTTTGTTTTCAACTTTCTCTGTGCGAGCAAAGCTTTGAACTTTCCCCCTCTTAGTCACTGTTATCCAGCCTTCATCATCTTCTTTTTCTAGTTCTTTCTCTTGTTTTTGTTCCAAATCCACTTTCTTATCATGCTCTTTCATGAAAGCTTCTATCCTCTCTCTCAAAACTTTGGGTGTTTCAACTAAATTGTTGTATTCCTGTATCCATTTCTTCATTCCTACATTAATTTCATGACCATTTGCATTCATTGGTCGTAATCTTTTCAATTCCAAGGCTTTATTTAGTTCAGAAACCTTTTTGAAGACTAAATAACATACTTTGAAAGATGGTTTATATTTTTCCTTGATGAATCTATTTGACTGAGTATCTGAACTAGGTTTTATAGAGAAAATTACAGAATTGACCTTACCAGCTTCAGAAAATGCATTTTTAAGGCCATTCTCGTCTGCATATGGTGGCATGTTGATTATAAATAGGGTTCTTCCAGATGGTTTGTCATTAGTATGTTCCCTTACAGAATGTTCTTTAAAATAAATAATATGTGGCGAAGTAGACTGCTCGTTAATTTTTAATTCCAAGGCTGAAATAAAATACAGTAAATTGTTATTATCTCTTTAAGCCGTCAGTCTCAGTTATTATCACTTAACATCTGGTGATAATCATTACAAAAAGTTACTCTTGGTCGAGTCGTATGCGGAAGGACGTGGGAACCCACCACATTATTATCCCAAGAAAACTCCTACCATTACATGATTAATAGTAAGGGGTCACGACACGAAAGAGAGAATCAATTAAATCTTATTTGCTGTAACGGTGAAGGAAAATATCGTGAGGAAACGTGCATGCCCGAGAGTTCTTCATTATTTATGTGCTCTAAGGTGTGTGAAGTCAATTCGCACTTGGCAGCGCTATAGCCAAACCCTTTTCATTCTGAGAGGAGACTCGTGCTCAATATTGGGTCGTCGATGGGTTGAAATGATGATGATTCTTATTCTCTTTTACAATGGAATCTTAGATGGAAAAATAAATTAATAAAATAAAATAGGATTGTTTACCTTTGAAGTCGTGTGTGCGTTTAGTGGTTTTCATGTTATTTAATGTCAACACAGATTTTTGATACTTCTTCTTTTCTTGGTTTTTGGCTTTCAGTAGTGCCAAAACAGCACAGTGCACTTTGCCAATGTCGAGTAACTAATAATTGAGCGTGTAAATATGTTCAAACACGTAGTAACATTGTTTGATAGTTTTGACTTTTGAGTCTACTTTTTCACTTCACAAAAAACCAAATGAACCAAAGTGAGCAGTGTTGCCAGTGGCAGATAGTCAAAAGTAACATGAGTTAGCTCAATAAGTAACATTTTCACGAGAAAAGTAACATTACCATATATTATGTGGAAAACGAAACTATTACACTTTACCAAAGATTTTATCCTGAGCAATATAGTCAAACTGACGCGAATTGAAGCACACATTTTCATGAATCAAATATTATGTTAGTTTAATGTAAATGTTGTATGTCCTTAAAATAAGACTATACCTACCTAAAGACAAAAATTTGAACGGAAAACTTTGCATGTATAGTAATACCTGTGAGTATAATATAGAGACAACGTGCATCAACGTGACTAGTATGCCTAAAAGGATTGAAATCGTCTTCGGTCTTATTTCGGATGATCTGGCAACACTGTTTGACTATGAGAGGCTGTGCAAGTGATATTTACGCGGGAATTTCAAATTCGTTTTGTTAACTTAACACTATATTTTTTATTTAACTGGTTTAACGGCTCTGGATTCTAGTCCTTCTGAGTAAACTTATTTACCTTGGTCGCAGCGGAGATTCGATGGTAAAAATCTATTGTTGAGTCACAGAGAATAAAACATACAAACAAAAAACTAAGTGAACTGACACTACAGAACACTATACTCCTCTCACTCCTGCTGCAGGGCGACCGGCTAAAACTGACAGCTACGGTTTAACGATCGCAATCACCTCTGAGTGCATAACACTCTTCCACTATTGGGCAAAATCCATTGACGCAACAAGAATACCATAAATTCAGCCAATCACATCGATTGATACTGTAACAATGATTGATGCAGAAGTCACGCGTTCGCCACGGATTCACGGATTCACTATGTGGACACTGACGAGTGCCGAGTGACGGATACACTGCCCCGCTCGCGACTCGCTCGCTGAAGTAAGCGGGATGGAAGATTCAGAAAAACAGGCGAGTGACGCGTCAGTCCGAAAACAAAGAAGCGCCAACACGACGAAAGAAAACTTTCTCGGTTGCATTCCGTTTAACACGATTATTGCGGAAAAATATTAAATATTTTTTATGAAGTCCTAAAAGTTACGTAAAAGTAACATTTTGAGTCGTGTAACATGGAGGTAACATGAGAGGGTCAAAAGTAACGTAAAATGTTACAAAAGTAACATTCTGGCAACGCTGAAAGTGAGGTTAATCTTGTTTTTTTATTCTTTTCTTCAGAGACAAGTTAACCAGTTACCAGAGCAGAGAGAGTGTTTTTAGTTTAATAGACAATAATAGTTTCCCTAATCCTTAAATATGTTATATATCATCATTGGTTTTTCTCTCAGATTAAAATTAGGTTTTTAATCTGAATTCTGAGGTTTTTCTTTACAAACTAAAGAGTTATAGACATACCATAAAACATTTTTTTTAATTAACTGGCATTACGGCTCTGGGCTCCAGCTCTTCTGAGCCTTACCACAAAACAGCAGTTTTTTTTTTACCACAGTTTCTGAAGTTCAAACCACATTGTTCTACTCTTTTGTCTAGTTGGGTTCTGGGTTCAAGCTAGTCAAGAAAAACTTTTTGATTCACAATCATGTTTAGTAGTAGTTCTAGTAGTAGAGAGAATCGAGCACTGAGGCTCAGAAGGACTAGAACCCAGAGCCGTAAAACCAGTTAAATAAAAAATGTCCACGAATGCAGGCTCAGAAAAGCTAGGATCCAGAGCCGTAAAACCAGATAAATAAATAAAACTTAGCACATTTAGATCACTTCTGATTTGGTAACACTCTTCCGCTATTGACCAAAATCCATTGACTCAACAAAAATACCATAAGTTCAGCCAATCACAACAATTGATACTGTACAATCGCCCTCGGCCCTACTGTCATCTCAATTGGCGTTAATGCCGTTAAATGTCACTGTCACTTTCTGTTGGCAAAGCGTTTGTGTTGTGTCCAAGATTTTTGATTTTGGCTATATTTTCCTGTAAAGTTACGGCAATGTGTTTTGTATTATATCTTCCACGTATATACTTTAGTGATGCTATCCACCACAGCAAATAGTAAAGTGAGAAGTTCGAGACTACCGGAGAATATCGACAATTCAGATCGGGACGATTTCGGTCATGAAAATACAACGGACGATAAGGTCAGAGGTTATGTTGGCTCATACGATGGCTCTTCGTCATTCGGAGGACCTCGAGACCCGCGCTACCGCCCTCGCGGCCGCGTGTCCGAGTTCCGCCAATCGCGGGGCAGCGGCCGGGGTGGACCCCGGGGCCGCGGCGGTTTCCCGCCACGACCGACCTTCGATCGCGACGAAAACTCTTACAAGCATCACGAACCGCTAGGATCGGCAAACAGCGATAGCTGGTCGCAAGGGAACAATAAATTCTATGATAGGTCTGACTTGGCAGTCAACCTGCCCGAGGATCCTCGCATATCGAAGCTTTTGCGTAGGCTCTGCGCCGAGGGCGATGTCGAGAAATCGTTGGTTATATGCAGCAAGTTGCAAGATGCAGTCATGCTGCCAGAGAACGCTCGCTATATCCGAAGATCTTATGATATCCTGGTGGAATCTCTGTTAGATGTGTTGTATGATGCCCCCAGTCCAGAAACTAAAGAGAATGCAGCTGTAGCGTTGGGCAGGATTGGGTTTGTCATGGGCCCTGATTACAGGAAACATCTGGATTGGATTTTAGCCACATACTCAGTGCATAACACATCAATTAAGCACTTGCTCATACTCTCCTTCACTGAGACCTTTCAGCTCGATCATCAGACTCCCTGCTTAGGAGAGTTTGCAGAATTAACATTAGAGAAGCTCCAAGCTATTATTGAAGCTACAGACTCAGCCGATGTGTTCATGGCAGCTATTAATGCTATGATAGTGATGTCCAACTCCTACCCTGAACACTTTGCTAATCATTTTGTTGACACTGTAGACATTTTGGTAGGCTGGCATGTGGATAATGCCCAACCCAATAAGATCAAGGAATTTGCTCTACAATCATTATTCAAATTGAGCCGCCACTGGCAAGCAGATGTTGGATTTTCTGTCAATTTACTCAATCAATTTGTGGAAGACATGGTAGCTTACTGTCATGACTTGGACTCAAATAAAAATGACAAGGACGGAGATGCAAACTCCCATGAAGACTGTATGCAGAAGATTGCATCCTTCCTAAATGTTTTCAACACCGTTGTCAAAAGCTTAGGGACCCTCCTTAACCCTAATGTATCTCAAGTAGTTTCGTGGACCTTCTTGACAGACTCGCTGACTAAAGTTCTACAGGTTATGACAGATGCTCTGAAGGAAGATGCAGATTCAGAACTTATTCTTGCAGGTAATGAATGCATAATGTTACTTATAAAATACTTGCAGATGAAATCAACAACCTGCCTTTCCTCGCTGTTTGCTTTGATGTCTATGGAAATGAATACTTACTTACAAACTGATGAAAAGCTTTGTCTGAGCATCATAAACCTAATATCGACAGCAATAAAAGAAATTGCATCAAACTTAACATTAGAGTTCATAACACAGGTTATTGGGCCACAGTCATTGTTGCGTCCCTTACGCTTCTCAGAGAGCATTCAGGTATTAACAAGTGTTATGTCCATTTACAGTAATCTACTTAATTTAAAAAACATACCCCTCCTGCAAGAGGCATACAAATATGTTCTGACTGATATACAAAACTGCTACACCATCATATTGCCTCATATACACATCATACAAGTTGAGTACATTGAAGAAGTTAGTAAAGATGATGCAGAGAGGAATATAATATTTTATCTTCAATGTTTATCAGAGTTGGCGAATGCTAGTAACTCTATTATTGGTATGTGGGCTCTACAACCCAGCATCTTAGAACTGCTGGCAATAAAAATGTGTCCACATGATGAGATTCTGATGAAAGAAAGACCTGCATTGCAGTATGCCATACTTTACTTATTGTATTCCCACTGTAAGAAGAACAATCATTTCATAGCCTCAAGCGATCTTGTGACCAATTCTCAACAGAGAGCAAATGACCTCTTTGGATTGTCTAATCTAACTCTGGGTGAAGTATCCAGTTCCAGCCCTACATCTGGTCACCTCGCAGTCATACTGAACATACTTAGCATTGTACTTGATGACCAAATGCCTAATGAGAGCTTAACCCTTGTTCTAACTTGGGTGTCTGATATATTCTATCAACTGGACAAATATTTACCTATAGTCAACATGTCTAAAAGTTTTCTGGTTCTACTAACAAATATGTTGGGCCTTGCACATAGTTTTGACAGCAACATTGTCTTGCTTGTTATACAAAATTTCCATTTCTTACTGAAAAACAAGAACATGGTTTGGAATATGCTTCTCCTCAAAACTATAGCAGTTCTATGTATATTGCATATTGACAATCATAATAGAGCTGTGGCAAACTTGTGTAAAGAAGTGCTGTTTGAACTTCCATGGGACATAGTTCAGCAAGAATTGGACAAGCAAACTGTAAAGATATTCACCAGCCGCAAATTTACTCACATGGCTATCAACTGTGATACAAAGCTAAATTCATTTAAAGAATACTTGATGAAAGGATCATTCTCTATGCTACCCAATCATCATTTTAAAGCAATCATTAATTGCCTCATGCAAATGAATCTTGACAAAAAAGACTTTCTGCTTGACATTTTTATTTCGTCTTGGCCTATACAGAGCTATGATGCCGATGAAAATAATTTAAACTTTTTCAGGGAGTGTGTATCAAATTTCTCAACCATTTGTGTAAATTGGGCACTCTCAGAATTAGCGCACACATGTATTTCCTTGAAACTTCGAACTGTATTAGGAAAGCCTCAGGAAACTTTCACAAAGATAGAAGGAACCTTAAAAGGTGTTGCAAGAGAAATATCCTCAAGTGAAACAAAGTATGTTGCTGAAGAACACAATAAGCTACTAGAAGTTGTCACAGCAGAACAAGTTAGATCGCGGTGGCTTATCGAATTTATGATGTTCTTGGAGAAGTACACTTACAATGCTGCAGAAGGTACAGCAACTGTTCTTCCAGCTGTAGCAAAACCTGTTAAGACATTTTTCCATACCAACTGGCCCACCTGTCGGGAGTGGCTAAACAGAGTACGTCCCGCAGCGCTCGCTGTCAGTATTTACGGTGGAAATTATGGAGCAGCTATTTACCATGCGTCGCTCATAATGCAAAATGCTGCCAATTCAAGTACTAACATTGACATAGAAGCTATAACAATGAGTGTATCTCGAGCCCTAATAAAGATTAAGGAACCGGAAGTTCTGCATGGCCTTTATGTGTGGATAAAACAAAAGTTTGACCTTAAATTCCCATGGTTAAAAGGAGCAGCCGAACAAGCCAATTCACGCTTTGAATTGGCCACTGATTATTACAAAATTTTGTGTAATGAAAAGATGAATGATACTGAAAATGAAACGAAAATGCCCCTGTTAGATAACAAAGGACTTAAATTTGTCAACGAACAAATGTTTGAAAGTTACAAGAATATTCAAAGTTGGGAAGACATGGAAGAGTGGAAAGAAGTGATGGAGGAAACTGGATATAGCTCTAACTGGGAATCATTTGTGGAATTAAAACAATTTGATGAAAATAATGATATTCCCGATTTAAGCGATTGGAATATTCTTAATCCAGATGCTACTGAAATGTCGAAAAACACCTCTTCATACCAGAGTCTGTTTGATAAGATAGAGTCAACATTGATATGCACCGCAATGAATCTATGCAACAATGATTATGATGAAAAATATAAAGTGTTACTAAACGACTGTGAATATTTACTTAATAAAAGTGCAGAAGAACTCGCTAGAACGAACGCCATACACTTTCTCAAAGATGTTGCAGTAATGCAGTTAGCCAATCAGGGTTTGTTGAATATCGTGAAAAATGGGAAATCGATTACTAACCCATTCAAGCCATCAGCACTAAAAGAAAACACTTATGGAACAGAGATGAAAAATTTAACAAGAGTTTTATGGTGGCACCAATATTTTACGAGACTCAATATGACTGAAGAAAATGTATTTTACAATGAATGTCTTAGACTGGACGTCATCAGAAGCGCAAGAAAGAATGCCAACTTACACATGGCCAAGAGGGAGCTTTTTAAGCATTTTAAAAATAATCCAGCATTTCAGTTGTGTTTAAATGTTAACAGCTTAGAAGAAGTAAGCGACGTTCTTCTCTTGTCCAATAATACGTATGACTTAGATATATGGACCCTAAACAATGCCAGTGCATTAGCCGAGCTTTGTAAAGTTACTTATGCCAGGGAAGATTCAAAAGCGCAGGCTATCAATCTATGTGCCAGTATATCTCTTGGGTTTTCCCAAAGATTAGCAATGGGAGAACAAAGCTATGAGCTCCGAGAAAAAGGAACTAGGATGTTACTGACTCTTTCGAAATGGGTGCAAAACGAAAATGAAAATATTTTAGTCAGTGATTCACCCTTGATGAAACTAGTTGCAGCTCTACCGGAAATTGGTTTGGTAGATAATAATATTTCTGAAAATGTTATACCACTGACTGACTCCGCAGTTGGAAAATTGCTGCAGTTTGGAGTGAATCAATGCCCCGGTCTAGCTAAGGCGTGGGCGAATTTCGCAGCATGGTGCTTCAGATGGGGCCGCAAAATGGTCGAGTTCAGTTCTAAAACGCGAGAGCAACTCACAGACAACGATAAGCTTCAAATAGAAAGTGTTATGATCGGGTGTTCGCCGCAAGATTTCGAAGCGGTGTGTGAAATATTATCGAAAACAAAAGCGACATGCGATGAAGAAGATATCGACTGGAACGAAATTAATACATCTGAAATGATCGAAAGTCATTTGCGTACGGTCCCGTCACTGAACAACGCTTTCCCTGAACATCTGGCTTTGCTGGTTGATATCTGGCGACAAGCCCAAAAACGAGTTTTCTCATATTTCGAGCTGTCGGCAGACGCTTACTTCAAGTTCTTGCAGTTGATATGTGCTTCTGACTATATCAATCATAGTGGTGAAAATGCTGTTGTCAACGCGACCCTGAGACTGCTTAGGTTGATCGTTAAACATGCTATGGAATTACAAACCGTCCTTGAATCAGGTTTAGCCAATACGCCCACCCAGCCTTGGAAAGTTATCATTCCTCAGTTATTTTCCAGACTGAATCATCCAGAAACATATGTGAGAAAATGCGTATCAGACTTATTGTGCAGATTGGCTGAGGATACGCCGCATCTTATCACTTTTCCCGCAGTTGTCGGCGCCGTAGAAAATGAACAGAACAGTATAACGGATTTGCACGTACCAAGGTCATTTTTGTCTAATGATGACGCTGACAGTGATGACGATTTAGACATGGAGGACTCTGCTAGTGACAAAGTTGTAAACAATGAGTTGAATTCGTGCTTCCTCGACATGGTGGAAACATTGGCTAAACAAGCCCCGAAAACGATTTTACAAGTCAAATTATTGGTAAAGGAGTTACAGAGAATAAACTTACTATGGGATGAATTGTGCCTTGGCACACTTGTGCAACATCATTCGGAATTCAGCAAGCGGCTCACTCAGCTAGAGGCTGAAATCATAAAGGTGAAAAACAACACAAATCTGACACCCGAAGAGAAAGAGAAACTTATTAAGGAAAAACATCGCATCATATTCGAGCCCATCGTGTTTGTTTTGGAGCGGCTCAATCAGATAACCTCTGCTCCACCAGAAACCCCACACGAGACAGCATTCCAGACCAAATTCCAAGCTATCATTGTTGACGTGATTGACAAGTTGAAAAATCCAGCTAATCCAGAGAAACCCCAAGAATCTTGGGCACCGTTGAAACAACTACAAATTAAGCTCCAGCAAAAAGTTAATAAAAGAACATCTTATATTTTAAAAATGTGTGATATAAGCCCTGTGTTAGCCGAAATGAAAAACACGGTAATAACCATGCCCGGCCTTCACACAAATCAACGTACTGTTAGAATTACGATAAAATCCATAGAGAACAACGTGGCTATTTTGCCGACCAAAACAAGACCTAAGAAGTTAGTGTTTTATGGATCAGATGGGAAATCTTACACTTATCTGTTCAAGGGTCTGGAGGACTTGCATTTGGATGAGCGAATTATGCAGCTGTTATCAATTACTAACACGATGTTAGCGCGTGACTCTGAGTGCAACGATAACCAGACATACAGAGCTCGTCACTACTCTGTTATTCCTCTCGGACCTCGCTCTGGTTTGATCAGTTGGGTGGACAACGTGACTCCTCTATTTGCACTGTACAAGCGCTGGCAAAATCGCGAAGCAGCCATGCAGTCGGCGAAAATAAACAAGCCTGTAAACGTACTTAGACCTTCAGAGCTGTTTTACAACAAGCTCAATCCGTTACTGAAAGAAGCTGGAGTGGCAACTGAGAACAGGAAGGAATGGCCGGTGTCAATCTTGAAGCAGGTGTTACAAGAGTTATCGGCGGAGACTCCCAATGATTTATTGGCTCGGGAGCTGTGGTGCAGCAGTGTGAACGCTGAGCAGTGGTGGCAAATGACGCGTCGCTACAGTTACTCTCTTGCGGTGATGAGTACGATAGGTTATATTATCGGTTTGGGAGACAGACACTTGGACAATGTGCTAGTGGACTTAACGTCTGGTGAGGTGGTGCATATAGACTATAACGTGTGCTTCGAGAAGGGGAAGACCTTGCGCGTGCCAGAGAAGGTGCCGTTCAGGATGACGCCAAACTTGGTGACGGCCCTCGGGGTGACTGGAGTTGAGGTAAGTCAGTTTATTTTGTCTTATTTGGTTCCAGAGTATTTCAACTAAAACTAAATCCACAATTCTTGACTTAACAATAAATTACGATACGAGAGTATATATCTTAATGTATGATTTCGTGAAATTATTAAGTATAAGGTATTTCTGTAGGGTGTGGCTTTTCAGATTTCGAGTTTTTTCATGCATTCATCCCATCACGGTTTTCATAAATCAGTACTACAACAGCTAGTAAATCAGTCATAACCGATGCTAAGTAGGAAACAGAACAGGTTATTTTTCCGACTATATTTGAATAAAACTTATCTGGCCTAATTCTTATATTAAAATTGTACTTTCCAAAATAGGCGTATTTTTTATGAAAACGCCGTCTAGTGTCTGGCTCAGGCTAGATGTCAGGGTAAAACTAACATAGATGGCAGCATATGCAAGTTGAGCTGTAATTTTTCATTTTGGATCTAGATGGCGTCCTTAGCCTGAATTTATAATTTGGGTTTGACAATGTTCATGTAGATTCATTGGTCTGCATAGACCTTTAAAAATAACTGTGTGGATTTTTAAAAGTTATGTTATACCTAAACTAAAAACTTACCTTTACCTGTATTACAATTTCCATCTAAGATTTATACTATGAGGTAATTTCTCAGTCAGTGCAGTATAAACACAGTACTTACTATTTTTTTATATTATAAGTAATATTTTTAGAACTTACCTTAATTTTTTAATTTAACCTAACTTTATCAATATGAATTTTAATTCTAAAAAAATTAAAGTCGCAAACAATATTGTCTTTAAATATACTTTTTATTTTACACTAACATTTTAGTACCTATTATATTTATTTTTTAAAACATCTCATAGATGACAGATATATCTTTACTATATTAAATTTTATTTTCATACGGCAGAGAAATTATTAGAATAACTTTTCGTAAAAAAAATGAACAATAAAGCTGTCATAAAACTTGAGCGTAGACTTGAACAGGCAGGTACCTATATAATTATGTTTATAGTACATTTCAGGTAAGGAAATGGTTAAACATGTAAACAAGAGTTTATTCCACAATCTCTTATGATATATTAATTATTATGAAAGGTGGCTTAGTAAAAGTAGCATATATGCTTCGTCTCCATAGCCAATCTCGGTATGATTTAGTCAAAATTGGTAAAGTAGATGGACAGACACTTTCGCATTTATGATATTAACTAGTGTGGAGTGGATATAATAATATATTTGTTCATATTTACATGTTTTTCCTTTTCAAACGAATGTATAATAGTGGACTGAGCCTAGCTGTAGTGCTGACGGCTGTATTAACTAGCTAATGTCGTGTGAAGAGCCATGTACACATTGACCCAATCCAGTTGGCCAAGCGCTGGCTGGCTGGCGAACTTGTATCGGTTACCATATATAAATTACGGATCTTGGCGCAATTTAAAAAGAGCGTTTGCATATTGGTTGAAGCTCGCTAAACGCATAATATACAAAACAATAATTGAATATGTAAACGCTATTTGTAAATTGCGTCAAGCAAGTCTGATCTCATTCGTCGAGCGCAGTGGGACATTGTGTACTGGATCCTTAACAATATCAACTATTCGACAACTCCACAGCTAGGCACTTTCAAATGCGACAGGGTACCTACTCACTAACAACTTTAAACTCTAGAAGCGTTTCACGTTTCCCACTGAACGTCTATATTGTTTATGGTATTGTAACACTACACTACGTCAGGCGTTCGCGCTGCGGGTCTGTGCACGGGGGTAGGCCCGTCTGGGGCGTAGGAAGGGTTGCTGTCACCTCTCTCCTGTTCCACGTAGCCCGCGTTCTCGATGATGCGACACCTTGCTGTATCCGTCTCGCGTTCCACGTAGATCAAACGAGCAGGTCTCCCTCCTAGAGTAGACAGGCCAGTCGGTGTCCGTGTGATCGAACCCTCGCGCAGTGCCACGGATCCACGTTTCCTCTCCGGTGCCGGAGATCCCCTGTACTCCGAAGTGTCTGGCCTCTTGCATCTTAACAACTTCGCGAATGCTGCCCTGAAGCCGGCGTTTTTCCATGCGTATATCAAAGGGTTGATTCCGGAGTTGGACATAGCGAGCGATGAAGTGAGGCGGTATGCGATGGGGTTGTGCAAGGGTGCTATGGGCAGAGTCTGGGCGCACGCCACCACCACGAATGGCATCCAGCAGATTGAGAACGAGCCTAGGACGAGCAGGACCACCTGAAAATTAAAGAAAAAAAAGGGTTACTTTCGGTAATACATCAGCTATAGGTAAAAATTAAGCAGAATCTACTTAATGAAAGAAAAATTACGATGTCTTCAATAGTTTTCTATGTCTGAGTTAGAGTTTGCATTAAGGCGAGTCACCTCAGCTCAGCGGTGAAAACTGGTTTGCTAGATCAAATTTTTTCGGTATTTACTATTAAATAACGGTCTTACAAAAAATATCCGATACACTTAAAGATATTGTCTAAAGAATGTGCTAATTTGTTACACGATAGGATGTACTTTACTCGATCAAAAAAAATCTTGAAACAGGCTAAATTAAAAGTTTAAAACGAATTTTTTATTAATAAAATTTTCGACTTTGCTCATCATTTTTATATGGATAAATTCCTCTTGAAGTATTAATGAGAACCTGCTAAAATTTATTTCAAACTGAAGTCCTATATCTATTTAATTCAAATTAATCTCAGAATTTGAACGTTGCCAAGCGGTTTCAGAATATACCGCGCTGCCCGCTTCCCCGCTAGTCTCTACGAGAAATGTACCGCGAGACGCGCGGGCGGCACCCCACACCTCACCTCCTAAAATCTTGGAGGTGACTCGCCTTAAGTATATTATACTTTGAAAAACGCGCGATATCGTCTGCATGAATTTTAGGTTCTTAGAAAAATTTTGTGGGAAGTCTAATATTCCGGTATAAAACCTATGTTGTAGGTCCTAGGTCTGTGGTCTCTGTACCAAATTTAGTCAAAATCGGTTGAACAGGTGGGCCGTGAAAGCGTAGCAGAAACCGAGAGATGAACTGTACCCTTAGTCTAAGTTTTAATATTTCCAATTCGATTAATCGTAATCGAGCATTCGATCACATTATCGTCAGTAAAAAATTAACCTTAACTGCATTCTTTAGAGCTTTGTTTCGTTAATGAATTCACAGCCAGCGCTCCAAATGGAAATTAAAATCGTTCTACAGAATTTGTGAGTCTTAATCAAGGGTTTTTGGGTCCATTTTACTTTAACGCCAATGTGATCGAACACTCTATTACTATTAATCGAATTTGCAATGTTAAAACTTAGACTAAGGGTACAGTTACTATTTCGAATTTATAATATTAAATATGGATTTATAATTATGTATAGTAATTTTGGTATAATTTATGACATTCAGCTGGTATTTTCCCATTTGTGATGCATTCAGCAGGTATTAATAATAAAAAGGGACTGACGTACAGACGCCGCAATTTGTACAAATGTGCAAGGAATCAGACGTTGGGGAGCTCTCCGCGATAATAGTAGTGATACCGGCGACCCTTACTATAGGGGTGGCCAGCCCTTACGAATCGCAAGGGCGGAACGGCGCGGTGTCTGGGGAAAATGGCATCATGAAAACACAAAAATGCGCGCATTCATTCGGGAATAACCAGTAAAATTTTCTTCCAACCAGCAAATGAAAGCATATTTTTGAACACTATTCAATTTAAAAAATTCTCTGTTCAAATAAGCTTCTTTTACATTCTTTTGGCGTGTCATCTGCATACATCCAACTACTTTCTTAGCTTCATAATCAAACATTTTTGGGGCGTCATCACTACTTTTTTAGCTTCATAATGCAGCATATATGAGATTGAGTGGAAAACCCCCTGAGCGCTCCCAGTCCCCACGTCTTTCCGCATACGACACGACTAAGACTGTACGGTAGTAAGTAAACTCTTTTGTAACGATTATTATCAGATGCTAGTGATAATAACCAGGACCGACGGCTTAACTTGCTCTCGAGGCAAGGAGGAAACGAAAAGGCCAAATTTGAACCTTTGACTTGAGTAAACGTTGCTTAACATTCACGATCGACTGATATGCGTTGTCACAACTAGGACACTCGTCCCTTAACTACAACCACCCTGACTTACCTAGCTATAGTAGAATAAAGGGCGTGGTGGTACCTGTATGCTCTTCCAATCGTTGCCGCCCGTGGGGCAGCAGGTGTTGGCGCGCATGCGGCGCGCGTGGCACGTGGCCTCGCGCCATATCCGCCAGTACAGGATGAACATCACCATCCATATGAGCGAGAACATCGGCGCCAGGATGCTGGTCGTGTACGTCTTAGGCACAACCTGGAATGCGCAAAATAATAACAAATAATAACTTTTCTTCTATCGTACCGCAAGGCATCGTTATCATCAGGGTCGGCATCCGTATATATTTGAAATTCTACGGACGCGTACGAAACGATTTGCTTCCTCGTTTCTAATCGAACCGCTAGGTTCTAAGCTTAGCGGAGGTTATGGATACGAAGTCGCGGGCTTCAGCTAGTTAGTCATAATTATAGAGGCAATACAGTTGTTTGAACTATTGCTTTGTATGTACATGTTATACAGCAAGGGATTATTATTAAGTTGATGCCTAGTGTACGGGAGCAGGTGATATGGCTCGACCGTTACAAAGGATGATCATCCACCGAGCGGGTGTTGTGCTCGGGGACCACTGGTCCGACCGTTCATCGTTGGAGGTCGTATATAGGCGTAATTCAGAGAACGCTTCGTTAGCGTGAGTTAGGCTCTTCGTGTTCATCGTGCGCTACTAGTAATGCTATCTATTGGATTATGTGCGGACTGCGAAGACCGCTACACCTAGTTTAAGTTTTTTTTTATTCCCGCGGGGATAAAAAGCCTATACTATGCCCATGCCAAAAATCACGTCGATCCGATGCTCCGTTGCGGCGTCATTGAAGGACAAACCCACAAACCAACAAACAATCACACTTTCGCATTTATAATACTAGTTGATGCCCGCGACTTCGTCAGCGCGGATTGAGGTTTTTTGGTTTCCACCGGAACTCTTTAATTTTCCAGTATAAAAAGTAGCCTATGTGCTATTCCAGATTATAGTCTATCTTTGTTCAAAATTTCATACAGATCAGTTCAGCCGTTCTGGCGTGATTGAGTAACAAACATCCATCCATCCAAACTTTCGCATTTATAATATTAAGTATAGATATACGAGTACGTACCTCATTCATCTCGCAAGCGACGCCGTCTCGCCAGTCGTTCCAGAACACCGGTATGCAGCTGATGCACACGGCCACAGACCACGTCGCGCTCATGAGCAGCCGAGTCACCAGCTTAGTCATATAGCGGCTGTAGTGCAGCGGGTGCACTATTGCTATGTACCTGTTATATGACAACGGATTATATATATATATTATGTTACTAGTCGCACTTGACACAATATTATAAAGGCGAAAGTTTGTATGTGTGTATGTATGTTTGTTACTCTTTCACGCAAAAACTACTGGATCGATTTGGCTGTTTGGAATGGAGATTACCAATAGTCTGGAATAACACAAGCTATTTTTATCCCGGAAAATGAAAGAGTTCCCGCGGGAACCAAAAAACCTCAATCCACGAGGACAAAGTCGCGCTATTCTAATATGCTTTTAGATAACCAACTAACCTCAGACATGATGTGTCCTTATCCAAGAGAAGAAGAATATTGTAAATGTTGAAAGTGTTAATGTCTTTTCGAAGTTGCGTTAAACAGATTTTCTAGAAAGCTCCTCAAATACAGTTCCTAAGTAATATCGCTTGCCTTGAAAATTAGTTAGTTAGTATTAATATTTAAGACAAACCAAGCGAAGCCGGTGCGAATCTAAGTTTCTAACAAAACTACAAAAATGTCAGCACACGGAACCCTTTATGCTCAAGTATTGATTTAGAATTCTCATAGCGTGATCCGATACAACTGTACAATTTATTTGCGTGTATTTTTAAGCTATGTTGGAATGTATTGACTTGGGGTAAACCGTTGCATTTTATATACAGTAAATGGGGGACGGGACGGGGGTTAATGCATGTTGTCCTACGATATTCTTACCTGTCTACAGCGATTGCGATGATGTTGTAAATGGATGCGAGACACGCGAGTATTATGAGTATGAATCTCATCAAGCACGACCATTTGATCTGCCCAAAGTCGTCGTCTATGTAGAACACCAGATGGTAGGGCAGCGTGAGGCCCACCATCAGGTCGGATATAGCCAGGTTCAGCACGAACTGGTTGGAGACGAGGGAGGACAGACGGCGGCTCATGGTGACGGCAAAGATGGTGAGGGTGTTGCCGCTGACGATGAGCAGCATCAGCGCGCCGTCGACGATGCTCCATGCCCAGTAGTTGTACAAGTCCGTGTGGTCCACCCCCCTCGTAGAATTCCACTGGTCAGTCCACTCCTCGCTACCATTCCCCACAACAACGTCCATACCATCGCTGGTCCCGGTCGCCGGCGACCCCCAAGCCGATTGATTCGACGTCGTGGTCGAACCTTACACGCACATCGTCCCAAGTTTTAATATCACTCGCGTTTTGAAAGCACTCACATTTATTACTATGGTCTCTTTGAACATTTTCAGTAAGAACAGTCTCATTTTCGATATTTACAGCACCTGCAACAAATTATTTGCATTATTGTAGAGTTATAGAAAATATTATAATTTAATCTATTCAAAAATCTAGTTTGTGTCTTAGTAGGTTACATCAGTACGGAATGATGATTCTAATAAACCTCTAAGAAGAAGATAAAGAGCTCAAAATGTGGAGCATTATATGATTACCGCCATAATCTGCTTATGACCTGAAGTAGATCCATTACCCTTCTCAGTTTTGAAGTAGCCAATTTCTTACATACAAGCCTTGTTGTTTTTCCTATCATAATGAGTTAAAGATGATGTACTCGAACATATTAATCGATATGAACATACCGAAAATGTCTATAACTTTGATTGCCTTGGGAGGAATAAATTTATTACAAGTTGAAGGTCGCCTCCCTCGGGGATCCATATATCGATGACTTATTAGCGAGCATCGTAAAAGCTTTTAGTGATAAGTCGATAGTAACATTTTTTCTTAGGGTACAAATACAAAACTTTTTATTCAAATAGACTTTGATACATACATTTTACCAGTAGAACGTTATATCTGTACTTTAAACATGTCTTTACTTGGCAAGGTTGGTCGTTCGCTGTACTTTTGTCATGTATAATAATTATTATCCAAACATGCAAAATGAAAATGACCAATTTCGATATTGCTACGTCATATTTTATTACTCTTGGGTATATAACACCGGCAATAAGCTCGAGTTAATTACAATGGAGGATGTCAAACAAAATTTTGATTAATTCAAATGGAACGGAGGCTTTTGACTGATCCATTCGTAAATCAACTTCGATGTCGCATCAGAATGGACAACGCAATATGTTTCCCTTTGGCAATTATTATTTATCGATGATATCAATTGTCTGAACGAACAGAATGAAAAAGAAGCATAATGGGATCAGAATGGAAGAGAATAATTTGTCTACATGTATTTAGAGCAGAGTTCCTGTAAAAACATGTGACAAAAATCACTGAACCGAATGAAATTTAGGATGAATACGGTTAAATACTAAAAATAAACGGATAGAAGACCTAATGATGATTATTTTGAAAACTATACTTCGCAGTTCGCTGATGAGGAATAGATGTTAGTGCCATCCCCTTAATAGGTAGTTTATTTTAGAGAGAAGACAAAATACATACCGCGGATCATAGCCAGTTCTGTTCACTTTATAAGAAAATGGTTGATTTTATATTGTGTGGTATAAATCCATCAGCCGCGGCCCGAGATTCGCGATTCATGGTTTGTTCCCTGAACTCTGGAAGGTTTTATTTATAAAAGTAGCGGCGGGATTATCATTTTTACATTGGTGATTTGAATAAGGTTATGAGTAACTATAGGTTGAACATAGTTTTATAGCTGTTTTCTGGCATTCAAATACTGGTAGCGTTTTCTAGCATTTTATTTTTATTTTTTATTTTTATTTATTAGGGACGATAAACAATTACACATTAAAATCTTATTATCTAAACACAAACAAAATTAATAAACAAAATAAAACAAATGTGCAATACACCACACCATCCACGGGTTAACAGTTTAAAATTTTGAATATGAAGGCGACACAATGTATCAAACTTATCTAAATTAAATATATGTTATACATAAAATATAAAATAAAATGCTAAAATAATATATATATGCTAAAATAATATATAGGTATGCTAAAATATAACACTAAAATTTAAATTTACTACTAACAATAAAAAATAATAACAAATAAACAGAAACAATAAGAAAATGGAATAAAGAAAATATAATTGAGGTACATATAATATGGTTACAATCTCTTGTCCAATGTAGGTAAAAATTCAATCCTTATAAAATTAAAATCCTTATAAATTTTAGTCCTTATATTGAAATAAAATCGATTGACTTCAGTTTGCGAGACTTCTGACAATTTTTTTTTAAATGAAGATTTACTATAATAATCACAAATACATAATCAATAAACATCACAGTGATAATAAGAAGATCATTCCTAATTAGATAACGGCTGGGTAATAGATACACCAAAATGAGCACAAGTCTGAATAAATATATAATTATATTTATAAATAAAGCAAGCACTCACAAAATGTACACGAGTTCCTAATATGTCAGGCACGAGTGACTGTCTATATACGAATGATTCAACAGAAACGTAAGGAAGTCGCGTGGAAACTACAAAACATACACGCTGTAAATGTTAATATTCCATAGACATTTAGAGATCCCGATTGATTTGTTAGAATCTACTAAAGTGTTATTAGTGCGACAAGTCGTTATAAAGCTCCGTTAGCAACCGATTAAGAAACTTACAAACAGACTAGGTATATTAAATTAAATGATCATATAGCAAATATTTATATCAACGAGCCGCATGACTCTGAAATATGGGTTGTCTGCGACTTCTATTACTTCTTCATAATATTAAGTAAGTAAAATAAGTTTTGTCGTAAATCACTAAGTTAGGAAAGCAGACACATTATGTAACAGATAGATGAAGAAACTCTTGGCTAAAACGCTAGAAACCTTAACCCTAAACAAATACAAGGTAAATTAGGACCCAGTAGGTATTCTACTCGCAGCAATTGCTCAATTAGATTTCTACGTTTACTAACTTACAGTAATGCACTTTTCAATGTGCTACAGTGGGTCATTGATGTGGAACAGCCTGTGCGACGTCTAGGCGTTGAGAACAATTCTTTCCAAAAACCGACTTTCATCGCCACTGTTCTTTACTTTAGTAAAAAATAATTTTGATTTCTATCCACTATGTTGAAGGCGGGCGAGCCTGATGCGTCAACTTGGCTTATCCATGTTATACCCGCTCGACTTCAACATAGTGGGTAGAAATCAAAATTATTTTTTACTTTACAGTGGCGTTGGAAGTCAGTTTTTTGGAAAGAATTTTTAATTTTAACTTTTTAGTGTCAGGGTTGAGGATTTGGAGTCAGAATTTTTTATGGGACCACCTCGAGAGCTTTCTCAAACGAAAAAATTTCAAATCGGTTCAGAAACCACGGAGATATGCACCGACATACATTAAAAAAAAATACGCGCCGAATTGAGATCCTCCTCTTTTTTCGGTTTAAAAGCCACGCGAAGAAGTTGGCAAACAATGTCCCTACTCCTCACTATCAAGATGTTTAAGTATTATCAAGGAAACAGGAGCTAAGCGTTCATTAAAACTCTTATAAGTATTGCAAACAGGATATTGAATTTTTCTTGGACTAAATTGTTGTTCGTTATGAGCGCTGTGCAAATTGCCATTCGATTTTTTTGACGCAAATGCTACGGTAAATGTTTGCAGAAATCGTAGACACCTTATCGGTCAGATGACATGTAGAGTTAACAGTTTGGAGAACATCTAAAAAGTTACTTGGCTATAGTACACTTTAGGCATTCTTGCTCTTAATTTTGTTTCACGTCATCAGCGATCCAACGATTGATTTTTCACAAAAATTCTAATAAATAAATCCAATTCCTTATTTATTTAACCAAATAAATTGATTGAATTTAAAACAATCGAGCATCTCATGATCATATTGAATGTTCTCATTCAAACACGACCAATTACGCTTCTGGCAATTAGCAAGAATTTAAGGAAACTTGTGAACAATTTAAACGAGCGTTTGGGAAGTATCGTTAAACGAGATCGTTAGTTTAAACTAGGGTGAATGATCACTTCAAAACGATTGACAGAAAGAAGTCAATGTAAAAAGTATTTCTACACGTTATGCAATTATTTATTTATAGGGTTATTTAATAAAATCAACATTTGAAAATTCCCGACGGAAAATTGTGTTATTTTATAGCCCTGACCTAGAAATGTGACTATGTACTTTATAAACAGCGCTTCATTTTAACTTTGACCCTAATGCGTTGAAAACGCAATTTGGGGAGTGACCAAAATTTTTTCTGACTGAAACATTTTACATGGCGTGTCCCCAGTCCCCACTCCCCAGTCCATTTATCACGTACATATATAAATATAGTGTTACGTGAGTTGGAGGTCGGATGTTGCCCGGCTATCGAAATTCAGTGCCACTGTCGATTCTTTATTCAGGGTCCGTGTGTTATGTCATGTCACTTTGTCTAACTTTGTCGGTTCGTCTATTATTGCTAATGGTAACGGATCGATTCGCTCGAAGGACGATGAGGCACTGGCATTGTCTGAAAAGTGGGCTGATTTTTTATTTTGGTCTGCTCTGGTTTTTCATGATGAAGGTCCTTTCGATTATTCTGAAATACCATCCATTTGTTTCTTTCGTCTTCTTATTTGAATAATTTTGGGAATTTTCAATCTCTATCCGCCGCTTTAAGATAAATTGAATGTCACTTTTTTTTCTAGATTTGCACGTATTTTTTTATTTGGATTACTTTAGGTGATTACAATGATTTTATATGTGATTAGATCATATCTTCGATTTGTTGTAAAATTGTTTTATTAATTTGCGCAATCTAACATCCAAACAATGCATTTTTTTGCAATAAGCAAAAAATTTAAGCGCTTTATAGAAATTCGATATATTTTAAATTTCTCTGTATTTTATTGTACTGTATTTTACTTAAAGAATTAAATGATAATGAGGAATCGTAAATATTGTTTTTAAACTTTATCAGTTCTAATGATGCTTAACGCGTGAATATAACGGAACAGGAATAAATAAACAACACTTGTGGCAGTGACCGCCGACCGAGCAAACTAATAGGTTGGTTGTAACGCACATTATACGTAACCTAAGAATAGGCTCATCGCACGTAACATGCGGTATCATGTGTTATTGATGAGATTATTGGCACGAGTGCAAATAAAATATTTAAATAAATAATTAGATTGTTACACTTATCATTTTGAAGCGGGTCTGTTAACTGATGGAGTACGAGTATACTCGTAAATAACAATAACTCAAAATAGGTTAAGAGAAATAGGGCTGTCTGAAACATTACGTAAAGTTGGCGGAGAAAGGAGTTTTAATTTTATTCAATGTTGGATAAAGGAAAGTGTTTAATTTTAAACTTCATTTTAATCTAACTTGTTGCAAATGCGACATGTACGCCAATTATTGTACATTGATTGTACTATCTCATTAAATTTCGGTAACGAAAATATAAAAAAACAATTTTTAAATTTAATTATACGTTTTATATAGATGTTTATTTTATTTTTGATATATAGTTCTTTTATTTAGAGTTTACTTCTAGACAATGTGATTCCGCTAGCCCATGATCTCACGGGCTAGCGGCATTTCGATAAAAGGATAAAGCGGCACTCTTGATTAGTCACTTTTAATTAACTATAGTTACTTATCTTAATTGTGGATGACAATTTGTTTGCTTCTCGATTGTTCCCATTAAATTGTTTCTACATAGTTACAACTAATTACTTAATAGTGTTTAAAAATTCAACATTAAAATCTTCTTTCATTTCATTGCACTTAGCCCAAACTCACGGCTCTTACGGTTTAAGACTACCACCGCGACGGTTCGAAACGCCGATTCACTGATTTTGGCTCTTTAGCTAGTTATAAGTACCTATTCAACTATTTACTGGAAAGCTGCAGGGGCCATACTGCTAATGCATAAAGCAATAGGTACCTAAGCAATATTACTCTAAATGACAGTTGGATTTCACGTACCTTGACGTTCCTACAATAAGGATTATAATTCTAAAACCCGAAAATCAATAATAACTACCTATTCTATAACAATAATTTTATCATTTACGTGCGCTGGATCAGTGGGGTGTGGAAAACGTCCAGTCCGGAATTTTTATTAACCAAATAATTTAGCAAGCGCAGTACATCAATGTAATAGTAGCATGTTGGCAGTAAGGCCCCTGAACTTAAGGCCAATTGCTTCCATGCAACTTTGGCGCTGAGAAATAACAATTGAAAGTTATATCAGAACAAGAGGCGGCCATAACAAATTCATGTTACGTTGGCTCAGGCCACGCGATTGGTGGATTCTGGCCGGAGGTTCAGGGGTGACGGAGGCATTTCAGATTCATGAGCCTCAAAGGGCTTTCACGACCAACTCGCTGAGGTCAGGTGGAGGTTACTACTGTGAGCGATTTGAACGAAACGCCGGATCTTAATGCATATTTAGGTACAATTCCACGAAGGTAAACAAATATTACAAATCGAAAAGCGCACATTAGAGCTCGTTCGGTTGTACACAACACAAGTTCTTGACCAAACTGACTATAAATCGACCTATTACTATTAGAAATATGTAGTTCTAACGAAATTTAACAATGTATTTCTCTGCAGAAAACGAAAGCACTACTTTTACACCTGTCAATTATTTACTTTCGTTTAGAGAATGTATACAAATTACAACGGAAGTAAAACCGGACTGTATTTGAATTCATTCTTATATATAGTATTTTCATTTAACCTCTATAACTTCTATTTTGCTGAAAAAATTCCGATGGGATTTGTCTATGACATTGAAAACGTACTAACTTTCAAATTTTGTAACGGTTGAATTGCAGTGGCCTCGAAAGTCAATTATTTAATTTTCCACCGTCCCTTGTATAGTTAGTAATGTTCGTAAGTGGCAACAAAATCCGTACTTCCATAATATTATAAATGCGACAGTGTGTCTGTCTGTCTGTTACGCTTACACGGCTGATCTGTTCAATAGAACTAATATTATAAATGCGAAAGTTTGAAAAGGGGATGTATGGAGTGATGAATGGATGTTTGTTACTCAATCATGCCAGAACGGCTGTACAGATCTGGCTGAAATTTGGCACAGAGATAGATTATAGTCTGGAATAACACATAGGCTACTTTATATCCCGGAAAATTGAAGAGATCCCGCGGGAACCAAAAAACCTTAATCTTAATCAGCTAGTCTGTTCAATAGATTTTGATGAAATATGGCACAGAGATAGGTGACCTACATCCCACAGTCCCAGGGAATAGGGATGGACAAAGGCTAGTTTTCATCCTGGAAAACAATGAGTTCCCACAGGTTTTTCACGGTCCTCAATCATCATCCAGTATTAAAATATTGAAATCCGAGCTTTATTCATAAGTAGGTACCTTTAACACTTTAAAGTGATCGACAGTAGACTCGAAAAGCTTGCCATATTTAATTCACGTTCCGTAGTCAGTCTGTACGGCTGGTTGATTTTCGGCAGGTGGTTCGAGTCAAGGTAATGCCATTACAGATTCATGGCGTGTTTCGCGTCAGTGTTGCCAGATATGGGGCGCATTTAAGGCGCGACGCAAACCGGCAGAGTGGGCTAAGGCAATCATCAAACATTATCGCATTAAAATTGTTTTTTTTAGTATACTTAGTTATGTGTGGTACAATTGTTAAAAAGACGTTTTCTCTTTCTTTCCTCGTTGGAAACAAAGTACCTACATAGTTCAATGTGTTTGAGTCTTGGACGAGTTAACCACGGGACGTGATATCGGTCATATTCGCCTTGTCCCTCTAGCCGCGTACTGGGCAGTTTCGACATTAATTATGATATTGTGTTGTCATAGTAATCCACTTTTTCATACACTAGTGTCAATAATTGGGCAGAAAATGAGAAGCCACTCTCCCCTCGCCCCGCAAAAGTTAGTCGAACGTGATTTGATGCATTTTTCTTACGTTTCCTATCACGTCTTTATTTCATCCAAGGTTTCAGTTTTCTATCTACTACCGTGTGTATCTTACAACAATAGACGTGTTAAAACATTTTCGCATGCCGGACTTAACAAAATTGTTTATCTATCACCTAAATCGATATATTATATCAGTTGCCAAGCTGCCATATTGTGCGGGTAACGGGTAATCACTGGCGTGTTGACATCTTTCTAATGCATGAATTACACGCTCAATTACACGCGACGCGAGTCTTGTTTATCCAGTCCTTTACCAATATAATTTTAAAACCTTTTTTCGTAAATAGAATTATATCTAAGAGTTAGACGCTTGGTACATTTTTAACAATTATCAATTTATGTGGCTCTACAATATTACATGATCTTGTCACGTTCACACTATAAAATCTGCCATTTTTTAAAATTAAAATTGAATAGAAGACAATAGAATATATTTTATTTGCTGATCCAATAAACAGTAAACATAAAATCCAAAGTACTTAAAATCTAACTTAACTTAATTATCGTCTAGAACAGGGATTCCCAAAGTGGCCGATATCGACCCCAAGGGGTCGATATCGGTTTCCCAGGGGTCGACATAAACCAAAACTGATTTTGGGGGTCGACGAGGTCTAATAATCGACCCCTATTTTAATTTTTTTTTTTTAAAATAATTACCTACTTAAGTATTATTATGTAATTTGTGATAATAATTTATTAATTATTCTTGATATTTACTGAATTTTATGTCTTAAATAGACATAAAATTCAGTAATATAATATTTTGTTAAATTTTGATGAAAAAATGATGTCAAGTTTACTCAATTAACTAAACGCATAGATTTTAAATTGGTAAGTATTTTGTATCAATAGGAAAAAAATTAGAGATAGGAATTTAAAGTAATTTGGCTATGGGGGTCTGAAGTATCAGTTTATTTTGGAAAAGGGGTCTCTTGCCTAAAATAGTTTGGGAGTCCCTGGTCTAGAATGTGTGGTGCCAACAAAAGCGAATTTACTCAATTATATTTTAGGGTGGTTATCTGAAATTTGGTTAACTTCTGACGTAATTTTGAAATTGGTGTTTTAAGTTAAAAATCAGAACAGTTTATATTCTGTGCTGTGGGTATAACATCTACTTTGCTGCATCTAAAAGGGCCAGTCACTTTACATGATATTTTTAGAGAAATTTATGATTTTTTTAAATCAGTGTTCTAGGGACTGATGAGACGTGATAGGGACTGACGCCAAACACGGATATTATGTCAAATCACATTTTTATTGCGAAATCAACTGAAACAACAAATTATCTCTTAAGTTTAAAAATTCTATGAACTATAATCACAGGATTTATTTTATTAATTATGCACATGAAAATAATATATCAATATTTCTTAAGAATCAAATTGTACTTTGAGTTTAATACTTACAAACTAATAGTCTGTAAGTAATTAACAATTATTTTAAATAATCAGCCTTCTAAAGTTCTAAGTAACCAAATTATAATTTGAACACAATATTCAGACTTTCATTAATTATTATAAGATCACAAATATTTCAAACTTAAACCTAGTACCTCGTATTTATTTTTATCACTATTTGTTTCACTTCTCGTAAACATTAACGGGTTTTTTAAATTTGTAAAATACTGTATTTCTTTTGACGATTACATTAGGAACTGGCAGTTTTTCTATAACGTCTTCGTAAGGCACGTCGGCGATATCATTATCATTTATTTTAAATTCTGTGCCATCTTCATTGCAAACTTTAAGGAATGTAACTGTCAGCTCTCCATCTTCATCATCATATTTTGAGCAAATTGCGGCGTATCGGTACTCTTTTCCCATCATTATTAACTTAACTAGAACATAATCTCCACTGCCATAGCTCGTTTTAGACTTCTCTTGCGCAATGTGGCTCATACTTGCTAACGGCATATCATCTTCAGAATCCGTGAAAATATCTGAAACTTGAAGCCGCTGTGTATTGGTTTGGTACGTTATAGTCCCCAAATTATAATGATTACAACCAACATTATCACAGAAGCAACTTAGTGACTTCAAGACAAGTTTATTAGGGTTACAAATATGACCCGAGACTTGATGCACTAAGAGAGTTCCTTTAAACGGTTTCTGCTCTTGCTCATGTTCCTTGATCATTTTGTTAACTTTTCTATGTCAACATCTTTGATAACAGAGATCTGTATATTTGGACACCTTTCTCGAAGCACAGCTACAAAGTCGTACAAGTTTGTAATGTCACCTCTCTGAGCTATGAGTTGGTCTGCAGTACGTTTGCATGCATTTCAGCATACTATTTCTTTTTTTCCGTTGAACTATACTCCTCCTTCTAGCTTCAGCTTCTCTTTCATTATTTAATAAAGGGACCTCAGGAATAATTTCATCTTCCGATGACGGCGGCGTATTTTGGTCCACGTATTTATCTGTATTTTCACGAATCTTTTGTTTTTTTCTATAATCAGATGAATAGGCTACCCAGTTTTTTCTTGCCTTTCTGTGCTGACGCGGAGTCATGTCTTTTACACATTTCCGTTGTCCTTTTTCCTTTTTCTTTAGATATTTTAGTCGTTCCTTTTCTTTGTCTGTATTTTCACGAATCTTTTGTTTTTTTCTATAATCAGATGAATAGGCTACCCAGTTTTTTCTTGCCTTTCTGTGCTGACGCGGAGTCATGTCTTTTACACATTTCCGTTGTCCTTTTTCCTTTTTCTTTAGATATTTTAGTCGTTCCTTTTCTTTGTACTCTGCCAGCAAAACAGGATCATTTTTAATTTTTTCCAATCGCCTCTTTGCCTGTTCAGACTTTTTTTTTGCAATTTCCTCTTTAGACAATGTTTTTTTCTTTCTAGGCGCCATATTCTACAACAAATACATTGGTATTATGTTTAAAACCATGCATCACACAGTATGACCATCAGTCCCTAGATGTGGCGTCAGGCCCTAGTCACTATTACGACTAGGGCCTGACGGTCTAGGGACTGACGAAACGCAACAAAATCAAATGAAATCTATTATTTAAAATCAACATGAAAACCAATAGGCGGTCAAAATAACAAGGCATACCAAACTCATATTTACAATAAGTAATGAGATCAATTAGTAATTAACTATCTTTAAAGCGACTTACCTAGGGCCTGAGAGTTTGACTGGCACAGCACGTGTTTCCGCTGCAAAGTCGGCGACCGCACTAATAACAAAATAGCTACCGCGGTTTGGGTCGTGTTTGCAACTAACTTCACACCGATGCTATCGTATTGAGTGAGTTATGAAAAAGCCATATGCTTGGATGCCGCGTATTTTTGAATTTCGTAAATGACTAGGGCCTGATATTTTTTATCGCTTACACTACTTGACTTGAAATAATGTGATGAAACATATTGTTATTATAAATTAAATCGTAATGACAATGTTAGTAATGTAATAGTAAATGAATTTAAATAGAGTTTGATCAAATTATTCTCATAGAATTATAATTACAGTGAAATGAATACTAAATTCGGGAGATCTTACATGGCTAGGGCCTGATATTTGGAGTAAGAAATGACAATTTTTATAAATACAGAATATTATAATATATATCAAAATGAGTGACCGAACTAAATGGACTTTATAACATCGCTTAATAGTTTCAAATATTGGATAATTTTCTTTTAATATTGTGAAAATTGATGCTAACACCAAGTTAACCAAATTTCAGATAACCACCCTTTATTATTTTCATATGAATTATATTTTGCTCATTCATATGTCGCTGTAAGAAAATGTAGAGGTCAAATCCTTGCAGTTTCATTTCTCATTCCCTTTAGGTATTTTTGATGACCGTGCCCCGAGTTAAGTCGACACATGCACTTC
This sequence comes from Erebia aethiops, assembly GCA_923060345.2. Lineage (NCBI taxonomy): Eukaryota > Metazoa > Arthropoda > Insecta > Lepidoptera > Nymphalidae > Erebia > Erebia aethiops. The sequence continues at coordinate 15,235,126 of OV281095.1, read as the reverse complement.
TTTAGCCCTCGTTACTGTAACGAGGCGTTATTGTGGGACCGAGGGCGGCTTACGTACTTTTGAGAGAGAACTTCTGACATTTGCACCTTTAAAAACTTTCATACAGAGAGAAAAAGAGAATATGTATATTTACCGTAACAATTTATAAAATTCTAATTAAGTATAATAGAAAACCGTTGTATGCTCCTTGGAAAAATACTTATTATATTGTCAAAAATTATGTAAATTATACAAGAGCGTGGATTTGACTCGCTCGAGAAATGCTCGGGGGTATGTTTACTTATAATTATTGTAATCTAATATGTTTTCTGAGTAGAAATGGATATTTTTTCAACTATTTTTTTTCTTTTCTTCAATGCTATATACACTGCTATGTAAATTATAAATATTATTGTTTACAATAGTATGTACACAGTTTAGAATTTGAGTTCGTTGTATACTAAAGAAAATATAAAAACAAATATATACTTATATAATTTGTTGTACTGGATGTTGAAGTTGTAAGAGAAATTGTTGTTCCGAAGATAAAGTTCGCTGCAACTCGAAACAGATTCGATACGAAATTACTTTAGCAATTGTGGAAAGTTCGACGCCGTTTCGGGGTTATAAATTACCTTCTATTATTAGGATTTTGGCAAGCTCGATGTAGTTGGACGAGTTATATGAGTCAAATTAAAACTTTTTTGGTATTATAATATAATTGAAATGGATCTTGAATGGCGAATCCATTGAGAGTGTGGCTATCGCAAAAAACTTAGGGCTATACATGGACGAAGACTTAAGGTTCATTGAACATCTAAACATAAAGATAAGAAACGCATTTTACAAGTTAAAAGTTTTGTACGGTGTGAGACGTTTTTTAACGGTGAGAGTTCGGCAGATACTCGTGGAATCTCTCATTTTGTCAGCTTTTAACTACTGCGACACTGTATATGGGCCTAGACTATTAAAAAAAACTGAAAAAGCTGTTCAAAGAATACAGAACGCGTGCACTAGATTTTGCTTTGACGTCCCTAGGAGAGGTTATATTACACCGATTATTAATAGTCACAAAATGCTTAGTATGAAATCACGCAGAAACTTACACTTTGCAATGCTAATACACCGGGTTATATACAATAAGCGACCACCGTACTTATATGACAGATTGCACTGGCGTAAAGACAGAAGCACGACTCGAGTGCAGCAGAAAAGAAAAGTGGCTATACCTGCTCATAAAAAGGCTGGGTTTAGGGGTTGTTTCCGTTTTGCTGCAGCAAAAATATGGAATGATCTCCCACCACCTCTACGCGAATGGAATAAACCCACCAGCGAGATCACGTTAAAAAATAAACTGAGAAACTTTTATTTAAACGTACAGATAGAGGCAGCAAAATTTATATATTCAAATAATTAATTAAACCTGTATAAGTTAGTGAATTATTTCGTTCTATCTCAATTACTGTTTATTATTTATTAATTTCACGTTTTCTATTATATATATATATATTTTTTTTTTTTTTTTTGTTGGGCGTGTATTTTTGGTTTAAGTTTTATATCTTTTTTTGTTTTTATAAGTTAGTTGTGTAATATGTATAATATAACTAGTCTAAATATAAGGCAAAGGGCGCAGCGCAATTTTTTGTACAATCAAATAGAACCGGAGCAAACCGAAAACCAGCGCTGAGCATTGTTATCAATGCTCAGTAATGCTGAGTTTGCTTCCCATTGTATATTGTTAGATTTTATATATTTATTTATTTGTTTTCTTTTAGGATTTAGTTGATAAGTGTTTAAATGTGTAAATTCTAGCAATAAGATACAATAAAGCTTTTATTTATTTATTTATTTATTTATTTATTTATCTTTCTAATCCTGTGACGTTATTAACGTTATCCTAGGACACATTTTCCTAACAAGTCAAATTGTTTAATTAAGCTCTCTATTCATGGTCGAGGCAGATTTCTATGTCCTGCTGATTGATTTTCCCTAAGATGAGTCGCTATGAGTCCCAAATAGGTCGATTTGTGTCTCACAAGGAAAATATATCCTTAAAAATTGATTGTAAAAATAATCGACATATCGACAAGAACTTCTGAATGTTCTGATGTTTCCAATAAATCTATATTAATGGTTTTAGACTGGAATATTTTGGTACGAATGCATTGGATTGGATTGCAGCTGAACAAAGGAAATTTTCTATCGTTTTATTGAGGCGTCGTTGTAAACATTTTGTCTCGTGCTATTCAGACTGGCGAGATTGCTGCCTTCTCCGTGAACGCGCATTTATTGTCTCCCCCAGTTTCTAAACTGCACCGTTTGTTTGTTGCGCTTCGGATTCGAATGTTTGCTGTTCCCCATTGCTCGGAAATATCAAAATAAAAATGCAGATTATATGAAAAAATCTTTTCATGATAGATTCTTATTTATAAACTAGATGATTCTCGCGACTTCGTCCGCGTGGATTAAGATTTTTTAATCCCGCAGGAACTCTTAAATTTTCCGAGATACAAACTATCTGGAGGAGATCACTTTTAGTGATAAGACCGCCCTTGCGCACTTTGTTTTGTTTTGTTTTCTTTTCTATGTATTTTTATGTCTTGTGTAGCAATAAAGAATTTATCTATCTTAGATCTATCTATCTATCCCCATACCAAATTTCATCAAAATCGGTTGAACAGATGGGCCGTGAAAGCTTAGCAGACAGACACATACACACACACTATCGCATTTATAATATTAGTATGGAATTAGTATGGATATTATCATTGGATTTGACTCGCTCCAGGAATGCTTGGGTCTACGGCATTGATGTAGAATTTTAGTACCGGTTACTTATGTATCTACGCTTTAATTATGATTGTAGTTTATTTATCTTTTTTAAATAACAACCGCTGAATGTTAGATTCACTCGCAGATAAAAGTTTTTGTAAAAATTTATTTGAATATAAACACATTGGAATTTGAATATATGGAAGTTTTTGTGCTAATTTTTGTGAATTTCTTCAAACGGTGAACGTTTCAGAAGTCATTCCACCCTCAAACCTTTGATCTTCAAATCTACCTATCGTATGCACCCTGCGTGAAATTGTTTGGCCAGTCCAAAACATTCAATGTCGACCTTTCGACTTGGCGTTGGCGTCAGAATTATTATTTTACACCCCCCCCCCCATAAAACGTTATCACCTTTCGGGTTTCAATGTTTACGATCATACTGAAATGTATAGCGCTGAAATTTCATAACATGGAAATAATCGTTCCCACAGTGTTCTGTGCACAATGCTTGGTTTACTTTACAAACATCTGCATGAATGCGATAGTTGTTGTGTTTTATGTATATTGTGTACTTAATGATTTTTAGCCGCAATGGTTTTCTAATTGTGTTCTTTGTTGATTCTAGGTTGGTTTTCTACCTAGATATGCGGCGAGCGATTTCAGAGACACTACATATGATTTCATTTTCATACCTTAACTCGCTCTCGATAATAATTATGATAAACAGTAATCTAAAGCTTATCGTTGAAAGGGAAGCAATTGGCGGGCATCGTCGCACATTCATCCCACATCTTTAGCAGAAAAGAAGTCTTAAGTTCTTGGGTTTAAAAAAGAATTGGGTATTTGACAACTAGTCAAATCAGCAACTTTTTTTCAAACGTCAAAACGCGTGCTTAGTATGGACTTTGTATGAAATTTTAAGTTATGACGTCATCCAAGTTCGACGCACTTTTTTTACTTTAATCGATAGTTTAAAATGTTATTCAAAATAAAACTATCAGGGGACGTGGATATTACGACTTTTGGGAGATCCTTTATTTAATAATCACTATAAAATAATTTATTTCACTAGTAGTCAAATACCCAATTGCGTGTGTCACCTCCGATGCACGACTGGAATTTACTCTTTACGAACGATTATAAAATATATAGATTACTCCCTATAAATTTTCATACCAATCGATTCTAAAGGAGGTAAACTCCAAAAATTATTTGAATTCGTGAAAAATTCGATTCAGTTCGGTCTTTAGTTACTGGTTCAGTAGTTTTGACATAGCGTTCTGAATTTTAACATACGTTACTCTGAAGTGATCCCGTCTATTTAACATGTTCATTCATGTTAAACATGAAATATTTAAATACCGGCTCTGAAGTGAATTGTGCTGAAATTACAAAACTTGGGACCTATTCATAGATTTCGCTGGTTCCATACAATGGCATGTGTTTAACTTTACAAAGTTCAACATTATGAAATGTGGGCTACAATACTATGCTTGTATATTACTAGGGGTGAATATCAGATTTGTTTGTCTAAACTTGTCAGTAAGTTTAACATTATTTTGAGGCCAGTCATCCCTTCGAGGTATTGACAGGGTTTGTTGCGTTCCGTTCGTCCCTATGCTAAAACAAATAAAGCTCAGTTTGTACTGTTAATAATAAATAATCCATATCTCGGCTCTGACTGTGTGTTGCTCCATAAAACGCTATCATAACAAAATCCTATTTTACAAACACAGCGACGCGTTACCAAAAACGCCAAATCAGAATTTATCACGGCAACACTAATTGCTTTTGTTATTAAAGCTTTCGTAAACTAAAAGATAACCAGATACCTTCCAATCCTACCTGGCCTCAAGTTTCCAAATGACTTAACTTTCATTAAATTTTCTTCCCTCGAGGGAAATTCCATGCTCATATCATAAAGTAACGACGTAAAATTGTTTTGCCTATTAGAAGCTATGAAATTGTACAGCAAAATTTTGTTCAATAGATAGTTTTTCATACGACTGCCTGAAAAAAGGAGTATATTGTTTTCAGGGTTCATGTATGTATGTATGTATGTATGTATGTATGTATGTATGTGAGTTTGTATATTTCACCATAACTTCTATACGCCTGAACCGATTTTGATAAATCGTATCGTTAGAATCCCTAGTTTAATCCGGGTGACATAGGCTAGTAAAATTTAAAAAAAAATTGATGGGATGACCATGGTCCCGCATTAAAGACTAAAGTTGAAAAAAAATATTCGAAAATAAGATTAACTATATAATCATCATCTAGAAAATGATGAGTAGATTCCAAAAATATATAACACTATAGTTCAATATCCAGTGATTCACAAAAAAATATCATTTAATAAAAATGTGAATAAGATTCAAAGGTAATTCAATACGGGCTACGGCAGAGCAGTCTTTTTTTAATAATTTTAATTATAGACTCTGTATCTACGTTGACCGTTGCCGACCTATTGTGATCGGTACTCTTCTGTTTCCGTCTAATACTGGTTGCGTCTAGGTATATCAGCATCTTCTGTCCTGACTCCTGGGTTTTTTCTGCACTTAACGTATTCGTCATATGTATGGTGATAGCCTATTGGGTAGAACTTTCTGGGCTTCGAATCCCGGGCTAGTAATGGCCGCAATCAGACTTGCGTGCAAGTGTTGATACTGCCTAAAGAAAATAGCCTTGCATAGAAGATGCCTATTCATATTTGATTTTATGATTTGAAAAAGACCTTTCGAGATGCAGGCTGACCTCTAAAGTCTAAGTCATTGCAGCATTTGAATTTTGAATGGTATTTACTTTCCCTTCCTTCATTGCATTTCAACAGTTTATTTGCAATTCATTCCAAATGGAGTTGCCCAGTGGATATCGACTGAAGGAATTTAATTTCTTCGTTTGCACTGTTTGTCCTAACCGGAAGTCCGCTCTGATGGATGAGAGGCTTTATTGCGCTGTTATTGGCTGTTAGCTCGAACTTGTGCATCGGCTAGCGGCCTACATTTCACTATGATGCTCTGTGGGAGATTTAGTAGTCTGTAGGACTGCGTGCTTGGTGAGAAATGAAATGAAATGAATGATTTATTTATTTCACTTAGGACAAATTGTGTCACTTGTGTTGAGGTTACAAAACACTATTTTGTGGCACAATTATTAACTTTAATTTTTTGATACTGAGCGAAACACGTCTAGGTATGCCCTGTGGCAGTTTTTAGGTAAGAGGACTATCGTTCTTTAGTACATAATCTCACAGGGTGAATGAACCGTGAACGAGCTGTACATAGTCTATAAAATATAATTGATGTTGTGTTCCCAACATGCTCCGTCCGATTTGCTGTTTTCTTTTTGACATGACACCTATCAACTTCTACCTATTCGATCTTCAGCCTAGTGGGCGATTTAATAACTATTTGCTCGCGTCTTAACTATGATTTATACGGAACTAGTTGATACCCGCAACTTCGTCTGTGGTTCTTAATTTTCCGGGATAAAATTTAGCCTGTGTTAATCAGGTTATGAGCTATCTTTATTTACAGCTTGCTCACTTTCTGCCAAATCGGTTCAGCCATTGTAGTAGCAGTAACAGGCATCCGAACTTACGTTACGAAGTTGATGGCGAATAAGTCATAAGATATCGATTTGCTTCACTATAATTGAGTTATGACTCTTTATCATGCGCTTTGGACGTCGCGGAATCTGACAAATGTATTATAGTAACTGTTAGGGCCAGCGCAAACAGATAGAGAGGAGAAGAGTCGAGTTCGATAACAAATTAAAATCAGCTTTATATTATTTACCGGTTCGGTACTGAAAACAACGCACAGAAGACGCGCGAAGCGCATGCCGTGCGTTGCGGCTGCAGCGTATGCTAAATTAAATAAAGCTCTACCACTATAAGGCATTGCGCCTTATATGCGGAAGGGTACAAGTTTGGCGAATACCTACTAGGTAATAAGTAAGTTCATTGGAAGTAGTTGATTTTGTCCCTAGGTTTGTAGGGGGATGCCCCGTCGCTCACGTCCGCAGGAGCTACCTTCTACCTCCCTGCACGTGTCCCCTGGGTGGTGCTAAGCGAGCGTCGAACTTGCAGGCGAAATAAGCGTTCTTTTTATAAAAACGCTTATTATGAACCAAACGCCATACGATTAAATAAAATAAAAGTTGATTTTGTTTGTGAAAGTGACTAATTTTCTTGCCTCATAATGCCTTTATCCTCTTACCTAATTACTGCTGATCTTGCCAGCATGAAGGCCAATCACTCGTAGTATTGACTATGGAGTATTGATAGGTATAAATTGCCCTTTTCGCTAATGGAAATTTATTTTCGTATAAAACTTGGAAATTATCTTTATGATTATTTTACTGCCTGAATGTTACCTTCAGTGTTACAGTTATCAGCTAAAAGGTTTTGAACTGATTTCATCAACTACGAGTATATTATGTATTTGTTGGTGATATGAATTTATAACTGCCCATATTCACATGAAGTAATGTTTTAACAACTTTTCCATTAACTTACAATTTTAATCTTCAAATTTTTCTGTACTTTTTGTTTGTGTTTTTATCTTACCCTTTTCAATAAAATCTTTTTCTATAGTAATCTGAACATACCTTTTTCTTAAATGGGCCATTATTCTCTGTGGAATTGAAACTCTCACAACGCGGGAACCATATCTATTTATGAAGTCACATTTGATACGAGTTCGACCTCCACGTTCAGCTTTTGAAATGCCCTATTGAAATGTCTCAAATTCATTTCTTACTCCCACTTGCTCAAGGCCGTTCAATGTGTTTAGGTTAAATTTTCTATACCTGTCTTTTTCATGCAATCCCGGAATAAACTTACCAAAAAGTGACAGCATCAAAAAACTAAATAAGTTTATTCGATATTGTGCACAGAGAAAGTCAGCGTTAGTCAATGTTGTAAAGATAACCTACAATCGGGTTCTCCAGTTCTGCACCCAGCTGTTTTACCTGTATTTTGTAGTCATGACTTGACATCAGTCAAGTTCCTTTTTTTTTTAGATACACATAGCTTTGGTTTTTCTAATTATTAATCTCATTGATTCATTTCAATTTTCCGAGAGATAATCGATCTTATGTCCGTCCATCGGGATCCAACCTATCTCTTTATTGGATGATTTCTCCACAAAAATGATATGCGTACAAAAATGATCATGAAACAGTTTTATCTATACTAATATTATAAATGCGAAAGTTTGGATGGGTGGATGTTTGGATGGATGGATGGATGTTTGTTACTGAATCACGCCAGAACGGCTGAACGGATCTGGATGAAATTTGGCACAGAGATTGATTATAGTCTGGAATAACACGTAGGATACTTTTTATGCCGGCAAATTGAGGAGTTCCCGAGGGAACCAAAAAAACTTCAATCCACGCGGACGAAGTCGCGGGCATCAGCTAGTTATAAAAAAGATCAATTACAGTGTCCGCTTCTACAATAAGCTCCCAGAAGACATTTTGAAGATGTCTCTGAATAAGTTCAAAGTTAATGTAAAACGTAAACTCATTAAAAAATCTTATTATCATGTAAAGGATTATTTAAATGACAAGGAAGCTTGGCAATGATTTTCTCTAATGGCCCTGATAGTTCCTTAGTTAAGATGATTGTGAAATGGTGATAATGAAAAAAAAATAAACCCCGGCTGAGTTTGTTGTGGGCTCTTCTCAGACCAGGGCGCGTTTGGAACCCTCGTAGCTTTAGTTTAAGATGTCGTACTGATTATCACCATTATATTGTTACTCGTATATGTTATAAATAACCGAACGTCAATAAGTGTAGTATACCTACCTAAATTGAATAAACGTTCTTTGATTTGATTTGATTTGAAAAAAGTATCGATAAGCTAGCTGAAACTTGTTTATTTCATCCCACATGGTGATAGTTTACCAATTTTTTGTCGTGAACGCGATAAAGCCCTCAAAACACGATGATAGATAAAACAGTAGCGCATATCTACCCGAATAATGTTCCAACAAGGCTTAAGGATTGTTATCAGATAATAGTGATAACAATCGGGACAACAGCCGGACGGGCACGTTACCCGTTGCACAGGAACTGCGTATCGAACTATCGAATTGTTATTTGAAAGTTCTAATCCGAAGTAGTTTCAGCGCGAAGACACCGTAACAGGCAGACAGACAGACAAAAATAACATATGGTGTCATTGGACACCCCGTAAGTAAACATCATGTCCTTTACAGGGGGCTTCCTGCCATCGCTTAAAGCAGTATTGTTGTATGGCTTTAATTTTATGATGTACCTTGACGTTCCTCAAATCCATACTAATATTATAAATGCGATAGTGTGACTGTCTGTCTGCTATGCTTTCCATCCCATCAGTTAACCGATTTTGATGAAATTTGGTACAGGGATTGATGGTATCCTGAGGCTACTATTCCACATAAGCTAGGGACTATTCCGGAAAATTAAAAATTTCCCGCGGGAATCTAAAAACCTAAACCCACGTGGACGAAGTCCGGAAAATTAAAAAAATCCCGCGGGAATCTAAATACCTTAACCCACGTGGATGAAATCGCGGGCATCATCTATTAAAGATTATAATTCTAAATCAAGAGCGCCAACAGTATTGAAATAATACTGCTTTAAGTGATGGTAGTAAGCCCCCTGGACGCTGCAGTTTTATGCTGAGATCTTTGACTTGGCTTAGATTTTACTCAAGAGTTAAAACGAGATGGGACTTATGTGAGTAACATAAATCTGTCTGGTTTTAACCATGTCTTAAGTCTAAGCAAAGTCAAAGTTCGCTCTATATATCTCATACTTAGCCACTACGCTATTACCGCTCTAAGTAGGGGAGCGGGGGGCTAGTTGTTACAGGGGTAAGTAGTAACAAGCATTTTTACCTAGATAATAGAAGAATATTCATTAGATTTTCAACCTAACCTACTATTTAACACCCATTCTAATCGATCATATGAGCGCGATCAGTATCCCGCTGGATGGCCCAGAAGGCGGTGTTGTGCAGGCGCTCCCATATGACCTGGTAATGGACTTTTTGTTTGCAAGTGTTAAATTTGTAAAACATGTTTTGTTAATTTTTGAATATTTTTCAGTTTTCTATTAGATTATTAAAAGTTTAAGTCCGTTTAAGCGTGTCGAAAGTTTCTAATGCTAAATATGCTTGATAAATCTTTGAAAATAGAAAACTGGCTTACAATTCCATCTGTTACAATTTGCCCCAAGCTTGTTACAACTAGCCCCAATTACGGGGTAAGTTGTAACGCTCGCTACTTTTTTTTCTAAGACATTTTAACAAGAATTCGTCACAGGTTTGATCAAAATTTTATTTGAAATCGATAGTTGAATAGTACCTCATTCGAACAGTACTGCTGTATTTCCTAAATACCCATCAAGTAAGCTTCCATAGCCAAGAAACGAAAAATTGTTACAACTAGCCCCCCGCTCCCCTACTACTAACAATTAATTGATGTTGAATAGAGGTGAATTATGTTTAATGTCGGGTTTGATCCAGTAAATGCATTCTTAAGTGGAGTCATTCAATCGAACCTCTTGGCCTCACTACGGGTGATGTGAACCGAAATTGCAATATCGGGTGCATTATCTTCCCGGGAGCATCTGGCCCGTGTTATGGAGATCGATCCAATTTACTGATCTACCATGAGGTTAGGTCGAAACCACATAAGTTGTGGTTATAAATGCAAATTAAAGAAGTCATTGGTCTAGCGGTTAGCATAGTCGACTGCGGATCACGAGGTCCTGGGTTCGATTCCCGGTTGGGCAAAAAAATTGGTATTGGGTTTTTCAATTCAGAAATTCTCAGTGCCAGCCCGGAGTTGGAAGTTGGCGGTGTTTCACCCCCGTGCCTCGGAGAGCACGTTAAGCCGTCGGTTCCGGTTATTATCACTAACATGATAATAGTCGTTAAAGGCCACCAACCCGCATTGGAGCAGCGTGGTGGGTCTAAGCTCTAATTCCCTCTCACCTATGAGAGTGGAGGCCTGTGCCCAGCAGTGGGACGTTTATAGTCTATAGTGGAAAGAAGTCATTAAGCTCTGACTATTATGGGCACGTTAAAGGAGACGTTGATTTGTAGTGAAAGGCAGATTAAGGAATTTGCCTGGTGGAAGGCTTCAACCGTGGCTAGTTACCACCCTACCGGCAAAGACGTGCCGCCAACCGATTTAGCGTTCCGGTATGATGCCGCGTAGAAACCGAATAGGGGTATGGGTTTAATATAACTCCCATGCCCGTAACTGGTTAGCCCGGTACCATCTTAGACTGCATCATCACTAACCATCAGGTCGCAGTCAAGGGCTAACTTGTAAGTAAATAAAAAAATAAAAAATAGGTATGGAGTTTTGCTAATTGCCCGGTTAAAGTAAGCATTGAGTTGTGGTTGTAGGCAGGTTAATGGGGGCATCGAATTATAATTATTATTATTATATACTTTATTTTACTTTATTTCGAATTGTGGTTATAGGCCAGTTAAAGTGAGCACTGAGTTGTTATAGCCAAGTAAAAGCAGGCACTGGGCATGGATTTGTGGTTAAAGGCAGGATTTAGGAGGTATTAAGTTGTATTCGGCAGTCAAACTCCTCATCTGGTACTCAGTAATATAAAAAGCTAAATAACTTTTGCGTTTGGTTTAACAGTGTCCAATAGCAGTTCCACTATCTTAATCCGGCCATGTTCGATCCGCACGGGTTGTGATAATTATATTGCGGATAAGACCTACCAAGGTCACACGCACTTGCAAAAACCTGCACTTTAGTATCATACCCCTACTATTGTACCGCAGCCTATAGAAATATGTCATACAGTCGGTCGACGTAGACGTCGAGTAGACTATTCAGTCCTATGAAGTGTCAGACCGGATTCAGCAGAAGCACAAAAATTTAATTGGAGCACGAGTGCACTTTGGCGCTACTTAAAAGAGGCTTATGTCCAACAGTGGACGCATAATGGCTGATGTTGATGATGCCACCGAAATGGCAAAATATGTTGGAAGTTTTAATTGTTACCCATATTCGAGCAAATAAAAAACCTTTTTGTAAGCCAGCTCGTCCGCTAACAAAGGAGTTTCGTCTCACTGTACGAGTATATTAACGCTGTGGTAGTACAGCATGTAAGAACAATAAGCTAGACTAGACTATTATATGGCGAGTGGTAAAGAACGAGCGTGCGGCTTGCCAAGCACAGGTGGCACCGTGATTTTCCCTCCCCTACAAAGAACCCCGCTTTTTTATGAATCGCCTGCCACTGACATTTTTACTGACTTCTGGAACTGAAAATGAGGACGTTTTCTTAAAATTTCCTTACATTTTTGCTTCAAATTCAAACAGATTTGGATGATATCTGAATCTACCGGGATATTATGCCTGGTGGGAGGCTTCGGCCGTGGCTAGTTACCACCCTACCGGCAAAGATGTGCCGCCAAGCTATTTAGCGTTCCGGTACGATGCCGTGTAGAAACCGAAGGGGTATGCGTTTAATATAACTGTCATGCCCCTAACAGGTTAGCCCGCTACCATCTTAGACTGCATCATCACTTACCATCAGGTGAGATCGTAGTCAAGGGCTAGCTTGTAGTGGAAAAAAAACTGAGTCTAAACGTGTAACGGTGGAACCTCCTACCAGACCAAACCAGAGAAAATTCAGAAATTATAAATTTCCAAATTGACCCTGACGGGAATCGAACCCGGGACGTCCCAATATAGGACCGCAGCGCTCACCACTGTGCCAGTGAAGTCGTCAACATTTTCACCCATTGTAAAATTCTGTAGAACTAGTCTAATTGACCTGCATCAATTTTTTTTTGATCTTTTGAGCTTTTATTCGTTAAACTTTATTTACTTCACTCTTTCACCCATCAATATTCATTTATAACCGAGTAGATTTAAAAATTGTATTATTTATTAAATACATAGACTGCGACCGATAAGATTATCTAACTGAAATTGAAACTTGAGATAAACCTACTACGTACAGTCCTAACCGAGCGGTTACATAAGTGGGGTGGGGGATGAAGGCTGGAGGCTTACGTAAGGACCTCTGGAAAGTGGAAGTTTCAGTGAAACCCCTTTTAATTCGTTTGATAACGCGACGGTTTCACGTGGTCGCGATCCACTCGCATTAGCACATATTGGATGCATACCACCCTGTCTCTTGACAGCGAGCGGATGAATTGCATTTGCGATATACTCCATCTATCTTATCCCACTGTATGTCATACACATCACATTGAGTACCTACCATACAAAATGTAATTTTTTTTCTATTAAAATACTGTAAAATGCTCATCAAACATGACCGGTAATGTTTTAGTAATGAATATCGAAATATAACTTTTAGTTTAATTTCATACAAATCAACGTGTTAACTTATTGTGTTTTAAAAAACATTTGAAAATAAAAACTGTGGCATATCAGCGACAAATAATTTCGGTAGAGTTAATTGAAAATTCGCATATGTGACGATTTAAATGACTCGAGTAAACAGTCTCGTTTCGGATTTGATTGCTTCGCAAATACTCAAGTGCTCGTGTAGCGGACACCGGCCGGATTCCTCAATCCGTCCATCGTCAATATTTACCTCAGCAATGCCATTTGTGCCAACATCGATGGCACGGGACCAATGTACTGCCCGCCAAAACAGTGAACCATCACAACGGATCCTAGAGCATACAACACTGGTTCAACATAAAATTCAATGACACTGCGGTAACACGCGAACTTTTTTTCCACTTTTTTTCAAATAGCGAAAAGATTTTCGCGAAAACTAGTGCACGTCTGTTCAGTTCGGCGGTCGTCAGGCAACTAACGCCGGCTGCGGCTGCCGATTTCTTCCAAACTTGAATTTGGTGAAATCGGAGGTTCCTGTGCCCATTATAGTGTTATAGTGTACGCTAGTGCTAAAGGTCGTAGTTTTCCGTGGAGCGAAACGAAGGGGAAAGTTTTGTTTGGTTTTCATTTTCTTCACATTTTATTATTTCTTTGTTCCAATTATTTTGTGATAGTGTTACACGCGAATGTATATCGACCCCAATAATAATAGCGACTCTTCCGAACATAAAGTAAGTATGGTATTAGTTTTTCAATTTACAAACGCGGTATATTGATTTTTTTATCACTACAAGTTAGCCCTTGACTGTGATCTCACCTGATGATAAGTGATGATGCAGTCTAAGATGGTAGCGGGTTAACCTATTAGGGGTACGGCAGTTATATTAAACCCATACCCCTAAATGGTTTCTACACGGCATCGTACCGGATCGCTATATCGCTTAGCGGCACGTCTTTGCCGGTAGGGTAGTAACTAGCCACGCCGAAGCCTCCCATCAGGCAAAATTTCAGAAAAAATAACGAGTTTTTTTTTACAAGTCTTTATCATTAACATTTTTTTACTATGTTGTTCTCAGTTGAATGTATGTCTGGAAGCTAGGCTGAAGATAGGTAAATTCTTTTTTTTTGTTTCTGCTTTTAAGGCAATTGCTGCCGATTCTATTATCTTGATCTGTAATCTGTATACCTGCCCCTAAACCTTCGACCGCTGTGATCCAGCGGTACGTTACTATGTTTACTGAGTTCGATTCCTGGTTGAGCTGATTTTACTAGTTTTCTTTAATCGCAGCGCACTAAAATCCTGTTTTGAGTTCGCACCTATGTCATCAAATTTTTCGGCGTTAGCACCGCTTATTAACACATAATTGTGTAAATAAAATGGATACAAAACCTTATGGATGAAAATCATTATTTATGTCAATGCATTTAATGATTTACTAGTCGATGCCCACGACTTTGTCTTTTTAAAGGCTTTTTTAGGCTTTTTTAAAATCCTTCTGCCCAGGATTCGAGCTGCTGGGCTAAATTTCGTGAAGATGAAAAGGAAAATTAGACGAATAAGTAGAAAAAGATACTTTCGCATTATTTTATAAGATTATGTATTAGTATGGATTAAAAAATCTAACTTCAAGTGTGTTCAAGTGTAGCAAAGGAATTAGGTTATGAGTTATGATAGATATGCGATCGGATATTTCAATAATCCCCCTATTGTTCGCTCCTTTTTTGTCCGGGGAAACGTTTCACTAGTAGGGAGAGTGCGAACTATTGCTTTTAGCTTAACTGTGATTTATTGCGCCAATATAGATGGAGTTCGACTGTGGACGTGTGCGTATGTCGACTAATAAAAAACCCTAAGCCTAAGGTTATTGTGAGCCCTTCTCAGACTAGGGTGCGTTTGGAACCCTCGTAGCTTTAAGTTAACTTTAAGCGTTAGTTTAAACATACCGTAGTTGATAATCGCCATCATCATCTTTGACTTAGAATGGAAGTTCGACTGTGGGCGTGTGCGTATGTCGACTAATAAAAAACCCTAAGCCTAAGGTTATTGTGAGCCCTTCTCAGACTAGGGCGCGTTTGGAACCCTCGTAGCTTTAAGTTAACTTTAAGCGTTAGTTTAAACATACCGTAGTTGATAATCGCCATCATCATCTTTGACTTAGAATGGAAGTAAAGAGAGCTCCATACGCGTTTTGCTTGCGTTAAGATGCATCTGTCTTTTGCCAGAAAAAACGTTGTTTTTTAAAACATCATACATTTCCGGACATAGGTATATAAATATCTCGCCGTTGCCATTTTTCTATCGCAGCTTCCTATACGGGCGGTCGTTGTCGGAACATTTCACTAGTAGGGAGAATAGGGAACTATTGGTTTTAGCTTTACTGTGATTTATGGTACCAATATCGGTAGAGTTCGACTGTGGCGTGTGGATATGACGACATAGAACCGGAACTAAAGAACCCTACCTACGTGTTTTGCATGCGTTAAAATCCTCTGTCTTTTGCCAGAAAAAACATTGTTTTACTAAACCTCATTACCTCGTTACTCATACTCATTAATATCAAATTTATATATGTACTTATACGTATTTTCAAATCTTTATGTACTATGTAGGGCTTGATATTATATAGTAAAACAATGATTTACGAAGTTTAATTCGACTGTTTTCCATTGACTTTTGAGCTTAAAACAATTATAGTATATCAGATGGGGTACTTTTTAAATTCACATAAGAAAAAAAGCGTTTTGAAGCGATTGATAATTTTAGAGTTTGAATTTATATTGAAGTAGCTGATGACCGCGACTTCACCCGCTTGGATTGAAGTTTTTTGGTTCTCCGCGGGAACTCTTATATTTTACGCGATAAAAAGTAGCCTATGTATTATTCCAGAGTCCAGACTATAATCTATTTCTGTGCCAAATTTTATCCAGATCCGTTCAGCCGTTTTGGCGTGATTGAGGAACAAAAATCCATCCAAAGTATCGCATTTATAATATTAGTATAGATTTGCTAACAGTCTTGATTTTGTTAGAAAATCTGTTGTTCCCAGCTTTGGTGAATTCAAACAAATCACGCAAGCGATCTTCAACTGTTTCGCGTTTTAGTAGCGTCGTCTTAACTCGCTAGCGTGAATCACGTAGCCCATTCTCAGTATAGGGCCGGTAATGGTAATTATGTCGTAACCCAAGTTGGTTGACCTCTAGAAAAGCAGCTAAGGCAAAGGGTAAGGGCGTTTCCTTCTCTGTTTAAGACTGAGATTGCCCTATGTGGATGAGGTTATCGGCCCGGAAATAATCTATTTTTTTCCACTCCGAGTTTAGCCCTTGATTGCAATCTCACCTGGTTGTAAGTGAGTCTAAGATTAAAGCGGGCTAACCTGTTAGGCCTTTTTTTTTGGTATCGGGGGGGAAATCTTCATAGATGCCTGATTTCTTGGGGGAGAAATCAGGTTATGTGAGATTTTTACTCACCAAAACACCCTCGGTGGCCACCCTCAGCGCTGTGTTGGGAAGCTCCGAGATCTCAAAATATGAGCGCATCGGAGCGTCCCGTGCGCGATGCTCTTTGGGCTCAACCCGGAAGACGCAGCCCCCTCCCTTCACGTGCTTCGTTCGTGCGTTGAAGCACGGCAACTTGTGCCACAACCAAGCTGCCGGCTACCCAGGGTCATCCAAGGGGGAAACGACTGGAGCCCCCACTCCAGGCCGTTCTTGACCCTGAAGTCCTTCGCCTGGGACTATTGGGTTCTTGGATCAATGTGGTGGCCAGCACCACCACGATGCCCTCGTTAGGCCTAGCTATAATATTAATGCCATACCCCTTCTACGCGTCTTCGTACCAGAATAAATCGCTTGGCGACACGTTTTTACCAGTCCAGAGTAGAGAAAATTTAGGAACTATAAATTCCCAAGTTGATTCTGCCGGGGATTGGACCCGGCCTCCCACTTAGACAGCACTCACTACTGTGCCAGGGAGGTTAAATAAATAATTAACTTACCCGTCCAAAAAAAATCTATTTCAAGACGGTATAACCCGAAAAGAGTTTTCTTTTCCCAAATAGAGTTGATAGAGACTCGAAAGTAATTTCGTATAGGTTTTACCTATTCCTTCTTAGCATCATTCTTACAATAGTATCAAGGGACAAGTGCTAAAAATATACAAGAACCTTCCATAAAACTACTTGTGAGTCTTACGAAGCATGCTCCTACGAGCAAGTCCTTAGTTTTGCTAGTGCACGTGAGCGCCTAATGCCGGGATTATGTTCGGTACACTTATCCGGCAATTCTGCAAACCCCCGGGATCACGCAAAACCCGTACAGACCGCTTAGCCCACTCGTAACATCACTGTAATATGTGGTAATACGTCATAATAAGTTTTCAGAAGCACCCCTATTACGAGTACAGTCCGTCAAACTTAGATAAGTTCCAATTTATTAATTATATATGCCTGTTAATTTTTATGCCTTTTTAGTATTTTATTTTTCATTTATCATACTAATATATTACAAATGCGAAAGTCAGTTTGTTTGTTGGTTTGTCCTTCAATTACGCTGCAACGGAGCAACGGATTGACGTGATTTTTGGCATGGGTAGAGTTGAGGACCTGGAGAGTGACATAGGCTTTTACTTTTTATCCCGGAAAATTCAGAAGTTCCCGCGGGAAACCAAAAAAACTTATTCCACGCGGACGAAGTCGCGGGCATCAGCTAGTATTTCATAAAAGCTTACTTGAGCCGGGAATCAAATCAAATAATGTTTTATTCAATATAGGTACCTGTATACTACACTTATTGACATCTAGTTATTTATAAAATGTAATGGTGATAATAATCAGTAACGGTATCTTAAAACTAAAGCTACGAGGGTTCCAAACGCGCCCTGGTCTGAGATGAGCCCACAACAAACTCAGCCGGGTTTTTTTTTTCCACTATCATCGTTTCACAAATCATCTTAACTAAGGAACTATCAGAGCCATTAGAACAAATCATTGCCAAGCTTCCTTGTCATTTAAGTAATCCTTTACATGATAATCGAACCAACTCAAACTACAAAATATAGACAGTCATGTCTATGATGAGGATAAAACCTTTAGAGTAAACATTGTACAATACAATAATCGCATTAGGTAACCTGTAAGGATAGAATTAAGTTGGGTGAAATAATTAAAAAAAAAATTAATAATAATCTTCTACGATTGAATGGTTGGTCAAGTTCGTCCCGGATCAGCCCATCAGCATCGGCCTTATAAATTATAATATCTGCAAGATTAGTAAGTTCTTATTATTACGAAACTGATTTAAAAAATTACAGAGAAGCATACATGAATTTTCTTCTACTAATTTTTTTTTTTTAATTCTCAATTTTTTCTAGGGGTTTTGTCAATTCTGACTATGTCACCCCCATAAGGTCAACAGCATGCACTAAACAAAATGAGATAAGCACATAAATAAACCACTTATACATTACCACATCCTTGTGAGTGACCGCGTCTCCTTTGACAGTTTTTTTTTTTTTTTATATTATCCACTACAAGCTAGCCCTTGACTGCGATCTCACCTGATGTGATGATGCAGTCTAAGATGGTAGCGGGCTAGCCTGTTAGGGGCATGGCAGTTATATTAAACCCATACCCCTTCGGCTTCTACACGGCATCGTACCGGGACGCTAAATCGCTTGGCGGCACGTCTTTGCCGGTAGGGTGGTAACTAGCCACGGCCGAAGCCTTCCACCAGGCAAATAATCAGGCAATAAAAAATAAACGGCAGTGGGGCAGCTAGCAGGCTAGTGCACATACCCACACTGTAATTGTACTAAATAATTGAAAAAGTATTAAGCATATATGTAGGTATATTATACATACTCGTACATTCATAGTTAAGTTGTAAATAAAGTATTCTATTAGAGCCCGCGTGAATGGTGCTAATACGTATTGTATGCCCAATTTACCTGTTTGAATGTTATTTCAGCTATAATTATTTACTTGTTTGAATGTTATTTCGGCTATAATTGCCTGCTGAAACGTTGACGGAATGTGCTAATTATTGAATCAATTAACAATAATTTACAGTGTTTGTCTGTTGCTAAACAACATTTGGGCGACATTTGGGTAAGCTTTAACGAGCCATCTAGCGAGGCATGTCTATTCCACCTGACGACCTCCGTGGCGCAGTGTTGAGCGGTGTTTTCTTAACGTGCGGAGGTCCCGGCTGCGATCCCCGGCAGGGTCAATTTGGGAATTTATAATTTCAGGTCTGGCCTGGTGGCAGGCTTCGGCCGTGGCTAGTTACCGGCAAAGACGTGCTGCCAAGCGATTTAGCGTTCCGGTACGATGCCGTGTAGAAACCGAAGGGGTATGGGTTTAATATAACTGTCATGCCCCTAACAGGTTAGCCCGCTACCATCTTAGACTGCATCATCACTCACCATCAGGTGAGATCGCAGTCAAGGGCTAGCTTGTAGTGGATTAAAAAAAAATACTAAGAAAACGTCGTGCCGCTACGTGCCACGCCTCTACAGTGGGCCTACAGCTGAAGACCGCAATCACGGTCTATAATTTGTAGGAGAATAGAAAGAGCAGATAATGGATAGATTTATCAGCCCAGAAAATGGATGGATATATTTTTATTAGCAATCCAGCGAGGCAGGTGTTGCTAACTGAATCTCAGTATCCTAACGGGGGCATTTTAGGGGAAGAGTACATCAGTCTCGTTCATTCATTATTTAAGCGCGCGGGATTAACGCTCGCTCCGGATTTTTATGGCCTCCCTCAGCCGGCTGCTTAACTTTTTAAGACACTTGTTATTTTCTCACTTTATTTTCACTAACTGTACCTATACATACAACTGCCTCTAGTGGTTATCATGTTCGACTGCGGCTGACGAGGTCCCGGGTTCGAGTCCCGGGTCGGGCACTAATTAAGTGTTGGGTTTTCTGATTAGAAGTTCTCAGTAGGTACTAGCCCGGAGTTAGGAAGTTGGCGGTGTTCCACCCCCGTGCCTCGGAGAGCACGGGTTAAGCCGGTTAAAGCCGTCGGTCCCGGTTGTTATTACTAACATGATAATAGTCATTAAAGCCCGCCAACCCGCATTGAAGCAGCGTGGTGGGTCCAAGCTCTAATTCCCTCTCTCCTATGAGAGTGGAGGCCTGTGCCCAGCAGTGGGACGTTAATGGGCTGTAGTGGTGGTGGATACCTATTTAATTGGAGAGGCGTTTTCGCGTAGAATCGCTAATCATAATTTTCTGCCCGCTGAATAACTTAGCAGCCCTCCTTTCGATCCTGTCAGAGTTTTCTTTTTTGTTTATTTCAAACCTTTATAATTGTCATTTTAACCATCAACTAAACTGACAGATATCATATTTATATACAACAACCATAGATTTAGCATTGGTCTTAAGCGCGCGAGCCCAATACTAAATCTATGACAACAACCTAAAATAAAAAAGAAATACAATTTTAATAAAACTCGCACTTTTAATGCGGATTATATGAAAAATATATTGTGTGACGCGGGATGAAACACAATTACTGAATTCGGGTGATGCCAGCCCTCGC
This sequence comes from Erebia aethiops, assembly GCA_923060345.2. Taxonomy (NCBI): domain Eukaryota; kingdom Metazoa; phylum Arthropoda; class Insecta; order Lepidoptera; family Nymphalidae; genus Erebia; species Erebia aethiops. The sequence continues at coordinate 15,214,469 of OV281095.1, read as the reverse complement.
TTCGCTCAGACAGGCAACTTCGTCTGAAATTGTCTTGTTTCATCCCTAGCCACACAATATACTATTATTCCACAGATAGACGGAATGCAAACATGGCGAAGCTCTACCTATACATTACAAAGCAGGTGTCAGTGAATTAATTTACACTGATTACCATAATTTAACTAGCACGGTCGATCCATTACTGACGCGGCTCTTAAAGTGATTGGATTGCAATGGGGATTACCCATTTATTCCTTGCCATTAAGGGATTTATATGTTTAACATATAAAATGTTATACATTGACACCATTTCAAGTTGAGTTACATATTTGTTTCGTTTGTCGTGGAGACCGTGGAGCCGCGGAGTTTTAGTGCCAAAATTTTTTTGTGAGGTATATGACCGCGGTTGATTGCCTTATCTGGTGACAGAAGGGCTGGCTCATTTTTTTCGTCAGAACGAACCAGATGAGCCCAAACTCGAGCGGTTTACTACAAGTGATGGAATCCATCTCTTAAGGTCCATCATCAGATTAGCTCAGTGGAACAGAAGATTTGTGCCTATTACATACATTTGCAAAGTTTCAAATAGATAGATATATTATTTTGCTGTCAGTTTTGTTGATTTGACGGATAGATATCATCTGATACTGGTATTTGCATGACAAATGTCTGAATTATCAGTTCCATTAATCATACATCACTCATGTTGGATATATAATTTACTAACGCAGAACCTATCGTGTAGTGAACACCTTATAATTGAAAACAATTAATTTAGCTTTTTTGCCAATGGTAAATTAATAATGTGCAATTTTGTTACAGGTAAGCGATATGCAGAGATACCTACGTTGTGCGACGTACCGAGTACGTAATTACGTATTATGGGTAGGTAATATTTATGTCACCGAATGACATTATTGGAAGATTCTTGAGTGAATAATAAAATTAATGAGATAATAAACTGTTGAATGGATTGTAAACGGACGCAGGTAATGTTACCCTTATTTACTGTCTGACTAACTTTAAGCTGGCTGACTGACTGAATGTTCGACTCAATGGACGTTACATACGAGTAAGAGACTATGTCCTATATGAAAAAAACGAATTGAATATTGAAGCGTTGTTGTCCCAACGATGCAATAATATTTTACAGGATTACTTAGAGCCTTGATAAGAAAGAGTTAGTTTTGTGTCTTATGCGCGATTTCACCAACAATCTTACCTTAATACCTTTTCTTTAGTCTTTCTGAAAAGGAAGCCGTCCTCGGTCTGAGTATCCTTTGTCGAGCCATTTGAAGTATATTTGTGCTATTGCAACTTAAAGGCACAGAATATTAGGCCGAGAAATAATTTGTATTATTTCTTTCCGTTCTCTATAATAGTACAGTTACAAGAGTTATAAATAGGCTATTAATTTGATCTACTGTAGCCTTATAGGCCTTGGCATTAAGGCGCAGAAGGCCGCTTATTAAATTATTAGCGCTCCAAGAAGAAAATACTATTTCAATGTCAACTCCTTACTCCGTGAGCTATTCGTTTTGTCGAACATTTTAATTAATAATGTTTGGGGTCGATTGTTCTAGTTGTGTGCGAACAGTGGCGGACTAGGTCCTAGAGGCCCGGGGCGGTATCACTGAATGAGGGCCCCGGCACATATTATTTTTAAAAAAATTTTGGTGAAGAGACCCGGATTATTACTACTGCTATTTTTTTACTAGTTGCCGCCACACCTACGAAAAGCAAGAAAATAATATGAATTTACTAATGTAGCGCGGCAAATTTTCATTTTTAATACAGAAACGATACTCAGGGGCCTCCAGCTACAAACTTGGTCTCAATTTGGAATTCGCTTACGCAGTTTTTCAAAGTTCGGAGGCCCTAAACCCACGTGCCGCGGTCCTGGCCGCCACTGGATGAGTAACCTAACCTACTTGCTTGTGAATTGAGCATTAAAACAGGGAAAAAAGAGAACATAATAGGATGTGACGTAGTAATTTGCTGCACAACGTAAACCGAAAGGTATATGGAGTTCAGTTGGTGTATTTCTTGATAACAACTCAAACTAAACTTTTACTTTTGTATAAAGTCCTCGCTGTTATTTGTTTTAAGCAAACTCATTAGAGAAATAGTCAATAGACAAATTTTTATTCAAAACGCTTTTTGAACGTCAACAAAATATGAGACATAATGGTGGTTATCATACTAATTTCAATCGCGTGTCCAAGGGCATAAAGGTGAGTTTGAGCTGTTATCAAAAACACTGTTTAACTTCAATGCGTATGCGTCAGTCCTAACAAGACATGGTTCTATGAATATAGAATGATGAAAGGGATGAAAGGGGTTGCTTAATCTGATCGCATGTCTCTCGCAGTCCTGCTTCTTTGTTTGGATCATACTGATTACTGATAACGCTATCCTTTGACTATAGAACTGTGAAGTCAAAGTACAACGAATTGCTGAATAGAAGCTGTATATTGTAAGCATAATTCCAGAAGTGGGTGAATAATTAAAATTACTTTTAAAATATGTTTGTACTCTCTTTAAAACGTGCACGAATAAATGGTTAAACGTGTAGCGGTTTCACGAGAGATTTAATGTAAACAGTTAATTATAAAAACTTGGCCAAAGCATCACAACAACAATAAATTAATCATTTGATCAGGTTGCAGTTGCTACTGCTAAGCTCTAAAACAAATTGCGATCTAAACACAAAAGTATTCAATAATCGCTGAGTCTGCCGGCAACAGACTAACCCAACAAAGTCAAAATACTCGTATTTATGCAAATTATACCAATATGGCGTATCCCCGCCAACAAACTGACCGAGTGAATTACATCGAATGGGTCAAATATCAACTTAATGAAACCTTCGTCAATAAACAAATACACAATCTTTTATATTTTCTAAAAATTCAATTCAATTTTAAACATAAAGCTGACAATATGCATACATATTCTGTTTGAATCTGAGTCAAATATCAACTTAATGAAACCTTCGTCAATAAACAAATACACAATCTTTTATATTTTCTAAAAATTCAATTCAATTTTAAACATAAAGCTGACAATATGCATACATATTCTGTTTGAATCACATAGTTGAAAATGACTATAGGCCTAATCTTTTTTGCAAGATAGGCTTGCGCTTGAGTAAGTAGCTACGTATTCACTCTTGCCTTGAATCTAAGTTATATTATGGAAGGAAACACGGATGCCGAAAGGACGTTCCAAACCTGAGAGGTTATAAGGGTGGATTCTAACGATTCAGCGTTTCAAAGGGCTATTCCATTCCTTCGTTCCTTCCTCTAGCGTGGCAACATCCGGAACCGCCTTAATAAAACAGTAGACATTTAAGTAAATAATATACTAGATCATCCGGGTTGTAATAGAGTAATTGATCCGAGTATACAAGAGGTAACGAAATACCATTATATTGAAGCACTACCGCTTTGTATCTACAGCCAAGTTAACTATTTCAGTTTTCGTGATTTGTAAGTTACAGTAGTAAGTACCTATTTAGTACTCGTCTGCCACGCTGCTGGTGTCTTTCTAAGTCACAATATATTATTTTTCACTAGAAATTCGACAGTCATTTTCACTCTTTCGAATAAAATGGTATTAAACAATATAATTTTATAAGTGACCGATTTAAATGGACTTTATCCTTTAGCTCGATCTTAAGCGATTCGAACTAAATTATCACCATGCGGGTAAATCGGTTTAATGGCCGGCGTAAAATCCGAATGCTCCATTGGAACTATTAATCCTGAAGTGTGGATATTAAGGAGTCCCGGTTTAATGGTTGGATATCATCTTTACGACTTTAAAGTTATTAGTGTAAGATTGAAGTTGCGTTGTTTTCCGATCAGTGGCTTGGTTGTTATACTGATTACTTGGCGGTGTGCCAAGTGCTACGAAAGTCAATGGCGTCTGACGTGGAGCGTAGAGCGTAGCTACTAAAGCGTATCATAGTAACTTTCTCTGTCAAGCTTCCGTTCAGCTGTTTAGCTACGGCGTAGCCAAAATGCACTTTTTTGGATGTGTTTAGTTTTGTAAAGTTCTGTACGCTTACTCCGAGTTTTTACATTGCAAATACGATTGATCGACGTGAGAGCTCACCTCACCAAGTATAAGCGAACGTTAAAGTAAAATGAACCTTAACTGCATTGGTTTAGAGCTCATTTCATCATTTCGTGTATTTATTCACAGGCAGCGCTGAATTTGTGACTTTAAAGCAAGAGCTTTTGGGTCCATTTTACTTTGAGCGTTCGCTTACACTTGGCGAGGTGAGTTCTCACGTCGATCAACCGTATTTGCAATGTAAAAACTCAGAGTAAGCGTACTGGTCCACAGATCACGCTTCGTTTGCGTTGCGTAAATGCTGTAGAAGCGTAGTATATCTTGTATATCTATTGGATAGTTTATCTTGTTTTTGTTACAAGATCTGAGTAATGAGGAAGGAAGAAATAAGTCTACATAGACACCGCCGCTGGTATAACGTTAAGCGTAATTTTCCACTGCAAAAAGGAAGTAGGAAATGGCAAAGTGGATCCTGGACTGTAGACGATATATGTTTACACTTTTACTAACAAATAGTTTTGACAGTTGCTTTAATGAACGAGCTCATTTTGACTCCTTTTGCTCATTCAATCCTTTCCGTTAGATCTTTGTTGGTGAATGTGCTTGTATGTAATCTTCTCCTTCGATTTAAACGAAGTCAGCGCGGAACTCGCTCTGCTCGCAGTGAAAATCCCTCAATAGAAAACATATCACCCGCTCCGGTTCAAAGACCAAGGTCAGACGTTTTCCTGACGCCATGTATATACAAGTCTATTAAATCTAAACGAATAGTTTGTGGAATTGTCAAGTTTATGTTGCATACAGCAATATTTTGCTGTCCAGCCTATTTATGTAAAACGCTCTAATTTAATATACATAAGGTCGATATTCGATTGCATGGATTGTAAGGATTGTTATGTTATCCTCTTGGCGTGTTGCCAAGCCGTTGTAATGTCAATGCCATGTGAATGGTGACCTAGAGCAGAGTTCGATACGATGTGTGTAAACGTGCCTTAAATTATTGCTATGGCGGTTGTCACGCCAATTTGTCGGATATATTTTAAGTTCAAGATTGTACGCATTTTAACTGATCTTGTACATCAGGCAATTAGGTTGAAATTGGCATGTTTTGCGCTAGTAACAAGCGCGGCATGGTATTCCATTGGCATGCCGCCAAGTAAGGTCATTGTCAATGGCATTCAACACGCGCGGGTCGTGAAGCGCTTTGTGGCGATCAGTGGCGTGCAGTTCATAGAGGCAAATAAGCACAGCTTACCCCAACTGAATGAAAGTTATACTCAAGTAAATTACATAATAAAATAATAAAAAAACAACTGTAATATAAATTCATAAAAACGCCATCTATAGTAAATAACCACCCGCATCTATATTAATTCTGTAATTATCACGAAGATGGCGCTGTCACGAATTCTATCCAAAGTCAATACGCTCATAGTAACATTGAACCGACGCGACGCTGGCGCCACGGAACAAGCAGGAGTTAAAAATGGCAAAAATTTTAGGTATGTGTGTTTCACATTCAGTAATACAACACGAAATACATTTACATGTGTGAGTCATCACTCCTAGTCATAACGCACGACGTTACGTCAATAAAAAGCTCAGCTTCCGGAAACTGCGTGATCAACTCAAGACTTATTTTAATAATGAAAATTAAGTAACTGTATTTACCTAGATACCAAAAAGAATTGTTGAAATTATTAAATAAATTAAAATTTTCTACTGTATTTCTTTCCACTGATTTAGCTTAGACTGAATTAAGTATTAAATCAAAAGCAGTCTAAATTAAAAAAACATAATACGGCCACCGATTAAACATCCAAAAGGGGTAAACATATTTTTTCACGCAAATAATAGCGTAATTAAAGTATTGAAATTAAATATTTTAATAAAAGAGTTATTTAGCGAGACTTCCGCCGGCTACCAGACGAACGCGCGCGCCATATTAGTTATTGTGTTGTTATTGTTTTGATTGCGAATTTCGTCCCGTTAAAAAATTGTTTTAATACGTTCAAGGACATTTCTTTGTAAAAAAACACGTGAATTATTGTGAGAACAGCATGTGACAACTTTTTTAGTGATTAGTGATTACAAAATTATTGGAATTGTTCAGAAATCGGTATTGCAATCGGTAACGTAACAATCTACTTACATAGTATTATTATTATTTTAAGTACCTACCTACCTTTTTGGGTGTGAAACGAGAGAGTTCTTGGTGTACTTTTTTGCATTACAATTCACATTATAAAATATATTAAGTACCTAGTAGTTGAGCATGGTTTGTTAGCATGGTTAGCATGTTCGACTGCAGTTGAGAGGTGCTGGGTTCTTTCCCGGGTCGGACCAAAAATCTTAGATAAGGAAGTTCGATATTAGGTTTTTGTTTTAAGAAATTTTCAGCACTAGCCTGGAGTTGGAAACTGGCTGTTTCACCCTCATACATAATTAATGCTTACCCTGGCTTCGAACCCTGTGCACGCCACTGGTGGCGATTGCGTTTTGTTACGGGCTATTCGCTGTCCGGCTACGGGGCTGAGCTTTGAGTTTTTGTCCTGGTAAAAGCGCTTGAAGCGGCTGGAAAACTATAATCCTTTTTTCCCATCCTGTTAGGGTTTCTAGGAGTGCACTGAATTGTGTGCACTGGATTGTGGATAAAGAAAGTGATTTAAGAAACACAGTGTTTGTAGTTGTCGTAATATAAAGAAAGATACCTTGCAATAAAACGAATACAAATATGAAAGTGTAGGTAGGTACTTTAGAGTCCGGGTACGGGTCACGGCCCACGGGACGTTTTGCGAACGGGTCATTTTTTAGCAGTGGGACGTTATGCGAACTGGATGTTAAGGTTAACGTTGCCGTAGCCTATTTCCTTGTCCGGGTTCCAATCTATCTCTGTACGAAATTTCATCAAAATCGATTGAATAGATGACCGTGTGTTGATAATAAAGTGTAGCAAACAGACAGATAGACATACACACTTTCACATTCATAATATTAGTATGGATTTCTACCAGGAATTAACATATCAATTATGCCTGCAACTCAATCGCACGCAATCGCGCATATCTGGTGGAAATGCAGCATACGACCCCCTTACGTGCCATAATACGATATCGTATAACAAATTCTCTTATCACCAAAGGTGGCAAAATGGCGCCACACATGACACAAACTTTATTACAACCGATAACTTTATTGCATTTTCGAGAACCCATCGTAAAACGTGCGGTAATAGCCGACCATATACTTAGCCTCTCGTGTATTTTAGCTATACCTTCAATCCAATTTCTATACTAAAATTATTATAAATGCGAAAGTGTGTCTGTCTATAGGTCTGTGTCGTTTTCGCGGTTCATCGATAAATCTCAGAAGGACTAGAATCCAGAGCCGTTAAAACAGTTAAATAAAAAAAAACATCGATAAATCTATCTTGACGAAAATAGACATCAGCTGATTATCTTGTGTACCTATCTATCTATCTGGAGACAGTCGCATTTTCTCTACTTAAAATAAGTTCTATCTCGTATCAATGAGAATTGATGCGTACGGATTTTCGTACATAAACAAAATACGATCGATGCTTTTAAAAAAGAGCAACCACCTAGTTTGGAACCACTGGTTCTTCTGGTAGGAATAGCATTCCGTTTCCGTTTATTTGAATAAATAAAAATTAAATAATACGACTGCCCTGCCAGATAGAATTATTTTCAAAAAAATTATAGCCAGTGTCACTCGGGATTATGTGAGGATTCTAAAGATATCCCAAACATCCAAATCTGTTCCGGCATTTAGAAGTTATTTTGGAATAAAGAAACTCACTGAATGACAGTCTTTAAAGTCCGAACACTGGAATACGTCATTCAGGTTTGCCTGGTCCAAATGCAAATGCAATGATATTTTTTTGTGAATCACTGGATATTGAACTATAGTGTAATATATTTTTGGAATCTACTCATCATTTTCTAGATGATGATTATATAGTTAACTTCAACTTTAGTCTTTAATGCGGGACCATGGTCACCCCATCAATTTTTTTTTAATTTTACTAGCCTATGTCACCCGGAATAAGCTAGGGATTCTAACGATACCTCATTTATCAAAATCGGTTCAGGCGTATAGAAGTTATGGTGGAATATACAAACTCACATACATACATACATGAACCCTGAAAACAATATACTCCCTTTTTCAGGCAGTCGTATAAAAATATGAGTTTAGAGTTTGACAAGTATGATTTCACACCTAGGATACTTTTCATCCCGGAAAGTCACCGAAAGTTTAGATTTAGTGAATTAACTAGACCTTAATTTTAATGTACACGAAGTTGTGCGCATAAGCCAGTTGAGTATAATTAGATTTTGAAAATGAGATACCACGTTCGACCGTAGGTACGAGTACGTTACGCGTATTGATCCTTAGATAGGGACTATAAACATTGCATTAACGCGAGTGGAGTCGTGTTTTATACCGGTAATGTAATAAGGATAACTGAATTACACTTTATAATGGTATTAAAGTAAATTGAAACTTATTGCTGAAGCGTAAGTGCTTTTGTACACGGCGCCATTTTCATGCGTAGTCAACGCGTGTTTTGACGGACTATACCTATATTTTTCTTTTTGTCTCCTTAAAGAACACTTTTGCCAGTGGGCGGCTAACATACCCTCATTTGCTCGTGGACTTGTTAATTTATGCACTAATTTGCGAACTCGCGGGATTCGCCACTCACAAATAACGTAATTAGCCTTTCCCGCCCTCGTGCACTGTGTTTATTCTTGGGTTCATCTTATTTATTTAGAGTGGGTTATTTTAATTTTGTAAAAAGAGTTTCACTGCAGGAGGAGGTAGATGGACGAAAGTTGTTGTTTGTAATGCTAAGAGGGTTTTGTCCAATGGCTTCGTCTGCACCGTAATTAGGTCACCCAGAAGCTGATTGTTTTATTAATAATTGTGGTCATTAAATAACTGTGTTTATTATTTTGAAAAATGGCTAAAAAAATGAAATGGATGGAAAAATATGAAAAAAATAATTATGTTTCATACTTTTTTTTTTTTAATCCACTACTAGCTAGCCCTTGACTAGACTAGAAAAGATGAAGACGACGGTCAGTCAGAGAAAACTTACGCGGTCACGTGCTATCTTCTTTGTTCCTGAATACTTATGTCAAGTTCACTCCCTTATATCGTCGAGCCACTTCCTTCTTGGTCGCCCAGGTGCCCTTTTTCCCGCTATCTTGCCTTCGAGGAGCAACTGTGGAAATTCATAGAGGGATCCTCGTCGCAGGTTTTTTTTTTAATCCACTACAAGCTAGCCCTTGACTGCGATCTCACCTGATGGTAAGTGATGATGCAGTCTAAGATGGTAGCGGGCTAACCTGTTAGGGGCATGGCAGTTATATTAAACCCATACCCCCTCGGTTTCTACACGGCATCGTACCGGAACGCTGAATCGCTTGGCGGCACGTCTTTGCCGGTAGGGTGGTAACTAGCCACGGCCGAAGCCTCCCACCAGACAAAAATATATATAGATAGGACATTCCGAATCAGTGGCAGAGTCTGTCCCTCCCTTCCTTAGTAACCGTCTATTTTAATTATTTTAAGTGGATTTAAGTACTTATTGATTTATTGAACACGAACCTATAAGCATGTGCATAATATATAGTTGTGTTTGAGAAGGTTAAGCCCTCGCTCCTGTGGGATATCTCTCCGATTTTCCGTCTCATTGGACTTTAAGAGTGAGGGAATAGAGACTGCTCCTGTGCTAACGTAGGTACATACTTGTGCACTATATGGCTAATCGCTGAAGATTGGCCGCCGTGGCCGAAATTAGTTCGGAAAGACATTACATTTGCGTAAGGTCTGAAACACGCCTATGGATACTATATGTGAAAACAACCGCTGCAGCTTGCTGCGGCTTTGTGCAGAGTGAGGAGCCTTATTTGTTCACGAATGATTGTAATAGGCAATAATTAATTAACAATAGAATTACTTATTATTTTCCTGGACAAATAAATGATTTATCTGTCTATCTACATACATAAAATGGCGTACGTACATAATAATATTTTAACCCAATTTAGATATTCGCGTAAACATTCGAAACTTTAGACAGACCTACATACTATATACATAGCTTCAAAAACCGCAATTGTTAGTAATAGTCATACAAATTGCCTATTTTCAGTCAGTCACTGAAACCGAAATTATGAACGTGCCGATTTTCCGCTAGATGAAATCTAAATGTTCGAGTTTGTAGGTCATCGATTTGTTTTCGAGCATCGCTTGATATGCGGGCACACGGGCACAGAGAATCACAGATTCATTGGAGCTTATCGCATATTACATCGCGACGTACGCGCCGTACGCAAGCGGCTAGAAGCTCGTGTTGTCAAATTGTATATGAATCATCACTAAGTGCCTGGTGTTTACTGTTATCGTCCGGATATATCCCACGGGTCTATCAACCAATGTTTTGTGATAATTATGAGCCGTGTGATTTGGATCTGAACGAATGCCCGCACGTCCTTCAAGTGCATTGCAGCATATGTTCGAGGTACGTAATTCATTCTGTGAGGTTTTACGATGCGGTTGTCTTGTTATATACAACGTCAAGCGTCAGAACAAAAAGATCTAGCTATGAGCATACTACCACTATACCTACAATGTGTCGGGTTAGTGGCACTGTGCGCCCTGCAGCCGGACTTTTAAAACAAAATTTGGTTTCGCCCGTCTTCTGAGCTCACATAACCGACACTAGCCAGGTCCGCCGTTGACCGACGTCAATACATTATTTAAAACCGCTTATTTAGCAACTTTAAATTTCGTAGGTTGTATCTATCAGCCGCCACTACGAAAATGTTTTAAGAAATTCAATTCGTCATGGGTCAAGAGAATAGCCTGGATAGCTAATATAAAAACTTGTTATATTCCGTGCGGCGTGTAAGGCCCTAATGCGCGATTACCTTAATCTCGTCATATTCGGCCGCTGAACGCTATGAATTAATGAAGTTGACCCGTGTACGTAATGCTCTCTCTAAAATGCTCCACTCTCAGGCGTGCATAGAATATTAGCTGAGGTAGGCCAAAGAGAGAGCAATCTATTTTAAGAACAATTATAATATTTTAGACTAGCCTCGGTCTTCAAATTTGGGTGCGTTGATTTTGTTTTAATTTTTTAAAAGGGGATTGCCAATTTGCCGAAAAAGAGCTCTTAGTTCGTCCGGCTGCATATTCATCGCACTTTGTTATTTCAGTAATGCTGTTAACTTTTGGAATCTAAAAGATGGCGGCACTCAAACAGCTGTTCTGTTTGGCGGCCATTTTATATACGCACGGAAGTAACGCGAACGTTAAATTATTCTCTCCGAATAAAATCTGAATTGATCTTAAATACGCCTAAAGTCATAAGGAAAGCAGTGATAGCCTAGGTTTAAATGTCTGTGATATCCTAGGTTCGATCCCCGGACCTGTAAATTTTGGGAGTTACCTAATGTGCGTTAAAAAAAATTAAAATATCACTTGCTTTAACAGTAAAGGAAAACTTAATGAGGAGACCTGAATGGCCCGGAGTCAGTCCTTTATTGTGTTTTTAATGGTGAGTGAAGTCTCCCAATCCGCACTTGGCCATCTAGGTGGACAATGGCCTTAAATTTTCTTATTCTGAGAAGGAGCCCCTAATCAATAATGAGCAGTGGGTTTAGTAAGAGTCAGTGAGTAAGTGAACGCCCAAAAGAGTGTCTAACATCAAAAACAAAAACGGTAAGTGATTCCTCCATTGGGGCTTGGGCGCGTGTATGCATGTATTTCACCCGCGGGCTAATTGCTCGCTCGGCACGTGAACGCGTAGCCCCGTTTGTTCGTGTTCACTCGTTTTTTTAGACTAAAACGACTTCCATCAAAGCGAGATGGTTTTTGTAAATAAACGATGGGGTCGCTTTACAAAAATGTCAGGGCTTTTGCGAACGGGACCTTTTTGTAACGACGGGACGCTATGCGAACGGTACATTGGAGATTGGCCGCCGTGGCCGAAATTCGGTAAGGAGGACATTGTATGAAAAATTTAACGGTCATAATCTAAGCTAAGAGTTTAAGATTTCAGCCATTATCGTCAAATCCCGGGGATATAACATATCGGAGTAAGGTATGTGCGATTCAACAATTTAATATCATTTTCTTTAACGTTGAAGGAAAACAAGTGATTATCACCATTATATGTATTTTATAAATAACTAGACGTCAATAAGTGTAGTGTACCTACCTATATTGAATAAACATTATTTGACTTGACTTGACATCGTGAGGAAACCGGCACGCCAGCAAGTTCTTCACAGTGTTCTCGAGGGTGTGTGAAGTCTGCCAATCCGCACTTGGCCAATCTGGTAGTCTATGGCCTTAACACTTATTATTCTGAGACTAGCGCTCAGCAGTGGGCCGGTGATGGGTTGAATTAAGTCCATTTTATTCGGACAATGTCCGATAGTGTTACAACACAAGGCAAGAGATTAGTAGGCTTAGTATGAGTTGATATATTTCGAACCTCTCAACTCTTACTAAGCCCACGGATCACCATGCTACTCAGCTTAGTCAATCGCAAACAAAAAATGTTGTGTAATGTAAATAACTGGTCATATACGTGACAAAACATGAATAAGACAATAGGGTTCCGTATATCATGCTAGTTGCAAGAACTTTGAGGGTATTTCCTAAACCTTTATTAAAAAACGTGATTATTAGTTAATAAAATATTAATTAAAAATATTTATTTAACGATTATTATATGGTAAATCCAAATTTAAATTTAAAGGAAAGTAGCTGTAAAAGCGGTATCACGTTTTTATTTTTTTATACGTAGAAAATTGAACATAAACAGGTGACGCAGAAGTATTCGTGATGAGGGTCATGACTCCTTTCCATTAATAATAGGATAATGGTAGGAGTTTTCTTGGAATAATAATAGGTACGGTTCGTTCCCACCACAGATCAGTTTAATTAATCTGTGGTTCCCACGTCCTTCCGCATACGAATCAACTAAATGTTTTGAAACTCTTAGGTTTTTGTAAGTATTATCAGATGAAAGTGATAATAACCGGGACCGACGGCTTAATGTGGTCTTCGAGGCTCGGAGAAAACGAAAAGGCCAGATTTGAACCTCCAAATTCGGTCATCCTTCTAGTTACCGACTTGGGTCAACGTTGCTTAACAATTGCGATCGACTGATATGCGCTGTCACAACTAGGCCACTCGTCCCTTGTTTTACTACGGAACTCTAAAAATAAGTTGTACAAAGTCACGTTTCGCATTTATGCGTAAGCTCGGATCGGACGGAGGGCACTACGTTTATCACATTATTCCCGAATGGAATAAATTTTCTTGTGTTTTTACTGAGAAATAAATTGAGTCGAGTATTTATATACCTATTTATCCACTTTCCTCGGATACGGGATAATTACATTTCGTATTTACCTTTCTTTGATTAAGTACATTATTAATTAATGTGATACTAGGGCTTATATTGAAGGCACGCACAAATATTAAGATTCTGGAAAGTAAATAGTAATGAATGGAATTCTGACGTTTCTTTCTTGCGTAACTATATTAATTTATATAAAGTAGACGACGCCCGCGACTTCGTCTTCGTTTTTGAAAATCTTTAAGATTAAATTTTTCTTCTTACTCGGGTTGTAAACTATCCCTGTGCCAAAGTGTGCTATGCTAAGAATAAGAATATACTTTTAATAGTAATAATAAAGCCTTTTATTCCATTTTAAAACATGATTACATTTTTGTTATAAAATGTCCCTAAAACGGAGTGCCTGTTGGCATAGGCCTCCTCCAACTCTCTCCAATGTTGCCTGTCTAGCGCCACTCTGGTCCAGTGTGGCCCCAGAGTATACTTACTATACGAGTATTTACTCTATGGTTTCACGACCCCTTCGTTGAACCGATTGCAGTGAAATTTGGCATAAACATAGGTTTTTACTCTGGATTCTTCTGCTTTTTATATCGGAGAATCAAAAAATTCAGTTCCCATTGGATTATTTGAAACCTAATCCACGCAGAGGGAGACGCGGGCATCAACTAGCTATTTATAGTAGTTTTAATATCTCACCTTGATGCTTCTTCTGTTTTAACAGAATATAACAACTTATCTCAGATTACACATACCCCACCCTATTAACGCCCCACTGCTGGGCACAGGCCTCCACTCTCATAGGAGAGAGGGAATTAGAGCTTAGACCCACCACGCTGCTCCAATGCGGGTTGGCGGGATTTAACGACTATTATCATGTTAGTGATAATAACCGGGACCGACGGCTTAACGTGCTCTCCGAGGCACGGCGGGGGTGAAACACCGCCAACTTCCAACTCCGGGCTGGCACTGAGAATTTCTTAATTGAAAAACCCAATACCTAACAATTTTTATGCTCGACCGGGAATCGAACCCAGGATCTCGTGATCCGCAGTCGACTATGCTAACCGCTAGACCAACGAGGCAGTTGTATGTATAGGTACAGTTAATGAAAATAAAGTGAGAAAATAACAAGTGGCTTAAAAAGTTAAGCAGCCGGCTGAGGGACGCCATAAAAATCCGGAGCGAGCGATTACACATAGATTACAATAAAATTAAATTGATTTTGTTAATTGCGGCCGCAAATGGACACCGTGAAAGTAACAACCATGAATGTACCTATATGTCACCGTAAAATTGTAAAACCGTTAGATTGTAATCTAACTAGCGATATTGTAAACTGTCGAAAGATTTAACGCATTATTTTTCGATAGATTGTAATCTGTTAGGTATATTAACCAGATAACCTAAGTGCCTGATTGTATATGTCGAACCCTAACCTAACCTAAATAAAGAGACAAGAAAAGTAGATACAATGAATATTTCAAAAATTGAACGGTTTACAATCTTTCTTCAGTTTACAATCTATCGAGGTAAAAACCGTTAGATTACAATCTAACGATTTTTACAATTTTACGATGACATATATAACCTGTGACCATGTTGCAACGCAATTCGTCGATGTTGAACCACAGTTGGAGCTGTGACAAGTTGGTGTGGGGTTGAATCGATACGGTGTGCGGCGGCCTTCATACTGAGTTAATCTGTAATTTCGACTATCACAATAATACACTTTTATATCAGAATAAAAGCTAAAAATAGCCCTATAACAGAAGCTTGCGTAGGTTTTTATTTACGTGCCTCTCATGTTACACAATTCTTGCCACTGTGTGTTATATAACTCTAACGTTCAATCCCTTTTCTAAGTAGTTATATATATGACTGAAATGTCGAGTCTTGATTATCATTTGCAGTATAGAGCGCCCGCATGAAATTCCATCTGCTCTTGACATCTCAAAGCGAATTGCGATATTATTTAACATATTGTGTGGCTAGGCTAAGGCTTAGTGTACACTGTTAGGAAAACCGAGCGGCTGATTAACTGTGAATTACTTACCTACTACGGTATTTGTTTGCCGCCTATTGATTACAAAAGCGAATATATGCATTCGTGTTTATAATTTGAGATATATCTCAAGAATTGTGATGAGAGAGTACTTACGTTGTGAAGCTTTTAATGTAAGTATTCGTTCTAAGTCGAAAATCGAAATATCATAGATAAGATATGGTTCGCTAGGATTTTGCGTGAAAAGTTCCGTAGATAACCCTTCTTTTTCTGTGATAAAAGTCCAGTCTCCAGGATGCAAATCTGTGTGCAGAAGCATGTCAACATGTAAAAAGGCGGTGACACTTTTGCGTCCCATATAAGTTTTTTATAATATTAATAGTATGGTTGTGTATTTTATTCTTATTCTTTACTCTTACTTCTACTCTACATAGAGTATACGAAAATAACTTGCACACGTGCGTAATCATTTAATCAACTAAACGACCAAAGTTATCTTTATTGCATTTATGGTATAAATGACGTAACAGATAAAGAAAGTTATGGTGGGTAAGATATCTGAGTATATGTTTACGAAATGTTGGCATAATATATTAACAACTAGATAACCCGCGACTTCGTCCGCGTGGATTAAGGTTTTTGATTCCCGCGGGAACCCTTTAATTTTCCGGGATAGAAATTGCCTATGTCCTTCCCTAGGATACAAACTATTATATAATATAGTATGGAAGTATGGATTCCATGTAATTGATATCGTTAGTATAAAATGCACCAAGAATCTGATGCGGTTATTTAACAGTGTGCACGATGGCTTAGATCTGAAGAGAGGAAAGGCTTCTTGTTGGGCTATTTTAAGCATAGTTTCATATCTTTTGAGGGATTTACCACAAAGTCGGTTTACCTTGAGAACATTTCCCAGGGATTTAAGGCATTTAAGTACGAGTAGTAATTTTCACTTAATATAATTTAACATAATTGTTTTCAGTAAGCGATATGAGGTATGCGTAGTGTGTATATGACTACTATACCTCTTGAAATCCCAAAGGAATGATCCGTAAATAAAATACGGAATAGGCCAAGTCGACCAAGTTTGCAAACACAGGAAATAGACGATGCAGACTAACTCAAATTAAATTATTCATTGTGATCAAGGCTTTAGAAGTAAAGATAGGCAGTTTGGCTCTTATCTATTTTTAGCCTGGTTTAATATTAGTCCGCAATGCGTGCACCGGTTTAGACGATTGGATCGCGGATTAGGATAATAACTCCTCTGGGAGTTTAACTGATATAGTTGAGTGCTTTTAAAGCTCAGCTTCTACGCAAGAATATTTCGATAAAGGTTTTTATAAGCCATGATTAAAATAGTTAGTGTAGGTAACTACACTCATAGTTTTATGTATAGTTAAATAGCTGACGCTGGTCACTTCGTCCGCGTGGAATGAGTTTTTTAATACCCACGTGAACTCCTTAATTTTCCGGCACATAAAGGGTTGCTCTGTTGCGACGTAATTGAAGGACAAATCAACAAACAAATTCGCATTTATAATATTAGTATGAACTATGATGTTGCTTTGCAGATCTTGTTGATGTCTTAGCAGATTCTGGTTTCTGAGCGGGACGTTTTTGAGCTTGACGCCGCTCCCAAAACAAAAATTACTTGAAGATCGCTTGCGTAATTTTTGTGTGAGAACATATTGTGATTGCGTCCACGCGTTGAACCCGCTTATGATTTCTTGTTAGTAATAAAACCACAACCGTTTGTATGAAATACAATTTCTTACTCGAAAAAAAGAATCAACCAAGCTGAGGGTGAAAAATTCTAACAACCAACATGCGGCACGTCAGATGTGTTTTACATTACAACCAGGACAAATTGTAGCAGTTCCAGTATGAACAACTCTTGTCACTAGGTATCCATCAGCGGTTCAGAGGCCTTAGTATAAGATTTTCATTTCATCAGTTGAAACTCACCAGAGTACCCGTTCCACGTTGATGGAATTCAACAAAACACTTAACATGTACCATATTGGCGTTATGTTAGCAGTCAAGTTCGTCCATATATCTAGCACTTTGTCCACTTGGAGTGCTAGCTGTAGGTACTTGCGAAATTAAATTGGGTGATATTGATTTTCGAATTTAAACGAATGAGACTTGGTCAATTTTACTGTTAACTCTTTTAAATCGAGTTTGTTTATTTCATGTAAGGCATAATAATTGTTATACTTCTTGTGTTGACTCTAATGTAACGGTTCGGAAAAGAGATTCTGATGAAAAATGCCGGCCAAAAACAGCAATGGCTTTTGGAGCGTTTAAACTATCATGAGTGCTATTTGCTAATAGACGATCTTACGTACATAATATCATGCTGTCGGATTATGTCCGACTAGTATGGAATCCAGCCGGGGTCCTTATTCATGAGACTGCTCACGAGACGCGGCGTAACGCTGACTGCGTGCTGAGGCTGAATTGAGAAGAGCAATTGCTTTAAAGCTGTTGCTCTATTATGTTTCATCATCATCATGTGGTGCCATTTTCAAACTGAAGCTGAATCAAAAAGAAGACGAAGACGGCGGTCAGTCAGAGAAAAGTGCAATCAAGACAAGTGCTAGCGCGGCGGTCAGTCAGAGAAAACTTACGCGGTCACGTGCTATCTTCTTTGTTCCTGAATACTTATGTCAAGTTCACTCCCTTATATCGTCGAACCACTTCCTTCTTGGTCGCCCAGGTGCCCTTTTTCCCGCTATCTTGCCTTCGAGGATCAACTGTGGAAATTCATAGAGGGATCCTCGTCGCAGGGTTTTTTTTTTTTAATCTACTACAAGCTAGCCCTTGACTGCGATCTCACCTGATGGTAAGTGATGATACAGTCTAAGATGGTAGCGGGCTAACCTGTTAGGGGCATGGCAGTTATATTAAACCCATACCCCTTCGGCTTCTACGCAGCATCGTACCGGAACGCTAAATCGCTTGGCGGCACGTCTTTGCCGGTAGGGTGGTAACTAGCCACGGCCGAAGCCTCCCACCAGACCAGACCAGGGAAAATTCAGAAATTATAAATTCCCAAATTGGCCCTGCCGGGGATCGAACCCGGGACCTCCGCACGTTAAGGCAACAGCGCTACACACTGCGCCACGGAGGTCGTCCACGGTGACCGAAAAAAGCAACCTTCCTTCGTACAACGATGGTCATCAGCATCCGTTTGCTAGCAGTACTCGAGCGTCATATTATTATGTTTAAATAAGCAATTTGTTTCGACATTCGATTCGAGCTAGCGTTGGTGAGATTTCGTACTAAGACCTAAGCCGAGCACGGGTTATTATGGAACGCTTTCAGCCTCGTCAGACGAGGCAGGACACACCTGACTCCTTTGCGTAGCTAATTGGACACGCAAATTTTATATTACGAACATATGTATGTTACACATGATAACGCAAGTTACGTGGAAAAATGTAGGTACAATAGACTGTAGTATTGACGACCCTATTTGTAACTTTCTATATCACTCGTACATAATTAACCATTTTACCGCTTTTAATAGGCAACAATACGCTTTCACGGCCCCGATTTTGATGAAATTTGGTATAAAGGTAGCTAACATCCCGGGGAAGGACATAGGACACTTTTATCCCGGAAAATTGAAGAATTCCCGCGGGAATAAAAAAAACAATCGACGCGGACAAAGTCGCGGGCATCATCTAGTATTACATAAGTATTACGTAACCTGTCTATGTACCAAATTTCATCGAAATCGGTTGAGTAGTTGACCCCGAAAGCGTAGCAGACAGACAGACAGACGGACGGACAGACAAACAGACACACTTTCGCATTTATTATATTAGTATGGATATGGATTATATTGCATATTATGAAGCGATGATCCGACTTCGTCTGCGTTGATTTAGGATTTTCTTTCAAATGCTCTGTGGGGACTTTAATTTTCCGAGATAAAAAAGTAGCCTATGACATTCGAGGTCTTTAACTATATCAATGCCTCACGTGATATGAAAAACGTAACTCTCTTTCACGTAGTTGGCTAAAACAGTAAATCTCTAAATGGACATTTGATGAAGTTCAAAAATAGTAAGTAGAGTACATTAGAACCACGTCTCAGTCGAGCTAACAGTGAGCAAGAAACTAGTTACAAACGCATTACAGTCGTTGCGACGAGCAATGAATTCAAAATGGCGCCGGCGGAGCAAACGAAGTTAAATGAAACTGCAAAGATGTGCAATTTTATTCCCTTTCGTTTGCCTCAACCTCAGCGCCAACGAACTGAGCAGTATTTTCTCCCTGATTATGTTTTATTCAATTCAATTCAATTCAATTTATTTCAAACATGTAGGACATACAGGTGTCTCTTATGCTACGTCATGTTTTGACTCTACCACCGGTTCGGAAAGCAGATTCTGCCAAGAAGAGCCGGCAAGAAACTCAGCAGTTGCTCTTTTTTTTTACAATATTATTTTTCTATTACAATACATAAATAAGTATGTAAGTTAAATAAAATACAATAGTGTAAGTTATTATACTATCCTGTGGGGATATTTATGCAGAATCCATACTAATATTAGAAAAACTTAATTGTGTCTGTTTGTTGCCTTTTCACGACCCACCAACGTTTTTTGACAAAGTTTGTTACATCATTTGTATTTAAAACTCATTTCTGGAATACGAAAAAGTATCCCTTTTATCCTGGAAGTCCTACGGGATTTTTAGCTCAAATTCACGCGGACGAAGTCGCGAGCATCACCTAGTATAATAAAGATTGTAGAGTCCCACCTGACTATTAAAACACGAAAAAGAGTTACGAAATCGGTTGTTTTCAATGTTATACATTTGAAATTTACAAAGCATGTAGCATTCCGTAGAGCCTCTACGAAATACGTAGACGTCTACAGATACTCTTTGAAATCGCAATAAGATTGAACTAGAAATAAATGTAGGTAATATCATTGCTCTAATCAGAATACAGAATCATTATAATATGATAAATGATTATGAATAAAATATATTTTCTCCTCCTTTTATCGCTTTTATTATAAAGCTATTTTCAATTTACCTGTGTTTTGTTTTGGTACAGTATTATTTAACTTTCAATCATAACAGGAAAACAATTGAAATCTTATCAGAGGATAAAAGGCTTTCTCTCCTCGAATGCGATGAATAGCTTGTGACCTTTGCCCTTTCAATTCGCTGAAAGGAGGACTTTTCGCTCAATCGACACATCTGCCCGGTTAATGTACTTTTATAATAATGATTTATCGATACATTCATACGATTTTTTCAGGACTAAGGGTTCATTCTCACAGCATGGTCCGTTCGTTCGTACAGGTTCGTTTTATCGTTGGTTATTCGGTTGGTGTATGTAGTTGTACGAACGTGTACACACACGCATCAGTAATCCAGATCCAGTAAGAAATATCCATCCGACGAAATATGAAGCGATCCGCTTAACAGGTCTGTTTTTTTGTTCCACTACAAGTTAGCCCTTGACTGCAATCTCACCTGATGGTAAGTGATGATGCAGTCTAAGATGGTAGCGGGCTAACCTGTTATATTAAACCCGTACTCCTATTCGGATCGGATACGGTTACGATATCCAGTAAACAAACGTCTCCTGTAGCGAAGGATCCGTTAAAGCGATCCTGTAAAATCGGACCTTCTGTGTGAATGTCCACGTATTCGTATATCGACCTAAATACACATTCATATTTAAAAGCGAATTTATAAAAAAAGTGTTTTGTATAAAATTGAATTAACGATAGCAGGCGTTATCGTAAATAGAAACATTTATTATAAACCAATCCAATAATTTAGCCCTGATGAATAGACTGCAAGGCTACCCTGATGAATTAACTTGCAGTATATTCATCAGGGTAGGTACTAGGTAGACCGATTCTAGTATAATGAGCAGACAGGTAAGAGAGTGAAGGGGAAAATGCCATGAACCAGATGTTATGCACATTGCCTATTACACTAATGAAGCATAATACCCGCCAGGCAATTGCTCTAATGAGGGGGATTGTAACGAGACTGGCTTTTATTTTCAGCGGAGCTTTTTTTAGTCTAGGCAATAAAGCTAGTCGACCCCAATAATAATTCCTCAGGTGACGAAACTTTGCAGTATGATAAAGTATCATGAGTTAAACGTATATTATAAATATCCAATAAAAAATCAAGAAAGGAAGTAAGGTTTTTTATGCTATGCTAATTGTTAAAGCAGGAAGGTACATTATCGCGTGAAAGCATTTTAGGTTTGATAATAAAATCGGTTTAAATATCAATGTTCTGCATGATTATTTCGTTTGATATTTCGGTTTTGAGCGTAAATATACTAGCTAGTATTATTTTAAATAGAAATCGATAAAAAATTCAGTCATAAATATTAAGTTTTAGGTATAAATACCTAACTTCCGGATTTTTTGTTGGATATTGTTGTATAAATTTTGGTTCATACTATACTACAATCCTGCCAAGTTTCAACGACTGAGGATTCAATGCGGGGGTCTCCATACAACAAACCGCCCCATTGCCTAGACTATTTAGCGTTATCCTTTTGAACTAATTATTCGGAATATAAAGTTGCTGATTCCTAGTTTTGTATGGCAAGTTTGTTATAAAAATCATCTGGTTTTAATATATGAACACACGTTCATCTATTCTCCAGAATTTCCTTTAGGAGTATGCTTACTTGTAAGTACGTCATAATTAGGTACTTGCGTTTTTAAAACGAACTTACCCTATCTAAAACGAGGAACACTTATTGTTTTGTACATTCACAAACATTTTTGAAAATCATTTATTAGATCTGTAAAGTTAAAATTTAGCACCTATTACCGTCACAGAGGAGCACAATAAAATTTAGAAAATAAAAACAGGGTACTTATTCAATAACATGAAAAGCGAGGCGAAAAAAAGTTTTGTTTTGTCCCATTGAGTGATACCTCGTTGAATTGGTATTTTAAAATAATTACGAAGTTTCAGATCTTGGACAAGAAATGTAAGTATGATCTGTGTAAGAAATGATTACCATTCAAAGTTTTTAATAACTGTCATGTATACAGAACTCACTGTCAAATCTACAAAGTCTTCTGACACGACATCTGACCAGTTATTTAAAAACAAAGCATTTTATAGTGTACTTTATCTACGTTCGACATTTTAAGGTCGCCGCTGCAAATGGGAACGTGACGGGATAGTAACCCGAACGCACGTAAGAAATAAATCTTCTTGAATTAAAGGAAAGCTCCCCGAGGCTAGATTAGGTATGGGGAAAACAGGGAAAATACGAGCAAATAAATATTAATCAAATGTACGCGGTAATGCCATTACGTACGCCTTTTGTTTATGTTTATTACCTCAAAAAGTTGCAAATTTTGTATGAGTTATTGTATATTGTTTACCTGCTGTAATTCTAAAAAAAAATTACTAAGTATTCTAAAAAAATCGCATAAGACAATTGCTTGCTCTACAATCTACACAGGGGCTATGTCGTCAGCGCTTAAAGCCATATTGTTCCATTATTGTTCACTAACGTGTTTTAGTTTTCTTTCTTTCTTTCAAATATAATCTGGAGTGTCAAGGTACGTGACATGAACCTGTCATTTTCAGTAATATTGCTTAAGTATTGCTTTCAGCGTTGGCAGTGTGGCCCCAGACCCAAGCGCGATAAGTTTTGTCGCTTTAGCAGCTGATATTCCCACTATCGTGTCACATTAGCGCGAAATCATTAGGGACTCAATAAAACTGGTGGGCAGAAGGTCTAAGCGTGTTATCTACTTACCTGTTTGTATGTCTGCTACGCTTTCAGGGTTTTGTTCAATCGATATTATTGACGTTTGGAACAGAGATTGTTTGCATCCCAGGAAAGTACATAGACTGAGTACTTTTTATCTCGGGAAATCAAAGGGTTTCCACGGAACTTCCAAAACTTAAATCGACACGTACGAACTCGCGGGCATGATCTAGATTCTAGACTTATCTGAATGTACAAAATTGACAATTTGTTACTATATGAATTGCTGCATTTTTGTATAAATAAATCTTACTAATGCGAAAGTTTGGATGGATGTATGGATGTTTGTTACTCAATCACGCCCAAACGGCAGAACGGATCTGGCTGAAATTTGGCATATACATATTATATATAGATTATTTTCTGGAATAGCACATAGGCGTGCTCAAACCACGCAGACGAAGCCGCGGGCATCAGCTAGTTTTAAAAAAAAAAATAAGATATAGTACAGTTGCTAATTGCAACAAGTTATTTCATGTTCATTTCAGCCACGGTATATAACATTCCTAACTTAATTTGAGCGTATGTTACATTTCATTCTATTCCCTTTTATTTGTGTGGGTGTACGAGTATGTGAGCGCGCGATATTGTTTACTTTCATCAGGGCACACAGGAATTTAATTTTCCAGGTTTGCACTCTAGTTTGCACGTAGTAAATTGAAAAAAAAAAAGTGATCAAATGACAGTACTCCGTACTAATCTAGTTCCTTAAAACTTTATCTTTTAGAAAAACCGTTTGAGAAGCCCTGTAATGGTTTTAAAATAACTATTCGAAAAGGGGTATAACCGATTCTTTTTCGATTCTCGCTTTTTTTCAGGCTATTTTACTCTGAAAGTTTTTAAATATTTGACTTGACTGATATGACTCTTTGTAGTTAGTGGTAACAGAATAAAATTGTGCTTTTCAACTTAAAAGCTAACATAATTTTTAAAAGCGCTGTGACACAGACAGACATGAATAGTAGAACTGGATGGCTTTTGTTTCCCACGAGAACTCTTCAGATTTTTGGGATAAAAAGGAGCCCCGGGATAAAACCGGGATAAAAATCTTCGTAACAAATTTCATCAAAATCGGTTAAAAAGCGTAGCAGATAGACAGACACATTTTCGCATTTATAATATTGTATTTATAATATGGATAATTCGTCGTTAAGACGACGCAAAGTTTAATATTGAATACCATCACGCACATTCCACTAACACCTTCACATGCCTTAGACCTGGCGGTCCGATGCTTCAACACATACGAAAACTACATAACTTCTCCCCCTCAAGGTAAGGGTCCGTTGGTTTTAATTCTATCAACCTGACTCTCGACTAACTTTTACGTTACTTACCTAACTTAACGTTACTCTGAATACGACCGATTGGTTGAAGTGTGGACCTCGTTAAATCCACTACCTAATTGTTTTGATGACTTGAGTGGATGTGGTTACATGGACAAATTAAAAAAAAATTCTAAATTCTAAATTCTAAATGATTTTTATTCAAATAAACTTTTACAAGTACTTTTGAATCGTCAAGTGAATCTACCACTGGTTCGGAATGCCATGCGAAATGTTTTCATTACTTTACTATACTATTCATTACTACACAGTCTAAATTGTTTGTGTGCTTCTGGATATAAAAGGCCATCGCATAGAGTCACATGTTATGAGTATAGCTTTTTGCTAATACAAGTAACCCCTTGGCTGTGACCTCACCTATTGGTAAGTGATAAGACAAGTTAAGCGAAGTTTATGGAATCTTAAATTGGGTAGTTATATTTCTGCTCTTGTACTAATACGTGTTAGTAATTGGGGAATACATCGATCAGGAATTAGAGTTAAGAATCTGCCATACCAAAGCTTGATCGAGTCGTCGCTTGGGCATCATTTAACTCCCCCTCCCCCCTCTCTCAACCATTTTCTCTACTCCTGGACCTCATCAGGTCGCTGCTTTCTGATTAAGACTTGTTTTCACCACCCGTCGACGATTTCCAATCTTAAACCTGATAGTGCAACGTAGCCTTTATGTGCAAGTGTAGTTTGTTTATCACAGTCGAATCTATTCGTGCGAATACTCGATTGTTTTGATCGCAAACTGATAAACCTTTCTTTTGATTATTTTTGCCGGCGACATTGATGAAGTATCAGCTGTTTGTAATTTGTACAAACGGTTGTTTTATATGTGGGTGATAGTATACTTAAGGATTTCATCATTATAAATCGAGGGTAGTTTAATAATACTCCTATAGTCCTGATCTTACATTGTCATACTCAGATGTCAGCCTTACTTGCTCACCATCAAAGTTTGGATAAACTTTATATCTTGGAAAGTCAAAGAGTTTTTTTTTTTTTTTTTTTAATAATAATAATATTCTTTATTGTCAGATAAAAATCCACGGTACAATAATATAAATAATATAATAAAGCAATTAAAAATGTAAAAAAATAAGTACATAATATAAAATAAAAAATTAGACTAGAATACTTATTCCTAGCATCACTTACTATTTGCGTTCCGGTGGACACGCCGCCAGTGGTCAAAAATCTGTCCCATCATATGCTCACCGATGATCTCAAGTATGACGTTATTCGACAGACGCAATCTGCTCCAGAAGGAGGCTATACGATTTCGAATAATCGCGAAGAAGTCAGGGACCCCCGCCTCGGCGAACATGCCCGATGCGCTGCAGTATCTCGGCAATCTCATTAGGATGCGGTATGCATCATTAAACTGCACCCTAATGGTGCTCATAGTCGATCGCTTATATTTCGTCCATAATTGACATGTATAAAAACATTGACAATATGCACGAAATAATGTAAGCTTGACGTCCTTACTGCATTTGGAGAACCTGCGAGCAAGCATGTTACACCGAACTGAGAGGGCCCTTCTCTCTCTCTCTATGTCTAAGTCATCCTTGAGGTCACCGGTGAGAACATGCCCTAAATATTTAAATTGCTGCACTTCCCGAACCGCAGAACCGTTCAGATATACCGGAGGCACCCTTTCCGGACCCTTTCCTGCTCTAAATACCATCATTTCTGATTTTGTAACATTGTATTTCAATCCATGGTCGTTAGCATAACGACCGCAGATTGAAAGAAGTTTTCTTAGTCCACTAATCGATGGGCTCAGGAGCACCATGTCGTCTGCATAGCTGAGGTTGTTGATACACACATTTCCTATATGGCAGCCAATCCTAGTGCCCCTGAGCTCCCGTATAAGGTCGTTGATGTAGACATTAAAAAGGTCCGGAGAGGTAAGCCCACCTTGGCGAACCCCGCATTCTAGCCTATACCCACTAGAGGTCGCGTCGCCCCACCTTACATGGTTAACTTGGCCGCCGTACCAGCATCTAAACAGACTCACCATTTCGTTCGGGACCTGAGCCGCATGCAATTTGTTCCAGAGAACATCATAGTTCACTAGATCAAATGCGCGACTCAGGTCTAGAAAACATGCATACACGGAAGTATTACGTTGAGTGTAATGTTGCACTGTATGTTTAAGACTAAAAATAGCAGAGTCTGTCGAGAGACCGGGACGGAAGCCAAACTGCGCATCATCAATTCTTATGTTTCTCTGTAGTTCAGGTTGCAGCAATCTTTCCAGGACTTTTCCTAGTACAGTACCTAAGGAGATAGGCCGATAATTATTTGTAGCACTCAAGTCACCAGTTTTATTTTTTACTATAGGAACAACTGTAGTTCTCATTAGATCGGTAGGTAGATATGAATATTTTTTTTATATTTTTGAATATGTTTTTTTCAAAAGGCTAAATTGACGCGGACAAAGACCGGTCATCATCTAGTATTATCATAGTTTATTGACCCCGAAAATAATGGTGGTACTTCGGTAGGCAGGCGATCATATTTTAGCATCTATTAGTTATTTATCGCAAAGCGTTCTTTGTTTTACTGATTTTTAGCAAAAAAGGAAGATACTAATGAGTCTAGACTTCCATTTTAATGGAGGTTTATTGTTGGTTTGGCTTTAAATGAGCGTTTAGCAAATCTAAGGACGCATGCGTGTCCTTGACGCAGATGAATCTTAGCAGTTTAATCGTTTGGACGGAATTATAATGAAACGTGCTCAACCAAATTGACCACCCGCTGCCGTTTGACAAATAAGAAACAGTATATATGTGAAAAGAAAAAGTAGCTGTATTTCATAAAATATGATTTTCGTTTCAGTGTGGTAAAAGTATAGTAGACAGATTTTTTATTTACCTAAATAAACTACAAATGCATCAAGGAACAAGAAGCTTAATTCTGTATAATCCGGTAAAACTTAAGTAAACCGTATCTTAGCTTCTTCAGCAAACTAACGCCTGCTTCTCCAACATTTTAGGTGCGCTTTCGAATCATCAAGCTAATTTACCACAATGATTTGCTATATATAGAACATCATTGATCTACCACAAGAATCTACTAAATCTTCTCGTTTTATTTTCATGCAGTTCTATGTCATTTCATGAAGCGCTAGCGGCGAAAGATCCCATTGCTCCGTTTAATGGGCGTGAAATCAGTCGTCTGCTAAACTGCAGTCATTATAAAGTTATGGCTGAGTGGCGCTCTACCCCCGGATTTAGGGTTAATGAAAAGGATTTTATCGCAGAAACCGAATAAAAAAACTAACGCCTCAAGGCCTTTTTAGTCCAGGCCTGCAGCCCTATTTTCTGACTCAATGACTATCAAAAAATGAAAGCCACTGACATATTGGACTAAGATCCGTGATTTGACGAAGATTGAACGAAAATTGGCAATCTGGCAAATATATATTCCCCCATTTATAATTATACATAAAAATTAGTTTTTGATCACGTTCTCGATTCATGTAGAAATCTTGCAGCCAGATCTCGTACCATATATTTTTTATCCATTCGCTATGAAATAAAAAAAACAGTTCATAGCAAACCTTCTTACAAAAAGATACGCGCCGAATTGAGAACCTCCTCCTTTTTTGGAAGTCGGTTAAAAAAGAATAGAAAATGTGTGTAAGTGCCTTCCATTTTTTGATAGCCATTGAGCTATGGCCGAAATTAATAATCAATCTATCTGTAGTCTGTCGGTTTGTTACCAAGCAACGTTGTTATTTGTATTTTGCTTTTCGTCATAAAACAATG
The DNA here is from genome assembly GCA_923060345.2 of Erebia aethiops. NCBI lineage: Eukaryota > Metazoa > Arthropoda > Insecta > Lepidoptera > Nymphalidae > Erebia > Erebia aethiops. The sequence continues at coordinate 15,186,085 of OV281095.1, read as the reverse complement.
TTGCTAAGCAACTTATCGATAGACTTATACAGATAGATTTATTATTAATGTCGGCCGTTAGAGAATAGGCGGGCTGAAGCACTCAGATTGAATATAAAATAGGGACCGGAGTCCGGACAGGGCAAACCCTTGCGCGTAACGCCCATATCAGAGGAGAACGATATTTTGTCCTGTCGTGCTTATGTGTGCAATTTTCAATTGCATTAGTGAATTACGCGCGTTAGTTAGTGAATTACGCGGACCTTTTGTCCGCCCCAAAACTTTTATCTAAAACTAGCTGACCCGGCGAACTTCGTACCACCTTAGTATGCAAAATTAAATGTATATTTTTCACTATTTCTGAGAGATTTTCTTAATATTTTTTTCCGTAAGAACCTTCTCCTAATAATAACAAATACAACAAAAAAAGAATTAGTGAAATCGGTCCAGCCATTCACGCGTGATGCCGTGATCAAGGAAAACGGGTTTCATTTTTATATATGTTTGCGCTCTTAAATGCCTTTACACACAGATAAATTTTCAATTTCAGTTGATTCCGTCAGGCGTAGCATAGTTATGTTAAACGCGTTGCCACAGTTGCAGTTTGTATAACTTAAAAAAAATTATCGCCGTTGCAAACTAACTTCAGGAGACTAGATGATGCCCGCGACTTCATCAATTTAGGTTTTTAAAATCCCGTGTGTATTCTTGGATTCTCCGGGATGAAAAGTATCTTTCTCTATGAAATTTATGGGCCGTGCGAATGTAACAGACTGATTGATACAGTTTCGCGTACCAAACTTTTATTTATTTAATCTTATTAAACTACCACCATACCAAAAAGGTAGATATGGTATTTGGTAATATTGGTATGTGTGTGGATTATTCCAAACGACCGTTGTGTGCTCAGACATCATTTAAATGTGTGATATCCTCTAAAATCAAATATAATGCCATAAAGGCAGTCCTCTCGTATAATTTTCGTGCAGCCCTCGGAACGTAGCGGCGAAAGGGCCCGTCGTTCAGTTTAACGGCCGTGAAGCTCGTCACCCGTCAGTCGTCTGCAAGTCATTATAAACTTATGGCGCTCGTATCCAAAACGTATCACGTTATTGTTATCTTCTTGTGTTTTATTACTTGCTGCTGTGTGTTTCGTAACATACCTATAGACCCACAAATTTATCTGACCCGGCGGCCAAAATTGGAACTAATTTTTATGCCTGTTAATTTTTAATTTTGTTTTATTTTTCATTTACACTAGCGACGATGTCACAGGCTATACGTGAAATCTGAAAGGTACTATTACGTATCTGTGGTTAAACTGAATCACTGTATATCATGCTCTTTTTTTAATGCCTAGAAGTTAGACCTTGACTGTTGATCTCAACTTTTTATTTATTAACAGAATAAAAATAAACTGGTCATAGGTGATGATAGCGGACTAATCTGTTTGGGGTGGCAATTAATAATTTATGTTAAACCCATACCGCTAATCGGTTTTCACACGGCATTATACCGAATCACTTAATCGCTGATGTAAATGAATATTTGATCTATCTATGCACAGCATATCTCTGGCATGGAAAATTGAATTTATGTTTTCAAAATTAAAATGTTTACTAAAAAAAACTTTTCGATTTAGAAAGTAGAAGGTTTCAGAATCATCAGAATCATCAAAAATCAGAATTTTCCAGGTTTGCACTCTAGTTTGCACGTAGTAAATTGAAAAAAAAAAGTGATCAAATGACAGTACTCCGTACTAATCTAGTTCCTTAAAACTTTATCTTTTAGAAAAACCGTTTGAGAAGCCCTGTAATGGTTTTAAAATAACTATTCGAAAAGGGGTATAACCGATTCTTTTTCGATTCTCGCTTTTTTTCAGGCTATTTTACTCTGAAAGTTTTTAAATATTTGACTTGACTGATATGACTCTTTGTAGTTAGTGGTAACAGAATAAAATTGTGCTTTTCAACTTAAAAGCTAACATAATTTTTAAAAGCGCTGTGACACAGACAGACATGAATAGTAGAACTGGATGGCTTTTGTTTCCCACGAGAACTCTTCAGATTTTTGGGATAAAAAGGAGCCCCGGGATAAAACCGGGATAAAAATCTTCGTAACAAATTTCATCAAAATCGGTTAAAAAGCGTAGCAGATAGACAGACACATTTTCGCATTTATAATATTGTATTTATAATATGGATAATTCGTCGTTAAGACGACGCAAAGTTTAATATTGAATACCATCACGCACATTCCACTAACACCTTCACATGCCTTAGACCTGGCGGTCCGATGCTTCAACACATACGAAAACTACATAACTTCTCCCCCTCAAGGTAAGGGTCCGTTGGTTTTAATTCTATCAACCTGACTCTCGACTAACTTTTACGTTACTTACCTAACTTAACGTTACTCTGAATACGACCGATTGGTTGAAGTGTGGACCTCGTTAAATCCACTACCTAATTGTTTTGATGACTTGAGTGGATGTGGTTACATGGACAAATTAAAAAAAAATTCTAAATTCTAAATTCTAAATGATTTTTATTCAAATAAACTTTTACAAGTACTTTTGAATCGTCAAGTGAATCTACCACTGGTTCGGAATGCCATGCGAAATGTTTTCATTACTTTACTATACTATTCATTACTACACAGTCTAAATTGTTTGTGTGCTTCTGGATATAAAAGGCCATCGCATAGAGTCACATGTTATGAGTATAGCTTTTTGCTAATACAAGTAACCCCTTGGCTGTGACCTCACCTATTGGTAAGTGATAAGACAAGTTAAGCGAAGTTTATGGAATCTTAAATTGGGTAGTTATATTTCTGCTCTTGTACTAATACGTGTTAGTAATTGGGGAATACATCGATCAGGAATTAGAGTTAAGAATCTGCCATACCAAAGCTTGATCGAGTCGTCGCTTGGGCATCATTTAACTCCCCCTCCCCCCTCTCTCAACCATTTTCTCTACTCCTGGACCTCATCAGGTCGCTGCTTTCTGATTAAGACTTGTTTTCACCACCCGTCGACGATTTCCAATCTTAAACCTGATAGTGCAACGTAGCCTTTATGTGCAAGTGTAGTTTGTTTATCACAGTCGAATCTATTCGTGCGAATACTCGATTGTTTTGATCGCAAACTGATAAACCTTTCTTTTGATTATTTTTGCCGGCGACATTGATGAAGTATCAGCTGTTTGTAATTTGTACAAACGGTTGTTTTATATGTGGGTGATAGTATACTTAAGGATTTCATCATTATAAATCGAGGGTAGTTTAATAATACTCCTATAGTCCTGATCTTACATTGTCATACTCAGATGTCAGCCTTACTTGCTCACCATCAAAGTTTGGATAAACTTTATATCTTGGAAAGTCAAAGAGTTTTTTTTTTTTTTTTTTTAATAATAATAATATTCTTTATTGTCAGATAAAAATCCACGGTACAATAATATAAATAATATAATAAAGCAATTAAAAATGTAAAAAAATAAGTACATAATATAAAATAAAAAATTAGACTAGAATACTTATTCCTAGCATCACTTACTATTTGCGTTCCGGTGGACACGCCGCCAGTGGTCAAAAATCTGTCCCATCATATGCTCACCGATGATCTCAAGTATGACGTTATTCGACAGACGCAATCTGCTCCAGAAGGAGGCTATACGATTTCGAATAATCGCGAAGAAGTCAGGGACCCCCGCCTCGGCGAACATGCCCGATGCGCTGCAGTATCTCGGCAATCTCATTAGGATGCGGTATGCATCATTAAACTGCACCCTAATGGTGCTCATAGTCGATCGCTTATATTTCGTCCATAATTGACATGTATAAAAACATTGACAATATGCACGAAATAATGTAAGCTTGACGTCCTTACTGCATTTGGAGAACCTGCGAGCAAGCATGTTACACCGAACTGAGAGGGCCCTTCTCTCTCTCTCTATGTCTAAGTCATCCTTGAGGTCACCGGTGAGAACATGCCCTAAATATTTAAATTGCTGCACTTCCCGAACCGCAGAACCGTTCAGATATACCGGAGGCACCCTTTCCGGACCCTTTCCTGCTCTAAATACCATCATTTCTGATTTTGTAACATTGTATTTCAATCCATGGTCGTTAGCATAACGACCGCAGATTGAAAGAAGTTTTCTTAGTCCACTAATCGATGGGCTCAGGAGCACCATGTCGTCTGCATAGCTGAGGTTGTTGATACACACATTTCCTATATGGCAGCCAATCCTAGTGCCCCTGAGCTCCCGTATAAGGTCGTTGATGTAGACATTAAAAAGGTCCGGAGAGGTAAGCCCACCTTGGCGAACCCCGCATTCTAGCCTATACCCACTAGAGGTCGCGTCGCCCCACCTTACATGGTTAACTTGGCCGCCGTACCAGCATCTAAACAGACTCACCATTTCGTTCGGGACCTGAGCCGCATGCAATTTGTTCCAGAGAACATCATAGTTCACTAGATCAAATGCGCGACTCAGGTCTAGAAAACATGCATACACGGAAGTATTACGTTGAGTGTAATGTTGCACTGTATGTTTAAGACTAAAAATAGCAGAGTCTGTCGAGAGACCGGGACGGAAGCCAAACTGCGCATCATCAATTCTTATGTTTCTCTGTAGTTCAGGTTGCAGCAATCTTTCCAGGACTTTTCCTAGTACAGTACCTAAGGAGATAGGCCGATAATTATTTGTAGCACTCAAGTCACCAGTTTTATTTTTTACTATAGGAACAACTGTAGTTCTCATTAGATCGGTAGGTAGATATGAATATTTTTTTTATATTTTTGAATATGTTTTTTTCAAAAGGCTAAATTGACGCGGACAAAGACCGGTCATCATCTAGTATTATCATAGTTTATTGACCCCGAAAATAATGGTGGTACTTCGGTAGGCAGGCGATCATATTTTAGCATCTATTAGTTATTTATCGCAAAGCGTTCTTTGTTTTACTGATTTTTAGCAAAAAAGGAAGATACTAATGAGTCTAGACTTCCATTTTAATGGAGGTTTATTGTTGGTTTGGCTTTAAATGAGCGTTTAGCAAATCTAAGGACGCATGCGTGTCCTTGACGCAGATGAATCTTAGCAGTTTAATCGTTTGGACGGAATTATAATGAAACGTGCTCAACCAAATTGACCACCCGCTGCCGTTTGACAAATAAGAAACAGTATATATGTGAAAAGAAAAAGTAGCTGTATTTCATAAAATATGATTTTCGTTTCAGTGTGGTAAAAGTATAGTAGACAGATTTTTTATTTACCTAAATAAACTACAAATGCATCAAGGAACAAGAAGCTTAATTCTGTATAATCCGGTAAAACTTAAGTAAACCGTATCTTAGCTTCTTCAGCAAACTAACGCCTGCTTCTCCAACATTTTAGGTGCGCTTTCGAATCATCAAGCTAATTTACCACAATGATTTGCTATATATAGAACATCATTGATCTACCACAAGAATCTACTAAATCTTCTCGTTTTATTTTCATGCAGTTCTATGTCATTTCATGAAGCGCTAGCGGCGAAAGATCCCATTGCTCCGTTTAATGGGCGTGAAATCAGTCGTCTGCTAAACTGCAGTCATTATAAAGTTATGGCTGAGTGGCGCTCTACCCCCGGATTTAGGGTTAATGAAAAGGATTTTATCGCAGAAACCGAATAAAAAAACTAACGCCTCAAGGCCTTTTTAGTCCAGGCCTGCAGCCCTATTTTCTGACTCAATGACTATCAAAAAATGAAAGCCACTGACATATTGGACTAAGATCCGTGATTTGACGAAGATTGAACGAAAATTGGCAATCTGGCAAATATATATTCCCCCATTTATAATTATACATAAAAATTAGTTTTTGATCACGTTCTCGATTCATGTAGAAATCTTGCAGCCAGATCTCGTACCATATATTTTTTATCCATTCGCTATGAAATAAAAAAAACAGTTCATAGCAAACCTTCTTACAAAAAGATACGCGCCGAATTGAGAACCTCCTCCTTTTTTGGAAGTCGGTTAAAAAAGAATAGAAAATGTGTGTAAGTGCCTTCCATTTTTTGATAGCCATTGACCTATGGCCGAAATTAATAATCAATCTATCTGTAGTCTGTCGGTTTGTTACCAAGCAACGTTGTTATTTGTATTTTGCTTTTCGTCATAAAACAATGTTGCTAAGCAACTTATCGATAGACTTATACAGATAGATTTATTATTAATGTCGGCCGTTAGAGAATAGGCGGGCTGAAGCACTCAGATTGAATATAAAATAGGGACCGGAGTCCGGACAGGGCAAACCCTTGCGCGTAACGCCCATATCAGAGGAGAACGATATTTTGTCCTGTCGAGCTTATGTGTGCAATTTTCAATTGCATTAGTGAATTACGCGCGTTAGTTAGTGAATTACGCGGACCTTTTGTCCGCCCCAAAACTTTTATCTAAAACTAGCTGACCCGGCGAACTTCGTACCACCTTAGTATGCAAAATTAAATGTATATTTTTCACTATTTCTGAGAGATTTTCTTAATATTTTTTTCCGTAAGAACCTTCTCCTAATAATAACAAATACAACAAAAAAAGAATTAGTGAAATCGGTCCAGCCATTCACGCGTGATGCCGTGATCAAGGAAAACGGGTTTCATTTTTATATATGTTTGCGCTCTTAAATGCCTTTACACACAGATAAATTTTCAATTTCAGTTGATTCCGTCAGGCGTAGCATAGTTATGTTAAACGCGTTGCCACAGTTGCAGTTTGTATAACTTAAAAAAAATTATCGCCGTTGCAAACTAACTTCAGGAGACTAGATGATGCCCGCGACTTCATCAATTTAGGTTTTTAAAATCCCGTGTGTATTCTTGGATTCTCCGGGATGAAAAGTATCTTTCTCTATGAAATTTATGGGCCGTGCGAATGTAACAGACTGATTGATACAGTTTCGCGTACCAAACTTTTATTTATTTAATCTTATTAAACTACCACCATACCAAAAAGGTAGATATGGTATTTGGTAATATTGGTATGTGTGTGGATTATTCCAAACGACCGTTGTGTGCTCAGACATCATTTAAATGTGTGATATCCTCTAAAATCAAATATAATGCCATAAAGGCAGTCCTCTCGTATAATTTTCGTGCAGCCCTCGGAACGTAGCGGCGAAAGGGCCCGTCGTTCAGTTTAACGGCCGTGAAGCTCGTCACCCGTCAGTCGTCTGCAAGTCATTATAAACTTATGGCGCTCGTATCCAAAACGTATCACGTTATTGTTATCTTCTTGTGTTTTATTACTTGCTGCTGTGTGTTTCGTAACATACCTATAGACCCACAAATTTATCTGACCCGGCGGCCAAAATTGGAACTAATTTTTATGCCTGTTAATTTTTAATTTTGTTTTATTTTTCATTTACACTAGCGACGATGTCACAGGCTATACGTGAAATCTGAAAGGTACTATTACGTATCTGTGGTTAAACTGAATCACTGTATATCATGCTCTTTTTTTAATGCCTAGAAGTTAGACCTTGACTGTTGATCTCAACTTTTTATTTATTAACAGAATAAAAATAAACTGGTCATAGGTGATGATAGCGGACTAATCTGTTTGGGGTGGCAATTAATAATTTATGTTAAACCCATACCGCTAATCGGTTTTCACACGGCATTATACCGAATCACTTAATCGCTGATGTAAATGAATATTTGATCTATCTATGCACAGCATATCTCTGGCATGGAAAATTGAATTTATGTTTTCAAAATTAAAATGTTTACTAAAAAAAACTTTTCGATTTAGAAAGTAGAAGTACTTTTTAGTCGTCACGTGAATCTACCTGATATGTTGACAGATTATGATCTTACCGAAAGTTTGGATGGATGTATGGATGTTTGTTACTCAATCACGCCCAAACGGCTGAACGGATCTGGCTGAAATTTGGCACAGAGATCTATCTCTGTAAAAGTAGCCTATGTGCTATTCCAGACTATAAAAGATTATAGTAGATCCCGGAAAATTAAGAGTTCCCGCGGGAACCAAAAACCTCAAACCACGCAGACGAAGTCACTGGCATCCGCTAGATGATAATTTTAGGTAAAGTTTTCTAAAAAAAACTTACTAAATGCCTGGTCATGAATGGTAGGTACCCCTTTTTAAAGTCGCAGGCATTTACTCAGTTTCTTAGAAAACTTTCCCGAACGGTGTTAAATGTGAATAAATCCCGTATTTTTTCAAATTCCGTTCTAGTACGCACTTGACCAATTATTTTGACAGTTCTACAGAACTTTTTTTTTTATCGCTTGGCTGCATTCAGACTTGCTTGCAAGCGGTGATGCAGGTGGAGCGCGCTTGCCTAGAAGATACCTATTCACTCTTGATTTGAAGGTACCTATAAAAGAGGAGGGGAAAACGGAACACGGAAGCCGGAACTAACATAATTTTAAACATGTTTAAAATGATCATGCATTCCTTAATGAAATTCGTATTGTATTAATAATGTAAGACGTAATTTCAGTAGAAAATTCCGCGACTCAGCAGTGCTTTTAGAAAAGGCAGTTCGAGGAAGTGAACTAGTCACTTCGAACGTAATATTTGCGGAATGTCAACTTACGAGAGTGCACAACTTTCCGTGGCCTTTTTCTTATTTGACCGAGATTTTATTAAAGTTCTCGAACATGGGAAAATATATCGAATTTTATGAATAGTTCGTTCATATCGTGCCTCCTCTAATGAAAGTAGTATAGACAAACTCAACCTTAAACACGTCATCAACGTCAACCTTCCTTCTCTGCTGGAGGTAGGTCTCTTGTAGGCCTCCGCACGTCATCTATGAATTATCTGATTGGTCTGCTAAACATCTCCGCTCTTCTCCGTTCTGATGGATACCGGGCCTAACAGTGGTTGGTATGTGTTGAGATTTAGGTAGGTACCTCTGAGCTGGTCTGAGTACTAGGCACTGGTTCTACTTCTTTCTTCGCAACATTTTATGGAATTAAAAAATGTCTGATGTCCGTTCCATAAGTCCGATGATCAAGAGAAGATCAAAGTGTGTATTTGAACTATTGTATCTTATAACGTTGAAAATGTCAATGTCACGTCACTGGCACTGTTTAATTTGGTAAAGTTTGTCTATGATACAATGAGTAATGACGTTTATACACTGTTGTGTTTACAACAGTACGCTTGGCTTTCCGTCTCCACTCTTCTCTGCCAGCTGCCTTCCTTGTGCATTACCGCAGAAGCACGCCCCCTTTATCGTCGTACCAGCACATTTCAATCCCAAACATGACAAAACAAAACAAGACACAGACAATGTTTTTTTACTCGTATTTTTATACGGCGCGCCCCGCTCGGCGGCGGATAAACAGGGAGCTTGTTAAAATGTAAATTGGAGTAATTATTGCGGGACAGAGCCGCGACGCGGCGTCAGTGGTTAACGGTACTGCGGTATTTGCTGTTAATTCAAGAAGATAGCGGCTGTTCTAAATGGCGGTGTTTGTTTGGTGAATTAAACCCAACGTACAGTTGGTGTCAGCTAAAAATAACCCTGAACTTTAACCCCTGTGGGTAATATATCGAGTCTGCCAACGCAGCATTTTCCAATGCGGGGTCGACGTTCCACGACCTTGGTAGCCCAACGTCATTCCGTTCTTCACTTCCGCCCTTCGATGGTCTAAGAAAACCGTAATAGGCATGATGACAGTAACCAAGAATCAATGAAATTATGAATTTATCTAATGAAATAGGATTCATGGATTATAAAAATCGTATTTATTTTTCTATTTCGAGTGAGTTTTGTAACAAAGAATTTTAAAAATTTATAAAAGGAAGGAAGGTTCTTAATAATTGTAAGAAAATCAATACCATACACGAGGTGCATTGTGATTACGAGGTTATATATTGTCTCGTGCTGGATATAGGCTCACGTACGTTACTTTGCGAAGTCTATGATAACGAAGGAACAAGAAGCTTTATTGTCTATGTCATCAAATCAATACCCGACTGAGTTTGTTTTAGGCTCTTCTCAGACCAGGGCGCGTTTGGAACCCTCGTAGCTTTAGTTTTAAGATACCGTAACTAATTATCACCATCATGTTTTATATGTAAGTTTGACGTTAATTTAGTTTAATTTCTGCCATTCTTCTCGTTAATAAAAAATCTAACTCATACTGAGTTTGGGCCCGATAGTTAGTGCAGTGTAATAGCGACGCCAAAATTAGCGGCCACGCCCACTCTTGTCACAGGGTATTTGCAAAAGTATAGTGTAATAGGCCCATAAGCCTCGTAATCACTAGGAGACAAATGTCCCGTGACACGTATCGCTAGAGATGTCATGAGACGTTGGGCGAAAGTGTATACGAGGCTTTAACTTATTAATGACTTTATTGTGGTCTACTCCGCATTATTTAGAACAATATATGGATACTTTAAAAAATGATGTGAAATTCAATTATAGTATACTAGCTGATGCCCGTGACTTCGTCCGCGTGGATTGAGGTTTTTTGGTTCCCGCGGGAACTCTTTAATTTTCCGGGAATTCTTAAATTAATTAGCCTATGTGCTATTCCAGACTATAATCTATCTCTGTGCCAAATTTCACCCAGATCCGTTCAGCCGTTGGGGCGTGATTGAGTAACAAACATCCATCCGTACATCCATACATCCATCCAAACTTTCGCATTTATAATATTTATTTAATTAACCTTAAATCTGTAACGTTCATTTAATATGGCGTATGAAATCCACACGGCTTCGTCTATTTAAGTATAGATTTCATCAGCTATCTTAAAATCCTAATCTAAAAAGTACCTTCGAGCACGGGAGTACCATCCTGGCTGCAAAGACGGCTTTCTTTTTTCCCTACTAGCCCTTGACTGCGATCTCACCTGATGGTAAGTGATGATGCAGTCTAAGATGGTAGCGGGCTAACCTGTTAGGGGCATGGCAGTTATATTAAACCCATACCCCTTCGGTTTCTACACGGCATCGTACCGGAACGCTAGATCGCTTGGCGGCACGTCTTTGCCGGTAGGGTGGTAACTAGCCACGGCTGAAGCCTCCCACTAGGCCAGACCAGGGAAAATTCAGAAATTATAAATTCCCAAATTGACCCTACTGGGGATCGAACCCAGGCCCTCCGCACGTTAAGGCAACAGCGCTACACACTGCGCCATGGAGGTCGTCAAATGTCAGTTCCAGTACAATGCCGTGTAGAAATAGATTAGCGGTATAGGATTTAAAAGGTATAACTTCCGTATCCCTAACAGGCTAGCCCGCTACCATCTTAGACTGCATATCATCACTTACCATCAGTTAAGATCGCAGTCAATATCTAACTTGTAGTAGAATAAAAAAGCAACAAAAGTACGTCAAGTAAAACACAAAACGGAAAACTTGATCGAAGTTTCAAATCGGCAAGCCACCATAATTTAAATGTAAAAAAAGTTGTATGTTAATAAATAAAATTGAAAGTTGAGTGAAAATAAAAGAGAGTTGAGCAGATTTAAACGAGACAGGCTGCTGAGCGCGGCTCGAAATAGACAATCTCCGGCAGGAGCGTTCGGAGGTAATAGTATTTTTGCCCGGCAAGGCAATCAACACTCCGGTTCCCACGCCCTATATAGATCAGAGCGAGAACTTTAACCACACGATCACAATAAAGACATGTCTCTTGACGACAAGTCGTATCTTATCTAAACGATACGACTTGTCGTCAATAGACAAGAGACGTTTTACGCTAGGGTCTACGCCAGTCCGCTTTGAAATATTAAGCTTCTCTCGTGTTCCGCAATCAATGTATGATTACTAATAAAACTTTTGTTCAAATGAGCTCACTTCAAAAGCACTGAAAGTGAAAAGAATTAAATAAAAAATTAATTACTTTCATCCAATGTAATCTCACCCAATGAACAAATTTTATGTTGAACGTAGTTTTTGAAAGCGGCAAATACAGATATACCTAAAACGGTAATCTCTGTTTAATAGAGAGTATGTATAGTAAACAGATTACTAATATTATCAATGCGAAAGTGCGTCTGTCTGTCTGTTTGTCTGTCTGTCTGCCTGCTACACTTTAACGCCCCATCTTTTAAAGCGATTTTGATGAAATTTGGTATAGCGATACGATGCATCCCGGGGAAGGACTACTTTTATCCCGATATAATTAAGGAGTTCCCGCGGGAATAAAAAAAAAGTTACTCAATGCGAACGAAGCCGCGAGCATCATCTAGTTTATAATATGTGTCACAGAAAATTCAGATATTCAATTTGATTATGGCTCGACATCGAAAAGCATTCGGGTTTTATTAACTAAGTGCCACTCACGCCCTGGTGGTCTAATTTTACATGAATAATTTTAGGAGTTCTGCTTACCAGGATTTCACGATCCTGATTGAATTAATTACTTAATTACCTATTGTTTCCTTCTCTACCCATGTTTTCAAAATTCTATGAAGGCGGTTTGATTAAGTAAATGACAGGACTAAAAACTGGTGCTTATTTAATAATTTCGTTTTGTTTAAAGCGAGATTAGATAACAGTTTTACATGGTTTTGCTATACGAATAGGTTATGCTTAAAAATAACACGTTATAATACTAATATTATAAATGCGAAAGTGTGTTTGTTTGTTGGTGTATTGGTTGGTTGGTTTGTCCTTCAATCACGCCGCAACGGAGCAACGACTCGACGTGATTTTTGGCATAGATATAGTTGAGGACCTGGAGAGTGACATAGGCTACTTTTTATCCCGGAAAATTGAGGAGTTCCCGCGGGAATCAAAAAAACTTGAACCACGCGGACGAAGTCGCGGGCATCAGCTAGTCAATAATAATTATTAGGGTGTTTAATTTAGGTACCTATCTTTCAGTTCTATATCTATACTAATATTATAAATGCGAAAGTGTGTCTGTCTGTCTGCTACGCTTACAATAGTACTATACTTACATAATAATAGGTAAGTCTGTATGATCGATGGAACAAAACATCATATTAAACCGTGTGAATGTTAGTTAATAACCTATTGACAATGTATAAATTGATACGTGGGTGCGATAAGATATGAAGTGTACCGAGGACGGACATTGTTGTTTTGCGAAAATATCTAAACGACCTCTGAGTTATTTTGTACAAACCCAGGGAAAATCTTAACGAAAATTCCGCTTCGATTCTGCAAGTTTGGTGTTGGAATTAAACTTGCACCAAGTTGGTAAAAGTTGCCGAAATTCCGTATTAACTGGACAATCTTGGGCGCGAGTAAAGACGCCTGCGGCCATCCGCAAGGCGTTTTGTTCGCCCAGAACTCTGGACTGTTCTAAAATCTTAATACGTCACAAGATTGAGCGAAATTTTAAATTATTAATACAAAAGAAATATATAATTATCTCCTTCTCCTCCTCCAAAGCACTCTCTCTCTCTGTCTGCGTCGTATGCCTCATTACTGAGGGACATGACCCCTTTCCATTAATCACATAATGGTAGGAGTTTTCTTTCGATAATAATGCGGTGGGACCCACGTCCTTCCGCATACGACTCGACTAAGAGTAAGTATTTTTCAACTAAGGTTTTTGTAACGATTATTATCATATTATGTTAGTGATAATAACCGGGACCGACGGCTTAACGTGCTCTCCGAGGCACGAAGGAAACGAAAAGGCCAAACTTGAATCTCCAAATTCGGTCACCCATCCGAATTAGGGTCAACGTGGCTTAGCAATCCCAATCGCACTCATACTCTCAACGTACGTTTCACATTATCGGAAGATTAGTATAATGATGTGGCGCTGCGGGTTGCTCGCTTTTCCTGCATAGTCCGGTCAAAATAGACATTTCAAATTACAAAAACTCCGACAGAGCTAAATTTTGCTAGAGAGCTTGGGTACGCCAGTAGAAATAAAGTACCAAAAGTCCCCATCGATCCCGTGTGTGCTAAAATAGTTATTCAAGGTCAAAGGTCAACATTTTCGGGTTTTTTGCATTTTTGTCGAAAACGGTAAGTTTTATCAAAAATATAGCCTAGACAAAAATTGTAGATCATAAAATTATCTACAAAATGGGGACTTTTTCGTACTTTATTTCTACTGGCGTACCCAAGGTCTCTAGCAAAATTTAGCTCTGAGCCTCTGTCGGAGTTTTTGTTATTTGATCACTATTTTTAGGGTTCCGTACCAAAATGGTAAAATGGAACCCTTATGGTGCGACTTTCTCCGTCTGTCTGTCTGTCTGTCCGTCCGTCACACTCGATTATTTCAGTAACTATCGAAGCTATCGACATGAAATTTGGAATAGTTGTGTATATTAGTGGCCCAAAGACACTGGAATTAAAAAAAATTGGAAATTATTTTTGTTCTTATTTAAAAAGGGAGGAAAATCGGAGGGTTAAAATTTAAAAGTGAGATAACTGTACTGTGTGGGGTATCATATGAAAGGGTTTACTTTGTACATTCTAAAACAGATTTTTTATTATTTTTAGTCATGATAGTTTTTGATTTATCGGGGAAAAAGTCTAAAAAATACCGTCCCGTCCCCCCCCCCCTTATCTCCGGAGTTTACCAATCGAAAAATCTGAAATAATTATGGTCAATAGGAATTTATGTATATTTTACAGGAAAACTATAGCCAATGCTCTAACTAGCATAGTTTTTTTGATATTAACAGTAAACCTCTACAAACAAAGTTAGTTTTGCGGTTCATTAACAAAGGTAATTATTACCGTTTTACATCTTTGGTCGTTACAGTTTTCAGTACGGAACCCTCGGTGCGCGAGTCCGACTCGCACTTGGCCGGTTTTTTTTTTGTCTAATTTGACTGGACTAGCATGTTTACTAGAGGGAGAGCGGGCGGTGGTTACCGCATGCTGCAAGCTGTTCCACATAGATTTGTCTGTTTTAGCGGTTGATAGCGAATTAAGCTTATTGTGCCTTGATTATCATGGCCTCCCGCAAAAGTAACGCCTACTACATCCAAATCCTATACAGCCTATATTCCAAATATACCCATTTATAAATCCGAATAACCACTAAGACAAATACAGACAGTTAGAAATTAGGTGTAATGTTCACAGAAACCAGTGGCTCGGTAAACAATAAGTTGTTAACTAGATCACTTCTGTTCACGCAGCGCTAACAGTCCGGAATCGCTTTAAAAGCGAGCTTGAATTAATTCACTTATATAATGAATACAGACTGGGATGGCTGACTGAATTTCATTTGGGGCTTGCTTTATAATTTCTAATACCGTTGAGAACCGTTACCACCGTTGTCGAGTTATAAATAAACTCACGTACTAGAGCTAATCGACGGTTTAACTCACGCTACCGCTACGCGTTTTACTTTTAAGAGCGAAACACACTATTGACAAATAATATTGGCTAGCAGTCAACTCTGCGTCTTTTTGTATGGATCGCGCACACCTAGGCGACAGGACAAAATGTGGTTCACTCAGGCACGACGCGGACTAATTATCTCCATAGTATGAAAACTGAAGAATTAAAATTTCAAATCTTTGGAAAATAATTGTATCGAGAGAACTGTTTCAAATCGTGTTTCTGACACAGTTTTAAGAATTAAGATACAGCACAATATATTGAAACACGATGAAAGTGAGTTATTTATTTACAGTTTTCAAATGATGCCGACATCGACGCAAACGCGCTTAGTAGCAAGCGCCTCAATCCAATTCCTTGTAGCTTTTTAAGAACCTTGTTGCATACGTTTCCGTCGTGCCGCCACCCCGTTGGTGATCCTTCTATCATCCAAGTACAATCTCAGCTTGACAGCAAGAGACAACACGATCCAACCCCTCTGAACTTGTCGCTGCACAGGTATAGTCCCACAAACTTAACTGATCGGGTGACAGCGTCGCTATTATAAATCCATACTAATATCCATACTTCCATACTAATATTATAAATGCGAAAGCGTGTCTGTCTCCTACGCTTTCACCGCCCACCTGTTCAACCGATTTTGATGAAATTTGGTACAGGGATAGTTTGTATCCCGGGGAAGGACATAGGCTACTTTTCATCTGGGTAAATTAAAGACTTCCCGCGGGAATTAAAAAAATTTAATCCACGCGGACAAAGTCGCGGGCATCATATAGAGAAAAATAAAATAAAAACAAAAAATAGTTCCAATTTTACACATAAGTTTGTGGGAATATAAGTATCGTTTAGTAAAGACCAAAATAATAGTTAGAATTCGGCGTCACGCTGTTGTTGCGTGCAGTTATGTTTTTCTGATACTAGCTTTTTGATTTATTTTCTCGATAAAAAATAATTAATAAAGATTGGCTCTTTTTATTCGCCTGCGACAATTTAGGTCAAGGTGACTAGGATTAATCATTAAAGATTGTGTTTACTAAGCGTTCCGTTAAGAATGACATTAGCACAGAAAAAGACATTGCTCAGCGGCTTTCCATGAAATATTGTTGTCCAAGATATTCAGCCGGACAAGGATGATCGGGTATCTATAACAAAGTAATCAGGACAATCTAGATGTAGGGCTATAAATCTTGGACTTTATAACACAAAAGGAGGAGAAAAAACTTCCCGAGATGCCGAAGGGAAGTTTTTCCGGAAGATCCTAGGAACTATTTTTTCCTTTACTTAAACTTGTATCAAATATTGTATTCAAACTCAGTCATTTTTCACTCAATTTTTTTTTTAAGATCACCATCAGGTTGTTTATTACTAGCTGATGCCCGCGACTTCGTACGCGTGGATTGAGGCTTTTTGGTTCCCGCGGGAACTCTTTAATTAAAATTAAGATAAAAGTAGCCTGTGTGCTATTCCAGAATAATCTGTCTCTGCCGAATTTCATCCAGATCCGATCAGCCGTTGGGGCGTGATTGAGTAACAAACATCCATCCATACATAAACGTAAGTAAATATGAATGAATGAATGAATGAATGAATGAATGAATGAATGAATGAATATGCTTTTATTGTACACCACAAAGGAAAATATACAGTAGTAAACTTAGCTTAAAACAAAGTAAGTATACAATTTGGCGGCCTTATCGCTACACAGCGATCTCTTCCAGGCAACCAATGATTTAAAAGGACATAGCTACATACAACCGGTAGATGGTGCAGAAATAACAAAATAAATAAAAATATTTATATGTATTAATACATATATACATATAATATATAATAAATAAAACATCAGTCATAAATACTACACACATAATATATAAATAAACATACATACATACATACATATATATATATATATATACTCACAAATAAATAAACGTAAGCCTCATAAGAAAAGGAAACAGTAGGTATCAAAATATATTTAAAAATAAACTACTAGACCAATAATAATATTATTGTGACAAATAGTAATTTCTTACAAGTCTTTTAAAGATATTTATCGATTGAGCCTCTCTGATGTCAAGAGGCAGAGCATTCCACAACTTAACAGCTTGTACAGAAAAGGATTTATGGAAGAAAGAGGAATTATGATTAGGCGTCCGTAAAACAAGTTTCCTTGTAGTACGGAGAACTTCTCCTGGACGGCCTACGAATTCAAACTTTTCCTTTAAATAAGCAGGAGATGAAGGATTAAATAACACACAGTACAGAATAGAAAGGATATGCAAGTTCCGGCGAAGACGGATGGGTAACCACTTGAGACGAGAACGAAATTGAGATACATGGTCATATTTGCGTAATCCAAATATGAACCGAATGCTAATATTTTGAAGTCTCTCAAGTTTATTTAACTGATCTTCAGTCAGGTTAATATAGCTTGCGTCAGCATAATCAAGAATAGGAAGCAGTAGAGTCTGTGCCAACATAATTTTTGTAGGAATTGGAAGAAAAGATCGCAGACGACGCAGAGAGCTTAGAGATGCAAAAGTTCTCCTACTGACCTGATTCAAATGATTCGTCCAACCCAAAGTGCAATCCATATGTATTCCCAAGTTTTTGACAGTATCACAAAACGGGATAACTATACCATTGTATTCAATGGGAGGAAGCACAAACCAGTCAACTCTAGAGATTAGGTACCGACTACCTATAATTATAGCTTGAGATTTCTTAGGATTTACATTAAGGCCGTAGAATCTACACCACTCCAAAATTGAGTCAAGATCTTTATTTATTAGCTCAATGGCTGCTGGAAGATTCTCAAGAGTTGCCTGGGTGTAAATTTGGAGATCATCTGCATACATGTGGTAGAGAGAAGATAGCTTTTGAGTTATAGAATTAATGAAAATAGAAAAGAGTAATGGTGACAGCACGCCGCCTTGAGGTACACCAGCAGTAATATCGCACCAAGACGAAAGCGTTTCTTCGATACGAATACGCTGCCGACGACCACTAAGGTAACTATGAAACCAGTCAGTTGCTGATGGAGATATGTTAAGAGAACGCAGCATACCCACAAGTATATCATGATCCACCGTGTTAAAAGCATTGCTGAAATCCAGCAAGGTTAATACTGTGAGCTGCTGATTATCCATGCCCCTACGAATGTCATCGGTAACTTTAATCAGAGCAGTACCCGTACTATGCCCAGAGCGAAAGCCAGACTGGCTTTCCTTTTTTAAATATCCTTTCATTTTAGTTTATGGTGTATAACATAACTAGCTACAATGTGGATCTATAAACAATCTGAAAAACTATCAGTACAGCAGCCAGTTTCGGTTCATATATTAAAAAATTCGCCGGAGTTTTAATCTACATACATTCGGGTGCGAGTCATGACCCAAATACGGGGTGTTCCAATTTTTTGCGGCGGTTAAATGGCCCCAAACTCATCTGGTTACCCGCAGAGTGGCCGTATATAGTGCGGAATTTAATAAGCAGAGGCGCACAGTACTGCGAGAGTTTCAAATAATAAAGCCCTTGATGCAATTTTTATAGCAGCCGAAGCTTAAAATCTGCCGTACAGTACAAAATATTCGCGCCAAGATACATATTATTTTTTTCAATATATAAGCTAGCGCTTGACTGCAATCAAACCTAAGGTGGAGCGCGCTTGCCTAGAAGATGTCTATTCACTCTTGATTTGAGGGTAATTAAAAGAGGAGGAAAGCCGGAAGGGCGTTCCTTACATAATTCTTATCGTATCATGAAATTATATCAAACCGGCGATTTTTTTTTGCACGGATTTTATTCGCAAGTGCGTACACCTCCATATGATTTCTAGCCGGTGCTTCTAAAGTTACGGAATTGCGAAAAAAAATTTGCGCGAATATTTTTCAGAGTGCGAACGTAGCCTCAATATACCTTCTTTTACGATGAAAAAGCTAGAAAAAGGCTTAATCGCGCCTAATGAGGTTGGACGTGTTTACTTTTGTTGTTTGAGTCTTTTTCACTTTCCTAACGATTGCGTAAACTCCGCAGCTGTTTAGAGAGCCGTTGGTAAAATAGTTGAGATATAAAAAGACTATATTAGTGGAAATACACAGTGAAAATTTTCTCTACTGCTCGTTATAAAGCGTTCAACAAAATGATGAGTACACTTGACAGATAAGAGTACTTACTGCTGAACAAGCCAGTTTGTAAATTGAAGAGCTTTTATAACTTAAGAATGGTGACTGAGAAAGTTTTTAGAAACTAAGAAATCATTAAAGCTTTCCTTATATTATTAACACAACACACAAGTCATAAATGAGGGACAGATATACAGTCTGGGATAAATTATAATACCTCTGTAGGCATGGATTTGAGATTGACTTCAAAAGGAAATGCGAAATTAAAACGGATAGGTCTAGTCGATATCCTAACAAATTATGTTTTTCAAAATGTTGTAATAGTACATTTATGAAAAGTACGTACGCTATGGCGGTCCAGATTTATAATAGGCTACCACCTGACTTTGAAAAATTGACTTTAAATAAGTTAAAGAACGAAGTTAACAAATTACTATTAGAAAAATGTTATTATGATGTGAAGGAATATTTATCGCAATAAGCAATAATTTTTAAGTATTGACATTGTTGTTTTTGATCGCGTTGTATAATTTATATGATTTTGATTTTATGTAATTTCTCTGACATTAGTTTATTTTATATTGAATTTAATTGAATTGTGTGATATTATTGTTTAGCTGAAATCCTAATAATTTATTAAATTACCTACTAATGACTCCTAATATTTGCACACTATTAATTTAGTTGAATGTTTATGAACTGATTATTATTTTACCAACATTATGTACAAACATTCTTGCAAATAAATGATTATTTATTTATTTATTTATTTATTGTTATTCGTATCTGTAAGAGCGAAAAGACTAGGGACTGGACTGTTCAAAACGTCCTTACCGGAGGGGAACAACAGTTTGTCCTGTCACGCTAGTGTGTGCGAATCTCTTTAAAAGTAAGTTGCGCGGACTTTTACGACCTCCTTGGCGCAGTGTTGAGCGCTTTTGTCTTAACGTGGGAGGTCCCGGGTCCGATCCCCGGCAGGGTCTATTCGGGAATTTATAATTTCTGAATATTCTCTGGTGTCTCCTGGTGGGAGGACTCGGCTGTGGCGAGTACCACCCTAACGAAAAACGTGCCTCGTTACGTGAATTAGTTTTGCGGTTCGATGCCGTGTAAAAACCAATATGTTTAATAGATATATAATGTTTAATATAAATAAAAAGTATTTATTTATATAGGGTATGGGTTTAATATAACTGCCATACCCCTATCAGATTAGCCAACTACCATCTTAGACAGCATCGCTTACCATCAGATGAGATCGCAGTCAAAGGCTAACTTAAAGTGGATAGAATAAAAAACTTTATTATGTGTATTCTCTCTGTGTGTATATGTCACCGTAAGATTGTTAAATCCGTTAGATTATAATCTAACGGTTTCTATCCCGCTAGATTATAAACTGTCGAAAGATTGTGAACCGTTCAATGTTCTGAGTATTAATTTATGAAATATTTATTGTTTTTAAGTTTTCTTGTCTCTTTCTTGTACAGTTCGCGCGCGAGTTGAATGCGGCCGGGCACTTAGGTTCTATCGGGTTAATATATCTAATATATTACAATTTACCGAAAAATAACGCGCTAAATTGTAAGCAGTATGTTACGGTTCACAATCTGTCGAAAGTTTATAATCTATCGAGATAAAAAACGTTATATTATAATCTAACGGTTTTTACAATCTTACGGTGACATATATTATATACTAATAACTAGATTGTGTTTAGTAACGTATCGATTATTTTATCGTGTTTCGCCGGCACCGCAATCGTAATCGGTTATTATCGCCGGTAATCAGCCCGCCGTGGACTTAATTAATACGCCATTTCGTCCGAACACATGCCGATATCACCATTCATGAAATATGATTAAGATACAGCTATAACGACGTCCGTGGTGCAGTGTGTAGCGCTGTTGCCTTAACGTGCGGAGGTCCTGGGTTCGATCCCCGGCAGGGTCAATTTGGGAATTTATAATTTCAGAATTTTCCCTGGTCTGGCCCGGTGGGAGGCTTCGGCCGTGGCTAGTTACCACCCTACCGGCAAAGACGTGCCGCCAAGCGATTTAGCGTTCCGATACGATGCCGTGTAGAAACCGAAGGGGTAGGTATGGGTTTAATATAACTGCCATGCCCCTAACAGGTTAGCCCGCTACCATCTTAGACTGCATCATCACTTACCATCAGGTGAGATAAAAAACCACTTAAGCTACTATGTTTTTTTTTTACTTTCTATACAATCGTACTATTAATTATATATACTAATCATAATTATACTATATATAGCTCAATTACCACTGATTCACTGACTCACTGACTGACTCATTGACATAATTGTTCTCCTAGAAAGAGACAGAAAACGATATAATGATGTACGGGAGATGTGTTCGGGTGCGCGAGTCGAGTAGGGAAAAATTATGATATTTCGGAAAAACAAGATGGCGGCCGACGTGATTCTTGCAACTCTTTTGTTTTTCAACCGATTCCGTTACAACTCGCAACGATTGAAGAAACTAGGAAACGATTTATAGAAAAAGTGGAAAAAATTGGAAAAACAAGATGGCGGCCGAGCTGTAGTGTTTTGAAATTTTTGATTTTTCGACCCCGAACCGCGGCGCCACAGATCCGAAACGGCGTGGTCGAGCGTAATATTTTTTTCTCTTTTCGCCTACAAATATCCTGTATTTTGACAGAAAGGGAGTGATTTTTAAAAATTCAAGATGGCGGCTGTCGCGGCGGCCGTTCGGTCTGAGGCACGAAAAAATGCAATTTTAAAATTCAATTTTCTCACCGTTGGCAACGTCAGATCGTTTCGACTTCTAGGGGGCGATTGTGTGTACCGTCTCGAAGAATGGATTGGGGAAAAAAAATTACCCCATTTCTAGGGAAATTTTCAAGATTTTCCCCAAAAATTAAAAAATCGAAATACGTATTTTTTGCAAAGTTCGAGTACGAGCGACCACGTGTCCCACTTGTACGAATGATGTTTGGGTATTTCCGTCGCCGAGGTCTGGTAACACTGGAATTTATCAAAGTAAAAGTGATTTTCGACATGGTCTTTTTTCAGGAGCAATCATTTCGGCTGGGTGCGAGCGAGATGAAAAATTGAAACGTCATCAGGAGCGGTATATCCTGTACTTTACGGGAAAATTATGAAACTATGTAAAATGCTTCTGTGAAACGAGGTGGCGGCCATTTTGTATTCTTTTTGTGTTTTTGAAAATTTCGATCATGATTTTGAGGCAGTTGGCAACATTTGGGAAAGTTGACATGTAGGGATCGATTGTGTAGCTCGACTGGCAGTATCGAGATATCTAAACAGTGTTGCCACATTTGGGGAAGTTTTCGAGATTTGCCCCAAAAATGTCCTCCTGTAAAATTTTGTATGAAAATTTTTTTTTTCACTGATGGCTCCGTATAGAAGTCAGAAAATATAACTTGAAAAAAAATATGGAGACAGCTGATGATTGAGGATTTCGGAGACGGGTAAAGGGCACGGCCAAGGTATTGAAGATAGGTGGGGGGTCCTCGAACTAATGTCACTCGGAACCTCATCCAATAGGCAAAGAGCAAAAAAAAACTTCAAAATGGCGGATTAAAGATGGCTGCCATACAAATTTGTTTGGTGTCTATCTCAGAAAGTATAAAAGATGGAAGAGTGGTTTCTTGACAAAAGATGATCAGGACCTGAAGGTCTACTTGATGAACAGGAAAAAAATTCAAGATGGCGGAATTTATTTTTCCATAGAAAATATATGGCCAATATTGAAGAATACTACGACTGTGTAGAACTATGCAAGATTTTGATACGGTTCCGTTTTACCCACGACGGGGCTCCCTGCGATTACAAAGCAGGAAACTGGTACTTAAATTTAAAAAAATCAGCGCCATTTTGAAATTCTTTGTTAATTGACCGATTTCGATCAAAATCGATATTTAAGACTCCCTGGAGTTACATAACAGGAAACTGAAACCAAAGTATTTAAAAAATCAGCGCCATTTTGAAATTCTTTGTTAATGGACCGATTGCGTTCAAAATCGATATTCAGGGCTCCCTCTGATCAACACAGGAAACACATACCAAAGTTTAAAAAAATCAACGCCATTTTTAATAATTATACTATATATAGCTCAATTACCACTCACTCACTGACTGACTCACTCATTGACATAATTGTTCTCCTAGAAAGAGACAGAAAACGATACAATGATGTACGGGAGATGTGTTCGGGTGCGGGAGTCGAGTAGGGAAAAATTATGACATTTCGGAAAAACAAGATGGCGGCCGACGTGATTCTCGCAACTCTTTTGTTTTCCAACCGATTTTGTTTTAACTCGCAATTATTGAAGAAATTAGTAAACGGTCAATAGAAAAAGTGGAAAAAATTGGAAAAACAAGATGGCGGCCGAGCTGTAGTGTTTTGAATTTTTTGATTTTTCGACCCCGAACCGCGGCGCCACAGATCCGAAACGGCGTGGTCGAGCGTAATATTTTTTTCTGTTTTCGCCTACAATTATCCTGTATTTTGACAGAACGGGAGTGGTTTTTAAAAATTCAAGATGGCGGCTGTCGCGCCGGCCGTTCGGTCTGAGGTACGAAAAAACGCAATTTTTAAATTCAAATTTGTCACAGTTGGCAACGTCGGAGCGTTTCGACTTCTAGGGGGCGATTGTGTGTACAGACTCGAACTATGGATTGGGGAAAAAAATTACCCCATTTCTCGGGAAATTTTCAAGATTTACCCCAAAAATTAAAAAATCGAAATACGTATTTTTTGAAAAGTTCGAGTACGAGCGACCACGTGTCCCACTTGTACGAATGACGTTTGGGTATTTCCGTCGCCGAGGTCTGGCAACACTGGAATTTATCAAAGTAAAAGTGATTTTCGACATGGTCTCTTTTCAGGAGCTATCATTTCGGCTGGGTGCGAGAAAGATGAAAAATTTAAACGTCATCAGGAGCGGTATATCCTGTAGTTTATGGGAAACTTATGAAACTATGTCAAATGTTTCTGTGAAACGAGGTGGCGGCCATTTTGTATTATTTTTGTGTTTTTGAAAATTTCGATCATGATTTTGAGGCAGTTGGCAACATTTGGGAAAGTTGACATGTATGGATCGATTGTGTAGCTCGACCGGCAGTATCGAGATATCTAAACAGTGTTGCCACGTTATGGGTAGTTTTCGAGATTTTCCCCAAAAATGTCCTCCTGTACAATTTTGTATGAAATTTTTTTTTTCACTGCTGGCTTCGTGTAGAAATCAGGAAATATAACTTTAACAAAAATATGGAGACAGCTGATGATTGAGGATTTCGGAGACGGGTAAAGGGCACGGCCAAGGTATTGAAGATAGGTGGGGGGTCCTCGAACTAATGTCACTCGGAACCTCATCCAATTGGCGATGAGTTTAAAAAAAACTCGAAAATGGTGGATTCAAGATGGCTGCCATACAAATTTCGTCAGTGTCTATCTCAGAGAGTATAAGAGATGGAAGTGTGGTTTCTTGGCAAGAGATGATCAGGACCTGACGGTCTACTTGATGAATAGGAAAAAAATTCAAGATGGCGGAATTTATTTTTCCATAGAAAATATGTGGCCAATATTGAAGAATACTACAAGACTGTGTAGAAAATTGCAAGATTTTGATACGGGTTCGTTTTACCCACGACGGGGCTCCCTGCGATTACAAAACAGGAAGCTGACACCAAAGTTTTAAAAAATTAGCGCCATTTTGAAATTCTTTGTTAATTGGCCAATTGCATTCGAAATCGATATTCAGGGCTCACTGGGATCACAAAATAGAAAACTGATACCCATGTCTTAAAAATCAGCGCCATTTTGAAATTCTTGGTTAATCGATCGATTTCGCTCAAAATCGATATTTAAGGCTCCCTGGGATTACAAAACAGGAAACTGATACCAAAGTTTTAAAAAATCAGCGCCATTTTGAAATTCTTTGTTAATTGGCCGATTTCGTTAAAAATCGATATTGAGGACTCCCTGGGGTTACAAAACAGGAAACTGAAACCAAAATTTTAAAAAATCAGCGCCATTTTGAAATTTTTTGTTAATTGACCGATTTCGTTCAAAATCGATATTTAGGGCTCCCTGGGATTTCAATACAGGAAACTGTTACCAAAGTTTAAAAAAATCAGCGCCATTTTGAAATTCTTTGTTAATTGACCGATTTCGTTCAAATTCGATAACTGAGGATCCCTAATATTATCCCAAAAACAACAACCCGTGAGCTGCTTTAGCAGCTCGCGCACAGGGCGAAACACTAGTTTTATACTATATATAGCTCAATTACCACTGATTCACTGACTCACTGACTGACTCATTGACATAATTGTTCTCCTAGAAAGAGACAGAAAACGATACAATGATGTACGGGAGATGTGTTCGGGTGCGGGAGTCGAGTAGGGAAAAATTATGACATTTCGGAAAAACAAGATGGCGGTCGACGTGATTCTTGCAGCTCTCTTGTTTTCCAACCGATTTTGTTAAAACTCGCACAAATTGAAGAAATTAGGAAACGATCAATAGAAAGGGTAGAAAAAATTGGAAAAACAAGATGGCGGCCGAGCTGTAGTGTTTTGAAATTTTGGATTTTTCGACCCCGAACCGCGGCGCCACAGATCCGAATCGGCGCGGTCGAGCATAATATTTTTTTCTCTTTTCGCCTACAAATATCCTGTATTTTGACAGAATGGGAGTAATTTTTAAAAAATCAAGATGGCGGCTGTCGCGGCGGCCGTTCTGTTTGAGGTACGAAAAAACGCAATTTTAAAATTTAAATTTCTCACAGTTGGCAACGTCGGAGCGTTTTGACTTGTAAGGGGCGATTGTGTGTACAGACTTGAAGTATGGATCGGGTAAAAAAAAATTACCCCATTTCTAGGGAAATTTATAAGATATACCCCAAAAATTAAAAAATCGAAATACGCATTTTTTGCTAAATTCGAGTACGAGCGACCACGTGTCCCACTTGTACGAATGACGTTTGGGTATTTTCGTCGCCGAGGTCTGGCAACACTGGGATTTATCAAAGTAAAAGTGATTTTCGACATGGTCTTTTTTCAGGGGCTATCATTTCGGCTGGGTGCGAGCGAGATGAAAAATTGAAACGTCATCAGGAGCGGTATATCCTGTAGTTGACGGGAAAATTATGAAACTATGTAAAATGCTTGTGTGAAACGAGGTGGCGGCCATTTTGTATTCTTTTTGTGTTTTTGAAAATTTCGATCACGATTTTGAGGCAGTTGGCAACATTTGGGAAAGTTGACATGTAGGGATCGACTGTGTAACTCGACCGGCAGTATCGAGATATCAAAACAGTGTTGCCACATTTGGGGTAGTTTTCGAGATTTTCCCCAAAAATGTCCTCCTGTAAAATATTGTATGAAAAATTTTTTTTTCACTGATAGCTTCGTATAGAAGTCAGAAAATATAACTTGAAAAAAAATATGGAGATACCTGATGATTGAGGATTTCGGAGACGGGTAAAGGGCACGGCCAAGGTATTGAAGATAGGTGGGGGGTCCTCGAACTAATGTCACTCGGAACCACATCCAATTGGCGATGAGTTTAAAAAAAACTCGAAAATGGTGGATTCAAGATGGCCGCCATACAAATTTCGTCAGTGTCTATCTCGGAGAGTATAAGAGATGGAAGTGTGGTTTCTTGGCAAGAGATGATCAGGACGAGGAGGTCTATTTAGCGAAATGAAAAAAAATTCAAGATGGCGGAATATTTTTTTTCGTACCAAATTATATGGCGATTAGGAACTTTATAAGGACTGGGTACTTCTAACGAATATTTGGGAGAAAAATGTGAAGCGAGTTGATGATTGAGGATATCGGAGACGGGTGAAGAGCACGGCCAGGATATTGTAGAAAGAGGGGGTGTGTTCGACCATATGCATGAAAAAAAACAAACATAAAACTACCAACATACCCGCATAATTGTTCTACTAAAAAAAGGCAGAAAACGATACAATGATGTATGGGAGATGTATTCGGGCGCGGGATGGAAGTAGGGAAAAATTATGACCTTTTGGAAAAACAAGATGGCGGCCGACGTGATTCTTGCAACTCTTTTGTTTTCCAACCGATTTCGTTACAACTCGTAATGATTAAAGGAATTAGTAAGCGAACAATACAAAATGTAGAAAAAATTGTAAAAACAAGATGGCGGCCGAGCTGTAGTATTTTCAAATTTTTGATTTTTCTACCCCGAACCGCAGCGCTACAGATCCGAAACGGGGTAGTTCATGTACTGGTAATACGTTCGGGTGCGGGATGGGATTAGGGAAAATATGACATTTCGGAAAAACAAGATGGCGGCTGACGTGCTTTTTGTAACTTTATTATTTTCCAACCGATTTCGTTACAACTCGCAACTATTAAAGAAATTAGTAAACGATTAATAGAAAAAGTGGAAAAAATTGGAAAAACAAGATGGCAGCTGAGCTGTAGTGTTTTGAAATTTTTGATTTTTCGACCCCGAACCGCGGCGCCACAGATCCGAAACGGCGTGGTCGAGCATGATATTTTTTTCTCTTTTAGCCTACAATTATCCTGTATTTTGACAGCATGGGAGTGGTTTTTAAAAATTCAAGATGGCGGCTGTCGCGGCGGCCGTTTGGTCTGAGGTACGAAAAAACGCAATTTTAAAATTCAATTTTCTCACAGTTGGCAACGTCGGAGCGTTTCGACTTCTATGGGGCGATTGTGTGTACCGACTCGAAGAATGGATTGGGGAAAAAAATTTACCCCATTTATCGGGAAATTTTCAAGATTTTCCCCAAAAATTAAAAAATCGAAATACGTATTTTTGGCAAAGTTCGAGTACGAGCGACTACGTGTCCCACTTGTACGAATGATGTTTGGGTATTTCCGTCGCCGAGGTCTGGCAACACTGGAATTTATCAAAGTAAATGTGATTTTCGACATGGTCTCTTTTCAGGAGCTATCATTTCGGCTGGGTGCAAGCGAGATGAAAAATTGAAACGTCATCAGGAGCGGTATATCCTGTAGTTTATGGGAAAATTATGAAACTATGTCAAATGTTTCTGTGAAACGAGGTGGCGGCCATTTTGTATTATTTTTGTGTTTTTGAAAATTTCAATCATGATTTTGAGGCAGTTGGCAACATTTGGGAAAGTTGACATGTATGGATCGATTGTGTAGCTCGACCGGCAGTATCGAGATATCTAAACAGTGTTGCCACATTATGGGTAGTTTTCGAGATTTTCCCCAAAAATGACCTCCTGTAAAATTTTGTATGAAATTTTTTTTTTCACTGATGGCTTCGTGTAGAATCAGAAAATATAACTTGAAAAAAAATATGGAGACAGCTGATGATTGAGGATTTCGGAGACGAATAAAGGGCACGGCCAAGGTATTGAAGATAGGTGGGGGGTCCTCGAACTAATGTCACTCGGAACCTCATCAAATTGGCGATGAAATTAAAAAAAACTCCAAAATGGTTGATTCAAGATGGCCGCCATACAAATTTCGTCAGTGTCTATCTCGGAGAGTATAAGAGATGGAAGAGTGGTTTCTTGGCAAAAGATGATCAGGACCTGAAGGTCTACTTGATGAACAGGAAAACAAATTCAAGATGGCGGAATTTATTTTTCCAAAGAAAATATATGGCCAATATTGAAGATTACTACAAGACTGTGCAAGATTTTGATACGGTTCCGTTTTACCCACGACGGGGCTCCCTACGATTACGAAACAGGAAACTGGTACTAAAATTTTAAAAAATCAGCGCCATTTTGAAATTCTTTGTTAATTGACCGATTTCGTTCAAAATCGATATTTAGGACTCTCTGGGGATACAAAACAGGAAACCGATACCAAAATTTTAAAAAATCAGCGCCATTTTGAAATTCTTTGTTAATTGACCGATTTCGATTAAAATCGATATTTAGGACTCCCTGGGGATACAAAACAGGAAACCGATACCAAAATTTTAAAAAATCAGCGCCATTTTGAAATTCTTTGTTAATTGACCGATTTCGTTCAAAATCGATATTTAGGGCTCCATGGGATTTCAATACAGGAAACTGTTTCCAAAGTTTTAAAAAATCAGCGCCATTTTTAATAATTTTGCTATAATCATAATAAATGTCTGTACTACTTTTAAGTCAAACCACAACCGTGAGCTGCTTTAGCAGCTCGCGCACAGGGCGAAACACTAGTTATACTATATATAGCTCAATTACCACTCACTCACTCACTCACTCATTGACATAATTGTTCTCCTAGAAAGAGACAGAAAACGATACTATGATGTACGGGAGATGTGTTCGGGTGTGGGAGTCGAGTAGGGAAAAATTATGACATTTCGGAAAAACAAGATGGCGGCCGACGTGATTCTTGCAACTCTTTTGTTTTCCAACAAATTTCGTTTAAAATCGCAACTATTAAAGAAATTAGTAAACGATTAATAGAAAAGTGGAAAAAATTGGAAAAACAAGATGGCGGCTGAGCTGTAGTGTTTTGAAATTTTAGATTTTTCG
Organism: Erebia aethiops; assembly: GCA_923060345.2. Lineage (NCBI taxonomy): Eukaryota > Metazoa > Arthropoda > Insecta > Lepidoptera > Nymphalidae > Erebia > Erebia aethiops. The sequence goes on along the minus strand of OV281095.1, from coordinate 15,156,142 downwards.
ACCCCGAACCGCGGCGCCACAGATCCGAAACGGCGTGGTCGAGCATGATATTTTTTTCTCTTTTCGCCTACAATTATCCTGTATTTTGACAGCATGGGAGTGGTTTTTAAAAATTCAAGATGGCGGCTGTCGCGGCGGCCGTTTGGTCTGAGGTACGAAAAAACGCAATTTTAAAATTCAATTTTCTCACAGTTGGCAACGTCGGAGCGTTTCGACTTCTATGGGGCGATTGTGTGTACAGACTCGAACTATGGATTGGGGAAATAAAATTACCCCATTTCTCGGGAAATTTTCAAGATTTACCCCAAAAATTAAAAAATCGAAATACGTATTTTTTGCAAAGTTCGAGTACGAGCGACCACGTGTCCCACTTGTACGAATGACGTTTGGGTATTTTCGTCGCCGAGGTCTGGCAACACTGGGATTTATCAAAGTAAAAGTGATTTTCGACATGGTCTTTTTTCAGGGGCTATCATTTCGGCTGGGTGCGAGCGAGATGAAAAATTGAAACGTCATCAGGAGCGGTATATCCTGTAGTTCACGGGAAAATTATGAAACTATGTAAAATGCTTGTGTGAAACGAGGTGGCGGCCATTTTGTATTCTTTTTGTGTTTTTGAAAATTTCGATCACGATTTTGAGGCAGTTGGCAACATTTGGGAAAGTTGACATGTAGGGATCGACTGTGTAACTCGACCGGCAGTATCGAGATATCAAAACAGTGTTGCCACATTTGGGGTAGTTTTCGAGATTTTCCCCAAAAATGTCCTCCTGTAAAATATTGTATGAAAAATTTTTTTTTCACTGATAGCTTCGTATAGAAGTCAGAAAATATAACTTGAAAAAAAATATGGAGACACCTGATGATTGAGGATTTCGGAGACGGGTAAAGGGCACGGCCAAGGTATTGAAGATAGGTGGGGGGTCCTCGAACTAATGTCACTCGGAACCACATCCAATTGGCGATGAGTTTAAAAAAAACTCGAAAATGGTGGATTCAAGATGGCCGCCATACAAATTTCGTCAGTGTCTATCTCAGAGAGTATAAGAGATGGAAGTGTGGTTTCTTGGCAAGAGATGATCAGGACCTGACGGTCTACTTGATCAACAGGAAAAAAATTCAAGATGGCGGAATTTATTTTTCCATAGAAAATATATGGCCAATATTGAAGAATATGCAAGATTTTGATACGGTTTCGTTTTACCCACGACGGGGCTCCCTGCGATTACAAAACAGGAAACTGGTACTGAAATTAAATAAAATCAGCGCCATTTTGAAATTCTTTGTTAATTGACCGATTTCGTTCAAAATCGATATTTAGGACTCCCTGGGGTTACAAAACAGGAAACTGAAACCAAAATTTTAAAAAATCAGCGCCATTTTGAAATTCTTTGTTAATGGACCGATTTCGTTCAAAATCGATATTTAGGACTCCCTGGGATTTCAATACAGGAAACTGTTACTAAAATTTAGAAAAATCAGCGCCATTTTGAAATTCTTTGTTAATTGACCGATTTCGTTCAAATTCGATAACTGAGGATCCCTAATATCCCAAAAACCACAACCCGTGAGCTGCTTTAGCAGCTCGCGCACAGGGCGAAACACTAGTCTATATATATAAAAGCGAAAGGTCATTGACTGACTGACTGACTGATCATCACGATATCTCAGGAACTATAAAACATACAGACTTGAAATTTGGAAGGTAGGTTTCTTCTATGGTGTAAACGTCAGCCAAGAAACGGTTTTGGGAAAATTCACCCCTAAGGGGTTGAAATGAGGGTTGGAAGTTTGTATGAAAGTCCTTTGTTTTTGAAGTTAGACACATGAATATTAGCATTTAAGTTATAGGTTTAAAATAATAAAAATCTGTATAATTTTTTTTCCGTAAATCTACCCCAAAGAGGGTTAAAAGGGGGTTGGAAGTTTGCATGATGGTTGTAAGTTTTTGAAGTTACAGACTAGAAAATCGGGACTTAGGTTATCAGTTTTAAATTATAATAATATGTATAAGTACTTTTTCAAAAATCTACCCCAAAAAGGGTGAAATGGGGGTTGGAAGTTATGAAAGTTCTATGTTTTTGAAGTTAGATACTTGAAAATCGGGATTTCAGTTAGTAGTTTTAAATGATAATAACCTGTATAAACCATTTTACGAAAACCCACCCCACAAAGGGTAACATGGGGGTTGAAAATTTGTATGAAAGTCCCATGTTTTTGTAGAAAGAGACATGAAAATTCAGCATTTCGGTTATAAGTTTGAAATAATAAAAACCTGCATAATCTATTTAAAGCCTCTTTAGATAGACTTTTTGCAGCGGGAAAATTTCATAATCTCATCGGAAATCAGAAATTGTACGCGGACGAAGTCGCGGGCGACCGCTAGTATTCGCATAAATGCGAAAGTGTGTTTATTTGTTGGTTTGTCCTTCAATCACGCCGCAACGGAGCAACGGATCGACGTGATTTTTGGCATGAGTATAGCTGAGGACCTGGAGAGTGACATATATGCTACTTTTTATCCCGGAAAATTAAGGAGTTCCCGCGGGTATCAAAAGACTTTAACCACGTGGATGAAGCCGCGGGCATCAGCTAGTTTAATATGATCAGTGGCGTGCACGACATAGAGGGAAAAAAAACCTTGCTTACCCTTCTTAAAAAGCCTGCGAAAGCGATAGAGTTACGACTTCCTGTTTCCTATTTTCTATTATACAAATTGACCTTGCTTTTTGACATGTTTCTGTAAAAAAAAAGCAAAACCGCAGAGAAAAACCCAATAACTATTTTCGTCCCACCCCGGGATTCAAACCCAGGACTTCATGATTCGCAGCCGAATAAGCTAGTCAAACTAATTAACTAGTCAAGATAATAAATTAATTAATTTAAATTGAGATAATTTGTAAGTACCTACATCCTTACCTACTAGTGGTCCATCCTGAACTAAGACCTTAATATATCAAAATCAGCTAAGAACACGTTTTCAAGTATTGGTCAATCTATGATTACGATAGAGCGATACTTGAGAACCAATGGTTGGCCAATGAAAGGCAAACAAATGTCCGTTGAGTCAAAAAAAAGCAAAAACTACATCAATCTTCTCGACACATAAGAGAGAAAGAAAAAAAGCATTACATCGCTCGCAATCTAAGAGGACTGATCACTTGGCCCTTGAGAGACTCGGTAACGGTTATGAAATTAATTGTATTAGGAAAAAATGTAGTTACGCTAGGACATTAATCTTGGCCGGGGTTAACAAAAAGGCTTTTAATTAATCTTGGTTGGAGAAAAAGATACGACGTCTTAGGCACAACGCTTACTTGCTGAGGTGTTAAGGCTCCTATAGGCTCGCCGAGCCGATTCAAATTGAATTCGCCACCTCTAAACTACTTACTATGAAACTGCGTAAATTAGTGGCGTGCCGAAGTGCGCTGAGTCGAGACTACACGTGTGGAACAAAATATGAAAAAAATACTCAATTTGTTTAATAGGATGAAGGACATACAGGTGTCTCTTATGTTACGTAATGTTTTGACTCTACCACCGGTTCGGAAAGTAGATTCTACTGAGAAGAGCCGACAAGAAACTAAGTATTTTTTTATTTTCATCTGTGCTGCCTATGGGCAGGATTGTCGTATTCGGTAATTGAAAATAAGCGCGTCGCGTCGACTCGATTATTTTTAGGACCGAGTGCTCGGCTTAATCTATCCGAAAATGGAGCGTATAGTCATCGTTGCCTTGATGCTCATTGGACTCGACCGTATCGACTCAAGTCTAGGACAAAACGATTCGAGTCATAGATAATACATGAGTCGAGTCATCGAGTCAGCGGCGTAGTAGCCAGCCGTAGGTGTTCGAGTTAGAGTCATCTTCAAGGCGGATTTTAAAGAAAATAAATCATACTATAAATATTAATAAAATATTCGCATTTATATTAATATTATAAATGCGAAAGTCAGTTTGTTTGTTGGTTTGTTGGTTTGTCCTTCAATCACGCTGCAACGGAGCAACGGATTGACGTGATTTTTGGCATGGGTATAGTTGAGGACCTGGAGAGTGTTATAGGCTACTTTTTATCCCGGAAAATTGAGGAGTTCCCGCGGGAATCCAAAAAAACTTACTCCGCGCGGACGTAATCGCGGGCATCAGCTAGTAAATAATAATTTATTCATGAGAATGTAGGCGCTTGAGCATTTTGTTGCTCAGTGTGCGCTGACCCTTTGACATTTGAAAGTGTCTGTAAACCCACTGACACTAGTATGTACAAATAGCGAAGCATCAGGCACGTAATAAGTACACAGTGCCATGTCGCGAGCTGAATACCTAATGGCGGAAACTTCGGAGTTGCGCCACTCGGAGAGAGTTCAGGGGGCATGGGCTAAATCAATTTTCTTGACACGGTGGTACTGTTTGCTGAATTAGCCAAGTCGCGGTGTAATTTAGTTAGTTTTGACGACCTCCCTGGCGCAATGTTGAGCGCTGTTGTCTTAATGTGGGAGGTCCCGGGATCGATCCCCGGCATAGTCAATTTTGGAATTTATAATTTCTGGATTTTCTGTGGTCTAGTCTAGTGGGAGACTTCGGCCGGGGCTATTCAAATCAAATCAAATCAAATCAAATCTTTTTTATTCAAATAAACTTTTACAAGTACTTTTGAATCGTCAAGTGAATCTACCACTGGTTCGGAATGCCATTCCTACCGAGAAGAACCAGCAAGAAACTCGGTGGTTGCTCTTTTTTAAATAATTCATTTACAATTACTATATCAATGTGTACATAAGTAACCGCTGTCCCTAGCATTGCTGGAGCGATCAAATCCATGCTCCTCTATCATTTCCATAATCTTCAACAGTATAATAAGTTTTTTTCAGGAGCATACTTTTAATGGATTTCTTAAATTTGTTTATTCAATTCATGTCAAAGACGGGCAGACAGAAAGTAGCCCCATTCCCGCCGGTGGCACCCGTTCACGAGCATGACGCATGATCCAGCCATTGCTTCGCTCGACCATATTTGAGGGAACGTAACAACCCGCACCACACGACACCACGTATTGCCCTTTTTTGTAGTACAAAAATTTTTTGAATATCTGCCGCTTTACCCCACAGTAAGATTCCGTAAGACATAATGCTATGGAAATAAGCAAAATATACGATCCTGGCAGTTTCGATGTCAGTTAACTGTCGAATCTTTCTGACAGCGTAAGCAGCAGAACTAAGCTTGCCAGCAAGTGTTGATATATGGGTGCCCCATTGAAGCTTTGCGTCCAAGGTCACCCCCAGGAACACAGTAGTATCTTCTATTTTCAACATGTCATTATTTACCATTAGTTTTATATCACTTGTGGATCTGGCATTCGGCAATGCGAACTCGACACATTTAGTTTTTTTTGTGTTTAAAAGTAGATTGTTAACCGTAAACCAGTTCGTGACTTGAGAAATTGCAGTATTTACGTCGTCAAAGTTGTCCTTATGTCTATCGACTTTAAAAATCAAGGACGTATCATCAGCAAATAGTACAATATCGCAAGTGTTACGGACAAAATATGGCAAATCATTGATGTACACTAGGAACATGAAGGGACCCAAAATGGAGCCTTGAGGGACACCCATTAGTGAGGCTGATCCGGATGACTTCACATCGTTGACACATACTGTTTGAATGCGATTACTGAGGTAGGATGCAATGAGGCCAAGCGCAGTGTCTTTAACTCCATAGTAGCTCAACTTAACTAAAAGCGTCTCGTGCTCAACGCAATCAAATGCCTTAGACAAATCACAGAAAATACCAATAGCATTCTGTGATTTCTCCCACGCGTCGAATATATGTTTTAACAGCACGGCGCCCGCATCAATTGTCGATCGACCTTTAGTAAAACCATACTGCTCGGAGTGAAGAAGTTTATTTGAATTAAAGTGCTGGAGCAGTTGGTTGAGCATAATTTTTTCAAATATCTTGCTGAGTGTTGGCAAAATTGAAATTGGTCTGTAATTATTTGGATCGCTTTTGCTACCCGATTTAAAAAGTGGAATCAATTTACCACATTTCATAAGGTTTGGAAAGGATCCTGAATTTACAGACTCATTAAAAACTAGAGCAAGATATGGTGCAATAACATCAATAATATTGCCGATTATTTTTACGGATATACCCCATAGGTCTCCGGTTTTTTTAAGTTGCAAAGATTTAAATACTTTAATAATATCATATGGGGTCACATGTCTAAACTTAAACAGCACACTGCACTCGGTGACACTATCCTTGAGAAGTTTATGGGCTTCTGTTGGCGAGGAGTTAAGGAAACTAGTAGTCGTGACTGGAATATTTCGAAAAAAATTCTCAAATGTGTTTGCGATTTCTGTTTTGCAGTCAATAATACGGTTGTTAATTTTTAGCTCCAGTTTATTGTCGTCCACTTTATGTTTCCCAATTTCATCGGCGATTATTTCCCAAACTGCTTTAATTTTGTTATCTGAATTTATAATTTTTTGTTTTATATGAAGTGACTTTGCTTGTATGCAGACATTTCTAAATAATTTTGAATAATTTCTGACGTATTTAACAAATGTGGGGGTGTAATTATATTGCTTCTCGGCATACAAGCTAAACAACTTGTTTCTACTTTTATAAATGCCAACAGTAGCCCAGTCACTAAATTTTAGGTTCTTAAACAATTTTTTTTCTACTATTTTAAAGATGGAATTAAATTATTATTTATTTACCACCCTACCGGCAAAGACGTGCCGCCAAGCGATGTAGCGTTCCGGTATGATGCCCTGTATAAACCGATTAGGGGTACGGGTTTAATATACCTACCTAAGAGGTTAGCCTGCTACCATCTTAGTTTTTTCTTCGTTTTCGTTTTCTTGTCTCTTTCTTGTAGGTTAGGTTAGGTTTTATCAGGTTAATATACCTAACAGATTACAATCTACCGAAAAATAATGCGTTAAATTGTAATCTGTTGACAGTTTACAATATCGCTAGTTAGATTACAATCTAACGGTTTTTACAATCTTACTCCCGAATGAAAGGCACTGATAAAACTATAATCAATTTACATAGACGGGCCCTGTTAAACAAAGAATGTAGACCTATTTTACTAACGCCATCTAGTCTGAAAAGCGGGACAGCGCTATGGCGGGAATAAGGATAGGCTTGTACAGGTGTGTAATTTTTTTCTATGAAAGGGTCCATATAGTTCCTACATATATATCGATGCAAATAACCAATTCGTTCTGGAGGCATTTCATATTAGGGCAATGTAATGAAGGTTGCAGTCCCGCGAGGCCTTGACCCCGCTGGCGCGCCGCCAGTCCCTGAGGTTGCTAGCTTTAGCTTGATATCGATTCGGCTTATCAATTGGAAGGACGTACACCGCTTACGTTTCGCTTTCGCGGTCATGCTGTGTGCGCTTGCCCTTTATTATTCTGCCTATCATGCTATTATGTTAATATAATAAAGGAGAAACTTTTTATCCCGAAAAATTAAGGAGTTCCCGCGGGAATCAAAAAACTTAAACCACGCGGACGAAGTCGCGGGCATTCGCTAGTATTATATACTTCTATACCAGTCTGAGAGGCCCGGAGTCTCAACACAAGCTGAGTGGCTTACCTGTTTGTTGCACTGCTGTATAATACAGTGTTGATTTCGCATGTAAGTGTTTTAGTTTAGTGCTAGAATAAAGATTTTTCTTTCTTTCTTTTTCTTCTTTCAAGACCTGGGGCCATACTGTTTCATTTTTGTGACTTTCGTGTTTTAGAATTATGATCCTTATTTTAGGAACGCCAAGGTACGTGACATCAAACTGTCATTTTGAGTAATATTGCTTAAGTATTACTTTAGTCTTTAAGTTTTTTCTCAATTTTTTTAAGAAATAAAGAAGATACGTTTATTCCGCAATAGTGTTACAGACACCAATAGTGTTGTAATTTTTTTTTATCTGTGAATTGTAATCCCAAATAAAGATTTATTTATTTTGTTTATTCAGACTGAGCATTTCTATTCTAAACTAAATAATATTTCATAGGGTCTTTTGTCTTGATATCGATTAGGCTTATCACTTGTTACTTTCACGGTCATGTGCGCTTGCCCTTGCGAGATCTAAATTATGTTCAAAGTCAAAGCCAAAGTCAAAACGCAATACAAACACTATCTCAAAAGACAACTCAAAGTCAAATGAAGACGTAGACTTGTTTTCCGCCAGACAATATTTTTTGTCCGTGGTATGTTTTAGCCCTTAGCCCGGAACAAAGCTACATAGATTTATGCTCCAAGTATAGTAATTTCAGGTCACCAAGTCCCCTCGTTGCAGGAGTACGACATTTTGTTCCATCGTATTTATAGTGCGCGCGCAACATAATTATACTTAACAATGAACGTGTTGGTCCAAGAGCTGGCGATATGTGTTTTCGCCCTTAATCCAGGACAGGACAGGATCACAAAGCTACAGAGATTCTGATTCACCAAGTCGCATGTCTCGCGTAACTTAGTAGCGTAACATAACAGTTGAGGTATTTTAGTACGCAACTGTTAGGATTTCACGGCAGATAATTCCAACAATGAGCCCTTTATCTATAATTCGTGGAAGGCGGCTGGAAAATTGACCGAAATGATCCCCTTAGGTCTTAACCTGCAACAAATACGAGCTCTAAGCTACAAAGACTTATCTCTGCGTAGCCTTACTACGCGAAGGCTAGACGTTCAATAAATACTGTGCTCCATCAGTATTTACCAAATACCGTGGTATTTATTGATTGTGTATTCTAGTGTATTGATGGATGTCTAGTGAATTCCGTCAACGTAATGTGATATTTCAGAACATCTATACTAATATAATAATAAATGCAAAAGTTTGGATGTATGGATGGATGGATATTTGTTTATCACACCAGAACGACTGAACGGATCTGGATGAAATTTGGCACAGAGATAGATTATATTCTGGAATAACACATAGGCTACTTTTCTCCCGGCAAATTAAATAGTTCCCACGGGAATCAAAAAACCTTAATCCAAGCGACGAAGTCGCGGGCATCAGCTAGTTGCTCATACTGATGGACCACAGTATATTAACTGAACGTATAGCCTTCGCCTTAGGATTTCACGGCGGTTAATTCCAACAATGAGGCCTTTATCATTGTAATTCGTGGAAGGCGGCTGGAAAATTAACCGAGATCCTATACCCTTAGGCGGTAATTTTTACGCTCAGCATGGAAAGAGAATTCATTGTTTGAAGTTTCACTCGGTTATATGTTACAAAATTAAATCAAAAGGTTTGTGTTACTTTGAGGCGTACCCTGGGATTTCCTGGGGGTAACCTGGTAGGGGTGTGGACTGTGGCAGTTGTACTAAGCTCGTACCGCTAATCGGTTTCTACACGACACCGTACTTGAGCGCTGTATCGCTTGGCGGAACGTCTGCCCCGACAGAGTGGTAACTAGCCACGACCGAAGCCTCCCACCAGACTTGATTGCAATTAATCATAATAAACTAGATGATGCCCGCGACTTCCTACGAACTAACAACGCAGTTGCGGTTCCGTGCTGACCTCGAAGACAGGGGGAGGTTATTTTAGTCCGTGCAAGTCGGACATGCCCTGCCATTAGGCAGAAGTCCGTAGGAATTTTTTCCTCCCCTGAAGAAAAAAAAAGTATGATTGCTAAATTTCCCCATCGTACCTGAGACATCCCATATAAAAGCCTACAGCGCTTACCACTGCGCCAGCCAGCACTTCCTACTTGGCCTGGCAAGTCGACTTAAGTTGAAGACGAAAAAGAAATATAAATATGCATCATGCATCAAGGAACTTTCTAGAATTGTTAATTCACAACTCCTTCATAAACACCTACTGTTTTCAACATGAAAGCTATTAAATAGGCTCGAACCCGCAATCTATATTTAGAAGCCAGTTATCATGATGTTTATGAGAGCGACAGATTGGAATGCAGTGACCCGCGGATTCTACGATTGAGGGCTAGGCTATAAGAGAGGCGGGAAGGGGGTAAACTATTGTGAAGTGAAATACTCGAAACTCGAAACCTATATCAGGTTTTAGGTTTGACGAATGGCCATTCTGATTGTTTTAAGGTCCTATGTCCCCCCAGTAGGGCAGAGGGCGTCTACGGTGTTGCGAAATCTTGAGCGGTTAGAATCTACACCCTTGACCTCATCCCACGTCATCCCTATCCTCGCGACCTCCACCAGAACCGTAGACCGCCAAGTTTGTTTGGGACGGGCCATTCTTATGGCCCAAACAGTCAAATTAATCAGTCTTCAATTTGAGGTAGTCTTGTACCTTAAATTAAACAAGCAGTGTGGTGTCGCTGGACACCCCGTAGGAACATAGTTACTTTTGCTGTTCTGTTAAAAAATTAAAAGCTACTTGGAAGTGTTCAAAATCATCATCATCATTTTCATATCATCATTGTCGGCTTAGTATTGAGCACGAGTGTTCTTTTACATACCTTCGATGAAGGCCCCGCGTAGGACGGTCGGTTTCTGAACCACTAGGTTATCGCCGCTTCAAAATTTTATTATTATTATTATTATACTCTTTATTTGTACCACACATAACAAAAGTAAATTACAGAAAACATAAAAAGAAACAAAGAAGTACAAAGGGCGGCCTTATTGCTAAGTAGCAATTTCTTCCAGGCAACCTTATTAGGAGAGCACAAGGATTGGAGGCTGCAGGTGGCGCAAAATTATACTAATACTACATACAAAAAAAATACATAACAATACATAGACAACAATACACAAATATCTTAATACATACAATGCATAACTAAATATATTATAAACCAATATACATAATACATATACTTACATACCATAATATAGCTTAAATAAATATATTATACAATTACATATTATACGTACATATACTTACAATAAAATTAAATATAAACTAAAGTCGTCTTCAATTTGTAAGGTAATACGTCTTAAGAGCATTTTTGAATACCCCCAGCGATTTCGACTGTCTTATATTCAGTGGAAGTGCATTCCACAGTTCAATTGCCTGCACAGTGAATGAATTTCCGAAAAATTTGGTTTTATGTGAAGGCATTTTCAGAGTAAGAGTTCGGCAAGTTCTCATGTCTGACTGCACCCCAATAAATTGAAACTTCTCTTTAAGATAAGAAGGAGTATTTAGGTGAAATAAAACACAGTACAGAAGAGAGAGAACATGCATATCCCGGCGACGGCGAATAGGGAGCCACTTGAGCTTTTGGCGAAATTCAGATACGTGGTCATATTTGTGTAAGCCAAATATGAACCGAATAGCAAGATTTTGAAGTCGCTCAAGTTTGTTAAGTTGGTCTTGGGTCAAATTAAGAAAGCTTGCATCACCATAATCGAGAATAGAGAGAAGGAGAGATTGTGCTAACATAACTTTAGTAGGAATTGGCAAAACATTGCGCAATCGGCGTAGCGAGCTCATGACAGCAAATGTTTTTCTGCTAATTTCCTTAACATGCACAGACCAGGATAGTTCAGAATCCAAATGTATACCGAGATCTTTAACAGAGGCGCAGTAAGGTATAGAAACACCATTAAACACAATCGGTGGGAGGCTTTGCAAATCAACTCTGGAAATGAACCCTGGACTGCCAATAATAATTGCCTGGGATTTGGCAGGATTCACGCAAAGCCCATATTGTTTACTCCACCCAGAAATGGCAGCAAGGTCACCATTAATGGCGGAAATGGCTGAACCAAGGTCCTCCAGAGGTGCAGACCGATAAATTTGGATATCATCTGCATACATGTGATAGAGAGAAGAGATATATGGAGTGATAGAATTAATGAAAATAGCAAATAATAGAGGAGACAACACGCCACCCTGAGGTACCCCGGCCGTCACATCACACCACGACGAAAAAGTCTCGTCGACTCGAATGCGCTGACGACGACCATTGAGATAACTCCGAAACCAATCAATCACCGACGGGGCCATGTTAAAAGAAGAACGCAACATACTCATACACATACATAATTTTCAAGCCTAACAGAATTGAATGCTTCTTTGTCACGTACGATTTTTTCAGGCCTATGAAGCCTAGTCTCCACGATTCATCCTGCTAAGAAAAACTATACAAGAAAAAAAAATTACAAGTTCTTTCGTGTGGGAGCATTGCATCAAAAACATAAGCTATCAGAGAAACAACGAGTCATTCCTCCGCTTTTAAATTCCTCTTTAAAAAGTTGACTAGGCGGCAAACAGACGGGCGTCGACGTGGACAGTTTTCCCGTGTCCACAGCGCGCCACGGACGCAGGCAGCGAACAGACGCCGCAATTAAAATGCAAATTAAGGTGACTTACCGCACAACAGGACACTGCAGATACAAAAAGCGATGCATCATAGGCTCGGCGCAAACGGCCACCGACCACAGCCACCGGTGGCTAGCGACAAGCACTTTTTGTATAGACTCGCCGCATACGTGTGGTCGGTGGCGGCTACGCGTTTCAGTAGTGGTAGTAGCGAGACGGTCGCCGGTGGCTAAGACAGAATATTACAATTCTCACACTTACTTACTCACATAAAGACACACATACACACACTCACAGTACACACACACACACACACACGAACAACAATGGTACGGTACGGTGGCAATGGTACGTTTTATTTAGATGCTAGGTAGAAACAGAAGCCTTTGCTTTGCAGTTAATAGAAGCTAATGTGCGTAGCTTAAACTCTAAAATTATTAAAATCTGTCAAAAAGGTCAATGTTTGTTGCAAAATTAAAGGGAATCGATTAGCACCTATGTATTTTTCATTCAATATTTCATTATATTATAATATTCAGTGTTATTTCATTATATTATCATATTCATTCACAGTTAAGGTGTGTCCAAACATATAGCGGCAATCTTGCGCGGCTGCAGCGCGCTGTCTGCCACGCTGCTATTGGACGCCTACAGCGCATGTTATACTCGTCAGTGTAGTCCTCAAGTCCTTACAACGCCGCAGCAGAATTGTTTCCTGCCGCGCACTTGCCGCTCTATGTATGCACACACCTTAAAACCAAATGCATAATGAAGCCATGCATCGCTATTTATGGCGATCACCCGCTCCTTTCATTCAGATGAGGGAATTTAAAACGCATTAGCCGCCAGTGGCCGCAACTAATGATAGCATTCTTGAATACCCACGCTTGAATAGCCCACTGCGAGCAGTTCAGACAACGTTTAACTAAATATTTTTTTCGCAGAATGGAATATAAAAATGTATGTATTTATAAAATAAAATCTTCCTTTTTGAGCTGTCAATTACTGAAATGAATATAGAGCTCTAAACTATTTGTAGTTAATAAATGCCATTTTATAAATTTTTACTATGGGCATTTGCAGCTAATCCTAAAATAACGATTACGGCACTATACTACTCGTACTTGTTTAAAAATAAGGGCGATTTTTTGGTTTCCCTTTTTTCGTTTTTTTAACAATTTTTCGTAACTGGTTGTTTCTTTTTAATTTTCTGCTCAAACCACTGGACGGATCAGGCTGAAAGGCATACAGATAGACATTGAGGCATTCGATTTTTGAAAATTCAACCTTCAAGGCGGAAAATAGGTGTTTAATTTTTTTTTAAAGTTTGAAACTTAAAGTGAGTGAAGTCGTGGGCAAAAGCAGTTACACATGAGTCATTAAATTTGAATCGCTATACGAGCGGATCTACCATTTGGCATGAAAATATTTTACGCTGAGAAAATTTGGAAACACTATTATGAAGTTCCGTAAAATATCATCTGAAGCGGATAGTTTAATATCATGCTGATGGCACGGCTTCAATCGAAATGCAAATCACCCTAATGTGTCCGGTGTTGCGGCGATTTGCCACTCCATTAAAACACTGAAAGGAGACCAGTCGTGAAGGCGCTGCGTGTTTTTGAATTTAGTGTGATAGCTTCTTGCATAATTATTATAATTCTTGCATATATATATATACCTATGTATATGTCACCGTAAAATTGTAAAAACCGGTATATTATAATCTAACTAGCGAGAATGTAAACTGTCGAAAGATTATAATTTACCGCATTATTTTTCGGTAGATTGTAATCTGTTATTAAACCTATTTCGTTAAATTGGTTAAGAGAAATATAAAGAGATAGCCGGGTCTGTCATTTGTATGAGCGTCGACCCTCTGTGTGAATATATACTTACGCGATAACGTGTTACATTATTCAACAGTAACAAAGGCCTACGTAGACGAGTTGTTTTGTGTGTTTTGTTTTGATAAAAGTGGGGGTAGTTTCATTTGCGTTGCCCCAGGTCGGGCGCCAAATAAATGGTTATCACCTACCTACAATCCCTTATTTGCGAAATTGGTTATACTTTCATATAATTTATTTTTATTAGTTTTCACGTCGTTTGTGTTTCTCTAATGACATTGTCTTGTCGGTCGGTCGCATATAACTGCCGCTCAGGTGATAAAAAAGCTTGTAGTGGAATCATATTTTGTTTGTTTTGTGTATCTAATGCAACGGGCGTTAATAATGTATCACATTAAATGCGGTAAAGTCGCGGGCATCATGTAGTGTGATATAATTTACTAGCGTCCGCGACTTTGTTCGCGCGGTTTAAGTTTTTTCCCCGCGGGATCACCTTAATTTTCCGGGATTAAAACTAGCCTATGTAACTCTCCAAGTCCTCAACTATACCCATGCAAAAAATCACTTCGATTCGTTGCTTTGTTGGGGCGTGATTGAAGGACAAACAAACACACTTTCGCATTTATAATAGTAGTAAAAGTTAGTAAAAAGTATAATGATAAACTGTTGGAAACTAAACTCTTCAGACATTATTTACTGGATCTCGCCGTCTCTACAATATTTCACTGTGACCCAGAAAGTGTTTTTCACTGGCACACACTCGGCGAAGCGGGCTTGGCCAACCAATTAAATGTCAGCCCGCTTCCTCATCGAGTGTCCTAGTGGCTGACACTTCGGTCTCTTTTGTACTTGTTTCATTCTATTGGTTTTGTGTACAGCAAAGTAAACAACAAAGTTATTATTCGTGCAAAGGTTTCTACCACTGTTTACCTTATTTTTATTCTACTTTACAATACCATTGATTGCGATAGCCTGTCACTCTCCAAGTCCTCCACTATACCCATGCAAAAAATCATGTCGATTCGTTGCTCTGTTGCGGCGTGATTGAAGGACAAATCAACAAACACAAACACATGGCATTAGTATCAAGTATGATGATAACTAAATGTTGGAAACTAAATTCTTCAATCATAATTAACTGAATCTCGAATTTTGCTGTCATTATTGATTTTGATCTCTGTTGGATGATACTTGATGAATAATGATGCATTGTAAGATAGCAGTGGTATAACCTGGTAGGTATGTGCAAATTAGACTGATCGTAAGCGAGCGTTCAATCATATTGGCGTCAAAGTAAAATGGACTCAAAATGTCTTGTTTTAAAGTCAAAAATTCAGCAGGACCGATTTTAATTTCGAAACGTATCGTTTGGAGCGCTGACTACGTATTTCTTTACGGTTGCTGCTTGCTATAATATGAAAGTAAACAAATTATGAGTTGTGTATATTTTGCTCCCGGTATGTTTTAGTAGATACGCTCGCTTTAATAAGTAAGTAAGCAAACTAATGAGTTGTATATTTTTTGTTCCAGGTATGTGCTGTTTTTACCGTAGAGACAAATAAATAATGGTAAGACTTGATTTTGTTCTTCGGGGCTAGCCTGACTCAGCTGCTCTATTAAACAATAGGTACACGGCATCGTACCGGAACGCTAAATCGCTTGGCGGCACGTCTTTGCCGGTAAGGTGGTAACTAGCCACGACCGAAGCCTCCCACCAAGCCAGATCAGGGAAAATTCAGAAATTAAAATTCCCAAATTTCCCCTGCCGGGAATCGAACCCGGGACCTCCGCGCGTTAAGACAGCACTGAACACAATGTCAGAGAGGTCAGTCGTCTCATGTTTGTTTCGTACCTAGTGTACTTTAATTTGTTCGTGTTTTTTCACTTTGATTATTTCAATCTATAACAAATTGAAATTCTGAGAACTATTAAGTAGGCGTTCTTCATTAGTAGTACCTACTTGAATTTTTAACCGACTTCAATAAAAGGAGGAGGTTCTCAATTCGACGCGGTTTTTTTTAATGTACGAGTATGTCGGTGCATATCTCCGTGGTTTCTGAACTGATTTGAAATTTTCGGGCGGGTATAACAAGGATAAGCCAAGTTAACGCATCAGGCTCGCCCGACTTCGACATAGTGTGTAGAAATCAAAATTATTTATTACTTTACAGTGGAAAGAATTTTTATTTTCAACTTTTTTCATTATCTATTCTATCTTGTAGTTTAACGGTTGACATTTTCTAAATCCAATTCCGGTTAAATACGGATGGTTAAACAGCATTTTTGTTCGGACAAACCTATTTAAAGAAATTACCTCAAAGGTATTCAATTTATTTTATGAGGGTAATTATTTACTGTTAGCTTTTTTTAAAAACCTGTCTTAAATACCTCATTTTTATTTTATATAACCTATTCAAAGAGATGAAATGGTCCTTGGCCATACTAATATTATTAATGCGAAAGTCTGTCTTTTAATCTGTCTGCCACGCTTTTTCGGCTCATCTTAACATCCGGTTTTACATACATACAGAAAAGGCTTCTTTTATTCTGGAAAACCATTATCTTGCTTACAGTACGTCTTGCTCTCACGTCGATCAATCGTATTTGAAATGTAAAAACTCAGAGTAAGCGTACTGTATGTAATATAGAATACTAATACCTATTGTGTTAGCGCCGCTCGAAGACTACAGATGGCGCTGTACCTGTGAGGCGGCAAAGCAGTCGTTACGCTTGGTTTCCGCCAATCAGAGAAGTTTCCGCTTATGTGGCAGCTATGTTTAATGTCGTGACGTCATAATATTCTAGAATATTACATTATAACAACCTCAGTGTTCTCTAACCATTCGATACTCAGATTTGCCTCGAGTAGCAAGTGTTCTAGAAATTAGACCTATCTATACCTTGGTTGCGAGTGGTTATGGATCTAGTTGTTGTTATATTGTTACATTGCAATTAATTTAATATATCTAACATGTTCTTATGTTTCTTCCTAAATAAATGGCCGGGTCTGTGTTTTGTATATCGTTAGTTTGCATCTTAAAAACCCTACCCTCATACGCAAGTAGGTCTGCTAATGATTGGTAAACAAGTTAAAAGCAGAATGTTACCTTTGCCTTTGCCTCGTATAGGGTTGTTTACGCGACTAGCCCTTAGCCCGCGACCCCGACCCTCTCTGGCGGGTCAAGAGCGCTTCACTAACGAGCTAAAGCGGTACCGGCTGGAGCTTGCGAGTCTCGCGCAAAACTATATCAACAGGCTTTAAATGTCTTGAGGCTACACTTCGTAGCTTACTCGCTTTTCCATATACCACTACAGCCTATTTACGTCCCACTGCTGGGCACAGGCCTCCACTCCCATAGGAGAGAGGGATTTAGAGCTTAGACCCACCACGCTGCTCCAATGCGGGTTGGCGGGCTTTAACGACTATTATCATGTTAGTGATAATAACCGGGACCGACGGCATAACGTGCTCTCCGAGGCACGGGGTTGAAACTGGGTTGGCACTGAGAATTTCTGAATTGAAAAACCTAATACCAATTTTTTCCCCGACCGGGAATCGAACCCAGGACCTCGTGATCCGCAGTCGACTATGCTAACCGCTAGACCAACGAGGCAGTAACATATACAAACTTCCATAATTACACTGATCGATCTATTTTAATACTGTATGATGCCCGTGACTTCGGACGCGTGGATTATTATTTTTTGATTCCCGAGGGAACTCCTTAATTTTCCGAGATACAAAAGAGCCAATGTTCTCCGGGATGTAACCTAGCCCTACATCAAATTTCATCAAAATCGGTTGAAATGATGAGCATTTAAAGCGAAACAGATAGACAGACAGACACACTTTCACTTAGGTATCAATCAAATTCAAATCTATACTTAATATTATAAATGTGAAATTTTGGATGTATGGATGGATGTTTGTTACTCGATCACGCTCCAATGGCTGAACGGATCTGGATGAAATTTGCATTAAGGCCCGCATTAAGGACTAAAGTTGAAAAAAAATATAATATAATAATCATCTAGAAAATGATGAGTAGATTCCAAAAATATATAACACTATAGTTCAATATCCATGATTCACAAAAAAATATAATTTAATAAAAATGTGAATAAGATTCCAAAGGCAATTCAATACGGGCTACGGCAGAGCAGTCGTATTTTTTAATAATTTTAATTATATTCACTTGTTGCTTAAAAACCCACAGTTCCGAAAAGTAAGATTTGCGTGCCGAGATTCGAAGCCCCATCCCTCCGGACGGAAGCAGATATATTTTACCACAAGGCTATCGCCGCTATTTTAAGAGGGTGCGGCGGGGCGCGGCAACTGTAGATTATAATAGCAGAAAAGCACGCGTCCCTGATTTTTCAGTCGTGGTAGTCCGTGAAAAGAATTTCGCGCACGTTGTCCCTGGCTTAAAGGTCACTAGTTTCTGTAAAAACAAACTGCGCACAGTATTTTGAGACTACACGATTCTCGCGATTTCGTCCGCGTGGACTAAGATTTTTCGATTCCCGCGGGAACTCCTTAATTTTCCGGGATAAAAAGTAGCCTATGTCCTTCTCCGGGATATAACCTATCCCTGTACCAAATTTCATTTATATCAGTTGAAAAGGTGGGCCGTGAAAGCGTAGCGGACAGGCAGACGGACAGATATAAATATATATAAATCACATGTCACGTTGTTTGTCCGCGATGGACTCCTAAACTACTTAACCGATTTTAAATTATATTTGCACACCGTGTGCAGTTTGATCCAACTTGAAAGATAGGATAGCTTACATCTTAATTTATAGCCGCAATATTATTTTATGTCGGATTTGCAATGTAAGACGGAGAAAAAACGGTCGAACGAAAACGTTTCTTACGAAAAGCTCATTCCACGCGGACGAAGTCGCGGGAAACAGCTACTAATATTATAAGTATGGATTCTCTAAAAGTTTGCCGATCTAAGAGCGTATGCATACGACGTATTTTCTACGCCATACAAATGCAATTCTCGCAAACCATACGTAAATATGTACTCGTAGTTCTTCATAATGTTCTCAAAACATAATTTTTAGACTACAATAAGTGTACCTACAGTGTACCTATATTGAATAAATGACTTGAATCTTGAATCTTGAATCTAAAGTCAGCTAATAGAGATTGTAGCAATGATTGGTGTAGCTTTGACGACCTCCGTGGCGCAGTGTTGAGCGCTGTTGTCTTAACGTGCGGAGGTCCCGGGTTCGATCCCCGGCAGGGTCAATTTGGGAATTTATAATTTCTGAATTTTCCCTGGTCTGGCCTGGTGGGAGGCTTCGGCTGTGGCTAGTTACCACCCTACCGGCAAAGACGTGCCGCCAAGCGATTTAGCGTTCCGGTACGATGGTGTGTAGAAACCGAAGGGGTATGGGTTTAATATAACTGCCATGCCCCTAACAGGTTAGCCCGCTACCATCTTAGACTGCATCATCACTTACCATCAGGTGAGATCGCAGTCAAGGGCTAGCTTGTAGTGGATTAAAAAAAAGCTTTTCCCTAATATTCCTACTTTTACGGTTTTTCCGTAACGATTAGTGATAAGGCGTTTTAATATTGACCGATACTATCGTCGCCGATATAGACTCACCGATATCGGGGTAGCCCGCCAACCCGCATTGGAGCAGCGTGGTGAGTCTAAGCTCTAATTCCCGCTCTCCTATGAGAGTGCAGGCCTGTGCCCAGCAGTGGGACGTTAATGGGCTTTAGTGGTGGATATCGGGGTACTGAAATATATGGAGTTACGAGTACCTATGACGGCTTACGATATATCGGGTATATCGTGTCGGCACGTGAAAAACGGCCTGAGTAGTTGTCAGCAGGACATAACAAATGTCGTGTGACGTCACACAATACGATACTAATGCTTGGATAGGCAAAGTAAAACACATCCATCAAGTTGTTTGCCTCCCGAGTACCTACAGCCTTCCCACAAGGACGCGCTTAGGACGTGGCGTCATCGTTTACATAAATGTACTCGCGTGTTTACACGAAACCATACGATGGGGATTTAGTATTAATGGATTAAATTATCTCCTCCTCCTTAAGCCCTTACTAACATACATGAGAAATATGCAATATATGCATACACAAATATATAAGAAAGGAAATTAATATTTTATACTTAATTAAACTTTTAAACTGTCTTGTAGGCTTCTGAATGCGAAGCCGAAGTAGGTCGCAGTCTGTTTCGTTCGGCAACTGCTGCACCAATCTCGATGTAATTTGGAGAAAAGTTAGCTTGTATCCTGGAAAGGATAATATGTTTATTCCGCAAATTGTACCTACTCATGTTCTAGACTAAAGGAATGTACAACAATTTGTTAGTGAGTGGGGGAGTACTACAGTTCGTGCGCGAGTTGAATGCAGAATAAAATATGTATGTGTGACCATACATTTACTCTGCATTCAACTCGCGCGCGAACTGTAGTTTACTTATTTTGTGAAATGACAAGTACAATTGCACAGAAAATGGAGTTCAGATTTCAGAGAAAGGAATCAACTTTGCCCTCGCAAAAGTTTAATACGTTTCTGAGAACGACCAGCGCTTGAGGCGCTTGTGCGATAAGATGAAAGCCACAGATTAAAACAGAGGTGGAGGGAGCCCTCTGTTGCGGCAGCCCCAGCTGTGGGACCTATTCTGTTTAATTTCATTTATTAAAATCGTTTGACTGTTTAGTTAAAGATCTTGAAGTAGGAATAATTTTACATAGTAGGCACTGTGTCCCTGTGGGGACATATTATTTAGTGGAATTTCACGTTTGATTCAATATAACTTCCAAAAGGCTTAGAATATCATATCGTCACCAGACGCCAATCTGCAGCTATTTTTTTTTTTATCCACTACAAGTTATCCCTTGACTGCGATCTCACCTGATGGTAAGTGATGATGCAGTCTAAGATGGTAGCGGGCTAACCTGTTAGGGGCATGGCAGTTATATTAAACCCATACCCCTTCGGTTTCTACACGGCATCGTACCGGAACGCTAGATCGCTTGGCGGCACGTCTTTGCCGGTAGGGTGGTAACTAGCCACGGCCGAAACCTCTCACCAGGCAAACTCGCGTGCGAGCTGTAGTTAATGTGGAATGTTATAAGTTGCAACTTGCAAATCAGTGTCGCTCGCAAGCCTCAGCAAGTTGTTATATTGCGGGCAGCATGCCATCACTCAGCATTGGTTTACTGCTAATAGAGACGGCCAGTCACGGCCACTTGTTTAGGCATACTACAGACTAACGACTTGAGCTCTTTTCTTCAGCGCAATTTTTTTAATCGAAATATATAAAAAGAAAACAACTGAATGACTGACAGACTGACAGACTGACTTATCTATCAATGCACAGCTCAAACCGATCGACGATTTGAGCTGAAATATGGCATGCTGATAGCTATTATGGTTTGTGACGTAGATATCCGCTAAGAGAGGATTTTTGTAAATTCAACCCCTAAGGGGGTAAATTAGAGGTTTGAAATTTGTGTAGTCCACGCGGATGAAGTTGCGGGTAAACGCTAATTATCATATTGATACAATTGCGATTTATGTGGTTAGCTGATATAATGTTGTGATTGGACATTGGCTGTATTCTAGTTGCGACTGTACATTTCGGCCGATAGTGAAAGAGTTTCAATAACTTGTACTAGCTCTTTTTAAAAGAAAAAAAAACTTTGTTTCTTAATAGCCGATCTATTTTAAACAACTTTTAAAATACTGATGATCGAACCGGTATTTACCTACTATAAACGGATTATATTATGATTACACATAGGTACGTGCATGACCTTAGGTCTGTTGTTAACTAGAAAGCACTGGCTTTTGCTTCAAGTTTTACGTCTTGTGGGACGAGTGACGGAGTGAGTGATATGTACTCGTTCGCACCAATAGGAAGATCTTCCTCTGGGCTGGTGTTGTGCCCGGGGACCTTTCTGGTCCGACCGTTGTCAGGCCTGTGTCACTCTTGGTACTTGCGCGACGAAAATACCGACGATCGCGCTCATTCCCGGAATGCTTACGCAGTCGGGGCTGGCGCGTTATAAGCGAGCGACGTGCTAGTGAATTTAACGCTGTTTTCGTAAATAGTTTTTTGAAAATATTTGTTTAATAGTTTAAGTTAAGTGTTTAGCATATTAATTATTTAATTTATTAAAAAAAATATAAGACATTATATTAAAGTCAAACAGCTATAAATATTAAAATAAATAATTAAAAGATATACCTACTGTATTTTTTTACTCTTTGTTTAACGCGCGGCGATAATGTTTAATTTAGCTTGCTTGCGTGTTTTATCTATTTAATAATCATTATTTAGGCTATTAAAGCTAGCAAGCAAGTCAGCAAGTAGTCAATACAATAATAAGTAGTCAATAGTACTTCTATCAAGGAACAGGTACAATTCATGTCAAACTTAAATGAGCCTCTTTTCAAGTATTTTTTTTGAATCGAGGCACGAGCTGTAGGTAGTACAAACGAGTCGCAGGGAATACGCTCGCCCTAGTTAGGCCCTTACTCCCTAATTCTTATTACACCTTGCCGATTTAGAGTAAGGGCACGGAATATATATTTATATATTTCCGTGATCGAAGTGTACCTACCTCTCCGAGCGAAATATTATGTTTCGCCGCACTGCTTCGCCGCGACGAATGACCTTGCAAGTTGCGTGCGTAGTGAAGAACTCACTGTGTAGCGACACACAGTAAACACAGTCGATCATAGTCAGAGTAGGTACCTTACTTACCAATTCGAAAAACCTACTGTATTGTTGTACTGTTTGCTGACAGCCCTAGACAAGCTCGCAATGTCGTCCGTGACGTAGGAAAGGGAAAAGATGCAAAGCAATACGGACACTCGCGCGCGGCGATAAAGTTTAATTTAGCTTGCGTGCGTGATTTATCTTTTTAATAATAATTATGTAGGCTATTAAAACGTCGGCAAGTAGTCAACGTCAAAGGAGTGAGACTTCTGTACGTTAGTACTATTATATTATTCTGTGCCGTTGTAAGTTGAAACGGTCTATATATAGCGCTATTCTCAGAAAACTTCGATAGCGTGATTCAGGCTTGTATGTAACATATAAGTTTTCAGTCGATTATCTATCCTGTGATGTAGATACAATTAGCGCCATCTAGTTTGCACTGTGGTAACCGCTACAGTCTTTTTAATCGTATGAATTAATCTATTCGTTTGAAGGCATCCTTGTGTAACTTTTATTACGTTGACAAAAATAAATGGTGAGACTAACATAATTATTGCTCGGTGGATGCAGTGAGCCAACTTGTTTCTTACTTAATTG
Source organism: Erebia aethiops (assembly GCA_923060345.2). NCBI lineage: Eukaryota > Metazoa > Arthropoda > Insecta > Lepidoptera > Nymphalidae > Erebia > Erebia aethiops. The sequence continues at coordinate 15,132,704 of OV281095.1, read as the reverse complement.
TGAGCTATGGTGATAACTTAGAGTGACATTTTTACATTACGAAGTTGCCCCAAGTCAAACACCATTTTTCAGCGTTAGGTTATATCTTATAATACCACAAAATCATATCATACTAATATTACAAACGCAAAAGTCAGTTTGTTTAATGGTTTGTCCTTCAATCACGCTCCGACGAAGCAACGGATCGACGTGATTTTTGGCATGGGTATAGTTGAGGACCTGGAGAGTGACATAGGCTATTTATTATCCCGGAAAATTGAGGAGTTCCCGCGGGAATCCAAAAAAACTTATTCCACGCGGACGAAGTCGCGGGCATCAGCTAGTGTAATATAATAGGGCTAATACCTCAACGAATTTTCGATCGCATTCATGAATTACAACTAAGTACACATTTAGATTTTCGTCCCCTCTCCCAAGGGAACCGTGCTGAATAAACAAACAAAACAGGATAAAAATGTCCTACCTCGTAGTATGAATTCAAATCATGCCAAGTTTCGTTTAAACTCATTCAGTAGTTACGACGTGTTGCACGGCCAAGATACGGACGGACAGACAGAAAGACAAAAATGAAAATAAAATATAGTTTTGGCTTCAGTATTATTTATATAGAGTGCCTTAAAAAAATATCTTAAAGTATACAAAATTGGACCTGTTACAGTTTTATAATAAGTATAGCTGATGCCCGCGACTTCGTCCGCGTGGATTGAAATTTTTTCGTCTATGTGTTATTCCAGACTATAATCTATCTCTTTGCCAAATTTCATCCAGATCCATTCAGCCGTTCTGGCGTGAAAGAGTAACAAATATTCATACATCCATACATACAAACTTTCGCGTTTATAATATTAGTAAGAAAGTAAGAATAAAGATAGATGGATATAGATAGATAAAATGATCCTGTTTCATTTTGTAAACTCGCAAAGACCTTTTCATATAAATTACTATTCGCCTGAGCAATTGACAAGGACATTATTCTTGCGGTCCGTGGTTCGGTTTGTACAGAAAACTGTATGAAATTGCGTTTTATTATTACGAAAGCTGCATCGCATGAAGTTTTATTTTCTCGATTACGACAGTGAGTCTGCCGAGCTAAGGACGATTAAATACGGACCGCCGCACGACGCAATTAAGGCGCTGTGAGTTCACGAGATGAAAAACACAGGCGCGCGGGGGTGAAATCGCAAAAAATGCATGAAATAATTTGTAAAAAAATAATATTTACTTTTCAATACAAATGAATCCGACAATGTGTTTGATTTAGAAATATGATTTTTTTCTTATATTTCTAGAGCTAATTATTGGTTTCAATAAGGAGAAAAATTGCTTTAAAAGGTAAATTAAGAGGTATGTTTAAAATAAATTTCAATGCAGAGATTTTTTTTAAATTGTGTTTTGAGATGCGTCAATGGCTGCTCAAAGATCTTGAAAACAGCACATTATTTTTACAAGCATACAATATGTCACCGTTTGATGGATACACTGCTTTTAAAAACCCCCTTTTACGCTACACAGCGCCTTAAAGCCTGGCGGATAAAAAGTCCGAGTTAGTCACATTTTTTTTTAAACTAGTTGATGCCTGTGGCTTCGTCAGAGTGATTTAGGTTTCTTTTAAATGCTCTAATTGCCGTGGGAACTCTTTAATATCTCTATCTCTCTTCTATATCTCTGTCTATTACAGACTATAATCTATCTCTTTACCAAATTTCATCCAGATCCTATCAGCCGTTCTGGCGTGTTTGAGTGATAAATATCCATACATTCATTAAAACTTTCGCATTTATAACATTAGTAAAGAAGTATATAGTATAACGACACCTATTGTTTGATAAAAGTAAAATTCTTGCAATATCGTTCGATAAGTCGTACCCAATATGTGGTCGTGCGGTGGTCAGTGGAAAAACGACCTTACGAGGGTCGTTACGCGAAGGTGACGAGTGTTTAGAATTGTCCCGTGATGTGGGTCTGTGTGACCTCCTTCACGGCGTTTCCTATGTTGAAATACTTGTTGAAAGAGAAATAATATTACTTGTTCATCTTAACACTTGTATAGCTTGGCAAAGCGTGCGTGTGGCAGAGGCGCCACTGTCTATCAAAAATTCATCTTTTTAGGTAAATATCATTTTAGGGTAAACACAGAGTTAATTCTGTTAGTTCCGAATTTCGCCGCACAGACAAGTTTGCGATGCTGTATGTTGTACAAGATAACAGTATTATTACGTATGAAAAATACAAAACCTGCTCGGAAGCACCACTATTGCATTTCTCACTAAAGTAAAGTCATATCAAAGTTAGTTTAATTTTTTCCGCAAAATGGTCTTTTGTAGTTTTCTTGACAAAAACTATATTATAAAATTTTCGCGGAGCCGCGGAAACGGATTTAGGCTATATTTAGAAAATCTGAAAATCTAGAGGTTTTCACGGAATTTCAAAAATACCTACCTTAAAGCTACCTTGTTTTCACTAACATGATAATAATCATTAAAGCCCGCCAACCCGCATTGGAAAAGTGCGGTGGGTCTAAGCTCTAATTCCTCTCTCCTATGAGACTGGAGGCCTGTCCCCAGCAGTGGGACGTTAGTAGGCTGTAGTGGTGATGGCGGTACCTTAAAGCCTACGGATAAAGTCACGCACTTCAAACAAATAAACAGAATGATCGGAAAAAAACATAAAAGTAGGCACGGGTATCATCTAGTTAATAGAGATGCAATTTGAGATAAGCTATAAACTGGCGTTCAATTCACTCGCGTACTTGTGCATTATGCATTGCAAGGAGTCCATAAAACACAAAGCACATCATTTATACTTAACGCTACATATAAACACAAAAGTGTACCTGTTACCTTTTTGAAGTGAAAACTTCTTTAGGCGCGTTGAGCACTTTTTGGTAAGGGGTAAAAATGTGGAAACGCGTGACCGACACCGTGACCGACACCTCGCGTTGTTACGAAGACAAAAGGTCTTAAATATAAATATAGCACATTCGTAATTCAACTTTAATGCCTTAGTTTTAAGGTTTATATTTTTAAAAATAAAATATTTTAATTTAAAAAAAAAAAAACATATTTGTTTTCACTTCTATCGTCTCTATGACTGCCAATTATTTTTTATCCACTACAAGTTAGCCCTTGACTGCGATCTCACCTGATGGTAAGCGATTCAGATGCAGTCTAAAATGGTAGCGGGCTGACCCTATAGAGGTAACTATATGCCGTGTAGAAACCAGTCGGTTTCTACACGGCATCTAAATAGCTTGGCGGCACGTCTTTTCTGGTAGGGTGGTAACTAGACACGGGTGAAGCCTCCCACCAGGCCAGACCAGAAATTTTAAATTCCCATATTGACTCTGCCGGGGATCTTAAAAAAGTACACAAACAAACACACAACCTCTTAGGGCAAACACATATACCGTCTCCGTTTCGTTACTTAATTAGATTTATATTACAACTTGAAACTTGTCTATGTGTATGTAGAATGTTTCTTGTTAGTCAAAAGACACAAGACAGTGACGAAGTGCAAATCACAGTCGGGGTTTTTGAAAAAAAATGAAATAGTCCATATAGAGAAGCAGAAATATAAGCCTCGCAGATACATTTTTCTTTCCGCTCTATTTCTTCAATAAAGCTTAAAAATAATAATACAAATACCGACTCGCTCAAAGCCGCGCGTCCACCGAAGCGTACAGATCCCACCCGCGGTAGGTAGATGCATTATTCACGAGATGAAAACACTGGGGATCCAAAATAAATATCTATAGAGGGTTAAACTGGTCTAGAAATTGTTCTAAACACGTGCTTACAACATTCACGTGTTGAATTCAAATTCTAGCACGGTAGTGTGCAAGTTTGTGTATGTGTGCGCGTGGGTGTGTTTGGTCAATATATTATGTGTATGTGTAGACCAACGTGTACTTCGTTGTTTGTATTTGTATGCATTGTACCTACTTAGTATTAATGTAGCCAAGGAAAAGGCCGAAGTTAAGTACAAGGGGTTCGAAGGCTGCCATACCTAATGACGGGGTGTAGTTTGGGGTTTTAATGAGACGAGCCCAACGGGCATCACGCAAGGGAGGCACCGATGCGTTCTTAAGAGGTCCCGGAGCGCCAATATGCGCTGAGAGTGACCACCAAGGGGGTTTAAGTAGGTGTAAATCCTACATAGCTCGACTTCTCCCCCCAGGTAGTTGGATACCTTATGAAGATTTTAAAAAAACAAAAAGGAGCCAAGGCCCGGGCGATCGCTAGTCGACTAGGCTACCCGTGCCTCGCTCACGTGGATAATTATACAGATAAAATTAAACAACAAAACGTTTAATCGTCTCAAACGAAATCACAATTAACTCACACCACCTGGTTTCTATTTACAAAGGGAGGCAAAAATACCATTTCTAATTTCCTCTCCACTCCAGTCACTCGACCGAACCGGATCCAGTTTCCTCGAGCCTTAATATGAGATCTAACATCTCACCAAAGCATCGTTCACAGAATTCGAGCGTCGAAAAATTTTGGTGTTTCAGTATTTAAGTTTTTAAGTTTGGTACAAACATTATCTTACTTCTTACTAATATAATTATAAATGCGAAAGTTTGGATGTATGGATGGATGTTTGTTACTCAATCACGCCCCAACAGCTGGACAGATCTAGATGAAATTTGGCACAGAGATAGATTATAGTCTGGAATAGCACATAGGCTACTTTTTATCCCGACAAATTAAAGAGCTCCCGCGGGAACCAAAAAACCTTAATCCACGCGGACGTAGTCGCGGGCATCAGCTAGTACTATCATAAAAGTGAAAGTTTGAATGGATTGATGTTTGTTACTCAATCACGCTAGAACGGCTGAACGGATCTGGGTGAAATTTGGCGCAGAGATAGATTATAGTCTGGAATAACATATATGCTACTTCTTATCCCGGAAAATTTAAGTTCCCACGGGAACCAAAATAACTTAATCTACGCGGGTATCAGGTAGTAAATAAATAAATAAAATGGATCTTAACTGGCATGTTTGGATTTTTGAGCGGAAACACACAATGAACAAAGAAATACTGTCTTGGGGACAAAATTTCCCGTAACTTTAGGTCCTGCTCTGTTTTGGTGCTTAGATTGAAAATCCAATCCTGTCGCGATAGTGTGTAGAAGAGTGACGCGGAACTTTGTCCGCCAGTTTTTTTGTCTAATCGTGTTTTCGCTCTTAAAGTTCGTCCATCAATCTACTAGTAGCGCTTCGAGCGAATATTTTTATTTAAAAAAATCAGAAGCTTTGCAACAATATTTTTACAGTCCATTTCAGTCGTGGCTTTCACTAGGTCGTTTTTGAGTATCGACGTTCGAATTCTATCATCGTTAGTGAGATTCGTAATCTTATACTAAGAATCTTGTTTCCTGCTCTTTTATTAAGATTAAACGGATTCTTTACACTTCTACTTTACACAGATTGTGAAGACGTATTTTTTTCCAAATTGATTTTTTTTTGCTTTGGACACTAAAGAGAAAATCAAATAGGTAATCTTTTGAGATGGATTAAATTGTCTGGCGCTTCAATTTCTCGTCAAAATATTATCATCTTTTAGGTATTAATGAAAGCCTGTCATTTTCAAGATATACCCGTGAACGTTGGGTTGGGAAATCTTGATGATTTTGGTTTAAATTGAAAAAATGCGTGTTTTACTATTTCTAGATATTCCAGCCCCTCACCGATTGCCGTGAGTCAGCTAATTAGAAGGAAGAATAATAGGTTATATAAATATACCTTGAGTTTTTTTTTAATTAGATATACCTATTGATATCGAAATTATAATATATCTTGGCTAAATAACTCATTAGTTATTTAGCCAGGATATATTACATGAATACTATAATATTCATGAAATGTAAGCAAAATGATATATCAAAGCGTTATCCTTACCTTCGTCCGCTACGTTTGTAGCGCGGCTACAAAGCTCGTAGCGCTCGTAGCATATCTACGCCGTAGCTTGTCGGAATTATTTATTTCCATTTAAATATTTTCAGTCTACATCGCATCGCCATGCACCATCGCGCTTCTGTAGGTAGATTTGTACTTTTAGGGTCCCATAGTAAACCAAGGAACCATTTGCTTACTCTGAGTTTTTACATTGCAAATTCGATTGATCGTATTGAACGTTCGATCTAATAGCGTCAAAATAAAATGGACCTAAAAGCTCTTGCTTTAAAGTCACTAATTCAGTAGGTATGTGAATAAATAAACGAAATGATGAAATGACCTCTAAACCAATGCATTTAAGGTTCATTTTACTTTAACGCTAATGTGATCGAACGCTCAATGTGATCAATCGAATTTGCAATGTAAAAACTCAGAGTTTAGCATACCATTATCATTACCAGTTGCGTCAAATATTTCTGTTGTCAAACTAATGTCAAAATTTTAAAAGTGCACAGTAGCCTAATAATTTTTACGCCACTACAAGTTAGCCCTTGACTGCAATCTCACCTGGTGGAAAGTGATGATGCAATCTAAGATGGTAGCGGGCTAACCTGTTGGGGGTATATTAATCCCATACCCCCAATCGGTTTCTACTCGACATCGTACCGGAACGTTAAATTGCTTGGCGGTACGTCTGCCGGGGATCGAACCCGGGACCTCCCACTTTTAAGACCACAGCGCTCACCACTGCGCCAGGGAGGTCGTCAAATTAGGCCCCTTATTACTCATTACTATTACATTATTGTATATATTTCTATGGGCCTAGTTGCCTGATGTAAATAAATAAATAAATAAAATAAATTACCGTATTATTTTACCAATTCCGTCGCGTTACAGTTAACTACTATTTTGTAACACCATGAGTTCAATGCTCAAGTAGTGGAGGTGCCGGTTTAACACTTACCTTAAGGTATTATACTGTGTGGAACAATTGTGTTAATACATGTGTTCTCTTTCTTTTATAGTTAGTAGTAACTACCTGTTAGTAGGTTCATGCCACAAAGCTTCGTGTTTTTGAATATTTAAACAAATTTTCTAAGAAATCTGATCTCTTTTGTGGAGCAGAGGTCTCGTAATGAGGTTTATTCTCCTCACAAAAAGGCTTTATGCCTGGTAATTGAATTCTTCTTTGAAGTGTGGAAATGCGTCTGTACCAACTACCAGTATATGAACGTAATGGGTAGGTGTGTACCTACTAATAAACTTATGAACGTTTTTTATTTTGTTTTTTATTGTGAGATAGGTTTGACGACAATCATGCTTAGTGCAAAGCAATGATGAGGTCTACGTTGGAACGCGCTTGCCTAGAAGATGCCTATTCACTCTTGCCTTGAAGGTACCTAAGTACCGCTAGTAGTAGTAGTACTCCACACCGGAGCAATGACACAGAGGCAATGGATCGCCGTGATTTTTTGCTAGGGTCTAGTTGAAGACCTGGAGTGTTGTCAATCTCTAGGTCGTCATTTATTACAGGCTTTTATTCCGGAAAATCAAAGAGAATCCCCCGGGATTATAAAAACCTAAAATAAAATTAATCTATGCGGGCGAAGTAGCGCGTCATCTAGTCTAGATATTGTGTTTTATAAATGCGAAAGTGTATCTGTCTGCCTGTCAGTCTGTCTGTCTACTACGTTGTTATAACCTATCTGTTCAATCGATTTCGACGAAATTCAGTACATCTCGGGGAAAGACACAGGCTATTTTTTCAAATAATTCCCACAGGTTTTCATTTTCAAAACATACGATTATAACACTTCCATAAATTTAAAACCCCTTGGACGAAGTCGCGTGCGCCATCTAGTTGATAATAAATTAGAACGTAAAGGATTTTGATATCTGAGAAGCCTTGATTAAACTGTGATCGTATCTGAGTTTAGCTTCGTATATGAGCTGAACGAACATATTTCCAAAGTAGACTTCATTTTCCATACCTTGAACTCGAGATTTTATCACTGATACGGTTTCTGAAGGAACGGCAGCCTTGTGAGGACGTAAAGCGGTCTGCATTCAACATATGGTAATGATATGGAGAAAATAGAAAACTCTATGCGGGAAATGTTCTCGACATCTGTAAACGTATTACGTCCCTTATAATCCTCATTGCTACTTTGAACTTTAACAGTTTTTGTAGTTACCTTTTGTGACGACCTCCCCGGCGCAGTGTTGAGCGCTGTTGTCTTAACGTGGGAGGTCCCGGGTTCGATTCCCGGCAGGATCAATTTGGGAATTTATAATTTCTGAATATTCTCTGGTCTGGACTGGCGGGAGACTTCGGCCGTGGCTAGTTATCACTCCACCGGTAAAGACGTACCGCAAAGCGATTTAGCGTTCCTGTACGATGCCGTGTAGAAACCGATTATTGGTATGGGTTTAATATAACTGCCATGCCACTAACAGGTTAGCCCGCTACCAACTTAGGCTGCATCTTTACTTACTATCAGGGAAGATAGTCAAGGGCTAACTTGCAGTGGATAAAAACATAAGTGTTTTCGTTCTAAGACTGTCGGGTATTACGAAATCTACGCGATTCGTAGCAAGGCTACGGCGTAGCGCTCGTAGCGTGGTAATTACTAGTGTGCAAGATTTAGCTACTACCTGTTAGGGGCAAGGCAGTTATATTAAACCCATACCCCTATTCGGTTTCTACACGGTATCGTACCGGAACGCTAAATCGCTTGGCGGTACGTCTTTGCCGGAAGGGTGGTAACTAGCCTCGGCCGAAGCCTCCCACAAGGCAATCACATTATATTCAACTTATTTGATTGTAGTTTAGCTTTGCAGTTGCAACTTGATCAGTCAGTCAACTCCATGACTCATGTATAACATTATGTAGGTATGTATAATAGTTCGACTAGTTCTAACTAGTGAAATTGTAATCGATAGTTTACAATTTCACTAGTTAGATTACAATCTTACGGTGACATATACGCATATAATTCGACAATTTTGCTTGTGGTTTCATAAATTAAAGATATGCTTTCATAGCGCTGTGTATAAATTTGTAATCATTGGAGGAGTCTTGTCACAAAATTAATATAATAAGACACTACATTAAATTCAGTGCCCTCATTACTATGTATTAATATAATATAATCTTCCCCAGAGCTTCAGAGACAGATCTTGTTTACATGTAAAGTGGCGCCGCTCGTCGATGAATTATTTATTTATTCATTCATTTCACATTTCTAGCCATTTACCTGAGTAAGTACATTGAGATGTCGTTTTACTGGAGCGTCCTGGACTATGTCCACTATGTCCTCAAACGCGCTCTAAAGCGTAAAGCAAAACCGAAAAACGTCTTCTTTGATGAGATTTCAAACTTAACTAACTTTATTTACTAGTGCAGAAAAATTATTATTATGTCCTCTTTGGGCAAAAAAGGAAGGTGGTGCGCGTCCAGAGTCTTGTTGAGACCAGACGGGCCTAATTGCGCTGCGCTTCTGCCGTGTTTTGTTGTCAACTGTGTGTCACAGAATACAGATTTCTCAAAGTCCAAGGGCTTAGTGCCATTGCTTAATGCAATATTATTTTAATATTGTTGACGCTCCAGTTTCAGAACTATAATCCTTATTTTAGGGATGTTAAGGTACGTCATAATATATGAAACTGTCATTTAAAAATAATATCACTGAAGACCTATATTTGGTAAAATGGAACTTGAACCTGAAATACGTTTTTTTTATATCGATTTACAAAGCTCTAGCTTCCAACCGATTTGATTTCGACCTTAAACGCGTAAATGCTAAATTTTTTCACACCGGTGGGCATACTCTGAGTTTTAACATTGCAAATTCGATTGATCATATTGAGCGTTCGATCACATTTGCGTTAAAGTAAAATGAACCTTAACTGCATTGGTTTAGAGCTCATTTCATCATTTCGTGTATTCACAGCCGCTGCAAACGCTCAATTTGTGACTTAATTCAAGAACTTTTGGGTCCATTTTACTTTGACGATAATGTGATCGAACGTTCAATACGATCAATCGAATTTGCAATGTAAAAACTCAGAGTAAGCACACATGAATAGATGCTCCGGTAGGATGACATCTCCCATGTTATTGAAATGTTAATGCATCTTCTTCCGAAGGGCAATTTTTATTGCATAAAGGAGCTTGGGATAAAAAGCCTTTTCTTCTTTTGTTAGTACATTAGTACCTACATTTATTGGGATTCATCAATTATTTAGACGAATTGGAAAGTACACGAGAACTGGTTTTAAAAGTTAAGCGAATTCAAAGTGTAAATTAATGTTAAAATATCCACTCAAAAATAATCTCTTTAGGTTGAGAAAGGATTTTTTAGATGGTGTATCCCTACCGGTCTCTTCCGATTTCCGGTACCTTGGTTCGCTCTTTCAAAACGACGGCAATATTGACCGAGATGTGAACAAAAGATTGAATGCGGGATGGATGAAATGGCGACAGGTCTCAGGTGTTATATGCGACCCACGAATGCCCTTTAAACTAAAAGGGAAAATATATAAGACAGTCGTTAGACCTGTAGCATGTTGGGCGGTGAAAGGGACGGATGAAAGAAAAGTACATGCGACCGAAATGCGAATGTTGAGATGGATGTGTGGTGTGACTAGAATGGATAAGATTAGGAATGAATATATAAGGGGAAGTCTGAAAGTAGCGCCAGTGACAGAAAAGATGAGGAGTAATAGGTTAGCATGGTATGGGCATGTAATGCGGAGGGAAGAAAGACATATTACGAGAAAAATGATAGATATGCATGGGGAAGGAAAAAAGAGTAGAGGGAGACCAAAGAAAAGATGGATGGATTTTGTGAAAGAGGATATGAGTATAAAAAGGGTGAATGAGAGGTTGACGGATAACAGAAGTGAGTGGAAGAAGAAAACATGTTGTGCCGACCCCACATAGCGTGGGAAAAGGAGAAGAAGAAGAAGAAGAAGAAGAAGAGGTTGAGAAAGGATTTTCTTAAATATATAAAAGGAAAAGGCGAACGATCTATCAACGCACAGCTTAAACTACTGGATGGATCGGACCGAAAGGCACACAGATATCAAATTGCGATTGTTAAGCAGCGTTGACCCAAGTCGGTAACTGGATGGGTGACCTAAGTTGGAGGTTCAAATTTGGCCTTTTCAATTTCGATCGATTTCGACGTAATTCGGTACAGATATAGATTGCATCCATATCTGTTTTCCCGAAAAATAAAGGTACCCTAGTTGATAGATACTTGGCAGGTAGCTCGGACGCTAATAGAATGAAGAAAATTGTGTCTACGTTCTACGTTATTACCTGTAGACCCTATAATTACTGCAGTAGGTACTATTTATGCGTATTTACTGCAGAAAAAAATGTAGCTCAGAAAAAGCCTCGCCAGTGTTTTTATTAAAATCCATTTCATAAATATTTAAGTCAATTTTCGTTAACACAATCAACTTAAATACAAAATGCTCATCGAGATTTCCCTGTGTCCATAAAAGTTGTAATATCCAGGGAAAAGACCCTCGCTAAATAACGGTGGAAGCGTCCCCTTTGTGGCGGCTGTCTAAAATGAAACCTAAATACCCTTTGTTGTTACCTGCCCCGGGAGTTACGTAAAAATAACGGAAATTCGCTTCCAAACGCTGTTTACATTATTGCATCAATTTTCCAGGTCAGCGATCTAGTCCAGCGCTGGAATTATGAGATCGTAGTTTTCTTTCCAGCAGCGTGGTTGTTTGACGTTCTGGTATGATGCCGTGCGGAAGCCGGTTAGGGGTACCGGGTATGGGCTTTATAAAACTGCATTACCCCTAACAGGTTAGCCCGCTATGAAAATATTTACAACTAGATGATGCCCGCGACTTCGTCCGCGTGGATTAAGATTTTATGATTCACGCGGGAACTCGTTATTTTCCGAAAAGCCTATGTCCGTCCTCGGGGTGCAACCTACCTCTGTACTAAATTTCATCAAATTCGGTTCAAAAGGTGGACCTGGAAAGCATAGCAGACAGACAGACACACTTTCGCATTTATATAATATTAGTATGGATCAAGTACTCCATAACTCCATGAAATCTAAACCGATTTTGGTAATTCTTTTTACTTTAAGAAGGCTTTACTGTCACATAAGTCTCATGTAAATTTCATGAAGATCTGGTGAATAGTTGGAAGATGGAAGGCGGAGCTCCTCAACTTGTAACAGCAAATCAATCGCGATCAAAGTCATCTAAAATATATATAAAAGTAAAAGGTGACTGGCTGACTGACTGATCTATCAACGCACAACTCAAACTTGAGCAATGGACGGATTTTATGTAGGCATCCACTAAGAAGGGATGTTTGCTATTTCAAACCCTAAGGACATTCAAACATGGAATTGAAATTTGAATGAAAATTGAACCTAACGTGAGCGTAGTCGCGGGCAAAAGCTAGTAGCTTAATAAAAAGTAGATTTTTGACGCGTTTGGCACCACATAAGGTAAACCCACCCATACAACCATAAGGCAAAGCAGTGTTGGCTGATCTTATAATAATCTAGACCGCGTCATATTCATTCCAGTAAACGACTGGCATGGACTTACTGGTTCAAACGACTGGACCAATGTAAAGTGGTCATATTAAAGGTCACCCTTTAAATCGGAGATTAACGCTGGGTTCCTTTACGTAACGTTAATCGTTGCCAGTAATAACGATGTCCGGTTTAATGAACAGGACTATTGTGTGACAAAAACAATTCATTTATTCGACCGGGCGTAACATGTGAACCGTATGGATTTAATCTAGAGTGCTCTATGAGCTTTTCCACTGGAGCGGAAATAAAGATTACTACTTACTTACTTGAACGAATTCGAAACGATCGAATACTTTTCACATTTATTTCAAGACTATTTGTTGCCCGCGTAATCGTCCGTTGTATACATTTTCCGGGATAAAAATTAACCTGCCTATGTTACATTCAGGCATTGATGTAGAATTTTTTTAGTTCAGGTCTTCAACTATACCCATGCAAAAAATTCTATCCGTTGCGCTGTTGCAGCTTGATTAAAGGACAAACCAATAATCCAATAAACCAACAAACTAGCACACTTTCGCATTTATAATATTACTATGATTTCATTGATGTAGAATTTTATGTACTTATGATTAGTATGAAGTATGATAGGGGGTTTTATTCTAGGGGTTAATTTAATAGAGTACTGACATGCATAATTTCAAGCCATTATCAATTTATAAAAGCCATTATAGTGAGCGCCTGCGTCATAAACAGAACCTACGATTCAAATTTCAAGTTTTAATCCTCAGCGACTAGATTGTAGAGAGATCAGTCAATTCGTCAACTAGATAGATTTCTTGTAATCCATAGCGGATTCAGTTACCGCAGCCGCAAGTTCGCAGCACTTGAGTTAGTTTAAACTCAGCAACTAAGCCAGCCGTTATTTGTCGGCGACACTTCATTAAAACTTGCCGCGCTGAATTCTCGCTCCACTCTCAGATTCCCTCGCATATTATCAGAAAATGTCGATCGGAATATTGTCTGACGCACTACAGTATCTTTCAGAATTTATACGGTATAGCGAACGCGAGCTTTTGCGTATCTCTGGTTCTAAGCACTATTGCAGTGCGGTGACTATAAAATGTAAGGAGAACGCGCCTTTTAACCCCGTCAATTTTAAATGATTGGTTGGTGTGGTGTGTGTGACTACGACGGATGTTCACTTATGATGCTCGTCATTAGAAGCGAAAATTCATCGTCGTTGTCGTCAATCGATTGAAATTTTGCTACACGTCGCCTGGTTCTTCTACGGATCTCCTCATTTCTGATTTGATCACGTAGACAATTTCCAAGCGTAGCTCCTCTCCATCGCTCTCTAAGTGACTGTAAGCGCTGAGCAAACGTTTGATCCGACAAAATTCTGACAGTTTGTGGCGTATACAAAATGAATGAGCAGGGTGTCATCAGATTTTTCTGACCGACATTTTCTGGTAGCATGCAGTAAGCGTCAATCTTGCTCCCTAAGACAAGCCTAATCTTTAACCCCGTCGAGCTGACAAACTTTGTTAAATATCCCTTTAAAACCTTTGACCTCCAGCAGTTCGGAATTATTTCAAGTCAAATCAACCGCATTTATTTCTTGCAATACGAAATATTTTAAGATTCGAAATGTATTTGTAAGTGAGTCTGGAATTTGTATAGGCATCGATCCACTGTACCTAAGCATAAAATAAACAGTTGACATTGTGCTATTACTGGAACATTCTATCCTGAACAAACCATTTTATTCAAAATTCTGGTTCCAACTATAACCATTCTATTCTTTTTATTACCCTTTTCTTACTAAGACTTTATTACTCGGGCGCTAAATAAGTTTGCCCGCGGCTTTATTTACAGATAAACTGCCTCCGCGACTTTCACACAATAATATTTGCACGTAAATAATGAGTAATGGCGCGATGGCCGATGACCATACCTGTCAAATTACCGCCTCTATTAAGGTTTGAAATGTATAATTGGAACGTGTGACCTATTTGTGGCGCATGGCATTCGATCAACGTCGAGCCAAGTGGTTAACTAAGGTAACTCTTAAACGAAGCTATGTGCTTCCTCGTTGCCGCTAGGTTATAGAAAAATTCCGGCTTCCGTTTTCCTCTCCGCTCATAATATTACCACCACCTCCCTCCTCCGACCTCCGTGGCGGTTTGTGTAGCGCTGTTGCCTTAACGTGCGGAGGTCCCGGGTTCGATCCCCGGCAGGGTGAATTTAGGAATTTATAATTTCTGAATTTTCTCTGGTCTGGTCTGGTGGGAGGCTTCGGCCGTGGCTAGTTACCACCCTACCGGCAAAGACGTGCCGCCAAGCGATTTAGCGTTCCGGTACGATGCCGTGTAGAAACCGAAGGGGTGTGGGTTTAATATAACTGCCATGCCCCTAACAGGTTAGCCCGCTACCATCTTAGACTGCATCATCACTTACCATCAGGTGTGATCGCAGTCAAGGGCTAGCTTGTAGTGGATTAAAAAAAAAAAAAAAAAAAAAACCACCACCACCACCACCACTACAGCCTATTAAAGTCCCACTGCTGGGCACGACCTCCACTCTCATAGGAGAGAGGGAATTAGAGCTTAGACCCACCACGCTGCTCCAATGCGGGTTGGCGGGCTTTAACGACTATTATCATGTTAGTGATAATAACCGGGACCGACGGCTTAACGTGCTCTCCGAGGCACGGGAGTGAAAACACCGCCAACTTCCAACTCCGGGCTGGCACTAAGAATTTCTGAATTGAAAAACCCAATACCAATTTTTTGCCCGACCGGGAATCGAACCCAGGACCTCGTGATCCGCAGTCGACTATGCTAATCGCTAGACCAACGAGGCTCATAATATTGGTGTCTTCAAATCAAGAGTGAACAGGCATCTTCTAGGCAAGCGCGCTCCACCTATGGTTGCATCACCCACTTGTCAGAAAGTCTGATTGGAGCCAAGCGCTAGTTAATTAATCTATATATATAAAAATGAAACCCGTTTTCCTTGGTCACGGCATCACGCGTGAATGGCTGGACCGATTTAACTAATTCTTTTTTTGTTGTATTTGTTATTATTAGGAGAAGGGTCTTACGGAAAAAAATATTAAGAAAATCTCTCAGAAATATTGAAAAATATACATTTAATTTTGCATACTAAGGCGGTACGAAGTTCGCCGGGTCAGCTAGTCTATATATATAAAAATGAAACCCGTTTTCCTTGGTCACGGCATCACGCGTGAATGGCTGGACCGATTTCACTAATTCTTTTTTTGTTGTATTTGTTATTATTAGGAGAAGGTTCTTACGATATATATAAAAATGAAACCCGTTTTCCTTGGTCACGGCATCACGCGTGAATGGCTGGACCGATTTAACTAATTCTTTTTTTGTTGTATTTGTTATTATTAGGAGAAGGGTCTTACGGAAAAAAATATTAAGAAAATCTCTCAGAAATATTGAAAAATATACATTTAATTTTGCATACTAAGGCGGTACGAAGTTCGCCGGGTCAGCTAGTCTATATATATAAAAATGAAACCCGTTTTCCTTGGTCACGGCATCACGCGTGAATGGCTGGACCGATTTCACTAATTCTTTTTTTGTTGTATTTGTTATTATTAGGAGAAGGTTCTTACGGAAAAAAATATTAAGAAAATCTCTCAGAAATATTGAAAAATATACATTTAATTTTGCATACTAAGGCGGTACGAAGTTCGCCGGGTCAGCTAGTAAATATATATTTTTTAAACTATAATATAAGCTTTTACTTTATAATTTACGTTTCTTTTGTCAAAAGTATGTAAGAAATTTGGATGCAGTTCGTAAAGACCCTAACTCTACTTTTTATCATAGAAGTATAATGTACTTAATCAAAATTCGACAATATTATATTTACAAAATGTTCAGACTCGCCCGAAATATTTGCAATTCAAATGATTGTAATGTATAGTAATGAGTAAAATAACATTGATTTAAAATAATGACAGCAAATGAATATTTAGCGTTAATAATAATTATCAAAATTCATAACAATTTGACTATTTATTGATATTTTGGGATTTAAATAATGATTTATGGAATAGTGGAATCTTATTATTTGCCACAAAATTCGCTGTTAAACCATTTAGCGGTACGTCTTTGTCGGTACCTATAGCCACGACCGAAGCCTCCCAGACCGCGATTTATTGTTCCGGTACGATCTTAAATATAACTGCCATACCCCTAACAGTTTTGCCCACCTCAGATTGCATAATTACTTTGCACCAGGTGAGATCACAGTCAAGGGCTAACTTGTAGAGGAATAATTGTATGTAAATGTATTTTAAGCCTTATTGCCTGATATAAATGAATTTAAAAAACCGGGCAAGTGCGAGTCGGACTCGCGCACGAAGGGTTCCGTACAATTATTAATAAATAATTACCTTTGTTAATGAACCGCAAGACTAACTTTGTTTGTAGAGGTTTATTGTTAATATAAAAAAAAAACTATGCTAGTTAGAGCATTGGCTATAGTTTTCCTGTAAAATGTACGTAAATTCCTACTGACCATAATTATTTTAAATTTTTCGATTGGTAAACTCCGGAGATAAGGGGCGGGAACGGTATTTTTTTAGACATTTTCCCCGATAAATCAAAAACTATCATAACTAAAAATAATTATAAATCTGTTTTAGAATGTACAAAGTAAACCCTTTCATATGATACCCCACACAGTACTGTTATCTCACTTTTAAATTTCAACCCTCCGATTTTCCCCCCTTTTTAAATAAGAACAAAAATAATTTCCAATTTTTTTTAATTCCAGTGTCTTTGGGCCACTAATATACACAACTATTCCAAATTTCATGTCGATAGCTTCGGTAGTTACTGAAATAATCGAGTGTGACGGACGGACAGACAGACGGAGAAAGTCGCACCATAAGGGTTCCATTTTACCATTTTGGTACGGAACCCGATAAACGAGAACCAGAGTGGGCGAGTCTGACTCGCACCTGGTTGTATTTAATTTGGTCGGAGCAATAAAGTACACGTGCAAGCCGTGAAGTACCTACCTACACCTTGAAAAGTCGCAGTACATTTCCCGCTCGAGCGAGCTTGAGCGAATTAAGAAAAGTTGTTAATGCTCCGTTCCTTTGATTGCCTCGTGCTTTCCGCTGTGCGATTACGTACCTATATAAATATATCTAGCGTTTGTATCTAACTAACCCGTTGTCCTAAAAAATTCTAAACGTTTGCATCTAATAAACTCGTAGCTGTAGCTGCCCCTAAAAAGGTAGCTGACCCTAGGTGGCCTACGTTGTCGCGTAGATAAGTTTGTCCTTTTCTAGAGAGTCGTATCGCGTCGTGTCGTGTCGCATTCGTCGGTCATGATTGAGTATGCCTCGGAAAGTATGTTAAGGTGTGTCTAAACATACGCGTGGCATGTGCGCGGCGGCAACACGCGGCGTTTGCACTTTTCATGACACAATTTTGCCACGCACGAATGTAATATGCGCGCCAGACGTCTAATAACAGCGATATTCGGCGCGCGGCAGCCGCGCACGTTTGCCGCGCGAAGTTTTCACACACCTTTAAGATTTGTTTGCTGCTGATGAATCAATTCTTAAAGAACTTTCTTTTTTAATTCCACTACAAGTTAGCCCTTGATTGCGATCATGCCTGACGGTAAGTGATGATGCAGTCTAAGATGGTAGCGGGCTTACCTGTTAGGGGCATAACAGTTATATTAAACCCATACCCCTAGTCGGTTTCTGCACGGCATATTACCGGAACGCTAAATCGTTTGGCGATACGTCTTTGCCGGGTGTAGGGTGCTTCGTAGGGTTGTAACTAGCCACGGCCGAAGCCTCTCACCAAGCAAACTCTTGTAACAAATCCGGTGGGCTCCCAGATCCATTATATACCCATATATTTTTCTGTTTGGAATTCTTTGTCGCATAGGTACAGCACTCGGTGCTTTCAGGTTTAAAATATTACAGTCATGTACGACTTACGTGTACGCTTTCAACTTCGTAGTACGTAACCTTCTCTGAAGTTAATGTGTTAGCAAACTTATGTCAGGTCATTACATTTTGCCCGCATCTGAGTAAACAAGTTTCGCATCACACAGCGGAGTTTGGACGTGCCCTGGTTGCGTCACCTTTAACTTTGACACGTTTAAAGCTTAGACTCTACTAGCGACGTGTCGAGCGATTATTAGTCCGCTGCTCTGTTTATGTGTACAAAATATTTTAGAAAATAGTTCTTTATGAGAGAGGATAGCGGGAATGGGGTGGAAAAATCATACGTGACAAAACAGCGTTAAACTCTGTCTCTCTTCCTCTAGTATAGATAGGAAAGAGACAGAGTACCTGTATGAGTTATTTTAGTTAGTATTGAATATTTTGAAAACCTCCAAGTAGGTCTTAGTAGCTCCGTCGGTTGAAGTTTGACTGTTCGGCGTAGAATTTCGAAAGATGTCGCAGGTTCGAATACCTCTGTAGCCATCTGTAGCGATCTCCCATAGCGAATAGCAAAAGTATAGCTATGTTCGTCCAACGACACCACACGGCTTGCTTAAGGAGACATTGGACTTAGTCTACGGTGATTTGGGTTTTAAACATTCCTGGTGAACTCAACAGCTAGACATATCATAAAAGTATCGAAATAAAATGTCTCCAGTGAAGTCTCGAGCTAACACGTAACTATAACTTCTTAATTTCTTAGCCTTCACATTTCACCCTGAAAGTCTAGAAGTGTTTGAAGGCTGTTCGGTAAATATAAAATGCATAAACATAATGACTGTTAGGTTCTGTTTTTTTATTTTCGTCTTTATATCACGTTTGTAAGAAAATGCGCCAAACCGACTAAATAACAAAGATAGACGGAATAAAATGTATCATATCACCTGTCACACACATGTCACTACCTTACCCGCTAGACTGTTGTCCATATAATTTTTAAGATTCACTGGAACTGAAGTGCCCGCCCGCCAACCCGCCAGCCAATTGGAGCAGCGTGGTGGGTCTAAGCTCTAACTCCCTCTCTCCTATGAGAGTGGAGGCCTGTGCCCAGCAGTGGGACGTTAATGGGCGGTGTGGTGGTGGAACTGAAGTGAGCAACTGCCGAGTTTCAGCCTTTGACACTGTTTTCTTAGTTTCATTGTAAGATTGTGACATGTGAGAAGGTGCTGTGTGTTATGTGCTTCTTCTCAGACCAGTGCGCGTTTTTACCTTC
Organism: Erebia aethiops; assembly: GCA_923060345.2. Taxonomy (NCBI): domain Eukaryota; kingdom Metazoa; phylum Arthropoda; class Insecta; order Lepidoptera; family Nymphalidae; genus Erebia; species Erebia aethiops. Next base: position 15,113,046 of record OV281095.1, on the reverse strand, counting down.
AGTTTTAAGTTGAGATAAATAATACTAATAATACTTGTGTACATTTATGATTGGTTGAATATTATTTTAACGAAATAAGTACCTAAACACGTTTTCAAAATCATTTGCGCCCACATTCGATAGGTTTTGATTACAAGCAGTAGATGCATGTAGATAGCCATTATTACAAAGGATTATATTTCACATTATTCAATAATTAATTAGTTAGTTGCATTAATTACACATAAATCCAAAATCAATTATAACCCTTCACTAAGCTATTACGTTAATTGTTACGCAATTAATTTTAATACATAATTAAAACCGTAATGAGGGGCATTTAATGCATTCATTGAAAGGGTGGGGGAAGTGAAATTACATAAATAGCTAAACATCAGCGAATTTGTATCATTAATTATTTTGCTATCCAACGATATGGATCTCCATCTGCACTTGTCAGTCGCTTTCCGTGCTTTGGATCGTAAATGGGGCACCCCTGTGGATTTGGACGTATTCGATGCGTCATTAGATTCAACACCCTGTAAACCCGCTGTGATAGACGTTGACAAGTCAACTTTCTGCCCTGATGAGTTTTTGAAAACTATTAGAAGAGTACCGAAGAGACGTTCCATGGAAAACAGAAAGTTTTTGAAAAATAAAGCAGCTTCAATTTCGAATATGGAGACTTCTGAACAATTGGAAATGTCATTCGAGGCAATAAATTATGTAACAGCTAACAGTGAAGATACATCTCAATTTTCTTTTGATGTAACGACGACTAATATTAGAAGAAGACAGGAGACAAGTCATGTTGATAACAAAAGGAGTCGAACAGAGAGGGCTGATTCCTTTTCTAATATCTCCATATCAAGAATACCTTCCAAAAGTGATTTAGATTATATGAGTAGCGCGGAATCTACAAGGACGAATAGCCCATGCAGCAGTGGGTATGGGGGCTCTTGTGATAACTTGGACTCTTTATCTGAAGAAGCGTCTACTCCAGTTGGACAGTTGAATGTAATAGCTCTAGAAGATTGTACTGATGTACAAAAGAAATGGAGTGTTCCGAAAATCTTGAAGCAAATTAAGAATCGAACTGCCACGTTTGTGAAAAGAAAATTTTAGAAGAATTAATTAGAAAAGATCGAAGGTTGAAAACCAGTACCTACCAGCCTGTTTTATATTAAGATTAGTGTAGATGCTATTATTTAATTATTTATTATTTTATTTATTTCTAAAATATTATGTTTGCTTAGCTTACAATAAAAAACGTTGTTAACTTAACTTGCATTTTTCTCCTACCCCTTTCACTTTAGCCTCATCTTTACATCTTTAAACCTGACGTTTCGAAAAGCTTAAATCGAGTTTTTAGTTAGAGGTTGCTAAGGTTTTCGAATCGTCAAGTCAATTTGTCGGTAATGGTTTTACTATAGATTTTTCGACTAAGTAATTACTTACTCTTTAAAAATTACCAACTTATTTTTATTTCAATAGTCACTATTTAAAAGATCGCTGTCAATAATAATTGATAGGAATTTAGGTAAGAATAGTACCTGATAAAGGTACAACTGAAAATTAAGATTTACTAACGTGTTTAGGACTTAGGTTGTATTATTTTTGGATTTGGATATTCTATTACCCGGGGAATGCACTGTAATTGTTTCCAAACGATACAAGGAGCTCAGCTAGTCGTTCGTAATTCATTCCATCCATAGGTATAACCACGGGTATAACAGATGTCGAAGTGTGTCTGTCTGGCTGTTACTTTGCACGGCCCATCCGTTTAACTGATTTGACGACATGAGCTTGCATCCCGAAGGGATGGCAAATTGAATGACCATGGACTCGGCTAGACTTTTTTCCCTAGATAATCAAAGAGTTCCCGAAGGATTCCCGAGGTATCCACACGGACAAAGTGCGGGTATCATCTTAGTAATTAATGAATTAGGTATTTGTTCTAATGAAGTGGAGCGTGTTAAGTCACACGAGTGATGGATCGACGATGTGATTGTATCTACTTGTCACACTATATAACCACAGCGTAAGCATTATATTCAGTGTGTCGACGCCCATACAAATGACAGACCCGGCTACCGTGACAGTTGCAGCGCCTAGAGGTACGGTTATATCTTTCAATTGAGAGAACTATAGGGGTAGGCGCCTGCATACTAAGCTTTGACGAATTGACCACGGGACGAGTGATATCGGCCATATTCGCCTCCCCTCTAGCAGCGAACTGGGCAATTTCGCCATTAATTATGACATTGTGTTGTCACAGTGATCGATTGTGTCAATAATTGGACAGAAAGATGACAAGGCACTCTCCCTTCGCCCCGCAAAAGTTAGCCGAACGTGATTTCATACATTTTTCTTACGTTTCGTATCCCATGTTTATTTCATCCAAGCTAATTTCACATTAGATTGAAAGCATTTTGTATTGAAAACTATCCCAGTTTTCTCCGTTGCGTCGTGTTCATGTCACCCAGCAGCGTTGCTCTGTCTCCTCCATCGAACGACTGGTAGGAAAGATAATTTCCTTAGACTGTGATATAACGTTCACGCAAGTCATTGATTCGGGTCTATTAGCGACCTTAGCTATTGCCTTTTCATGTTTTGCTAATGAGGGAGGTGCTACTATTATGGTGTTGATTGAACAGATGAATGATAACATTCAGAGTTTCTCTCACATCCATACAAATGTTATAGGTATGTTTAAACGTGATGGCTTGGGTCGGTGGAGACAATTTCACTAGATGATGCCCGCGACTTCGTCCGCGTGGATTACGGGTTTTTGATTCCCGCGGGAACTCTTTAGTGTAAGCCTATGTCCTATGCCTATTTGGCACAGAGATAGATTATACCCTGGCACTGGGATTATAGCACAAAGGCTACTTTTTATCCCGGAAAATTAAGGAGTTCCCGCGGGAACCAAAAAACATTAATCCACGCGGACGGAGTCGTGGGCATCAGCTAGTATTATAATATATGCGAAAATAGTAGTAGTAGTAGTAGTAGTAGTATATAGTATGGATTATTGTTGACTTTCGTGTTTTAAAATTATAGACCTTATTTTAGGAACGTCAAGGTACGTGACATCAAACTGTCATTTTGAGTAATATTGCTTAAGTATTGCTTTAACCGTTGGCAGTGTGAACCCTGGACAAGACTGACAAAACATCCTTCGCATCGGTGAGGCAACGCGCACACTGTAGCCCAATTATGTAAAACCTGTATCAATCATTGTTACAGTCTCGATTGTTGTGATTGGCTGTATTTATGGTATTCGATACCATAAATTATCCGTATCGTATTATATTATGTATCGTAATGATCCGTATCGTATGTCCGTCCGTAGCTTCGTATCAAATCAAATCAAATGTTTTTTTATTCAAATAAACTTTTACAAGTACTTTTGAATCGTCAAGTGAATCTACCACTGGTTCGGAATGCCATCCCTACCGAGAAGAACCAGCAAGAAACTTGGTGGTTGCTCTTTTTAAATAATTCATTTACAATTATTATATCAACGTGTACATAAGTAACCGCTGTCCCCAGCATTGCTGGAGCGATCAAATCCATGCTCCTCTATCATTTACATAATCTTCAACAGTATAATAAGCTTTTTTCAGGAGCATACTTTTAATGGATTTCTTAAATTTGTATCTCTCTCTTCGGACGTTCCTTCATTGCTGAAGATCGTGGTCCTACCCTCGAACGGATCATTCGCTTCCATTGGCCTCTGTTGGTAGCCATTCTCAATAAAGTATGAAATTTCGACGTGTTAAGACTCCCTCAGCTGGTCAGACCACCTAGTTGGTGAGCGGCCTCTCGCTCTTTTGCCCTCAGTGTTGCCCGTGACAATCAGCTTCTCGAGACTGCTGTCCCCACGTCGTCGTATAGGTATGCATATTGTAACAATTTAGCTTCGTATAGGTATGCATATTGTAACAAGTTTTGAGCAAAGCCAGTTATGCGCTGAACAATGGAGGCTAAAGTCCTATTAGCGTCCATCTCCTGTAGTTCAGACACTTGGTACTTGACACTAGTTGGCCACTATAACGAACACATTGACATTTCACATGAGAGAGCTGACAAATTGGCTTTGCAAGCCGGTATAGTCTATACAATAAAACTAGTATATATAGTGACCCGCTTCGGATACGGTACAGTGGAAAATTTAGGTTGAAAATCGGCGAGTGGATGTAAATTTTGAAAACTCTGTACCCCAAAACGCGCACATGCTATACTGGTAACCGGAAAACATCGTTAGGAAACCTACATGCCCGCTAGAATTTTCTCAAAGGTGTGTGAAGTCAGACATTCCGCACTTGCCCAGCGTTGTGGACTATGACCAAACCCTTCTTATTCCGAGAGGAGATTCATGCTCGGTAGCGACCCGGCGATGGGTTGACATGATGATGACGAGTGACTACTGAAGTTACCCATGGGCAAAATGCTAAACACATTAACGTACGTAAAGGAATCTAACGGGTCTTGGGTTCGTACTCGGTAGTCATTCGCCGTAATAATTAATTAGGTACTAATGACGTGATATAAATGGGTAATTAACTTTAATTAATAATTAAGTTAAAGGGTTAACTATTATAGGTATAGGTACATTTGAAATATTTAATCAATTAATGATGATTAATTTGCATAATGAGCAAGCGTGCGAATTTATTTTTATTTTTATTTACCTTGATTTAACTGATATAGGTAGTTATTTTGGCCAATTTTGTAGGACACAATCTCTAAACTAAACTAAAATTACACCTTTATATCTAGTTCTGTCCCCTTCTGCAGATAGTATTATGAAAGGGTTAACAATATTTTAGTTCATGTACTACAGAATCAGCCCCATAGTTTCTACTCGTATATGACTTGAGTATCTTAATAATCTGCGGCAGGTCTATACCAATTTTATCACAGCTTATTTTTGTATAGACCAAGATGAAGCTCTCGATTTTTTTTTAAATATATAAGCTAGCGCTTGGCTGCAATCAGACTTGCTTGCAAGTGGTGATGCAGCCTAAGGTGGAGTGCGCTTGCCTAGAAGATGCCTATTCACTCTTGATTTGAAGGTACGTATATTAAAAGAGGAGGGGAAAACGGAAGCCGGAAGGACATTCCATATCCTAGCGGTTCGAATTAGAAACGAGGAAGCAAATCGCTTCGTACGAGCCCGCGGAATTTCGACTGCGTAAGGGTGCAGACCTTGTCGATGCCTTGCGGTTCGATAATAAAAAGGCGACGGAGGAACCAGATCGAATAGTTCTTGAGCACACTCTCCGAAGTATATCCTATAGAATACCGACAGACAGGCAACTTTGCGCCGATGTCCCTGCAAGCTTTTTTCATCCGTGTTTCGTTTATTTTAACCCTGTGTTCTTATCTCTTTAATTTTATGACCTTAATCCGTCGCCAAAATGCAAGCTTTACAAGCTACAGCCCATTTACGTCCCACTGCTGGGCACAGGCCTCCACTCTCAAAGGAGAGAAGGTTTTTGTTTTATTCCACTATAAGTTAGCCCTTGAGTGCGATCTCACCTGATGGTAAGTGATGATGAGATTATGATCATATTATGATTAGAGCTTTATGCAATGCAATGAAATTTCTTTACCGAATTTCAGCTAAATCGTTTGAACGGATGGGCCGTAAAACGATAAAGACAGACAGAGAGACGAATATGTACATATAATACTAGCTAATGCCGGCGACTTCGTCTGCGTGGTTTACGTTACTATAATTCCGGGATAAAAAGTAGCCTATGTCACTCTCCAGGTCCTCAACTATACCCATGCCAAAATCACGTCGATCCTTTGCTTTGTTGTGGCGTAATTGAAGGTCAAACCAACAGACAAACACTCGCTTTTGAGACCTAAGCTGTGGCTTAACTATGCTAACACTTCACTTAAATTCGTGAACAGAGAACAAATACGAAATCATGCTGTCAATATTTAAACAGCTCAAGTCTCGGCAATTTTATACTCCCACGGAATACTAGGATTTATCCAGACATTTGGCATCATTACTAGATCAAAGTATAAAGTGTCCATGAATATCATATTAAGGCGAGTCACCTCAGCTCAGCGGTGAAAACTGGTTTGCAAGATCAAATTTTTTCGGTATTTACTATTAAATAACGGTCTTAAAAAAAATATCCGATACACTTAAAGATATTGTCTAAAGAATGTGCTAATTTGTTACACGATAGGATGTACTTTACTCGATAAAAAAAAATCTTGAAACAGGCTAAATTAAAAGTTTAAAACGAATTTTTTATTAATAAAATTTTCGACTTTGCTCATCATTTTTATATGGATAAATTCCTCTTGAAGTATTAATGAGAACCTGCTAAAATTTATTTCAAACTGAAGTCCTATATCTATTTAATTCAAATTAATCCCAGAACTTGAACGTTGCCAAGCGGTTTCAGAATATACCGCGCTGCCCGCTTCCCCGCCAGTCTCTACGAGAAATGTACCGCGAGACGCGCGGGCGGCACCCCACACCTCACCTCCTAAAATCTTGCAGGTGACTCGCCTTAAGGTATATCTGCTTAAAGCTGGTGTCTCACGGCGCTTGAGATCTTGAGCGAGAATAGTACATTCCTGCACAGGCCGGAAATAAAGCAGTTTACGGCTGAGTAATACCTATTGAAAAGACGAGGCGAAGCCGAGGACTTCCCAAGTGATTTTATTAAGACGAGGCGCCAGCCGAGGCCTTTTTAATTCAATTACTGACTCGTGGTAGGTACCATAGATTGCCTAAGGGTTGTATCGTTTTACTAAACCTAGATTGTTGCCCCTGAAAGCTAGCTATTCGACCCTCTAAACTTAAAGTCCATACTTCCATACTTAATATTAATATTATAAATGCGAAAGTGTGTCTGTCTGTCTGTCTGCTACGCTTTCACGCCTCATCCGTTCAACCGATTTTGATGAAATTTGGTACAGGGGTAGGTTGTATCCTGGGGAAGGACATAGGCTACTTTTTATCACGGAAAATAAAAGAGTTCTCGCGGGAAACAAAAAATCTTAATCCACGCGGACACGGGAATCATCTAGTTGTTTATATGTAGATTGCAGTTGATCATTGACACATTGACCACCAAGAAAAGATTTCCAGAAATTCACGCACGAAATGCTTTGTCTTCATTCCTCATATATGGCGTTTCGTATTCAGAGTTGCGATTATGTAAGAATTGCCGATCCAATCGTCAAGTTCGGCGTCAAAGTAAAATAAACCATAACCGCATTGAATTAGAGCTCAATTTCGTGTATCCATTCTCATACGTTTAGGGTATCGTACATACCAATTCATTTCCTTTCATTCCAGGCAATTCTTTTATAATAGCACATCAGTAATGATTAATGACTATTGAGATATCGATTCTTTATTAATTAAGTTGAAGGGTTAGTAATTAAAGGTACATTTGAAAGATGTAATTAATTAATGATTATTTGCGTAATGAGTAGGTCTGGAATACTGTTCCAAAATCAGTGCTTCTTACCGATTACAATCCGAATATCTTAACATCAAGAGCTAATAGGCATCTTTTAGGGAAGCTATATTTTAGGTCATATCTTCACTTCCCATTAGGTTTCAATGTGATCAAGTGTAGACCTATTTATATAATTCGAAAAAAAAAAATAGTAACAAAGCCAGAGCAGGTTAGCTAGTTTACGAATAATATTGTTAACTAGCTTTTGCCCGCAGCTTCGCTTACGTTAAGTTCGATTTTCATACAAATTTAAAAACCCTAGAATAGAATAGAATAGAATATTCTTTATTTGTATAATGTGTGTAGGTATACATAAGATGTTAGTTCTAATAAAATAGTCCAGAACATTAGCCGTATCGGCGTACAAATATTATAAATAGGCAATTCAGCTTAAATTCATTATAGTTACAGTTACAAATTACAATAATAATATTATAAAGTAGATTGATTTTAACATTACATTCATTTGAGTTGCAGTTACCTATTTTACCTTTATAGAATATAGCGGTTGAATTTTCAAAAATGCTTTCTTAGCGGATGCCTACGTCATAAAAGCTGTATGCCAAATTTCAGCTCCATCTGTCCAGTTGTTTGACTTGTGCGTTGATAATCCGTCAGTTAGTCACCTTTTCCTTTTACATATTTAGAAGATTTGTACTAAACATATTATCACGTTAATATCTTGCATCGCCGTTCTGAGGTCCTCTATGAAGGTGAAGGGTTTAGTTTAGACCACAGTCCACCGCGATGCAAAAGTGTGTATTGGCAAACACGCATGCTATGGAGAACGTGATAAAGAACCAGCAGTCTTGGAATCATGCACAATGTGTTACAACCTTTAGCCGGCGCGGTCACGTTCGACGTCCCCTAGGGGTAGACCTACGATATTTTCGTCGTAATGCATCTAATAGTAAGTTGTAGAACGTTACAGTCTAGACACGCTTCAAATATCGCGTCTAGGGTCGTTTTCAACATGAGTGCTCCTAATTTTAGTCCACAAAACTGACTGCAATTATAGAAGCAACCTCAAAAATTGGAGAAAATTCACAGAGATATTTACAATTGCGTCTTCTTGATGTGGATGTTCGTTCACGTTCGTGTAACGTTGCATCGCTGTGTTATTTAGGTAGGTACTATAACAACTGTAATGCCGAATCCAGTGTGGCTATTATAGTTTATTCCAGCAATGACCCGGCCCCCGTCAGTTAAGTACCGTTGTTTATTAAATCAAATCAAATCAAATCAAATATTCTTTATTCAAATAAACTTTTACAAGTACTTTTGAATCGTCAAGTGAATCTACCACTGGTTCGGAATGCCATTCCTACCGAGAAGAACCAGCAAGAAACTCGGTGGTTGCTTTTTTTAAATAATTCATTTACAATTATTATATCAATGTGTACATAAGTAACCGCTGTCCCCAGCATTGCTGGAGCGATCAAATCCATGCTCCTCTATCATTTACATAATCTTCAACAGTATAATAAGCTTTTTTCAGGAGCATACTTTTAAACCAACAAATACTGCAACAAATAACAATACTAACTAGAATAAGACAAACACTAACACAACTAACACTTATTTCATCTAATAAGTAGTTATATACAATTGTAAATATCATGAGATTAGAAATAAAAAGGCTTATTATTATTATTATTATTATTACTTTTAATGGATTTCTTAAATTTGTTTATTCAATTCATGTCAAAGACGGGCAGACAGAAAGTAGCCCCATTCCCGCCGGTGGCACCCGTTCACGAGCATGACGCATGATCCAGCCATTGCTTCGCTCGACCATATTAGCACTACAAACAATTACAGCGCACAGCATCAGCGCTACTCTGCGGTCATACGATATGCAATTAATATAGCTCATGCAATAGTAACGTGGACGTGGCAAATTGGGATGATGCCTTTGTCAAAAATAATTATTTCTTACTGATTATTAAATAGAGGGTCTTCCAAAAGACCTTAAATTCACATCCTCGGTGACTTTAAGTTTGATTACCATTTTAAACTATAGATTAAAGAAAAAAGTGTGTTGAAATTCGATGACGTCACAACTATGAATTTCATAAACCCTTCCATACTAGAAGCGCGTTTTTAAGTTTGATAATGAGTTGCTGATTTGATTGAGTTGTCATCATTCCTATTAAATGTTGTTTTTTACTAAACCAGCTTACCCTTGCTTTCAGATTCGTTGGTCATACAACATACTAACGAATATCAAAATCTAGAGTCACTATATTTTCCACCAGATTGTATTGAGAGATTTTTCCAATCCATTTTCATTACCGTTAGTCCAAGTTTTATCATTGCAATTTCGATTGATCGTATTCGGGCGTTCGAACACATTGACGTCATAGTAGAATGGACGCAAAAGACCTATACGCTTACTCCGAGTTTTTACATTGCAAATACGATTGATCGACGTTAGAGATTTTCCTTTGACCATTCGCTTACAGTTGGCGAGGTGAGTTCTCACGTCGATCAACCGTATTTGCAATGTAAAAACTCAGAGTAAGCGTACTGGATTCAGTATCATCGATTTTAATTTCAATATGTTTTCGATTGGAACGCTGGCTGTCATGCATACACTAAATTGAGCGCTAAATTAATTTAGTTAAGGTTCAGTGCTGTGTATGTACGAAATTAGTTGGTAATAGCTCGTCATCCAGTCTAGATTCCTCTCTAGTCTACCTGCAAGCCTGCGGCGACTGTTGCCTAGATAGGAATTTACGCTGGCTTATCGGGGTCAACTATTCATGAATTAAATTGCTGAAATACTAAATCAAAAATAACCCCAAATGGCGAAAACACTGGCAAATGGATAAAATTCTTTTGTCTGCCACTCAAAAGTCAGTGTCATTACTTTTTTATATAGGCATTGAAATAGAATGAGTACACTAAAAAAATTCTACATCAATGTATATAGGCATACTAGCCGACAGGACAAGACGCCGTTCTCCTCCGACGCTGTCGTTCAAAAAGAATTCAAATGTTTGTTTTGTTCAAATATCAGATGGTATCGGAAACGTACGTTGAGAGTAGTTTGGAAGATTTCTGTGGTGTGGTGAATATCGCGGGCTATAAGTGCGGGATAACATAACTGTGCCACATACAGAGTAACTTATTCTAGCGGATTATAGTTCTTAAAGTTCTTAATTAAACTTTTAGTTCCTTCATTCATCTTCATCAAACTCTTCGATAATCCAAGTTTTAGTTTTAAGATATCGCAATTAATTGTCACCATCGAGTCTTTTTATATGCGTGAGTTGAGTTATATTCGGTTGATTATGGAAGTCCATGGAATAATTGGTCCAAGAGAACTCGTAATTACTATGATATGTACCTACTATAAGTTCGCGCTCGAGTTGAATGCAGAGTAAGTGTATGGAGACACATACATTTACTCTGCATTCAACTCGCGCGCGAAGTGTTGGTATGTATGCAATATGCATATACTGATACATCGTTGTTGTTCACCGAGTTTCTTGCTGGTTCTTCTCGGTAGGAATGGCATTCCGAACCAGTGGTAGATTCACTTGACGATTCAAAAGTACTTGTAAAAGTTTATTTGAATAAAAAACATTTGATTTGATTTGATTTGATTCGTAGTCTTGCGAATGATCGGTATATTACCTAAGTGAAATTAATATATTTTTCGTTTCATTTAATTTCCAAGTTACCCAAATTTCGAGTGTTTATACATTTTAGAACATCACAGATTTATTATTTACACTATCATGTTAGCTAGATTATGCTGCTCCATTGTTTATCTCATCTAAGTCTATATTTTATTAAGGAACAAACTCTCGTCAACAATGTAAGGTAACGAGTTGCAAACTTCGGCACGCTTATACCTCTTCCGTACGCGTGGCGTACTAATTATATATTTTCAGCGTCTTGTGAACAATACAGTCAAACCAGGATGAGCGAGAGTTTAAGAGCCTACAACGTTATAAAAATGTGCGAAAGATAGACCTTTAGAATTAGATTGTAGACACACTTCCTAAAACTAATATCACTATGCTTTCAATTTAAATAAAAAATAATAGTTTAAAAAAACTAAAAAACACGCTTTTGACGCAGACACTCCGGGTCTCAGGAAAACAAAAAATCGCTAATCCTGGTTATCCTAGTAAGGATAACGGGTCAAACTGTTTAAAATATTGAATTGTCATCGGTCCTTAATAAGTATGCCAAATTTCGAGTTAATCCGACGTTTTAAAGGGGGTCAAAATCATGTTCAAAGATTCCGTTACATACTAACATACATACGTCTGAAGCTAATAAATAGCGTGTAAAAAGCTACATATTTTTTGAAGTGAAAACTTCTTTAGGCGCGTCGAGCACTTTTTGGTAGGGATTGAAAATGTGGATTCGTATGACCGACATGCTCGCGTGACCGACATGCTCACGAACAGCGACATGCTCGCGAGCACCGACATTCGCGTGGTTACGAAGACAAAAGGTCTTAAATATAAATATAGTACATTCGTAATTAAACTTAATGCCTTAGTTTTAAGGTTTATATTTTAAATATTGAAAAAAAAATTCGCTTTCACTTTTATTGGCAGTACCTATGACTGCCATTTTTTTTTATCATGAGCCGATTCACGCTACGCGTACACGGCGTAATCCAGACTGCGTGCTGCAAGACGCTATTCGCGCTGTGAGGGTAGTTGAGGTTGGGGCCCTGGGGGAAGGTAGTATTTCACCTCCCGTCTACTTCTGCTGAAACTAGTCAGGCATATTCCGACAATACAATATTTATGCTAATAATATCCTGCACCAATCTAAAAGCCCGGCCTCATTACTAAATGTTAGTGTACATTATAAAGAAAACCCCTGTGCGAAATTTCAGCTTCGCCTCACGTTCATAATGAGTCAGTGAGTGAGGGATATCGCTCACGGGAGTTTAAACACTATTTTTTTAATCCTATGCGATATCCGCTTATATAGTTGTGTATCTGTTCGGCAGGGCATCTTCCGGCTGGCGTGCGAGCACGTGATCCGCACGATGCGGCGCGGGCGCGAGACGCTGCTGACTCTGCTGGAGGCCTTCGTGTACGACCCGCTGGTGGAGTGGGGCGGCGGCCGGCGGCGGCGCGGCGCCAGACACGTGCGCGCCGCTAAGGCCATGCTAGCGGTGCGCGTGCGCGAGCTGAAGCACACCGCGGGAGAAGTCACGTGAGTTTTTTTTTAAAATCTATATTTATTAAAGAGGGTTTGTTCAATATTGAACATGACAACCTCGTAGGAACAAAATCATGAACTCACTGCCTACGCTTAATATATATTTTATACATCTCGTATCTCGTATCTCGCGCCCTGGCCTCCTCAGGGGTAAGTCAGGACACTGTTACAGTGTTACATACAGACAAATCTCGCAAATCAATATTAAACCTACTTACAGTCTTAAAATGAAATCTTTCCAACTTTGGGCGAGTCAGATTTACCTACGAGAGTGAGTTAGTTGTACACTGGAGTATAAGTACCCCCTCCCAGCCAGGGGCGTAGCTACCGCCGTATTTGCCGTATCAATTATACGGGGCCCCCGGGCCACGGGGGCCCCCAAAGTGTGTAAGGAAAAAGAATAAAAACTTTCTAATTTATTTTATTTTACAAATGACAAAATTCTATAAAGCAATTCCTTTTTTTCCCGCCTTAAGCGTGCGTTCAAAAGTTGGCAACACTACATCGTTATGGCGGGCTGCGGGACTTCAAACCGCAACGGCAGAAAGAAGTTTTTCAAAATAGTTTATTCCTTACAAATAAAACATATAATAATATATACAATTTCTTAAAAAATCTTTAAAATCTAAATTAAAAACTAAAAACTAAAAATTAAAAATATAATCTATGCCGCTGCAATGAGGCAATGTGCCCAGAACGCTGGCTGCGTTACCCCGCTGAATAGCCAAACTTATATGTTGGCCGAGGTAACTACCAGCCCTCCGGTCACCTGTGGACTCTGTGAGACGAGAAGATAGATCCTTAAAAAAGGATCTAGCATCTTCGCCCCACGACCCCATGGTTTCAACACCAAAAGGCACAAATATTAAATTATTTTAAATTATTTTCAAAATTAAAACTAATAAAAAATTACTTAAGAACTTCGATGGGACAAGAACGGCTGTCAGACATCTCACTATTGTCCATAGAGGCAGAAACTTTAGAAAAACTAAAATCATCATCAGCCATAAATGATTTAATAAATCAGTTTGCCGATAGCAAGGAGCAAGCAAGGCAAGGAGAGTGAATATTTAAAATTCGATTTTTATTTGTAAAATGGGTAAATTATGTGATAAATAAATAAATAAAAAAATCTCACAATATTTTTTTTCTTTTGTGAAAAATCTTTACCTCCATATAAGGGCCTCCAAAAAAATTTTTATACGGGGCCCCGACAAGGCACGCTACGCCACTGCTCCCAGCGCACGTGTTACCTGCCTCGTATAACTTAAGTACCTTCAAGGCAAGAGTGAATAGGCATCTTCTAGGCAAGCGCGTCCCAACCTAGACCTCATCATTGCTTTGCACTAGCATGACTGTCGCCGAACGCAAGCCTGTCTCGCGATAAAAAAAACATGTGTGAGATATGGTCCCCTGGTAGCTTGGGGTGATGGATTTGTCGCGTCGCGAGCTAAAATCGTGCGGCTCGCGTAACGCGCACGTTCTGCGTACTCCAGACGAGGTATACGAGTACACCTCGGGTGAAGTAAGTTATCTCTTGAATTAGCGGCTACTGTATGATAATAAGTTGTGGTAGAAGAGATGGATGGCGATAACGCGGCGCGAGCTACGAGTAAGTCCGTGATATCGCGAAACGTGCGCGTTTCGCAAGCGTAAGGCCAAGTGCAAAGTCATTGAGATATTTGAGATGGTGATAATTAAAAAAAAAAAAAAAAAACCCGGCTGAGTTTGTTGTGGGCTCTTCTCAGACCAGGGCGTGTTTGGAACCCTCGTAGCTTTAGTTTTAAGATACCGTTACCCATTATCACCATCATGCTTTTTAAGTACTTATGTAATTTTTAGACGAAAATAAGTGTACCTACAGTGTACCTATATTTAATGAATAAATGACTATGACTATGACTATGACTATGACTAAGACTATTGTTTACCGAAGTAGCTTCTACTGTTTAGTATATGGTTCATCCGGATCCCGTTGTCCGCGGTTAGTTGCTGTAGCGGGACATAGAGTCTTTTAATTACGGCCCTTGTAGAAAGAGATAATATAGATGAAGGTTTCTTATAGGTTATATTAGAATCAAAGTATGGAATTTTCTCGTTTTACTCAACAAAATCATAAAATAAACCACGATAACATTATAACCAGTTACCAGTCTGATAAGCAGCTCGTATGCAAGTTTCCGCTCCGCCGACCCGCTGGTTATTGCGAACAGTAATGGACGCCGAGAAAACAAGACCCTGTATTCTCTTACTCGCAACCATTCGAGAAACAATAAATACAAGGAGCGTATCTTTACGAGCTGCCACTCGCGCGTAGGGTTGCCACCTGTAAAATTGAGACGTCCTGACATTAAGGCTGATTTTGTTGAAAATTTCTGATAAAAATACGCTCTTTGTATTTATTGTTTCTCGAATGGTTGCGAGTACTCATTAATTTACTGAAATAAAAAGTAGCCTTAGTGTTATTCCAAACTATAATCTATCTCTGTGCCAAATTTCATTCAGATCCGTTCAGCCGTTCTGGCGTGATTGAGTAACAAACATCCATCCAAACTTTCGCATTTTATCATATTAGTAGGTTCAAATAATGATAAATGCGTTATTAATTGAATACTGACAAACCGGAAACATATTTTGATGAGACATATTAACTTGAGAATTTATTTTGATAGTTTCAAAGTCCAGCAAGAATCCCAAAAAGTACCTCCAAATCCTGACATATCTCAACTCTCGACGTAGTAACCCTACTAGAGCGGGAACACGCGTGTACCTACGTAGATAATGCCCTGACGAGTTCTCCACACAAATATTTATGACCTCAGTTATGACACCCGCTTAAACATGCCCGAATTTCCACTCTTTGTTACAACAATAACGCGCGTTTTACGTAACGCGAGGCTTTGGAGTATTGATATTTTATGTGCGCCAGTGCTTAAACTATTTATGGAGGGCTTACAGTCACAGTAAATATTTCAAGGTGTTATGACTTGATCCCC
Organism: Erebia aethiops; assembly: GCA_923060345.2. Classification (NCBI taxonomy): domain Eukaryota; kingdom Metazoa; phylum Arthropoda; class Insecta; order Lepidoptera; family Nymphalidae; genus Erebia; species Erebia aethiops. The sequence continues at coordinate 15,097,367 of OV281095.1, read as the reverse complement.
TGATATAAAGAAAATAGTTAGGCCCATGTGGTTCTAGCCATAAAACGTTTGGAAACGTTTTACGGCTTATGTTTTACGTTTTGGAAACGTTTCAGTTTCAGTTTCTTTATTATTGCAATTCCATAGTTACATTATTTCTTAATTAACATATTATAGTCATTAGTAAATAAAGCATGCTATGGATACCCAGTTTGGGTGTGGCAACAAAACTGCCACATACATGCCACTGTACATGGTGGTAGGGAGACCGATTTAATTAGTGTTTGTCAGTATCATTTAGGAATTCATCAATATTGTAGTAACATTTTTCAATCAGATAGTTTTTTAGCATGTTATTAAACTCTTTTTCCTTTTCGATGTTCCTAACGTAGTTTTTTTTTTTAATCCACTACAAGCTAGCCCTTGACTGCGATCTCACCTGATGGTAAGTGATGATGCAGTCTAAGATGGTAGCGGGCTAACCTGTTAGGGGCATGGCAGTTATATTAAACCCATACCCCTTCGGTTTCTACACGGCATCGTACCGGAACGCTAAATCGCTTGGCGGCACGTCTTAATGTAGTCTGGGAGATTGTTAATTATTTTTATTGACATTGAATAGGGGCTTGAGCTGTGCAGCGCCAATTTTGACGGTGGGAGAATCAGTTTGTTTGCGTGTCTCTCGGGGAACCGGCGAGCTTTGTCTTCTTTCTTGGTGTAAAAGTTTATATTTTTCCTTACAAATTTACACATTTCAAATATATAAATAGATGGTAAGGTCAAGATTTTTAACTCTTTAAAGTGAGGTAGGCACGACTCTGTAGTTTTTATATTTACTAAGATGCGAATGCATTTTTTTTTGTAATATAAAAAGATCCTAAACATTTGTGCTGTTGCCCCAGAGGATAATGCCGTATCGCAAAAATGCGTACCCATAAGCGTTAATCTGGAACCAAATTTTTAATGCGATAATTGTCAGTTAATATTCTTGGCAAACAAATTAATAGACGTTGACCATTTACTGTGAGTTTGTCTTATATAATAGTCCTCCAATATCTAGGCTGTAGGAAATGGGTCGGATGGAATTCAGTAACTTTACTTTACCAATTACCGTGATTCAACAATTTTCGCTACTTACCTTTGACTTGATCCCTTACACACGGATTATATTATCCGCAAGTAACCGAGGACCAAATTATACAGTAAATAATTTATTTTTGCTAATGAGAACTCTAATCCAAAGTTTGCCGAGCACACCTTGAATTATTGATGAGCTCATGAATGATATCCTGTTTTAAATATTCACGAAACCTCATGCCAAACAAACTTTTAAACTTTTGGTTGCTTGCTTTTGGTTTTCCAGGGAACAACTTTTGGCCATACTGCCTGAAGTAAAACAAAGCGCTGAGAAATGGCTTGAAGAAAACGTGGAGTTCAAAGCAGTTGAATCGAAACTTCAGCTGTGCCACCAGCAAATGGCTCTTATAAAAGAGATTGAAGCCTATGGGAACAACTTGAATAACCATCCACTGCACGCCATTTCACAAAAGTACACGACCTACAAACAAGCTAAGAATGCAGTTGAAGATTCTATGAAAGCTTTAGTGAAAATTCTTAATGATTTTGATACACAAATTGAAAGTTTTGCAACAACCAATGAGGTATTAAACGGACCGCAATTAATGGCGTGGGTACAGGAATTCTCTGGCCCGCAGGAAGAAGAAGAAAGTCAAATATTTGAACACATAAAAGAGTTTCTAACGAATGCAGGACAGAGTTCAATGATATCCCAATGCGAACAAGCTGAAACTGAATTAAACCAAAGCATGAAGCAGACTAATCTTCTTGTTCGATCATGCCTAGAGCTTCTGACGCAATACGTTGCTGTCTCTCAGTACTATCCTCAAAGTCAGACAGAGTACCACCGTATAATGATGTTCCGCAAATATCTCGCCGCAGCTTTAGAAAGCAAATCGCCCGAAGTTTGCCGTGAAGTATCCAATCAAGTCACAGCATTAGTCAACTCTGATTCCAACTGTGGCGACTCGCAACAAATCGTTGCTTACAACTACCGATTGCAACAAATAAATGCTGAGGCAACTGCGAACTTAAACAAATGTCTTGAAAGGTTGCAACAAGAAGGTGGTCCTGACGCAATCGCTATAGCACAGGAAGCTTACATGGAGGCTAAGAACAATATCAGCAATTGGGTAAGAGCTGAGGAAGGTGCTGGAGCGGCTTTAGAAAACGTTGTAATTGGAATGTTATGCAATTTAAACAGACGATATTTAATGTTGGAAAATGGAGCACAAAGCGCTGGAGATTGTCTCGTAGATTTGACTTCGATGGAAGGAGAATGGTTCCTTGACGATATGAGCTCGTTATCTATGCAAGCCGTAGAACTGCTGTCACTTCTACCCTTACAGTCAGCGTCAGTGGAAGATGCTTCTTTACCGGTCGCTGTAGAATGCGTGAGAAGTGCCAACTTACTTCTAGCGGATCTGGTACAGTTGAACTACAACTTCAGCACAATTATACTACCCGAAGCTCTAAAAAAAGTGCACTCTGAAGATCCATCGGCACTTTTAATGATAAATGAACTGAACAACGTGATCATGAATTCTCCGGTCCCGTTGAATGATCTTTTGGCAGAACTTGAGATGCACTTCAGATATCTTGTTATGGACATGGAGGTAAATATAACTTTCAGCCTTTCTACTGTATGTACCTCAGGGTACGTTCGCACTGCGAAAAACATTCGCGCGTATATTTTTCGCAGTGCAAAGCCTTAGCGAAAACAAGGCCTATGATATTTATTCACTTCGTGTTCAACTTGACATGACTAATGACAGAAATCTTGGATTTTTGAAGTTCTATCCATTGTCGAGAATATTATGTTTTAGGATAAAAAGTAGCCTATGTGGTATTCCAGACTATAATCTATCTTTGAGCCAAATTTCAGCTAGATCCGTTCAGCTGTTCTGGCGTGATTGAGTAATCAACATCCATTCATCCATCCAAACTTTCGCATTTATAATATTATAGTATAGATTCATGCACAAGTATCTTATGGTATCTTATTCGATTAGATGAGACATGCCTTACAGTTATGGTTCGTCTTCAGTCCCCAGCAGCCAGTGCCCAGATCATAGCGGCAGAACTGCGGTCCAGATACGAGGCACTGTTGTCCTCGACGACAGAAGGAGAGAACCAGTCAGCGGGACGCATGCTGTTGATGGGCTTCAACGGGTTGTTCGCTGCTGTGGAGCTCCGTAGCCGTGAGCTGGCGGACCACTTGGCTGCACCCACACCAGCCGCGTGGAGGAAGATTGACCACATCAACGACGCAATGCATATGTCGGTGAGTTTGTAATTCTGACAACCTCCGTTATCGCCTTATCGGTTGGTCCAATAGTATTTCAGCAGTGATGCAGTATGGTATGGTGTCATTTTTACAATTTCAACGACACCTGTTGTGACAGATTTATCTTAACAATTAAATTGAATTTTTAAGACGACACGAAACATTTGTGACCTGGACATTTTTAACATACACTGACTTGGTAAAAGCTGATACTGAGAGATTGTTGAGCTTGAACTGAGTTGTATTAAAAAACTCAGCGCCTCGATTCTACTCCACTGTGCAGATTTTACATTGCGTCATATGATCGTCTCGACAAAAGTTATCGTATGTCTTTCCCCATGGCCGGGATACAACCTATCCCTGTAAGAAATTTCATCAAAATCGGCTGAACAGGTGGGTCGTGAAAGCGCACTTTCGCATTGATAATATTAGTATGGAGTCACGAAAGTAAGTTTATCTACTCCAGCATCGAAAAGTTCCAATTTCGAATTTGACAACTATATCGAATTGAACCCTCTTTCGTGTTTGCTTCTCATAACGATACAGTTCGTTGTATGGGAGCTGTATCGTTATGAGTCGTAGCTGTATCGATATGGTTATCTTCATAAATAGGATACCTATAGCTTAGCGGCTCTGGGTTCTGGCACTTTCCCAACCACAGAGTTCTTAGTATGTAGAGGAGCCATACCTACATCATGGCGGATGGTGGCACCCGTCATTGAATATGTACTTTATATATTTCATCTCCACCTACTCTATACTCTATGTACCCAACCCACTCTATGGTTGGTACTGCCACTCTTACTGCCAATATTTAAAAAAAAATTAGAAAAATTACGCGGTAAACGGATTACTTTTGCAACTTGTGAAATTTGTATTGATTTGACTTTTTTATTAATTTACAAAGTAAAAAATTATAAAGACGTCCTTGTCGTAGATAAAATCTTGTATGCAACTGTACGTAATTAGTCATTTTAATTCTCGTACTATCCTATTTTGATACTCGGCAAGCCTCGTATCAAAAAACAGCACTCGAATTAAAATGACCCTCATTACGATACAGTTGCATAAATAGCTATTTTCGTGATTAAATAATAAATAAAATAAAAAATCGGCAGTCATAGGGACTGCCGATATTTAATTATTATTTTCAAATAAAATAAAAAAATTACGGCATTAAAGTTTAATTACGAATGTAGTATATTTAATATTTATATGTATATATAAGACCTTTTGTCTTCGTAACAACGCGAGGTGTCGTCCGCAGTAACACAACACTTATTACCAACATTTTTTACCTACCAAAAAAAGTGCTCAACGCGCCTAAAGAAGTTTTCACTTCAAAAAGTGTAATGCCTGTTTTTAGGCTTAGTAAAACTAGCAATTCATTTGTTGGAGACAGTGTCCGCTTCTATAATAAGCTCCCAGAAGACATGTTGAAGATGTCTCTGAATAAGTTCAAAGTTAATGTAAAACGTAAACTCATTGAAAAATCTTATTACCATGTAAAGGACTACTTAAACGACAAGGAAGCCTGGCAATAATTTGCTCTAATGGCTCTGATAATTCCTTAGTTAAGATGATTTGTGAGATGGTGATAATAAAAAAAAACCCGGCTGAGTTTGTTGTGGGCTCTTCTCAGACCAGGGCGCGTTTGGAACCCTCGTAGCTTTAGTTTTTAGATACCGTTACCCATTATCACCATCATGCTTTTTAAGTAAGTAATTTTTAGACGAAAATAAGTGTACCTACAGTGTACCTATATTCAAATTCAAATTCAAATTCAAAATGATTTTTATTCAAATAAACTTTTACAAGTACTTTTGAATCGTCAATTATAATAAATATTTAATAAATGACTTGAATCTTGAATCTTGAAAGTGTTTTTAGCGAAAGTTTCGACTTCCATGTTCCAGGCGGCAATGCAAAGTCCGTCGCTGCGCTCAGTGCTAGAGGACATCTTCATAGTGCGGCGCATCCAAACGGTGGCGGAAGTGTTTTCCCTGTGCGCGCAGCTGGCGTGCGCGTTCCGCGGCGCGCCCGCGAGCGTGGCGTCGCATGCGCTGCACCCCGGCGCCGCCATGATGCTGGACGACGCTGCGCTCTGCAAGCCTGTCAGACGGTGAGGGATTAGTGCAGAGGTGCGATTATGTAAAAATAGGTATGATGACTGATTTTGAAAAATGGTCAGATTATGTTCGGAAGTATCTACTATTTCGAAAAAATATCTTATTTCAGCAGAAAAATAAGGTTTGGTAGATGAAATTGGCATTTGAAATTTAAATTTTAAAATTCAAATGCCAAAACGTTCGGCGGTGTCATGGCGTCGTTTGTGACGTCACTATTATTTTTACCAATGTACTCTGTGCAGTGTGCAGTAAACAATAGTGTGATTGTCAAAGTTCGAAAATAATTCTGACGTCATTGTCGCTTCATTGGTGTTTTAAACAATATGGCGGATTGCTGTATTTTATAGTTTTATTTTATCAAAATAAATAGCAATCTTACTCGAAATAGGAAAAAAAATACGTTTTTTATAATCCATGAATCCAATTTTATTAGATAAATTTATAATTTCATTGATTCTTTGTTACTGTCATCATGTCTATTGTCGATCAAATTGTCAAAGTTAGTTAGTTTAGTTAGGGTTTGACGACCTCCGTGGCGCAGTGTGTAGCGCTGTTGCCTTAACGTGCGGAGGTCCCGGGTTCGATCCCCGGCAGGGTCAATCTAGGAATTTATCGTTTCCGAATTTTCCCTGGTCTGGCCTGGTGGGAGGCTTCGGCCGTGGCTAGTTACCACCCTACCGGCAAAGACGTGCCGCCTGTTGGAAACACAACATAAGATGTTTATAGTCTATGACGTTCACTGCTCATTCACCGGTCATATGTACTAAATAGACCGACGATCTGTCTCTTACCTCAAGAACTGCCACAGGGCTAAGACGCATATTATACGCTTCCTTTGTACCTAGTATAAACCTATTAAAATCACTGTGCCACGAGTCGTGTGTTTCTATTATCAAGAATACCTACATACTACAGTCCACAATAGTCTTCCACATGAATTGGTCCTTCTACGCCGTGAGAATTAATACCTCAACGCCATTTTTCAAGCGGATTTTCAAGATCGACACGCGGCCAGGCCACACTGTACCAGTACGTGAGTCAAATTTTGCAGCGATACAAAGGAGCGCAATTATTCAGATCGCATGTTATCCTGCCGATCTGCGAGAAACCGTCGACTGTGCGATTGCAGTAAAATATAATTGAGGTGGAGCATCCATATTTCAAGATTTGTCTGAAACTTCCATCGCCATTTCTTCATCATATTTCATACAGCGCTATAAAGCGCTGCGAGCATTGTGCGAGCATTGTGCGAACCCCGTACGCATTCGTCCAATAGCGGAGCGACGGCAAGAATCAAGCGCGGGCGCGATCCAATCAGAGCAGCGTTCCTGATCGTCCGCCGACAGCCGAGCGTCGTGATTGGTCGACGAGGTGCCACATTGGCGCAACCACGTTTTCATTCATTCACTACGCCATACTTCCTGTTTTGTTGTGTCTATTTTAGAACTGAACTGCGTAATAAGTGTAAAGTGACGCATAATTCCGCCATTTTTACTGTGTGTTCATAGCTATTAGTTACTTGTTGGGACTTTAGTATTTAGATCGTTTATAAAGTAGTGTTATTATAGTGAAAATTGTCAGTTTTTGAATAATCTTAAGGTTGATTAAGTGCAATTTTATTATTAGTGAAAGATGTCAGAAAATAATGAGCCTAAAGTAAAACAGCTTAAAGCCGCACGTGGCTATACGAAAGCGTCTATTTCACGCCTATATTTATTTGTTTCTAACGAACAAGACGTCAATATGTCAAATATATTTAATTTAGAAACAAAGCGTGCTAGAATAGTTGAATTATTCAAAGAATATGAGGCCTATAGCAAACAAATATTAGCCTTGGACGAGGATGACCAACGTCGTGAAGATGTATCAGAGGTTGAAGGAAAATACTTTCATATCTTGACTGTGTTAAATGAGGCCATCAAAACCAAATCTATACCCTCCCAGGAGGCCGGAACTTTCAAGGCTAAATTGCCAAAAATTGACATTAAAACTTTCACAGGTAAGTACGCGGATTATACACCTTTCATCAATTTATTTAAAGCCGTCATACATAATGATAGGTCAATTGATAACGTTCAAAAATTGTATTACCTTAGGACTTTTGTAGAAAACGAACCCTTTGACATAATAAAAAACTTGCCCCTTGTAGCAGATAGTTATGATGAGGCTATCAGGCTTCTCGATGAGAGGTATAACCATAGGTTTAAAATTATTAATGAGCATATTAATTCCTTGCTTGATATGAATGCATTGGTAAAATCTACTCCAATTATCCTTAGAGATTTTGTGTCCAAAGTTAAACAATGCTTATCAGCCTTAAAAAATCTCAGTGTAAAAACAGACACTTGGGATCCTATCATTTTATCCATTTTATATCGAAAATTAGATACCTACACATCCCGGGCTTACCAATTTGAGAGAAGCGATGAAGACGAGCCAACGGTGAATGATTTCCTGATGTTCCTGGAAAAGAGGGCCTTGGCATTAGAGAATGCGGAACCTTCAACTTCAGGCAAGGCTCGCAAGGCAGCGGTGAACATTACCACCAAACCAGGCGCTGGCTCGTGCTCACACTGTAAGTCTGAACAACATAAATTATTTAATTGTAGTAAATTTAAAATCTTGCCTTTCACTGAGAAGATTAAGTTTTGTAAGGATAATAGCTTATGTAATAGTTGTTTAAATAAGCATACAGGAAAGTGTAGATTTCATTTCCGCTGTAAAATATGCAAGGACCCAGCTCACAGTACCGTCCTTCATGACAATACTGCCTCAGAGCAGCCAGTATCATTGATGTCCAACGTTAGCTCGGACAGAGTCTTATTGCCTACAGTCAAGGTAAAGTTGTATGCGCAGAATGGCAGGGAAATTCATCTGAAGGCGATCTTGGATTCTGCATCGCAGATATCCATTGTTACAAGTAAGGTTATTGAAATCTTAGGTATTACCCCTAAGCGAGACAACACCAATATAGTGGGAATCGGCAATTCCAAGAATGCTGCAAATTATTCAGTTCCCCTTGAAGTGTTTTCATTAGTCACACCTTATAGGGTGACAATAAATTGTCATGTGCTAAATAAAATCACATGCAATATCCCCCAATATAAAATAGATGCTTCGTCTATTGTTATCCCTCCCGATGTGGAGCTAGCTGATGTGGACTTTAACATTCCATCAGAAATAAATATGCTAATTGGAGCTGACATATTTTTCCAGATGCTGACCCCGGAGCCGCTGGCGTCTTTGCAGCAACAAGCTCTGCAATCTGCTGAGAACCAGCATCTGCAACCCCGCTTCATCAGTACAAGGTTTGGCCATGTAATAGCTGGCGCTTTACCACCACAATCTATATCAAATAAAAGTAAGGTTTCTCTCTGTACAATTAATAGTAAATCAGATATTGATGAGACTTTACAAAAATTTTGGGCTTCTGAAACAATACCAGAAACTTTCAGCGAAAATATCCCAGAACATGAATTATGTGAAAATATTTTTAAGCAAACAACCATTCATGAAAACAATAAATTTCAAGTTGATTTGCCATTAAAGTTGCCTTTGAGTCAAGTTAAAGATACTCTAGGTAATTCATTTGATTTCGCATTATATAGGTTTTTAAACCTCGAAAAGAAATTGCATAAAAATATCAATTTACTGTCAGAGTATGATAAATTTATAAATGAATACATTTCATTAGGGCATGGTCACTATATTGATTTCAATTCATTAGATTTCAGTAAAGACCCTTTATATTTTATGCCACATCATGCAGTATATAATGAGCACAGTAAGAGTACTCGGTTAAGGGTGGTATACGATTGTTCAATGCTCACAGATAGGAAAGTTTCTCTAAATAATCTTTTACTTAATGGGCTTCCTGTACAAAAGGATTTGTTTGATATTATGCTTTTATTTCGTTTTGGTGAATATACATTCTCAACTGATATCCGTCGCATGTTCAGATGTGTCAATGTTAATCCAAAACATGCTAGCTTGCAAAATATTTTATGGCGGAACAATGTTAATGAACAAATAAAGTGTATACAGTTAGATACTGTCACATATGGGCAAAAGAGCTCAGGTTTCTTAGCTACTAGATGTTTGCATGAGCTCGCTACCAAATATAAGGAAGAGTTTCCTTTAGCATCATATATTTTAAACAATTGCACCTATGTGGATGATGCTTGCTATTCACATGCTGATCTAAGCACTATGTTAGAGGCTAAGGAGCAATTATGTAAATTGCTAAATAAAGGTGGCTTTACCACACATAAATGGGCATCAAATTGTCAGCAAATTTTAGATGGCATCCCTCCAAACGAGCAGCACTTTGATGATTTTGACCTACAAAAGAATAACCTATATTTAAAAACTCTAGGGCTGACTCTTAACATTAGAAAGGATAGTTTTGTATTATCTTGTCCAGAAGCCTTTGATATTAAAAACCCTACCAAAAGACAAATATTAAGCTATATTTCGAAATTTTTTGATCCGTTAGGTTTCATATCACCTGTGATAGTCAGAGCTAAGGCATTTATGCAAAAATTATGGTCAGAAAAAATTGGGTGGGATGAGGTACCATCAAAAGGTTTATTGGCAGAATGGCAATGCTTTGCTGAAAGCTTATCTAATATGCAACCCATATATATTGATAGAAATATAAATATTACTAAAGATGCTAAAGCTGTGCAGCTCATCGGATTCTCTGATGCTTCAAGTTCCGTCGGCTATGGATGCTGTGTTTATCTACGGGTGGTCGATCAATCAGGTAAGGCTTCACTGTCTTTACTTTGCTCTAAATCGCGAATTAACCCCCGCAGCGATCAGGCACTAAGCATTCCACGCTTGGAGTTAAATGCCATGCTCCTACTTACAAGGCTTATCAATAGAGTTTATCAAACCTTAAGTCTTAAAATAAATATAGAGGATATTTATCTATATTCAGATTCGCAAATTTCGCTTGCATGGATAGCAACTGAGCCCATGAAACTCCAAGCATATGTCGCTAATCGGGTTAAGTTAATTCGGGAACAAACTGCTAGGTGGCGCTGGTTGCATGTAGCTAGCGAGGAGAATCCTGCAGATTGTGTTAGCAGAGGAGCTGATCCTGAACAACTCAGACACTGCAAGCTGTGGTGGTATGGGCCAGAATTTTTAGCGAACAGTAAGTATAAATTTGAGCAAAATACACCTACCTTGACAGCCCAGGATGATTTGCCTGAAATAAAGAAAGGTATTTCGCTCTCTGATGCCAAGGTAACCTTAATTACTAAATCGGAAAATGAGTTTTTTCAATTTCTTGATAGATTTTCTGACATAAATAAAATGACACGGGTTATGGCTTATATAATTAGGTTCTGTAGTAATTTAAAAAATAAAGCTGCGCGAAAGTCGGGCACGCTGTCTCCCCTCGAGTTAGAAAATGCGTTACATAAAATAATAAAGCACGAACAGAGCATTCATTTCAAGCAGGAGATTAATGATTTAATGTCCAATAAACAAAACATAAAAGGTAATTTAAAACCTTTACATCCTTTTATCGATAAGGAAGGTATAATAAGAGTAGGTGGTAGGATAGAAAATGCAAATGTTTCATTTTCACAAAAGCATCCTATTATTTTGCCCAAACAGTCTAGAATCACAGATTTAATTATTCGTAGTGAGCATATGAGGCTGCTTCATGCAGGAGCTAAATTATTATTAGCTAATTTAAATCAAAAATACTGGCTAGTAAATGGCCATAGACATGTTAAAAAGATAATTTATAAATGTTTAACTTGTTTCAGAATGAAGGCTCAATGTGCAAAACAGCTAATGGGTTCATTGCCCTCTCAAAGAGTAACAGCTTGCAGACCCTTTCAGAAAATAGGTATAGACTTTGCAGGGCCTATTCAAGTAAAAAATGCACGTATACGACGCGCTTTATATACAAAGGGATATATATGTATCTTTGTCTGTTTTGTAACAAAGGCTATACACCTTGAGCTTTCTTCTGATTTAAGCACTGATAGTTTTCTTTCTTGCTTTAAGCGTTTCATGGCCAGAAGAATGGCACCAATAGAGGTTTTTTGCGACAACGCTGGTTGTTTTAAAAGGGCAAGCAAGGAATTAGAATCTTTGTATAAATTACACAGCTCACAAGAACATCAAACACTGGTGCAAGAGTATGCAGCTCAAAAAGGTATTACTTTTCATTTTGTACCAAGTTACTCGCCAGTTTTTGCTGGTCTTGCCGAAGCAGGTGTTAAGAGCATGAAATTTCACTTAAAGAGAATCATACAGAACTATGTATTAACATACGAACAGCTTAATACAGTTTTATGTCAGATAGAAGCTGTTCTAAATTCAAGACCATTGTTACCGGTCACAGCTGATGATGTAAATGATTTTAGTTATTTGACACCAGGCCATTTCTTAGTAGGTAACGCTCTAACAGCTTTCCCTGAGGAAAATGTCCAATCGATGCCTATAAATAGGTTAAAATATTGGGAAATATGTAGTAAAGTTAGGAGTCATTTCTGGAATATATGGCATAAATATTATTTAAATATTTTGCAGTCACGACCTAAATGGCGCGACGATTTACCTAATGTTAAGGTAGGATCTTTAGTTATATTAAGAGAATCTAATACGCCGCCCCTAACATGGCCCATGGCCAGAGTTATAAAAGTGTACCCGGGCCAAGACCAAAAGGTTCGCGTTGTTGATGTTATAACACCTAATAAAAAGGTCTATAAGCGGTCATTATCTGGTATCTCTGTATTACCTTTAGAATAAGTATATACTATCCGGTATATCTGTACTACCTATAGAATAAGTTTCCAGTTTTTGTTTATTCCTTTTTCATAGAATTTTTCATTTCTCTTATATAATAGAATTACTTAGTATGGTTTTTTCTACAATGTTTCTTAGAATAAGTATTGTGGCACATGCATTGCAATTCATAAAATATTATATCATGTAAAATTCTAGTATTGAAATTAATTCTTAGAAGAATATTGTTATAGCTAAAATTAATTAAATAAGTTAAGTGATGCTTAAATATTGTTGTATCTGTAGGTACTCTATGATTGCAACTTTTCAATGTTTGTACATTATAATAAAGGCCTTGTTTAGGGTTTAGAGCAAACAAGTATAGGGTTATTTATTTGCAAAGAAGCTTATAATACCTATTAGGCTATTGGTATATAAACCTTGGTATATTATGTAATCTAAAAGATTAGTTTTTCAAAATTGGTTTTGCAAGTCAATTATATTGCCTAGTGATTCTTACAGGATAAAATAAAACAAATTAGTTAATATTATATAAAGTTAAATTTATTCTTTTCATTTAATTATTGTTACATATATAAGTATAACTTGTAAACCAGGATGCTGTGAGCTAATTTAGCGTTGCATTTTAGACATTTTAATAATGATAGTAGTAATTTATTCATGCAAGCATCGCCGCCCCCAGCATGTTGGAAACACAACATAAGATGTTTATAGTCTATGACGTTCACTGCTCATTCACCGGTCATATGTACTAAATAGACCGACGATCTGTCTCTTACCTCAAGAACTGCCACAGGGCTAAGACGCATATTATACGCTTCCTTTGTACCTAGTATAAACCTATTAAAATCACTGTGCCACGAGTCGTGTGTTTCTATTATCAAGAATACCTACATACTACAGTCCACAATAGTCTTCCACACCGCCAAGCGATTTAGCGTTCCGGTAAGATGCCGTGTAGAAACCGAAGGGGTGTGGGTTTAATATAACTGCCATGCCCCTAACAGGTTAGCCCGCTACCGTCTTAGACTGCATCATCACTTACCATTCAGATGTGATCGCAGTCAAGGGCTTGCCAAAACCAGCGCTGTAGCTTACTACGGATTTGTGCTGACCTTGTTTGTTGTCGAATGGTTGTTGTAATAGGCAATAGTTAATTAACAATTGACTTACTTCTGTGAGCACATATTGTGAATTGTTTTCGTGGACAAATAAATGATTTATCTATCTATCTATCTATCTATAAACAGACTGTCAAATGATGTTTAAATAAATCTCGTATAAACGAAATCTCATCTGACTGAGCTTTCTGAGTGGACACCACTCAGAAAGCTCGACGATTTGTTACATTTGTATGTTGTTTTGTCGGTGACAAACTGGTGAATAAACAGTTTTTCTTTCCTTCCTTTTGATCTATTTCTTAGGCAGAACGAATTTTATTGACTAGATTTTACGAGGACCAAAAAGGGTGGTAGTAGCTGGACAGTGGCTCTCTTTGGGAAAGGCCTATGTTCAGCAGCTGTGACCGTCCACAGTCTGAAATGATGATGATGAAATAGATTTTAACTTATTCTCTTTTATATGTGTAAAAGCTTAAAATAAATGGTGTTTTTTAATGTATCCAGGTTCACAGCGGAGTACGTATCTCGGTGCGTGCTGGGCGTGCACTCCAAAGCCCTGGCGTCCGTGCTGTGCCTGCTGCTGCGGCGCGCGCGTTTGGACTTGCACGCTGAAGTCGAACAGAAGGAAATCGGTGAGTCCAGTCTGTTTTATGTTAATAACTTTTGATGTGGAATGTGGATGATTTAATTATTCCTATTTAAGTGAGGGTTTTTTCAATTTTTTTCAATAAAAAAACGTTGAATTTAATTTGTAATTTTGTAATTTTGTAACAACGTAAGTCAACGCGATCTATCGGCAATGTAGAAAAGCTTTCTTAACATAATCTTTTAATTGTTTTCTCGCAAATTAGAGGAAAACGCAAAACAGGAATTCACGGCCTCGTTTACTTAAAAAGGCCACGGCTGGCGCCTCGTCCCTTTAAAATCAGTTGTGAAGTCTTCGGCTTCGCCTCGTCCTTCCGATATTTCTCAGCCGTTAATTGCTTTATTTCTGGCCTGGGTAGTAATGTACTATTGTATGTATTATATCTATAAGTATCACTATCACTATCACTTAAAATATTTAAAATGGTGTATCATACGGTCTCTGTTCTGTCGTGGGTGATAAATAAGAAATATAATTAGTATGTGTTTTGAGGCGCGTCGTGGAGCGTGTCACTGGAGTCTCTGTGCGAGAAGGCGGCCGCGGTGGGGTCGCCGCGCGCGCGCTCCCGCGCCTCCGCGCTGTCGGCCGCGCTGCAGGCGAGCCGGGCTCGCGCGCACCGCGCCGCGCTCGCGAGCCGCGCCGCCGAGCGCGCGCGAGCCGTGGCGCGCGCTTCCCGCTTGCGCGCCGCTGCGCATGCGCATCTGCACGCTGAGGTCAGCTACATCTACACACTTATTACCTTACTAGATGGTGCCCGCGACTTCGTCCGCGTGGATTGCGGGTTTTTGATTCCCGCGGGAACTTTCCTGGGATAAAAAGTAGCGCATGAAACAGTCGACCACTATCCAGTCGAAACTGTCCAGTCGCGGCTAGAGGGGTAAGGCGAATACCCCTCTTGCGCTGGTCGCTTCCGGTTCGTGAGTCGTGACGCCACATAAGGCTCTGTCTCAAAATCTGCACTGCAGTTATCATATACTGCAGCAACATGCTGAGGTAGCAGCCTTTTTAGCGATTACACAGAGTAATTTATTTTTTGTATATATTTTGTATTAGTAAGTAAGTTAGTAAGTATTTATATTCTGTAGGTATAATTTCTCATCTCTGTATTTCCTTTCCGTGTAAAGCTAAATAAACATAAATTTATTTTAATATGTAATTATTTATATTAATTCGTCCGTGCGTCGTTGCAGGTAGTGAGCAGCGGCCAGGACCCGAGTCCGCTGCTGGCGCGGCGCGCGCGCGAGCTGGCCGCCGCCGTGGAGCGGCTCGACGGCGCCGCGGCCAGGGCGCAGACGCTCGTCACCGCCGCGCACCAGAGGTGAGGGGGGAATGGGGATGGGGGATGGGAGGGGGGGGGGGACTATGAATGTTTTTGAAGTAAAAACTTCTTTAAGCGCGTTGAACACTTTTTGGTAGGGGGTAAAAATGTGGAATACGCGAGACCGACACCGTTCTTCTTAGGACAAAATGTCTTAAGTGTAATGATATAGTACATTCGTGATTAAACTTGAATGCCTTAGTTTTAAGGTTTGAGGTGTCGGGGCCTCGCGTTGTTACAGAGACAAAAAGTCTTAAATATAAATATAATACATTCGTAATTAAACTTTAATGCCTTAGCATCTGCAAGCAAGCTGTGGCAGACAGTACCGCTACACAAAAAACAATTTAATTTAAACATAAGAAAACAAACGTTTCACTTTAAACCCTAAACTGAAATGATTTCTCATGATGTTAACGTACTACACTTAGCTTGTTAGATTAAGTTTTTTGTGAACCGGTATTTATGACAGTTTTTTATTTTACTTTAAAAATACTACATGTGATAACAGCGAAGCTATCACCGGGTCAGGTAAGTTTATGAAACTTGAGGTATCTTACGAGCTTTTTCACACGTCGTGGTCCTGTGGATCCAGCGGCTCCCTTCAATTCGCTGATAAAGCGAAGCTATCTAGTGGGGCATCTGTTGAATTCTTAGCAGACCAAAATAAATAAACTAATATAGAGGCGATGACAACTCAGTCAAATCAGCAACTCTTTATCAAACTTAAAAACACGCTTAATAAGGAAGTTTAAAATTTGAATGAAATGACATCATCAAATTTCAACACAGTTTTTTTTCTTTAATCGATAGTTTAAAATGATTATCAAACCTCGTATGTCATAATCAGTAAGGAATAATTTATTTTTGACATATCCATTGTCCCTATTGGCAGGGTGAAGTGGGGTGCGGGCGCGAACCCCGCGCTGCGCTCGGTGGTGCGCGCGCTGGAGGCGGGCTGGGCGGCGCGCAGCGAGCGCGCGCGCCGGCTCAGCGGCGCCGCCGTCGCGCTCGCGCCGCACGCGCGCGTCGCTGCCGCGCTCAGCGCCGCGCCCGCCGCACGCGCCGCGCGCGCCGCCCGCGCGGCCAAGGCGGCCAAGACGGCCAAAACTGCGCTCGCGCACTGGGAGAAGGTGTGTAATGTCAAATAAAACTTTTTTTACTCAAGTAGACTTTTAACAAGTGCTTTTATATAATAATAAATTCTATTATAATAATAAATTTTATTAAACGTATAAATATAACTAATTTAACTTTTAATATTTCTAAGTAAGTTGCTTTTTTATTTACTTTCTTTTAATTACATAATATAATATATTAAAAAAAAGTCACTTGTTTAATTTTTTAGAAAAGCACTATACACACCTCGACCGGGAGAGCATTTCTGGTCTCGTATATAGCCGGCCGTCTAACTAACTCTCGACCAGAAAACGCGTACTTCCCGGTCTCGCGATGTAATGTACTATATTGTATTTCGTAATCGCGCTAACGAAGTGTTCACCGCAGAAGTCGAGGATTCAAAGGTTGAACCAACGGTCCTCGGGCACAACACTAACTAGGAAGAAGACGACTAACTAACTATTAGTACGATTGAGCAATATCACCTGATCCCCTGAAGTAAAACAATCCTCTTCAATTCATAAAAAAAAAAATTGGCAGTCATAGGGACTGCCGATAGAAGTGAAAATGATAATTATTTTTTTAATTAAAATAATTAAAATATAAACCTTAATACTAAGGCTTTAAAGTTTAATTTCGAATGGAGTATATTTATATGTTCGCGAGCATGTCGCTGTTCGCGAGCATGTCGCTGTTCGTGAGCATCTCGGTCACGCGAATCTACATTTTTACCCCGTACCAAAAAGTGCTCAACGCGCGTAAAGAAGTTTTCACTTCAAAAATTACGGTTTAGTAAACATTAATAAATTATTATTCATTAAAATTACGCCGGTTTTCATTTCACTCTAGTATGTGTTGCATATACTTTGTCGTTCCAGGCGTGTACACTGGCGCAGAAATACTCCCTGCAAGTGTCACCCGTGGAGGAATCGCTGATGGATATGTTGCACCCCGAGGGAAACATCGACACACAGTGGGTAAGTCCGTATTTTTACAATATGCAAGTTTGTCTTTGACTGCGTAAAATTAGATTAGTACATTTTGGCAGGTTAGGAGTGTGTGTGAATTCGGGTACAGTGTATGTACAATCGATATATAAGCCCCGCTGATTGGCTGATACTCAAAATATGTTATTACAATGCAATTTGAATTTTTTTTTTTCCCACCAGGTGGGCAACGTGTCAGCCCTAGTCAGAGAAACAGCTAACACTCTCAACGAGTCACGAACGGCGGCTTTAAGCAAAGTGGAAAATGCCGCCGCAGCTTTAAGGGCCGCGGCGGACAAACTGGCTCACGCGGCCCTAGCGCGCGACAACCTGCTGCAAGAGCTGAAGGGGCCGCTGCAAGCCCTGCTGCAGCTCAATGACGTAAGTTTAACTAGCTTGTGGCAGCCCTAGCGCGCGACAACCTGCTGCAAGAGCTGAAGGGGCCGCTGCAAGCCCTGCTGCAGCTCAACGACGTAAGTTTAACTAGCTTGTGGCAGCCCTAGCGCGCGACAACCTGCTGCAAGAGCTGAAGAGGCCGCTGCAAGCCCTGCTGCAGCTCAACGACGTAAGTTTAACTAGCTTGTGGCAGCCCTAGCGCGCGACAACCTGCTGCAAGAGCTGAAGGGGCCGCTGCAAGCCCTGCTGCAGCTCAATGACGTAAGTTTAACTAGCTTGTGGCAGCCCTAGCGCGCGACAACCTGCTGCAAGAGCTGAAGGGGCCGCTGCAAGCCCTGCTGCAGCTCAACGACGTAAGTTTAACTAGCTTGTGGCAGCCCTAGCGCGCGACAACCTGCTGCAAGAGCTGAAGAGGCCGCTGCAAGCCCTGCTGCAGCTCAACGACGTAAGTTTAACTAACTTGTGGCAGCCCTAGCGCGCGACAACCTGCTGCAAGAGCTGAAGGGGCCGCTGCAAGCCCTGCTGCAGCTCAACGACGTAAGTTTAACTAGCTTGTGGCAGCCCTAGCGCGCGACAACCTGCTGCAAGAGCTGAAGGGGCCGCTGCAAGCCCTGCTGCAGCTCAACGACGTAAGTTTAACTAGCTTGTGGCAGCCCTAGCGCGCGACAACCTGCTGCAAGAGCTGAAGGGGCCGCTGCAAGCCCTGCTGCAGCTCAACGACGTAAGTTTAACTAGCTTGTGGCAGCCCTAGCGCGCGACAACCTGCTGCAAGAGCTGAAGAGGCCGCTGCAAGCCCTGCTGCAGCTCAACGACGTAAGTTTAACTAACTTGTGGCAGCCCTAGCGCGCGACAACCTGCTGCAAGAGCTGAAGGGGCCGCTGCAAGCCCTGCTGCAGCTCAACGACGTAAGTTTAACTAGCTTGTGGCAGCCCTAGCGCGCGACAACCTGCTGCAAGAATGTGAACACCAATGAAATACAGATTTTATTGCTTCACGTTAAGATTTTAAACACAAGAACAACTGAGACTCGTACTATATATTTATCGTGCTCGGACTCGGAACAAATCGCGTAGGAAACAACCAATAGTAGACGGACGCGCGCTGTGATTGGCTGGGATTGAGATATTTTCGCGCAATTCAAAAATAAGATTTCCACGCAGGGACATCGGCGTAACTTTAAAAATTGGTATACCTATAACTAGCTTGTGGCAGCCCTAGCGCGCGACAGCTGTCATGGTAGCCGGGTCTGTCATTTGTTTGGGCGTCGACCCACTCTTTGTTTTTATGTATTTATTTTATTTGCCTTTAAAAACAGTTTTATAGCCAAAGCACTATAATAAACACAGGCTAGCGTTTGAAATTTGCAGCCCAAATAGACCGTGGTCTAAGGCTTCTTGCGTTAGGGCTGATGATGATGATCATGAAATGATGATCGGTCGAATTTTAAGAATATGACAATGTTAACAAAATAATTATACAGTCCCTACGGAGGATCTAAGGAGTTCCCGCGAGAAACAAAAAACCTCAATCCACGCGGACTAAGTCGCGGGCATCAGCTAGTATAACATACTTACGTTGTGATTTAAGTAAGATGATTTGATTTCAGGGTGACAATCCAGCGCAAGAGTTCTCAACTCTATGGCGCAGCGTGTCAGAAAAGATCAACTGCATCTCAGCGGAACCCGACGCCGAGGCGAAGGTGCGCGCGGCGGCCAGAGCGGCCGCGCAATTGGTCGCCGAGTTACCGCTGCTGTTGCAACTGCTGCTAGAGTAAGAGATTCCATCTGTATATTATATAACACACAAACTTAGCTCGACTGCTTTTGCTGTCAGGAAAATTAGACAGTTTTCCGATATTTAAACGGCTAGGCTTGTCTACTTTGCCTACATCCACAGTGTCATGTCGTACGGCATTTTATTGTGGGGCAGAGCAGCTGATATCCAAACAATATTTATAAAGCAGAAAAGAGCCATTCTATTTGTTAACTAAACTGTTTAGCCAATTTTGAAGATATCTATTTGATAGATAGATATCTTTGGTTTTTGGTCTGGAGGATATTGGTTGAGATTCCTTTGGTTTCGTTGAAGGCCAATTCTTATATCAAAATTCGAAATACAAGTTTTTCCCTACCAAATCCATTAAAATCGACTAGCTGGATTTATTGACCGAGCGAAGCGAAGGTCTCTGAGTCTACTTGGGTGACTTGGCACTTGTCCGTCCGTCCGTCCGTCTGTCAGAGCATTATAACTTCTGAATTACTGAACGCAATTACTTCAGCTTTAAATATAATATGTAAACCAATGGCCTCCCGCCGAATATGGCTTAAAAAATAATAAAAATCTTTATTTCAGGGGGGCTCTCATAGAAGCGAATGCGAAAAATAAAATATTTTTTATAAAGTTACATAGGGTTGCGGTATATCATTTTAAAGATAATTAGGAATAGAGTCCAAAAATATTTTTTTTTTAATTTTTCCCCCAAAATTGACAAAATGGGGGGCTTTCAAAGTGGTGATTTTCTAACGTCCAAAGATGACCTCAGAACTCTAAATTTTCTGAAAGGATGAGCCTGAAACTTGATCAATTATTTCAATTATATCCTGTACTTGAACAACAAATACTAAAATTAGATAAATATTGTAAGGAAACGGAATTATTTAATTTTTAATGAACTTCAGTATTTTTAACAGAACTTCACATTTATGTCAATAGATGGCGCCGCGAGGTCTTATTTCGGGGCGAACCACTAGTAATATTAGTACGGTATTAATGCTAATGTCTGTTACTACGGTAAGGATCGTACACGTTGTCCTAAATGAGCGATAAATGCTACGCACAGTAGCTGATCCTTCACGTGGCCTACGGTGTCACGTAGACAAGTTTGTAATTTGCTCTGTTTGTAAGGAAAAATATACACCTGTACAAAACTTTCGTAAGCACAAAAATTCAAAGAGATACACGCAAGAAAAAAAACTGGTTCTACCCTGCTTCAACCAAACATTGCAAAATGTCCATACTATAATTTATAATAAACTTCCAAATTTCTTAACAGACGAGACCAAAGAAACAAAATTTATTAAAAGTAATTTAAAAGAATGGTTAATTCAAAAATGTTTTTATAGCATTTAAGATTTTTTTAATGAATAGACGCCAATAATACGATCAATTAAATTCAATTAAATATAAAAATATGTTAATTAATATCTGAAATATTATTATTACTATATTATTAAGTATATTATATATTTTTTATGCAAAGATAAATTAATATGTAAAAAGATAGTAAGTAAGACATGAAAGCTATCAATAAATGACTAATTTTCTATGGAGTCGTATTGCGTATTTTCTACTTTCACCTAGGACAACGGGCTACTTCGACGGTATGTCATAAGTAACACGCAGTGATGTTTCCGTATCGCGTTCCAGTTTGCCGGGCGGCGCGGCGGACGGCCGCAAACTGATGCGCCAGGCCGCGCTCTCCGCCAGGCCCAGCGCCAGGCACGGTAAGATAGATAGATATATATAAATTCTTTATTGCCACGCAAACATCAAATAAATATTATAAATGCGAAAGTTTGGATGGATGGATGTCATGGAAGTTTGTTACTCAATCACGCCCCAACGGCTTAACGGATCTGGATGAAATTTGGCACAGAGATAGATTATAGTCTGGAATAGCACATAGGCTACTTTTTATCCCGAAAAATTAAAGAATTCCCGCGGGAACCGAAAAACCTCAAAACACGCGGACGAAGTCGCGGGCATTAGCTAGTAAAGATATAAAGTAAACAAGTACAGAAAATAATGTGCACCAGGGCAGTCTTATCACTCAAAGTGATAAGACTGCCCTGACAACCCATCCATCCATTATGAATCTAAAAGGCGAAACCGGTCGGCGCCCCTTGATCGGCCCAGCAGGCATTGTACTGACTGATTGTAGGTCGCGCGAAAAAACACGTAATTTAAACTGATGGATTAATTACTGAGTTTTTATTGATTTATATTGCTACCTGTGTATCATATAACTAATAATCCTACTTATATAGTATAATATGTATGTAATATTGAATATATTTATTATATTGAGAATCCGCTAGAGGGCGGCTCGATGTGAACTTATTACTCAAACGTTTCCCTGTAAATTTTTACTTTTAAAAATATTATTTCTGTGCTAACACTGTAATTAGTGCCTTTTTCTAAACCAATAATCCGTAAAAATCTTCATATCACTGCAAATAAGTGTCCATAAGCTCTAGTGATTACAAAAACAAACTGTAGAATAGTGCGTGAACGGACTACGGCGCATTGATTCATTTGACGTCGCACTGTATTTTAGCAGTAATAGGTACTATAAAACCTTACTCAAAGGTAATATCCTGGAGTGTAGTGAACAGTGCTTAACAATAGAAAAACATATTTTATTACTAATAACTGTTATTTCCTACCTAAATCAATAGTTCAATTTGTGTTTTGTCAACCCACCCGCAACATTCGAAGTGCAAAACTGTAAACACACCGATCGTTTCCCGTACAACTAAGCGATCACAGCGCGTAATATCTACTAACAGCTTATATACTTAACACTATATTTGGCTGCTGAACATGCCCCGTTGTAGTACTGAGTGCAGTAGTGGGTGTGGACGTCCATTATCGGAACAGTCGCTTATGCAGTGTCGTCTGTGTAAACTATCGTATCATTGCGAGTGCTTAAACATAAACTTACATCAATATTCAACATTGACCAAGGACTACCTAGCCACCTGGCAGTGCCCTGCCTGCTGTAACGTGTCTCGCCGGCACAAAGGTAACCGTGAAAATACTCCGGTTCGTATCTCTGCAGTTCCACCCATCGATGAGACCACTTCCTCGAACGCCCCCCAGCCAAGTACTACTCATACGGATCAAGACTGGCGCACCTTCGCACAAGAGCTACAGGGAATGCTTCATGCGTGGCGCCAAGATATCGACAGTACTTTAAGCCAAATCAGGGGGGACATTAAAACTGTTTTAACCGAACTGAAGCATGAAATACAATCGTTGCGAACAGAGCAGAATAACATGAAGAGCAGCTTGGCCAGCTTAAGCACTGACGTTACAGACCTAAAAGAATCCACGACTTTTCAAGCTGAGCAACACGCTGACCTAGAAAAGAAATTCCACGACCTCGAGGGACTCAAGAAGTATACGCAGGAATCCACCAACCTTGTATCATCCTTGGAATACAAAATAGATGGCCTGGAACAACAGGCAAGACAGTGTAACATAGAAATCTGCAACGTGCCTGATAAGCGCAATGAAAATCTTTTTTCCATTTTGGAAGCTATAGGAACAGTTATTAAATACCCTATTGTACAAAAGGACGTCGTCTCAATCCACCGTGTACCTCATGCCCACCAGCAAACCAACAAACCAAAAAACATCATCGTTAAATTTACCACACGTATCCTACGGGACAACATTCTAGCTTCTTTTCGTAAAGCTAAGAGAGTAAAAAGCGATCAGTTGGGTATCTCCGGCCAATCACACGACATATATATGAACGAGCATCTCACGCTGAAAAATAAACAACTTTTTCGCGAATGTCGAGAGGAAGCGAAAAAATGTAATTACAAATACGTGTGGATCAAGAACGCGACTATTCTCGTCAGACAGAATGATACTTCACCAGCGTTTTCTGTGCGTTCTAGAAACGACTTTACTAAGTTTAAGTGTCCGGTCACGGTTAGTAGAATGGAAACTTGAAAATCTACTGATATATTATGTTTCATTCCAATGTACGCTCATTCACACTTACACTACGACTGTTTACTATATTTTTTTACTGTATTTTTTTGTTTACAAAATAAAAGTTGTTTTTCCTTTAAATTACATGCATTTAAATGCGAAAATTATGATAACATACAATTTAAGCCATACTCATTACTATTGTCACAAATACCTAAAACACTATTATAGACCTCGATATATAAAGATACTATTAAATTATATAACTCTTGTAATTTCAAGGCATAATATAAACCTTTTATGTCCTAGACTAAACATACTTTATCTAAAATTAAACCTAAACAAGATATCTGATGACTGCTTTTTTTCTCAAATCCTCCTCAGACATACACTAACACATAGATATAAACAATCAGGTCAATTATTGTCAGCAAGGTATCAACTTATATTCACATTGTGTAAACCTGCAATGCCACTGTTTCAATTAATCTGTTCAATTGTAACTAACTCAATAATTATTACTGTTTCTATTTGCTATACTTTATGCCATGCTATTTCCTTTAAAACCTATGATGACATGCATAATAAGTTACTCATAGTGTACCCCTATACCAAACCTTATCAAAATCCTGTAGTAGTAATATTGATTTATAAAATACATCTCAACAGTGTTTAATAACAATTTAATAATTTACTATCAAAATTGTGGGGGTATTCGTAGTAAATTACAGACACTGCATATGAATATTCTTGCAAATTCGTACGATGTTATAATTTTAACGGAAACATGGCTTATACCTCAAATATACGACAGTGAATTCATCGACCAGCGCTACGCCGTGTTTAGATGCGACCGTGACCGTGCGGCCACTAAAAAAGCGGATGGCGGAGGCGTCTTACTGGCGGTGCTGAAGAGCTTAAGACCCTCTGAAATAATTATATCGAATCAGGGTAATGCTCTTAATCACTTGGAAAATGTCAATGTAGAAATACCCTGTAGTAGGTCCTCCTCGCGTATTATTTTTTCAGGCGTATACATTCCACCAAACTCATGTATAGATGCATACAGGTGCTATTTTGACATGATATTGGATCTATTTGATGAAGCTAAGGGCGATAGTTTTTATATAGCGGGTGACTTTAATCTACCTCACGCGTCTTGGGTTCAACATGGTGATGGCCTGAAATGTGACAGCAACAGCCCTGTTTGTACATTATTACGTAATTTAATGTCGACATTAGATGCTTCACAATTTAACCATATTCGTAACTCTTATAACCAAGGTAGAATCTTGGACTTAATATTGTCAACTAGCGACTGCACCGTTAATAAACCTGATGTCCCTCTGCTTGGGGAATCAATACATCATCCACCGCTTACAGTTAGGATCGCCGAGTTAGACATCCCTCTCGTACGAAATAACGCTCCCAGGTATAACTACCGACAGGCTAATTTTGAAGATATTAACAAGAGTATAGAAATAATACCCTGGCAGTCCTTATTTCAAAACCAAAATACTGAAGGGACTCTCGAAATCTTTTATGAACAAATTTACAATGTTATAAAATCACACGTTCCTCTCAAAGTAACGCGAGATACATTCCCGATTTGGTTCACTCCTTCACTTATTCGGATCTTCAAGAATAAGACTAATGCATGGATTAAATGGAAAAAGTACAATAACATATCTGACTACGAAAAATTTTCCACATTCAGAGAAAGGTTCAGAATTCAGTGCGCTAAATGCTTTTCCTCCTATACCAAGTCTGTAGAGGACAGCGTGTGCTCAAACATTAAATACTTTTTCACTTATGTTTCCAATCGTAAACGGAAGGCAGGAATTCCTTCAAACATAAAGTATAAATCTAAGCACTCTCGCGATCCTGAAGTTATTTGTAATATGTTTTCAGAGTTCTTTCAGTCCGTTTACGAACCTTCATCACTGTGTATTGAGGAATGGTCTCCCCCGGACGGAGATTCCTCTAGTGATTTGTTGATAGACAATCTGCGCTTCGACTTGGAACAAGTGCGCAAAGCATTAAAATCCCTGGATGCGTCCAAGGGAGCAGGACCAGACAACCTTCCAGCGCTATTTCTTAAAAACACGTGTAACTCCATTTGTAAGCCCATGCATTTCATCTATAATAAATGTCTAAAAGATGCTGTTGTACCCAGCGTTTGGAAACAAGCCAATATTATGCCTGTTCACAAAAGCGGGTCGAAAAACGATGTCGCCAATTACCGCCCTATTTCCCTTTTATGCATTTTATCAAAAGTTCTTGAAAGACTTGTGCACAATGCACTATACCCGCTCCTTCATAACATCATCATACCCGAACAACACGGATTTGTGAAGTACAAATCTACCGTCACTAATTTACTAACATTTACTACCCACCTTTTCGAAAGTCTTGACAGGGGGATACAAGTTGACGCAATTTACACCGATTTCTGCAAAGCATTTGACAAAGTAGACCACGAATTATTGCTCAAAAAAATTGCTTACAACGGTATTCGTGGTAACCTCCTGCGTTGGTTCGCATCATACATTGCATGCAGAACTCAACGCGTTGTGGTGAACGGCTTTAGGTCCGACCTTGTATCTGTAACATCTGGCGTGCCTCAGGGTTCAATTTTAGGGCCCTTACTATTTGTCATATTTATTAACGATATTAAACACTGTTTCAAACATTCAAAATTCTTACTATACGCCGACGACTTAAAAATCTTTCTAGAAGTCAAAAAAGAACCAGACTGTCATTTACTACAAGAAGACCTACACCGCTTAACGGAATACTGCAAAACTAATAAATTAACCTTAAGTTTACCTAAGTGTAATGCAATTACCTTCACCAAAAACAAACACACCACAGATTTCTCTTATGCCCTAAGTAATGCAAAATTATTAAAAGTCTCTTCTCTTCGTGATCTCGGTATTCATCTTGACTCTAAACTGCACCTAGATGAACACATAAACAAAATCGTTAATAATGCTTACCGTCTTTATGGATTCGTGATGCGTTCTACGAGGGACTTCTCAAAACCGTCCACTTACTTGCACCTATATAGATCACTAATAAGGCCCCAGCTGGAATATGCCAGCTGTATATGGAACCCTCTGTATGACAAGTATAAAAACCAGCTGGAAACCGTTCAGAAGAAGTTCCTCCGCTCAATGCATTATAGATGTCATCATTCTAGACTTCCCTATGCTAAGCTACTTAAAAAATACAATCTTTTAAAACTCGACTCTAGACGCAAGCAGCTCGAAGCAATGGTATTGCATGGTTTGCTCCACAACAAATATGACTGCATTGACTTGGTTAGCAAGGTTTCTCTTAATGTTGTCAGGAACGCAAGTCGACGACAGGTGCGTGCTTATAATCTGTTCGCTGTCAAATTCTGCCGAAACAATGCGGGCAAGCGTTCACCTATGCGTCGACTTGTTGACGAATACAACAGAAGCTTCGACAGTGTTGATATCTTTGCTCTGTCTGAGGGTAGATATAAAGAGGCTGTCATCAAGGTCTTGAAGGAAAAACAATTTTTATAAGGATTGAATTTTTACCTACATTGGACAAGAGATTGTAACCATATTATATGTACCTCAATTATATTTTCTCTATTCCATTTTCTTATTGTTTCTGTTTATTTGTTATTATTTTTTATTGTTAGTAGTAAATTTAAATTTTAGTGTTATATTTTAGCATACCTATATATTATTTTAGCATATATATTATTTTAGCATTTTATTTTATATTTTATGTATAACATATATTTAATTTAGATAAGTTTGATACATTGTGTCGCCTTCATATTCAAAATTTTAAACTGTTAACCCGTGGATGGTGTGGTGTATTGCACATTTGTTTTATTTTGTTTATTAATTTTGTTTGTGTTTAGATAATAAGATTTTAATGTGTAATTGTTTATCGTCCCTAATAAATAAAAATAAAATAAAATAAAAATAAAAATAAAATATTTGTTAAGGCAAGCCAGGCTTTTTGCTTGTAAAGAGGTTTCGCCCCTTCTATAAGGAGCGGGATAGTGCTACAACTTATGATCATACAATAGACTACATAAACATTAAAATAACTATAATTGAAAAATATAATACACAAACTCATTTTTATTTACACGACTGCCCAAAAAAATAATGTAATGATTTAAGGATCATGTATATATGACTAGCTGACGCCCGCGACTTCGTCCGCGTGAGGTTTTGTGGTCCGCGGGAACTTTTTAATTTTTCGGTATTATTCCAGACTATATATAATCTATCTCTGTGCTAAATTTCATCCAGATCCGTTTAGCCGTTCTGGCGTGATGGAGTAATAAACATATCTATAAAAATCTATCGAAACTTTTGCATTTATAATAGTAAATTTAAAAAAAACTATTTTTGGAACAAATGCACTTAATTTGTACAAATCGCAGTGGGCGAGCAGCGCAGCGCGACAGGTGCGGGCGTGTGGAAGCGCGTGCGGCTCAAGCTGGAGGGTCGCGACCCGCCCGCGCGACGACCGCAGCCGCCTGACCAGGTAATTGGGTATTTGACTACTATTCAAATAAATTATGTTTTAGAGAATATTAAACACAGATATATATGTAGGTACTAGATGGGCCCTTTCATAGAAAAAAATTGGGCGTCCAACCTTTAGAGCACGCTCCTAACCTGTATAGCCCTGATCTTGCCCCCGCCATAGCGCTGTCCCGCTTTTCGGACTAGATGGCGTTAGAAAAATAGGTCCACATTCTTTGTTTGACAGGGCCCGTCTATGTAAATTGAGGTCGTTGTTATTAAATATATAGAGGATCTCCCAAAAGTCGTAATATCCACGTCTGATAGTTTATGTTGAATAACTATTTTAAACAATCGATTAAATGAATGAATATATTTTCTATCAAAGATGTACCTATGTATCTGCTATGTCATCATCTACCGGTACCGATCCGACATTTTGCAGATACATAAATAACACTCTATAGATTCCTATGGATCTAAAAAGTTTATTTATTTGTTTTTGAAGTGAAAATTTCTTTAGGCGCGTTGATCACTTTTTGGTGGGGTAAGAATGTGGAATACGCGAGACCGACAATTCTTCTTAAGACAAAAGGTCTTAAGTATAAATAGTACATTCGTAATTGAACTTTAATACCTTAGTTTTAAGGTATATTATATTAATATAATAAGTTCTGTAGAACTGAGACCGACACCTCGCGTTGTTACGAAGACAAAAGGTCTTAAACATAAATATAGTACATTCGTAACTAAACTTTAATGCCTTAGTTTAAGGTTTATATTTGAAATATTTTATTATTAATATTATTATTACTACTAAATGAATAAATAAATAAAAGTTTATTGACCAACACTATAACAATTCATTATACTTAGTATAACTAAACTTATACAAATATAAATTACACTTATATTACTAGGCAGCAGCTTTATGGTAGGGATTATTTTCCAGGTGGACTACATAATAACGGAAGCGACTAGCGCAGAGAACCTGTGCCTGATGTACGAAGGTTGGATGGCGTGGGTCTGAGCGCGGCCCCGCGGCCCACCGCCCACGCCCACGATGCGCGCCCACGGCCACGCAACGACGTGCGCCCACGGCCACGCCCACAGTGGGGCCGCCCGCGCCCTTCGGCCCGCGCGGCCCCCGGCCCGCCCGGTCGGGGCGGAACCCCCGACGACGACGCTAGCGTATGGCAGAAAGTTTCACAGTTAATACACTCGACTTTACGCCTTTCTTATTTCATTCGGCCGCCGTCACACAAAAACGCAAACAAATGTCTCCTTGGTCGTATTCATAGCTGAATATCCTGTCTGCCTGGTTAGGCCGCTATCATTTTAGACTGCATTAACTTTAACACCAGGTCGCATTTAAGGGTTAACTTGTAGAAAATTAAAAAAAAACTAATAGAGACTACAACTAAATAATCATATCAGCAACTTTTTATCAAACGAAAGCAAGCTAAGTATGGGAGCTTGTATGAAATATTTATGATGTCAAGTGGTTTGCAGATTGGCTATAAAAATTACACCTTTCGAACAATAAGTATTCTGGCAGTATTGGATTGTTTGCTGCATTTAGAAATCAGCCAAAATGAAACATATATCTCACTTTACATTTAATTTAATACTGGGATGCGTACACGCACATTTATAGTAATGTACAATAAGTTAAGAGATACTATACGATTCATTTACTTTTTCTTTTCCGGGGTATAGTTTTACAGAATAACAATCAATATTAACGGGTATGTGTTTAATATAAGTTCTATAGCTCTAGACCAGTTTAGCCCGCTACCATCTTAGACGCATTATTGACAGGTCGTAGTCACGGGTTAACTTGAACAATTTAAAAAAAACGTCGAACATCAAAACACATAAAAAGCTTGTATGATACTTAAACGTGACGTCATCGGTCATAAAAATGTGCTTTTTTTTTCAATTTAATCCATGATTCAAAATGGTTTTCAATTTTAAAATTAATAGGAACGTGAATTTTACGTGTTATGATTTATTTATAATTCATTTTTTAATCACAATCTTTTCATGTGTTCCGATAGCTATCTCTCAATGTTGTTAAATAAGAATATCCTTCTTGTTGGAAGTAGGTTAAAAATCTAACACATCATCTGTATCTATCCCGCACTTCAAAGTTTGTTCGGTATTAAAGACTGTTCAAACAATAGTAGACCACAATATTATTGTTACAATGTTATTTTAACACTACTTCAATAAATTTTATTTGATGTTAATTTATCGACGAAAAACTTCGACAACGTATCAAATTTTTAAAACTAAACGGAATATTACCCCAGACGGCAGGCCGAAGTAATTAGTATTAGATTTATTGTTTTTATTAGTACCGCTTACGAAATATTACTATAATAATATGTATCTACTTACGAACTTGTAGATCGTAGACGTTGAAATTGTGGACACCCCATCATTTAGTATAAAAATTAAAAAAAAAGAATAAAAAAAAAATTGTTCATATTAACTGAAACTCCGCAATTCAAAATACGACTCCATTGTATGGTATTAGTCGTCAAAAACATCGATTCCATTATACGACAATTTGATGTTTAAATTAAACTTAATATTATATTACATTACAATTCAATAATATGTATGTAATATGCATATTGTAATGTTATCGTATTTAGATAAGGGCTTATTTTCTATTATTTCATTGGATACCATATTCAAAGCTTTATCGTATTCAATCGTATCAACAAGATGCCCGCGACTTCGTCTACGTGGATTTACGTTTTAAAATCGCAGTGGAATTCTCTGATTTTCCAGGACAAAAGTTATATGTCACTCAACCTGTTGCTCTTTTGCGGCGTGATTGAAGGACAAACCAACAAAAAAACACATTCGCATTATATCAGTATGATTCTAATTTCTACCTGTCAAACCAGTGGTGGGTTCATTACCAACTGTCGGACTTCGATCCAATATCGCTGGATAGTTTTTATGATGAAGTGTGAAACAATAAGTAATTCCTATAATGTAAATATCGGCTACGTTCCGTTATAGATACAAAAATTGGTTTAACCAAGAAAAAAACGAAGGGTTACATACCATCGTACAAGATTTAACACATATACTTTTTAAAAACTTTCGTAAAAGAAACAGAGTCGCTCATAGTTCACTAGGAACATGATGAGTATAATGAAGTACGCTATCTTAAAACTAAAGCTACGAGGGTATGAGAAGAAAATTTCAGTTGGTCTTCAATACGAACTTACCACTGGTTTATAAAGACTTTATAAACCAAATTACCCACATACACACTTTAAATCACCCACTTACCCACTTACCCCCACTTACATCCAAATTACCCACTTTAAATTAGCTGAAAATGATTTCTTTTCAAGGTCACCCACTAGTAAAGTACCTATTTTACAAAACAGTTTATTGATATGTGGAAAAATATAAAATTTAATTTTTTATCAATATTATGAACATGAAATGGTAATAAATAAAACAAAATTTAATATTTCAACCTCCTTTTTTGTGTTATTTTAATGTATTTTAGATCAATGCAGAGATCATTTCTGTTTCTAACATTGATTTTGTCTAAAAAAATTGTACTACTATTAAAAAAACATTGACAGCTAAACTAATTCTAATGATAAACGGAAAATAAGCTCTTTCTTACTATATAATATATATGCATTCAATATCATGTATGAATGTCGCGTGAATGTAAGACGTCAATAAATGTACTTCTTAAAATATTCATTATAATTAATAATAGTAACGTATGTGTCACAGAGAATGTATTTGTATCACATTGTTACAAGAAAATGTCTCATTTATTTGTACACTCATTTACATAAAATTATTCTTAACATGTTTATTTAAATATAAAAATTATATTATTATGTAAAACATCCGTCAAAAATAATCATTGTATGTAATGGGTACTATCATAAATAGGATTACTCTAGTTTTTAGAACAACACCAAACTATTTTTATGGAAACTCAGTACTATTCATGTAAGACCCAGAATTAAACCCAAAAGTAAGCGATAATGTGCTTAAGTTAATTTCACTATCGCGTACAATTGATTCTGTATCTTACTGTAATGGAGTAAAGTCTTAATTTCAGTGAATTTGTTATCGACCTCTTTATGCCGTTCAGACGCATGTACAGTCAATGGAACTCGGACGAAAGAAAGAAAATGGTCCACAAAATATAGACGCCGATTAATAAAAATCCGATTACTCTGCCTCCTAAAAACTTGGGAATCATTTGCTTCACTTCAAGAGCACGTTTGTAAAGACTATATACTAGTCTATCCATTTTTTTTAGTCTATATTTAACAATAATAAGCTACAAGGATATTTAAAAATTACTTACCATGTTTTTCAGAGCTGTTTTAATAAACCCTTTTGAATAGTTCACGCGCTGATTACTTATAGCATAATGATTGGCAAATTACTAAAGCAAAATAGATGAGATTAAAAAAAACACTATAATCTTTTAAAAATACCGAGTTCCAGTTTATGGTACCTTTCTTTTATCAGACAAAAACTCAGAAACAGTTTAGAATGGTCTATCACGAATTGTAGCACAAATTGAACCTTTCATTCGATCCTTATTTAAATTCAGCACGCAAGCAGAATGTTAAAGGGCACTCAGCACTAATATTAAATTTTAAGCTGCAGCGCTGAGCAAGCTGAAATGTACTTTATTGCGTCCCATAAAGAGTTACTATCATTTAAATGTTTTTATGCAGTAATCCTTCTGTACCTGAAAGTTACTATTAAGGATCCATTGCACCATCGATAGTTATAATTAACGTTAAATTTAAAAAAAAACTTTGGCTTGCTACAATAAGAGTTCTTCAATTTACCAAAGTTTGGTAAATCTTATAATCTTATTCAAGGATCTAAGAATACCAACTTGTGCTGTCACTTTGCTAGTGACACCTTTTTAGTGATCAAAACATAAAGTGACTATATTCATTGCCATCAATAGTGCAATCGACCCCTAGTATTCTGTGCTTTAAATACTGTTTACATCGATATATATGTAGGCACTAGATGGGCCCTTTCATAGAAAAACGCCGGGCGTCCGAGTTGTTGAACATGTTCCGCACCTGTCTTTGTTCCCGTCGTAGCGCTGTCACGATCGCTCGTCGTGCAGATAATTTGTTATTATTAAGTTAACATCTAAAGTTTAATTAGTTTGGCACTGGATAATTTTAATTTTAAGGTGTTTCAATTCACAATTATTCATTTCCAAAAAAACGTTATTTAATATTCCTATTTAATATTTTTATCCATTACGCAATTATTTAATTTCCGCGGCAAACTGTATGATTGTTTTTTTACTAACTGACCTTACGGCTATGACCTATATTATCTATGACCGAATCATACGTTTTCAAGCTTTCATTTAAGATGTTGCAAGCAAGTTCCCGCTTTTCAGACTAGATGGCGCTGATGGCGTTGCTAAAAATACGCCCACATTCTTTGTTTGACAGGGCCCGTCTATGTAAATTGAGGTCGTTGACTGTTTATTGTAAAAGTTCTAGGGAGGTATGGGACCATAGAGGCAGTATTACTTCCTTAATGTATAGGACGGTCAAGCGAGTATCCGCGCTTTGATTCAGTTTGCACGTGTACTTCAATTGATTTAATGTAATCGTGAGATCACACTAACGACATTTTACATAAATCTGCTTCTCATATTGACTCGCGGCTGGCAGTCACGACATAATATGTCGCATCTGATAGTAATTTGTTTCTAGCTTTGTGAAGTATGCCTTTAATCATGAAAACCATAATATGAGGGCTCTCTCTATGCGCTTACAATAATTATCATACCAGCTTGATACTAGCATATAACAATTTATTGTATTGTTTCCAATTTTTAAAAGTTTCCAAACATTTAGATTGATTGAACAATGAGTTGTTAAAAGTAAGTTCTTACATACAAAGCCCCTAAAATAGAATAATTTGACGTAAGATAACTTCGCTAGTGTGATTGATCCGACGTTGAAGACCTAAGTCCAATATGTAGTCGAAATATATTATATGTATAGGTAACTTATTCAATAGCTGGTAAAAACAATGCATTCTCTGTTTGTATGTCTGTGTCGCTTCATATTATATAATTTATAATAAATGGTGTATGTCAACATGTTGTTTTATTTTTATCCAAATTATAATGGAGCCTTTGGAAGTTTACTTCACTAAGTAACTGACGAACTCCGTGGCGCAGTGTGTAGCGCTGTTGCCTTAACGTGCGGAGGTCCCGTTCGATCCCGGCAGGGTCAATTTGGGAACTTATAATTTCTGAATTTTCCCTGGTCTGGTCTGGTGGGAGGCTTCGGCCGTGGCTAGTTACCACCCTACCGGCAAAGACGTGACGCCAAGCGATTTAGCGTTCCGGTACGATGCCGTGTAGAAACCGTAGGGGTATGGGTTTAATATAACTGCCACGCCCCTAACAGGTTAGCCCGCTACCATCTTAGACTGTATCATCACTTACCATCAGGTGAGATCGCAGTCAAGGGCTAGCTTGTAGTGGATTAAAAAAGAAACTACACATTAGTTCCATGACTTGAATGTTGCTAGTTGCTACATTGGATAACTACTGCGCTTTATTATCTGTATGTACCTACCTAATACTTATAGAGCACAGATAAATAGAGGTTGTACACTACGACGTTACTTTTAACTATCGCTGTAAATATCCAAAAATCCTATGATCCCTAAAATATGAAATTAATTAATAAAAATCTGCTGTTGAGAGACTTGCGGCGGCAAATTAAATATAAGTCTACTAGCTGATGCCCGCGGTTTCGTCCGCGTTGATTGAGGTTATTTGTTTAGGTGGTTGAGGTTATCCATCCGTCCAAACTTTTACCGTGCAAGCGCGGTGGCGTACATGCGTTGGGTGCTGCTGTGGTTGGGTGCCTGCTCTGGTTGGGTGACACACGGTGGCAGTCACAGTGGCAGTTTGATTTTACCTTCCCCTTATAAATCTGTGGATTTTACAACTCCCAAACACACACACATTCGAACGTACGCCCACCTGACGCACTGACGTGAAATCACAGAACACTGCGTGAAATTGTTTATGAAGATGACATTACGATGGACTTTTGACATTGACACATTGAGTATGAATTCATCTGTCAAGTGTCAGGTGATCGGATCAGTGATCAATTCACATATGATTCACATTGTGATTCACATTTCACAACAAACACCAGACAAACACAATAATTCTCTATTTCATGAATTCCAATAACCATTTCCATAACCATTAGTATTTTTTTAGTCATGGAAAAATATGACACCTCCCAACTAACAGAGTTTCCTCGTTTCGAGTCGGAATCTAGCCAGAGTGGTGTGACAACATTTTTGAACAAACTGTGGAAGTTTCCTATCTTCACGCCCAATGAACCTGGCGAGAGTCAGGATAAAGGTGGTGAGGAGAAAGCTGATGAGTCTGTTGGTGACCAGGATAAGGATTCCGATGATTCCAGAGCGGAAACAGGGAGCTATGTGGGGGAATACGAGGGCCGGAGTTTGCCTAATGTTTTGAGAAGGATCAGTGGCCTCGCTGCATTAGGGTCAGGGGTGAGTTATAATATGAGCTTGCTTATCAGAAATGTGTTGTAGTGAAGCTTTTCACTAGGTAAAATAAAAATAAACTGCAAAGTTAGGTAGGAACAAAGGAAATTTCATAACAAATTCTTAAATATTATTTTATATGAGTCAACCATATTGCCGTTGTTTTTATGTTAACTAAATTTTCTCACTATTATCCTGATCTAAGCCTTTTGACAGTGGATATAGTTCAAAATTTGGAAAAACTGTAGGTTTGTCCTTCAATCACACTGCAACGGAGCAACGTCTCAACGTAATTTTTGGCATGTGTAAAGTTGAGGACCTGAAATGTGACATAGGCTAAAAAGGAAAATTAAGGTGTTCCTGTAGGAATCAAAAGAAACTTAAAACATGCGGATGAAGTCGCGGGCATCAGCTAGTATAGTCATAAAAGCTCAAAATCATGTGAAATGTAATGAATTTCAGAGTGGCACACGCTACGCAGACACCGAGCTGGCACGTTACTGGATGCCGGATGACATATCTAGAGAATGCTATGAATGTGCGGCCAGGTTCAGTGCACTGAGGCGCAGGCACCACTGTAGAGTGTGTGGACAGATATTCTGCTCACGATGTTGCAGCCAGCGTGTGCCAGGTAAGACATCTGTCTAGCTGACTTATGCTTTCACTGATTATTCCTAAAAAGGGACCACAAAATTAAGCCAGGGGTGTTATACTGGATTTTCTAAAGTGCCATTATACATTGATTTATTTAGTTAATTAGTAATATACAATAGGTTGCTTATTTGTTAGTAATTAGAAATATTTAAAGTATAGTAATGAAAATGTAATGATGATTTATAATATTATTTATGGTCCACCTTATTTCGAGGGCTCACTGGTGTACAGAAAAACTCAGTGGAGTTTAAGCTACACCAATTTCGCATTTATAATATTAGTATGATTCAAACAACCCCCTTTCCATGGTAACATTTACCTAAAGGTATTGTAATGTGTGGCACAATGTGAGAATAAATAGTTTTTCTTTCTTTCTTTCTTTTCTTTCTTTCCCCTGTCCAGGTCAGATATTCGGATGTGCGGGCGGGTTGCGCGTTTGCACGTACTGCTGCAAAGTGGTACTGACGTATCTGCGCGAACACGATCTCGCCGGCGACATCTCGCCCGACCTGCGGTCTCTACAGGAGAGCTTGCAAGTGAGTTTGATGACTTGTAGGTCACTATCACAGCATAAAGCAGTATTATTTCAAAATTACACTTTTTGGCGTCCCTAAAATAAGGAATATTATTCTAAAACACGAATGTCAACAATATTAAAACAATACGGCTTTAAGCGATGATAGTATGTCTCCTGCAGTGGTGAGTTCTCAGTTGGATCTCCTGCAGGGTAAATTTGGGAATTTATGATTTCGGTATTTTCTCTGATCTGGGAGGCTTCGGCTGTGACTTGTTACCACCCTACCGGCAAAGACGATCCGCCAAGTGATTTAGCGTTCCGGTACGATGCCGTGTTGAAACCGATTAGTTGCTGTCCAGCTCCAAACAGCACGTAGAACTTGCTTTATTGTCTCTACTAGCAGATGCCCGCGACTTCGTCCGTGTGAAATAAGTTTTTTAAATTCCCATGGGAACTGCCTAATTTTTCGGGTTAGTATATTATAGACACTCACAAATAATGTGGTTTTCTATTGGTAACAGAATTTTCATAAAAATTCTTTCCAAAAAATGGACTTCCAAAGCCACAAAGACAAGAATTCATGTCGAGCTATTATCTCTGTACCTCGCAAATATCAGTTCAAACAGTTGGGCTGTGAAAATGTAGTAGACAGACAGACACACTATCGTATTTATAATATTAGCATGGATTTCAAAACCTTTTAGCGAAAGTTTATTTGTTTGCTGAACAGGTAAAATTCCCCGACAACAAAGTCCAACAGAACAAGAACAAAGACTTCATTTTCGCACGGGAACAGGAGCCGTGCGAAGTGAGGAGCTCCAGTAAAGAGGCGCTGCATGACGTGTTCAGACAGCTGTATTACGCGCTACCCACTCAACAGCACAGGTGAGCATTCCGCGACGCGCGAGCTGAGCTTTGAATGAGTGTGTACTGTCGCGGTCTCAAAATGTTAACCACTTTAAGGTTCATAATTGCATGCACACTTCTGTGTCAGAAGGTCATTATTGTCTGTCAAACTTATCTGTCTCAGTGGCCAAAATTGGAACTAATTAATAATTTCTATGTCTTTTATGTTTTTTTTTTTCATTTTATTTTTTACGCGTGGTTTAAGTTTTTTTGATTCCCGTGGGAACTCCTTAATTTTCCGGGATAAAAAGTAGCCTATGTCATTCTCCAGGTCCTCAACATTACCCATGCCAAAAATCACGTTGATCCGTTGCTCCGTTGCAGCGTGATTGAAGGACAAACCAACAAACAATCACACTTTTGCATTTATAATATTAGTATTATATCTATAGCAAAGCTGTCATCGGGTCAGATATGATTGTGGGACTTTATGTGGTTTGATTGGGCAGTGTGTACCACTTTAAGGTCCATAATTCCAACCACACACCTGTGTCAGAAGGTTGAAATCACAATTTGATTAGGAATAGATCTTGGTTTTTTTAACATGTATCAGTTGCTGCAGTGGCTATAATATTAGATCCACAACATTAACGTCCCACTGCTGGGCACAGGCTCACATTCTCATAGAAGAGAGGGAATTAGAGCTTAGACCCACCACGCTGCTCCAATGCGGGTTGGCGGGCTTTAACGACTATTTTCATGTTAGTGATAATTACCGGGACTGATGGCTTAACGTGCACGTCTCCGAGGCACGGGGGTTACTTAACGCCAACTTAGAGAAACTTGGTCGACGCGGAAACGGCAATTTGTCTCGTTTTCACTCATAATACCGTATATATGTCACCGTAAGATTGCAAAAACCGTTAGATTGTAATCTATCTAGTGAAATTGTAAACTGTCGACAGATTGTGAACCGTTCAATGTTCGGAGTGTCAATTTTTGAAATATTCATTGTGTTTTGTTACGTGTTGTCTCTTTC
Source organism: Erebia aethiops (assembly GCA_923060345.2). Classification (NCBI taxonomy): domain Eukaryota; kingdom Metazoa; phylum Arthropoda; class Insecta; order Lepidoptera; family Nymphalidae; genus Erebia; species Erebia aethiops. The sequence continues at coordinate 15,058,636 of OV281095.1, read as the reverse complement.
TTGTAGATTAGGTTAGGGTTCGACATAAATAATAAGGTAGTGCCCTTAGGTTTTATTCGGTTAATATACCTAAAAGATTACAATCTACCGAAAAATAATGCGACTGTATACTGACTGAATAATTGTAATCTGTCGACTGTTTACAATTTCGCTAGTTAGATTACAATCTAACGGTTTTTGCAATCTCAGCATATAATTGCAGGTTCAGCGTTGATAGGTTTGAGGAGACCCTTAACGGCTCTCCGAGGCACGGAGGACACAAAAAGGTCAATTTTGAACCTCCGATCTCAATCACCCATCTAGTTGATAACTGGTTAAGTTGATAAACCGTCGCAATCGACTGATATCACTAGAGCCCATTAACGTCCCACTTCTGGGCACAGGTCTCCACTCTTGTAAAGGAGAAGGAATTAGAGCTTAGACCAACCACGCTGCTCCAATGCGAGTTGGCGGGCTTTAACGATTATTATCGTGTTATCGACTGACATACGTTGTCACAACTAGGCCACTCGTCCCATCTCCATACTGTTTATACTGTACGAATATTTGTAGGTATCGCCTAATGAGATACAACGGCGTTTGGCGCGGATATGACATCATGCAGTGGATTATGGAGAATACATCCCAGAAGACCAGGTGAGCTGACATCCGTGCATCCTTAACCTTACCACCCACCACCACTACTGCCTATTAACGTCCCACTGCTGGGCACAGGCCTCCACTCTCATAGGAGAGAGGGAATTAGAGCTTAGACCCACCACGCTGCTCCAATGCGGGTTGGCGGGCTTTAACGACTATTATCATGTTAGTGATAATAACCAGGACCGACGGCTTAACGTGCTCTCCGAGGCACGGGGGTGAAACACCGCCATCTTCCAACTCCGGGCTGGCACTGAGAATTTCTGAATTGAAAAACCCAATACCTAACAATTTTTATGCCCGACCGGGAATCGAACCCAGGACCTCGTGATCCGCAGTCGACTATGCTAACCGCTAGACCAACGAGGCAGTCGAGGCAGTCGAGGCAGTCAGTTAAGAGGCCTTAACCTTAACCATACTTATATTATAAATGCGAAGGTGCGTGTATCGATCGGTTAACTTTTCACTTGTTTAACAATAAACCGACTTTGGATAGGATTTACATGTTTTTTTTTTCCAGGTTATTTAATATATTATTTATTTATTATGTTAGAACATCATACAGATGTCTCTTATGTTACGCCGTGTTTTGACTGTACCACCGCACCGGTTCGGATATTGAATCCAAAGTATCTTTCTAGCTACTTCTTATCACAATCGAATTGTTCCTCTATTGGAACATAAAGTGGAGAAAATCTATGAGTTACTTGTAACTATGATTTTTTTGCAAATCAAGGAAAAAGAAGCCCACTTTCAAAAGCAATAATACACACTGCTACCACACAACACAAATCTTCCAAAGCACCCTCAACGTAGGTTTCACTCCGACACCGGAGCGCCCTAAGGAGGTTGACTCAACCATCCACTATTGTAAAGTGGCCTGGTGATCGTGGGATTTGATCCAAACCGGCAATGACCTGCCGCCAAGCAATTAAGCGTTCTGGTACGATGGCCTGTTAAGACCGATTAGGGGTATGGGTTCAATGTAACTGCTACCCCTAACAAATTAGCCCGCTTCCACCTTAGACTGCATCATCACTTCACCAGGAGAGATTGCAGTCAAGGGCTAGCTTGAAGTGGTACACAAACATTGATGTACAACTAAACAAACCGATTTGATATTACACAGATATGTATCTGATAAAACTTAGGTAATTTAGGCCAATTTCTAGATAAGTTTTATCTGATAATTTTAGGACACCTAAGCATTTTATCGGTGCAAAAATGTTTTCGGCATTTCCTTCGTGCCCGCGAAAACATATATTGAATGTTAACCTTGACCTTCTACTCCATCCGATATTTGTGATGATGAAAATATTTTAGTCCGTAAAGTGGAACTAAAATATTTATCTGCCGTCCCTCGTGCGTGATTAGTGAAGTGATTAAAAAATTTCGGTTTTCGAAATAGGATCAAACAAATCGATAAGAAATGAGTGCATACAATATTGTTTATTTCCGAAACGATAAAAATGGCAGGGCTCAAGCGACGATCCTATGCCAGAGCTTGTTGAGCAACGGGTATATGGAGCGGATGACAGAGCCGGCCGGCTTCGCGGACTACGCGCTCTACCGCCCCATACAACTGAGGCGGGACAGCGAGCCTAGCGAGACGCCGTCAGGTAAACACTACACAGCGCCAAGCGAGCAAATGTGACGACCCTATGCCAGAGCTTGTTGAGCAACGGGTATATGGAGCGGATGACAGAGCCGGCCGGCTTCGCGGACTACGCGCTCTACCGCCCCATACAACTGAGGCGGGACAGCGAGCCTAGCGAGACGCCGTCAGGTAAACACTACACAGCGCCAAGCGAGCAAATGTGACGACCCTATGCCAGAGCTTGATGAGCAACGGGTATATGGAGCGGATGACAGAGCCGGCCGGCTTCGCGGACTACGCGCTCTACCGCCCCATACAACTGAGGCGGGACAGCGAACCCAGCGAGACGCCGTCAGGTAAACACTACACAGCGCCGAGCGAGCAAATGTGACGACCCTATGCCAGAGCTTGTTGAGCAACGGGTATATGGAGCGGATATTTTTCAGAGTCGTTAAGGTCCAGCAGCAGCTCCGAAGAGCACGCAGAACTTCCTTTAGTGTCTGTATTGTTAGATAGACGCAAGAGAAATAAAAAATTGATATGTCTCACAGAGCTGCTATTGACCTAAACTCTTACTATTCCCTTTTACATTATAGGTACAATAGGCATCAGCCTACAGCCTATGTCAAAGATAAATTATTTGCTACTGATTTAAAATAGGGGGTCTTCGTAAAGACCCAAAATTCACATCCTCGTTAAGTTTGATAACAGTTTTAAACTATAGATTAAAGAAAAAAAAGTGCGTTGAAATTTGATGATGGCACAGCTATATGTACCTATTTCATACAAACTTCCATTCTAGAAGCGCGTTTTTAAGTTTGATAAAGAGTTGTTGATTTGATTGTCATCGCCCCTATTGGTGAAGCTTGTTTTCTAGTTTCTTGAACTAAGTAACTTATCATTGCAGCAGAGGAGTGTAGCAACCGACTGGTGGAGAGCGTGTCGTCATACTGCCTGGATCTAAACCTTGGGAACAGTTCAGCTAGACTTATCAAAGCCACCAAAACAGGTAACACTGAGGTTGGGTTGCATCACCATATTTAGGAGTTAGGACACGTAATCTTTAAATATGGCGATAACGAACTTTAATCAAAGAAAGCGTTGATTCACTTTTTTCTTTATTGCAAGATAGGCTTGCGTTTGCCGACAATCTTGCTTAAAAAAACAATGATGATGTCTAGGTTGGAACGCGCTTGCCTAGAAAATCCCTATTTACTCTTGCCTTGAAGGTACTCAAATTCCTTAGAGTAATACTATTTAATTAACAGGTGTTAAAGTTAATCTTACCAATCCATGGTATGCATCGACGGGTCCTAAGGCAGTGCACACAAAACACGAAACAGTTGAAGATCGCTTGCATAGTTTATTTGAGTTCACCAAAGCTGGAATAAATAAGTTTTCCAAAGAGTTCAAGACTGTTGGAAAGACACTTGGAATTGTAGAGTTAAAATTCTCAAAAATTATTTCTTGTTGTTAGTGAATTTAAAAAATCTCCAACCATCGATATATATGTTGGTACTGTATAAGCTGTCCTTGACCCCGCCATAGCGCTGTCCCGCTTTTCAGGCTAGATGGCGTTACTAAAACAGGTCCACATTCTTTTTTTGACGGGCATGTCCCGCTTTTCAGGCTAGATGGCGTTACTAAAACAGGTCCACATTCTTTCTTTGACAGGGCCCGTCTATGTAAATTGAGGTCGTTGTCGATACTAAGTATCAAGGCGTTTTACGTCATGTTGTGTTGTTTTTAGAACCGAAATCAACACCGTCCAGCGAAGAGGATCAGCCAATTTTGGATCATAACGAAAGTAAGTTATTAGAAACTGGATGCACTCTTACCCGCATTTTTTTACTTTACAAAATAAATGTTTTGAATTTTTAACCGACTTTAAAAAAAGGATGTTATCAATTCATGTATGTATGGATGTAATATTATTGGAACTGCAAAATATTCACATATGGTAATCTATAAGGGGTTCCAAACAAATATACAAAATATCATAGGTGTATGTATGTTTGTCAGCGGATTTCTCTAAAACTTTTAATCGGATTGTGATCATTCTTCTTTGATTGGCTTACATTTACTTTAACTTAGGGAACAGTGCAAGTTTGATATAAATTGGTTCAGAACTTTTCAAGATACGAACTGTTATATGTGTGGTGAAGTCAAAGAAAAATGGACCCAAAAGAACGAGGCGAACGGAAGTCGAGAGGGAGATATAAGTTTGTGAACATAGAAAGAGAGAGAGTACGTTTCGTATATTACTGTAGGGGCAAGAGAGGGAGGTGCCAGCAAACATTTACTTTCTCTCTTTCTCTCATAGCCAGTTACTAAGTTTTACTTCAGTCGTGTGGTGTGAAGCACACTCGTTTTTTTCTAGATGGCAGCGACACAAAGCAAGTGTGCAAAGCCATAGAGCAGTCCGGCGAAGAGCATCTAAAGCTGTTGATGCGTCAGTGGCTCGCTAGGGAGGGTTTAGCCGCCGCGTGGTTAGACGCACTGTATCCGTTGTGCGTACACGCAGCCGATATCACCGCGCCTGGTAAGTAGAATAATAAGTTGCGCATTTTTAGGGTTCCGTACCTCCTCATAGGATAGCTTCGTTGTCTGTCTGTCAAGACCCTTTTTGCTGAGAAACACATAGAGGTATCCAGTTGAAATTAATATCAAGTAATGTTTACGGTCCCTTGGAGCTGTAAAGAAATCCAGTTTCTAAGTGAACGCAAAAAAAATATGGCGATAGAAGTGAAAATGAATATTTAATTTTTTTTTAATTATTTAATTATTTGGAAAAAAAACAAATATAAACCTTAAATACCCCCTACCAAAAAGTGCATAGAGGTATCAAGTCGAATTTATACCAAATAAGCTCTACAGTCTACTAAAGATAAAAATCACAATATCAACACAAGCTAAGTGAAGTGATTACTTATAAGTAAACACAGCATGACCTAAAACCAAAGCAACAACTGTTAAAAATATAGATTTAAAAAAAAAAAATTACAACATAGAGAATTAATGTTAACATAAGAAACGAAGCTATAATAAATAAAAATATTGGCAGTCAGGGCCTTTAGAAGTGAAAAGGTTTTTAAAAATAAAATTATTAAAATATAAACCTTAACACTAAGGCATTAAAGTTTAATTTCGAATGTAGTATATATTTATATGTTCAGTCACGGTCACGCGAATCTACATTTTTACCCTCTAGCAAAAATCAACGCGCCTAAAGAAGTTTTCACATCAATAATTAATTAAATTAACGTTAAAATTTCAGAAAAACAATTGATAATAATTTTCAGACATGCTCAGCAACGACATAGACGTCCGCAATTACGTGCAAGTAAAGAAAGTGCCCGGCGGCAGCATGGCGGACAGCTGCGTTATACAGGGAGTCGTTATGACCAAGAACGTTGCACACAGGTAATTATACTAAGTGTACGGGCACGAAATGAGCGGCGGCGGGGCGACGGCGGCAGCGGGGCGATGCGTTTAGTCGGAGAGCTGGCGAATTTCGCTGCAATTTTTTTCTGGTGGGAGGCTTTTGCCGTGGCTAGTTACCACCCTACCGGCAAAGAGGTGCCGCCAAGCAATTTAGCGTTCCGGTACGATGCCGTGTAGAAACCGAAGGGGTATGGGTTTAATATAACTGCCATGCCCCAAACAGGTTAGCCCGCTACCATCTTAGACTGCATCATTACTTACCATCAGGTGAGATCGCAGTCAAGGGCTAACTTGTAGTGGATAAAAAAAAAAACTTTATTCACGTTTAAAACCGCAAAATTTGTCTGGCGATTTGCAGGTATTATTGAAATTGCTCAATAAATACGTGATTAAAATTTCAGATTGCCAAAAGCATATTTGTTGGGAATTTTAATAAAATATTTTTGTAGAGAAATAACCGCAAACGCTCTACCAGACTGGCAGGACTGGATTCGCCAGTTGACGAAACTTCGACGATTCCGCAGGAACTATTTAATTTTCCGGAATAAAAAGTAGCCTATGTGCTATTCCAGACTATAATCTATCTCTGTGCCAAATTTCAGCCAGATCCGTTCAGCCGTTCTGACTTCTGGCGTGATTGAGTAATAAACATCCATACACCCATCCAAACTTTCGCATTTATAATATTAGTATAGATTACTAGTCTAAACTAGCTATAGCCCGTAACATTGCCGGTGTCCGGAGTTTTATCGTTTTCCGGTATGAAAAGTAGCCTTCCCGGGAATGCAACCTATCACTGTCACCAAAAAGGTCATGTACTATGTCAATCTCCAGGTCCTCAACTATACCCATGCAATAAATCCCGATTAACCGTTGATGATGTGTTTGTGAAGGTAATGATTATATTGTATTTTCCTTACAGAGGCATGCCTAAGCACATTTCGAATCCTACAGTGCTTTTGCTGGATTGTTCTATCGCGTACCAGAGGGTGGAGGGAAAACTCACTTCACTGGAACCACTTCTAATGCAGGTTCGTTCACTTTGGTTATTATAATATGCCAACCACCACCAATCCATAAAATTAATCCATGTGTTCGTTACATATATGCGTTTTCGATTCATTCATTCGCGAGCATCGAGATCCAACTTTCTAGTTTCTACAGTTGTTGTTGACACTTACGTGAAGGATTCTGTTTAAGTTCATCAGCGTAAAATGTGAGTAGCCAATAATGGTTTCACGGTCAAAACATAGATACAGACAGAGAAGGCGCTGATATTCAGCTGTGACGTCACAGTTACAAAAAAGCTTTAAAACCATACAACATTTTCAGTTTTAAGGTAGCAGTCTAGTAAGTTACGTTAAGTATGGATGATTAAAATGTATTTTTGGTTTATTGTATTGTCTTGATACTATAAAATTTCTGGTTAAATTAGTTTTTGTGATAAATAAAGTTATTATAGTAACGTACAAATGATTAGGAACAAGAATATTTAGTCCGCTGCGCGGCGCGGATATCAGCGCTCCGCCCCAAAGTAGTCCTAGTGCGGGGGAGCGCCGCGCGCGCCGTGCAGGACGCGCTGCGCGGCGAGGGCGTGGCACTGGCAGTGGCCGTGCGCGAGCGAGCCCTAAGACGGAGCGCTCGCTGCGCTCGGGCCGACCTCGTCGCCTCTATCGATGCTAGGATCGGAATGCCGCGCTTGGGCACTTGCCGAAATTTTTATGTCAAAAATTGTAAGTATCATATTGCGTTAATAATCTATAAATTATCTCTTCTGGATCAAAAGTGACCATGCCTTCACCTGACAGTAATCAAGTATTTTATTGGGTCATTCGCATTATATGACACCAAAATTTTACTATATCGATGTTCTAGAATCTAGATTGTCTTTAATAACGACATCAAAATTATTCCCTAACTTCGGCCCACTTTTCCCCTAATCTGAGCCAATAAAATTTTTAGGGTGTACTTTAAAATATTTGCTAGTTTCCATCATTTTGGCTATACGAGTATATTACTGCCAAGCAAACTATTTTGGAACCTGTAATTATCGACAGTAGATCTACTATTACTAAATGATTGTAGTTAACTAATTAAATTATTAATCTTGTCAATTGTTAGTTTCTAGTAAAACTCTCATGGTGCTAGAAGGATGTGCGGAACCACAACTAGGATGCTGCATACTTCTCCGCGGAGGATCACTGCAGGAACTCGTCCGTGTAAAGAAAATAGTCAAATTCATGCTCCTTGCCTGTTACAATTGGAAACTAGAAAAAGCATTTCTAGGCGACATAGAAGCCGTATTACCCGAACCCGGGACTTTCGTCGACGATGAGGATGACCAACACGAGAAAACTGACAAAATTGGTGCTGAAAGTGACATAAGAAATCAGTTCAACAGTCAAGATGACAACGATGACAGTAATAATGATATTTCCGAAGGAAGTGATAAAATATTTGGTAATACGAATAATGCGCTTATTGATCCCAATAAGCAAAATGATAATGCAACAAAAAATTCGAATAGTAGTAAAGATGAATCTCGTAACAATGGATCTGAAAATGAAGCTAATGAAAATTTTCTTGATAAATCAAATGAAACAGTGAATGAATTGCAGAATAAACATGAAGAACACAATGAAATGAATAAATGTATAGAAATAGATGATCCGTTGCAGAAATCAAAGCAGTTTTCTCGTAAAACGGATAGCGATAAAAATCTTAGTTGTGGTGTCCCTATAAAAGACTTTAGTGATCCGTTGCAATCTAGACTCTCAGTGGATGATGATGTGTTTCTACCAAAGGAGGAAGCTAAGTTAAAGGCGGATAGTCATAGTGAAAGGTGAGTTAAGTTAATGAAACGAATAGGAGATATTCCTAAAATAAAAATACTACTAGGAACTTAAACTTCCTTTATTTAAATTTAACATTTATTCTCAATGCCTCATACCATAATATTGACAGAATTCAGAATACGAATAAAGCATATTCTATCGAAGGTGTCATACAAGGATGGATTTTGGGCCCTATTTTGTTTCTGGTTTATATTAACTATATTATATACTTACTTTGTTTTAAGCTAAGTTTACTACTGTATATTTTCCTTTGTGGTGTACAATAAAAGCATATTCATTCATATTCATTCATTCATTATATATGACCAGTGTGAAATATAAGCGATGATAAATTGCATTAATGGTCCCTAATAAAAACTGAGGGATATTACTGAGGGATACAGAGGTATGCAACATTTCAAAACTGAAATATATATTACAGATGGTGCACAGATGATGTAGTTCTATCAATGTCGCCCAACATTGTAATACCGGCACCGTCGCTAAACCTGCTGCCCCAGCAACAACCGCAAACTCCTCACACACCAAGAGCATTACGCAAGGAGTCTGCTAAGACACCTTCTAAGAACGTGAAATTACAAGACAATCATCCGTTTGTCAGCAATCCGATAACAGCGCCGGTCGACGATCCAGCGCTCAGAGCTTCTTTGGCAAACTTCCGCGCCGTTGGCTTCCAGCTACCTACTAATAAACATAAACGTATGTATGATTAACGCTCTTCAAATATCTATCTCTTTTTCGTTTTGATCCTCACTGTTGAGAGTCGTGACTCCTTTGCATTTATCACAATTTGATGGTAGGGGTTTTACTGTATTAATAATGCAGTGAGCTAATCTCGACTGAACTTCTCTTCTATGTCTTAGGCTTAACAATTATTGTCAGATGGTATCGATAACAAGCCGGACTGATGGTTTTGCGTGTCCTCCGAGGCGATGGAAAATCTCAATTTCACATATTCATACAAATAAATAATTTCTTTCTTCTTTTAAAATTTGGCCTCAAAGGACCAAAGTTGGTTTACCAGTACAATTGACTGATATGCGCAGTCTTTCAAAATATTCCCTTAGGTAATTAGATCCAAAGTATTGCAATGAAGTTATTTATTTTTATAATTAAGTGGTAAGGTTTTTTTTGAATTAAACCTTTTTAGGGGCGACATGAAAATAACCCAAAACTTTTTTGGACAAAAGCAACGATACGTCAGTTACACCAAAAAATCGATGTATTTTCAAGAAAAAATTCCATGCACGTTTAGTTTTACGTACGCGTAAAGCCTTCATGCACATTTAATTTTCAGCCGGATGTCCTCACTATAAAATATCACTAGTCAAATCAATGGAACCAGAAGCGGATTCGAACAAGCATTCAGACCCGGAGCCACTGGACGTCCTGTCTCCAGAGAACCATCAGCGACTGAGTCTCTTACTGTACAGTTATTGTAATAAATCGCCCAATGTACCGGACTTCTGTGTGAATCCTTGGTGAGTTCCTTGTTAATGGTTCCTTATTAATTACAGTAAAAAATCTGAATTCTGACCCAAAAAAATCTTTTAATACAGAAAATATTACATGTCAAGAATTTATTTCTAGGGTAGTGACAATGGAAATGTACGGCCGGCACGACATATCTCTTGGAGCTTTTCTGGAGAAGTACTGCTTCAATAGCGACCACAAATGCCCTGCTTCCAACTGCCACATTCCAATGAACCAGCATATCAGGAAGTATGTCATATTTTCATACTCATATGCATATTTTTTTGTTCAAATAAACTTATTAAAAGTGCTTTTGAATCGACGAGTGAATCTACCACTGCACTCCAATTTTTCTAAGCAAATCTTAATCATTTCATAGCTTAAAACGTATTACTCGAACCGTATAAGGAGTTCATACATGCTTTTTGACGTGCAGGCATCGATGAACTCCTTAAACAGGTCGAATTATACGTTTGACAAACGAATTTGTTATACAATTGAGAAAAACCAGCAAGAAACTTGGCGGTTGCTCTTTTGAATGTGTAGATACATAAGTCACATTACATTATTAATCTATCACATCCATCCATCCATCAGCCTGTAGGCATCCAATAATCTTACTAATATTATAAATGCGAGAGTTGGATGGATGAATGGATGTTTGTTACTCAATCACGCCCCAATGTCTGAACGGATCTGGCTGAAATTTGGCACAGAGATAGATTATAGTCTGGAATAGCACATAGGTTACTTTTTCCCGGAAAACTAAGGAGTGCCCGCGGGAACCAAAAAACCTCAATCCATACAACATCCATCCATCTACATCATCACTTTCCAACGGGGATGTTTGTAGACAAGTCCTTTTTTATAATTAAATAGCGTTTGCGGGCTTCGCTCAAGTTAAGTTAGATTTTCATACAAATTTCAAACCCCTATTTTACCCCCTTAGGTCTTGAATTTTCAAAAATCCTTTATTAGCGGATGCCTACGTCATAAATACTATCTGCATCGACCTCAATTTATAGACGGGCCCTGTCAAAGAAAGAATGTGGACTTATTTTATTAACGCCATCTAGTCTGAAAAGCGGGACAGCGCTATGGCGGGGACAAGGAAAGGCTTATACAGGTGTGGAGCGCGCTCTACAGGTCGGACGCCCAACTTTTTTCTAAGTAAAGGCCCATCTAGTACCTACATATATATCGATGACTATCTGTATGCCAAATTTCAGCCCAATCCGTCCAGTGGTTTGAGCTGTCACTTTTTTTTTTATCCACTACAAGTTATCCCTTGACTGCGTTCTCACCTGATGGTAAGTGATGATGCAGTCTAAGATGGTAGCGGGCTAACCTGTTATAGGGGCATGGCAGTTATATTAAACCCATACCCCTTCGGTTTCTACACGGCATCGTACCAGAACGCTAAATCGCTTGGCGGCACGTCTTTGCCGGTACCATTTCCTTGGATTAACGCGTAATTTGTCTGTGTAGGTTTGTGCACGACGACGTTTGCATCACGATCACGTGCAACACCATCGGCCACAGCAACGTCGACAAAGCCAAAGAGGAACTGAACAAACAGGTGTGAACGACGTGTTTAATGTGTTACAAAGGATTATGTAAAAAAACATGTGAAAGAAATACGTGTTTTGTCCGTAAGCCTAAATAATTGAATCCAAATGTAGGAAGACGGTTTATAATAACAGCAGTAGAGTTCGTGTCACTAAATAAGTTACGCGGCTATTAGTGGAACTAATACATCCATGCATACTAAGAGATGCTGCACTTTTGGTAACTATCGCCAGGAAGGCGGATTCAGTAGGGTAAGGTGGGTGTAGGGCTCTCCACTGATGACGATAGTGAAGGACTGCCCGCATGCGGATGGGCCTTTCACTAGATATGACGACCTCCTTGGCGCAGTGTGTAGCGCTGTTGCCTTAACGTGCGGAGGTCCTGGGTTCGATCCCCGGCAGGGTCAATTTGGGAATTTATAATTTCTGCATTTTCCCTGGTCTGGCCTGGTGGGAGGCTTCGGCCGTGGCTAGTTACCACCCTACCGGCAAAGACGTGCCGCCAAGCGATTTAGCGTTCCGGTACGATGCCGTGTAGAAACCGAAGGGGTATGGGTTAATTATAACTACCATCCTGCTAACAGGTTAGTCCGCTGCCATCTGCATCATCACTTACCATCAGGTGAGATCGCAGTCAAGGGCTAGCTTGTAGTGGATTAAAAAAAATATGGCTGCTAAAAGACGTGTTATTGTTACCAAAAATGAACCATAACTAGGAAGGCTGATTCTTATATAGTATTAAAGTATGCGCAGTACCTATGTAAACAGTATAAAAACTGACGCTATTTATAAACGTCGTCAGGTGATGTTCTGGTCGCGCTGCGAGCAGTGCGGCGCGGTGTCGCGCGGGTCGCGGCTGTCGCGCCTGTCTCTGTCGCTGTCGCTGGCGCAGTACGTGCGCACGCGCCTGGCCGCGCCGCGGTACGCGCGCGAACAGTGCGCGCACGCGCTCAACGCGCACTCGCACGCGTTCGTGAGCCGGCTCACCACCGCTTGCTTCAGGTGAGTGTGTGACTATGGAGTATCCTCAGTTGATGTTCTGCTCGCTGTCTGCTGCTGTGTCGCGCCTGTCTCTGTCGCTGTCGCTGGCGCAGTATGTGCGCACGTGCCGCGGTACGCGCGCGAACAGTGTGCGCACGCGCTCAACGCGCACTCACACGCGTTTATTATAAGAGATAGTTTTACTTTTGGTAACTAATGCTAGAAAAGCTGATTCAGTAATGGGTGGGTGCTACACTCTCCACTGATGGCGATAGTGAAATTCTACCCGCATGCTGATGAGCCTTTCACTGGATATGGCCGATCAAAGACTTGTAATGGTTACCAAAAATGAACCATAATTATAAAAGCTGATTCTTGTACAGTATTAAAGTATGCACAGTACTTATGTAAACAGTATAAAAACTGACGCTCCTCATCGGGCCTTTCACTAGATATCACCTCTCAAAGACGTTATAAACTTACAAACTTTAAGAAATTATTAGCAATTATTATGAATTTCATAAATTCACGTCTAAATGTCATTATTTTTTTAGGTTTTCTACATACCATTATTTCAATATCATTGTGAACCTTCTTGCAAGAAAACTTTTTATTTAGAAGTAAAATGGACACAAAAATTAAAAAAAACTGCAAGTTTACTGCACGAAGACAGTAAATTCTGCAAAAAAAGCACGAGGGCAGTAAATTTAACTTACAAGCTCTGTATACTGCATTTTTAAACAAGTGTATTGAAAAAATAATAATAAAAAAGTGTATGACGTGATCAGATACAACAAGATCGGTATGTACGAGATCCAGCTGCCTCCTGACGTCATCGCCATCCACTACGACACCAGGCGCATGCGCGACGCGCTCATCGCGCACCTCAACGACCTCATGCTCAAAGGTTGGTGCCCATATACTCTACCACTACAACCCGTTAAGGCGCTGTGAGCTCACGAGATTAAAAACAAAGGCGCGCGGGGGTGAAATCGAGCAAGCGCATGTCGCGAAAAATGCATGAAATAGTTTGTAAAAAAAATTATATTCACTTTTCAATACAAATGAATCCGACAATGTGTTCGATTTAGAAATATGAATTTTATCTTATATTTTTAGAGCTAATTATTGGTTTCAATAAGGGGAAAAATTGCTTTAAAAGGTAAATTAAGAGGTATCTATGTTAAAAATATATTTCAATGCAGAGATTTTTTTAAATTGTGTTTTGAGATGCGTCAATGGCTGCTCAAAGGTCTTGAAAACAGCACATTATTTTTACAAGCATAAATTATGTCACCGTTTGATGGATACACTGCTTTTAAAAACCCCTTTTACGCTACACAGGGCCTTAACGTCCCAATGCGGGTTTGCGGGCTTTGACGACTATTATCATGCTAGTGATAAAACCCTATGCCTCTAACAGGTTAGCCCGCTACCATCTTAGACTGTATCATCACTTACCATCAGCTGAGATCGCAGTCAAGGGCTAGCTTGTAGTGGATTAAAAAAAAACCGGGACCGAAGGCTTTAACGTGCACTTAGAGGTACGAGGGGTGACACTTGATAAATTTGTAACAGTTCAATATCACTGTTACAAATTTAGAAGAAAAATCTAGATTTATAACAAAAGTAAAAGTTGTCTGGAAGAGATTGCTTTAGCAATAAGACCGCCTTTGCACCCTTCTGTTTTATCTTTGAACCTTTTTGTTTATTGTTTTTGTTTGAAGTGTGTGCAATGAAGAGTTTTATCTATCTACTCGCTGATTCTCGCGACTTCGTCCGCGTGGATTGAGGTGTTTGGTTCCCGCGGGAACTCTTTAATTTTCCGGGATAAAAAATAGCCTATGTGCTATTCCAGATTATAATCTATCTCTTGGTCTAAGATCCCGATATAAAACGACCTTCACCGAGATGCTTATTTAATGAAACGTATTTTATATTTAATTTAATATGTCAATAAATATAATCCATATGGGTTGCCTAGCAAATTTCAGTCCAGAGTATGTTTAATTAATAATTTAAAAAAAATATTTTTTTAAACATTTCACCGGTATGATTATTAGACAAATTCTATACCAATCGAAAGTATGAAGCCCATAGAATATGCAAACGTTAGGTTGCCTATTCTTTTCCGGTCACATCTATCGGGTTGCCAGGTATAAACAGGTAAATCTGTACTAGCATTTTGCAACGGTCTGTTTATTGAATGAAATTTAAATGAAATTAAAGATTATTTTATTCTGAACACGGTGGTATAGGGTTGCCTGCGAAAAATCAGTCCAGAATTGCGGTTGTCGAATTTTAAAAAGTAAAATATTGCTCCGAGTGAATGTGTGCGACTGAGAGGTCCCAACCGACCATCCCATGCTATAGAAGAGGACACAGCATAGTAGCTGTTTAAAGTCCGCCCACTTAAAGAAAGAGAGTGCGCATGCTATTTGGGCTTGGAAAAGAAAAGGATAGCGATAGACTCGTATATACTATGCATGATTTTGGAGTAGAGTGTCGCTATAAATACAATTGAAAAAACGTGCTACTATTTATTGTTGGAAAAAATGGCAAAAAAGTGTTTTTTGTGTGGATCGGATGATGAAATAATTGATTTTAATGATGAAACTTTTAAAAACTGTGTATTAAAGTTAGCTTTTCGTAAAAAAACACTTTAAATACAATTTTGTTGAGCTACCCAGTGCGTCTCTTCAATTTGTAGGTTATCATACCACGTGCTACAAAAAAGTGACCGTTTTGAATAAAAAATATAACGAAGAATTTCTTAATTTTAGTGCTGAATATACAGTAAGTACATAATAATTGAATCTTTAAAATTATCTTAAGTAATACATCTTCTATATTTTTTTCATGTTTAAATAATTGTTTGGAAAATTCACCTATGGTTTTGTTAATTTTCGACACACATAATTTTTTTGTAATTTACTTTAAAACGGTAATTTATAAATTAAACAAGAAAATGATCTGATTTCCTTTTTTTTGTAACAATTAATGAGGATGTTTTCAATCAACTATTCATAGCAAGAAGTTTATAAAATTTATATATCAAACATTTTCATTTAATCGCAAAAAATATTTTTTTTACCCTCGACGAAACGGAGACGGTATATGTGTTTGCCCTAAGAGGTTGTGTGTTTGTATGTTTGTTTGTTTGTGCACTTTTTTGTTACCGTTTTCCTGGAAAACTATTGGACCGATTGAGATGCGGTTTTTTGCAATAGATATGTATTGCTTGTGAGAAGGTTCTTAGATATATTTTAGGACCATAGACAACCAAGCTGAGCTGTAGTCTATGATTTTAATTTTTCGATATGTTACCATTTTTCTCAAAAAGTACTGGGCCGATTGAGATGCGGTTTTTTGCATTAGATATGGATAGCTTGTGACAAGGTTCTTAGATATATTTTAGGACCATAGACAACCAAGCTGAGCTGTAGTCTATAATTTTAATTTTTCAATATGTTACCATTTTTCTCAAAAAGTACTGGGCCGATTGAGATGTGGTTTTTTGCATTAGATATGTATAGCTTGTGAGAAGGTTTTTAGATATATTTTAGGACCATAGACAACCAAGCTGAACTATAGTCTATGATTTTAATTTTTCAATATGTTACAATTTTTCTCAAAAAGTACTGGGCTTAAATAATAAACTACTCCAAAATGATGCATAGTATATACGAGTCTATTGCTATCCTTTTCTTTTCCAAGCCCAAATAGCATGCGCACTCTCTTTCTTTAAGTGGGCGGACTTTAAACAGCTACTATGCTGTGTCCTCTTCTATCGCATGGGATGGTCGGTTGGGACCTCTCAGTCGCACACATTCACTCGGAGCAATATTTTACTTTTTAAAATTCGACAACCGCAATTCTGGACTGATTTTTCGCAGGCAACCCTATACCACCGTGTTCAGAATAAAATAATCTTTAATTTCATTTAAATTTCATTCAATAAACAGACCGTTGCAAAATGCTAGTACAGATTTACCTGTTTATACCTGGCAACCCGATAGATGTGACCGGAAAAGAATAGGCAACCTAACGTTTGCATATTCTATGGGCTTCATACTTTCGATTGGTATAGAATTTGTCTAATAATCATACCGGTGAAATGTTTAAAAAAATATTTTTTTTAAATTATTAATTAAACATACTCTGGACTGAAATTTGCTAGGCAACCCATATGGATTATATTTATTGACATATTAAATTAAATATAAAATACGTTTCATTAAATAAGCATCTCGGTGAAGGTCGTTTTATAACGGGATCTTATACTATCTGTGCCTTCATCCAGATCCGTTCAGCCGTTCTGGCGTAATTAAGTAACAAACATCCATCCATCCATACATCCGACGACCCGATTTTTGACGACCTCCGTGGCGCAGCGTTGAGCGCTGTTGCCTTAAAGTCCGGAGGTCCCGGGTTCGATCCCTGGCAGGGGTTGGAAATATATAATTACTAAATTTTCCCTGGTCTGGCTTGGTGGGAGGCTTCTGCCGTGGCTAGTTACCACCCTACCGGCAAAGAGGTGCCGCCAAGCAATTTAACTTTCCGGTACGATGCCGTGTAGAAACCGAATAGGGGTATGGGTTCAATATATCTGCCATGCCCCTAACAGGTTAGTCCGCTGCCATCTGCATCATCACTTACCATCAGGTGAGATCGCAGTCAAGGGCTAACTTGTGGTGGATAAAAAAAAACCATCCACCCATCCGAACTTTCGCATTTATAATATTAGTATAGATCTATTTATCTAAACGCAGACAAGCGGGTCCATTGATGATCGAATGTTCCTCAGGTCACGAAACGTTCAGCAACGCGACGGAAGTGGACGTGGAGAAGGAGTACTCGGCGTTCAAACAGCAGATGGAGCAGATCCATCTCGCGCTCACCTCCACGCACGAGCAGGCTTCCGTCGCCGGTGAGGCAATGAATATCATTAATTCATTATCATCACAATACTGTGTGTATAACACAATACTTAATAACTAGTAATAAAACACAATATTCACTAAGTAAAAATATTCAGTATCAGATATAATCAGGCGTTACTTTGCGGAAGTCCATGATAATGAAGGAACTACAAGTTTAATAACGAATTGTTGGCTTACTGCGCGGTGAATATCGCAAGCTACAAGTGCAAGATACACACTGTACCACATAGATTTGTCTACTGTGGCGGACTATAGTGAATTAAACATCTAGTTCCTTCATTGAATACTCAGCAGTTTGCCCCACTACTATGGTAGGATTGTGTCATCATTATCGCGTGCCTTCCTCGAATCGAAGCCGTATCTTTTAATTTTGGCTAACTAAACCAAATCTCAAATTATTACTTAAACAAACGGTCCTATTGTCCTTGAACCCTTATATATGGCCTTAAACCCATGGCCATTGTGAGAACAATGGCCATGGGTTTAAGGCCATAGTCCACCACTCTAATTAATTCTCAATCGACCTGTTTATAACCATCTCTTTCACGGTATACTACAGTGAACAAATCTATCCTTCTCACGCTGTTTGCATCGTTTTGGGTCGTTAACAGAGCGCGTGCGCAAGTTATGGAGCGTGTACGACAGTATCATCTCGGGAGAGAAGATGCTGCGCGACGCGCAAGACGCGCGCGCAACACACAAGCCGCGCCCGCCGACTGATGCCGCCAGTGAGTCACACTACTATTAGCCTTTCCACTAGAGGTTTTTTTTTTAATCCACTACAAGCTAGCCCTTGACTACGATATCACCTGATGGTAAGTGATGATGCAGTCTAAGATGGTAGCGGGCTAACCTGTTACTGGCATGGCAGTTATATTAAACCCATACCCTTTCGGTTTCTACACGACATCGTACCGGAACGCTAAATCGCTTGGCGGCACGTCTTTGCCGGTAGGGTGGTAACTAGCCACGGCCGAAGCCTCTGCACTGTGGTAACCGCTACACATCCAAGGTTTGACACGCATCCTAGCTTACCAACGTAGGGTAGAGAGGCACCCTAATGCGACAAGAGCAATGAAGACGATTCCGATTTCATAAAAAAAAATATTGTAATTATATTAAACAGAGTTCTGAGAAATATTGGTTTTATTACAGCGGATGACAAAGCAGACTTGGAAGAAACGACCGACGTAGCGAACAGTGACATTACAGGTTAGTAGGTATATTAATTTCAAACCCAGACTCATATTTTTTTATTCAAATAAACTTATTAAAAGTGATTTTGTATCATCGAGTGAATCTACCACTGGTTCGGAATGCCGTTCCTACCGACTAAAACCAGCAAGAAACTCTGTGGTTGCTCTTTTCAAATAATTCATTTACAATTTCAAAACAATCAATTATTTTTAGATTTTTAATTGATTTTAATTGTTCTCAAATTAAAGGCGAGTTTTTTTGAGTGTAAACTACTTTTTTTGAAGAGACGAATAAATTATTTATTCCTATTTTTTTACAGAAAATCTCATCAAAGAAAATGAAAAGGACCACAATGGTATGTGATTTTTTTAAAGGCGCTTAACTGTTTAAGTAAATCCATATTATATAAATGCGAAAGTTTGTCCGTCTAATTCGGCCATAATATACGGCCCATCCGTTTAACCTTCATATTTTGACATTTGGTACTCAGGTAACTTGGATCTGTTATCCCGCAAAATCTAAGATTTCTGGATTTAAGTAAAGTCTGGTAAAACCTAAATACATGCGGTTGAAGTCGCGGGTATCATCTCATTTTACACTAGATTAAAACCACCGCTAAGTTTACTATTGTTTATTTCCCTTTGTGGTGTACAATAAAAGTATATTCATTCATTCATTCATTCATATTCATTCATTCTCTAGGTTTATGGTTCTCGTGGATACGATTTAAATTCCATGGATATTAAAGTAGGTAGCCTTCCTTCTCCCCAAAATTTCATCAAAATCGGTTGAATAGATGAGCCGTGAAAATGTGGTAGACAGACGGACAGACAGAGAGACATACTTTCGCATTTATAATTTAAGTATGGTAAATGTGTTTGTCTGTCTAGTAACTCAAAAAATTTATACTGTAGGAACGGAGGAAGACGAGGAAAAAGGCGACAAAAAGACTGTCAAACAAATTCTCTCGCAACTGCTGTCCAACAATCAGCCGGCCAATCAGGTAACTCTACTTTATATTTTACGCCACTGTTAAAAAAAAAAAAATTTCATCCCACCATCTCTGAAAGAGTATTTTTCTCGGAAAGAGTAAGAGAGGACTCTTCGATATCTGAATGCAAAAGCCGTTATTATCCTCTTGAGGATGAAGTAAATTGAATTTAGAACATCGTGTGCACGTTAATAAATATCACTCGTCTATGAAGTTTGTGAATTCAAAACATCATTAAAACCTATTTACTTCTACCTCTATGGTGCCGTATTTCCATACAACCGTTTTTAATTTGTTAAAATCTCACACTCGTAACCTTCTTGGTGTACTTTTTTAATTTGCTTTGCGTGCACCATTTTCTTTCACGTCATTACTTGTGATTGACGTTTATTATCTTGTGACTTTTTTTTCATTTAGTCATTTCCTCGCTGAGGTGGGATGAAAAGTTACGTGTTGCACTCGAGTGAAAAGATTTTTCACTTCGTGCTCTTTTGATTCCCTCGCTGACGCTCAGGATTCTAATTTTAGAATCCTTCGCTTGCTCGGTCATCAAAATTGAGCATGCAGTTAAAAAACAACTTTTCACTCTTGTATAACAAATAACTATTAAATAATTATTATAACATTAATGATATTTTTAATTAATGTTTAGTTTTTAGTTTTTAATTTCAATTTAATTTATCTTGTATAATATTATTTTGTTAAATTAATTTGTTATTGTAACGTTATATTTTATAATAAAAATTATCATATCTATATATATAAAAGCGAAAGGTCACTGACTGACTGACTGATCATCACGATATCTCAGGAACTATAAAACATACAGACTTGAAATTTGGAAGGTAGGTTCCTTCTATGGTGTAAACGTCAGCTAAGAAACGGTTTTGGGAAAATTCACCCCTAAGGGGTTGAAATGGGGGTTGGAAGTTTGTATGAAAGTCCTTTGTTTTTTAAGTTAGAGCCATGAAAATTGGCAATGAAGTTTTTAGTTATAAATAATTAAAATCTGTATAAGAAATTTTACGGAAATCCACCCCAAACGGGGTGAAATAGGGGTTGGAAAGTTGTATGACGGTTCTAAGTTTTTGAAGTTAGAGTCTTGAAAATCGGGATTAAGGTTATTAGTTTTAAATAAAAATAACATGTGCATAAGCAATTTTCCGAAAATCTACTCCAAAGAGGGTGAAATGGGGGTTGGAAGTTTGTACGAAAATTCTATGTTTTTGATGATAGCGACTTGAAAATCGGGATAAGTAATAAAAACCTGCATAAGCTATATAAAGCCTCTTTAGATAGACTTTTTGCAGCGGGAAAATTTCAAAACAAAAATTGTACGCGGACGAAGTCGCGGACGACCGCTAGTAATACATATTATTATAAATGCAAAAGTGTGTTTTTGGTTTATTGTTTTGTTGGTTTGTCCTTCAATCACGCCGCAATGGAGCAACGGATCGACGTGATTTTTGTATAGGGATACATAGTTGAAGACCTGGAGAGTGACATAGGCTACTTACTTTTTATTCCGGAAAATTAAGAAGTTCCCTCGGAAATCAAAAAACTTAAACCACGCGGAAGAAGTCGCGGGCATTAGCTAGTATAATAATATATATAATTATGTATCTATCCATTTAATGGCAGGGCGGTATGATAGTGTCTAGCGGGCTGGTGCCCGTAGTGGTGAAGGCGGGTGAAATTGGTTCCGTGATCGCGGCAACACTCGCCTCTGTCACCTACCAGCGAACTCTACAACTGCAGAGACACACGTACGTAGCTTGAAGCCTAGTATCCACTAGGCAACATTTGAAGCGCGACATATTACTCATCATGGGTGGGTTCCGATATACACCATGAGCACTGCAAGGTGTGATGTTTTTTTTATCCACTACAAGTTAGCCCTTGACTGCAATCTCACCTGATGATGAGTGATGATGCAGTCTAAGATGGTAGCGGGCTAACCTAATAGGGGTATGGCAGTTATATAAAACCCATACCCCTATCGGTTTCTACACGGCATCGTACCGGAACGCTAAATCGCTTGGCGGCACGTCTTTGCCGGTAGGGTGGTGACTAGCCACGGCCGAAGCCTCCCACCAGGCCAGACTAGGAAAAATTCAGAAATTATAAATTCCCAAATTGACCCTGCCGGGGATCGAACCCGGGACCTCCGCACGTTAAGACAACAGAGCTCAACACTGCGCCACGGAGGTCGTCAAAAGCCTTAAAGCCTAGTATCTACTAGGCAACATTTGAAGCGCGAGATGTTGCTCATCATGGGTATGTTCCGATATACACTGCGAGTACTGTGGTGGTCTTTTAAATTACGTTTTTTATTTGGTAAGCATTAAGAACTGTTTATTTAACGATTGCGTTGATATTTCAGAAGTCATACCGAATCAGAAGATGGCGAGAATACCAACTCCGTTAGAGAGAAAAGTGAGACAGACAAGGCCAAACCAAAGACCAACGAACATATTGAAGTACTGTTAAAGGTAACTTATTGAACTTTTTTTGAAGTGAAAACTTTAGCCGGCATGATGAAGTTTTAATCGATTCGACACTTTGATATATATTTTTGCTCAACATTTTTTTAAATTCTTTTATAAACATACCCAAGCGTTTAAATAACTAAGTATATTAATGTATGTATTGAAATAAATCATTATATATACAACAGTACTGTAAATGTACATGAATCTGTCCGGTCATAGAAACAATCCCTCGCCAAAGATGTATGATGCTTATAGAACTATCAAGAAAGCTAGTGATGAAGCTCCGTGACTATTTTGAAAAGGAAAGTCGTACGAAATATCTGATAAAAGGGCACGCCGCTTCTCTATTGTAAGCAATGATATCTTGCTATTAAAAATTATGAAGGCGTAAAATTAATTGCTGGCCTATTCTTACGCCTTCATAATTTTTAATAGCAATCAACGTGACGAAATAATAATTGCTAATAATTATTTATAGTTTGTAAGTTTATAACGTCTTTGAGAGGTGATATCTATTGAAAGGCCCGATGAACAGCATCAGTTTTTATACTGTTTACATAGGTAGTTCGCATACTTTAATACTGTACAAGAATCAGCCTTTCTAGTTATAGTTCATTTTTGATAACCATAACCCTCTTTGAGCGGCCATATCTAGTGAAAGGCCTATCCACATGCGGGCAGACTTTCACTATCGTCATCAGTGGAGAGTCCTATACCCATCTAATACTGAATCAGCCTTCCTGGCGATAGTTACCAAAAGTGCAGCTATGCCTAAGTCTACGATGGTTGCTTGCCAATAATCATGACACTTTATAGGCGTGCTTATGTCAAAAGTACCTAAAATTAATTTTTGGACAAATATAGCGGCTACGTCACCCATTGAAACGGTATTTTGGAGGGGCACGCCCTGTTATCGTAGTATTAACTAGAGATTACTCTAGTCGGGTTTTAGTATGTGAACTTGATCTTGTAACCGCAGGACGGTCTGCTGTGTCGCGTGTACTACGCGTGTCAGTTCCACAAGCTGCGTCACATGCTGCTGTCTCCGCTAGACTCTGACGACGACAACAAACAGTTCTGGGAAGACGCCGCGTGCTGTGACGACCTTAGGGACAAGGACAGTGAGTGTTTTGCTTGGAAGCAATATATTGGAAGTGTCTATTATGTTTTAAATATAAACTGAAACTTTATTAGTTGGACGTAAAGTTCTTTTTGCTTTACCAATAGATATAAGAAAAAATTGGTCTCGAATCGAAGAACACTTCTACTCTATAATATTCTTAATCTATAGCAATAGCCATGTGTCCGAGAGGGACGCCAGCTCGTAGAAGTTTTTCTAAGATCGCAGATAAAAGTTGAATCCAAGTTTTGTTGTTCAAGCTAAATGACAGTCGACAAGTAGAAGTGGATTCAAGAAAATACCCGGCTGAGTTTGTTGTGGGCTCTCCTCAGACCAGGGCGCGTTTGGAACGCTCGTGGCTTTATTTTTAAGATACCGTAACTGATTATCACCGTCATGTTTTATAATTGGACGTCAATAAGTGTACAGTGTACCTAATTTGAATAAATAAATATTGATTGATTGACAATGATGACAAAGCATGACAAATGACAAAGCATGAGAAGTATGAAACTATACATGGGTTACACTGACAATGTTTTGGAGAGTCTAAAAGAATTTATTTGTTTCAGCCAAAGGCCTTTGCGAGATTGAGGAAGGCTTCATTAGATCGCTCGCACACTGCGTACCGTGGGCAGCCCGGGGCGGCAAATCCGGCTCCACATTCTGCAAAACTAACGGTAAAAATCTCTAAAATGTTCTCTAACTGTGGGAATTAATAACCAATCTATCTGTAATCTGCCGATATAATATTGCTTAGCAAAATTATTTGTAAAAAGTTGTATTGTCCTTTTCTGAGATTCTTTTTGATAAATAACAACGTTGCTGCAAGTTATTGACAGATAACAATTAATTAATTTCGGTTGGAAAGACTTCAAAATTTTTACGTTCAATAATATATTCCCAAGACGTCCCTAAAATAAAAATTATAATTCTAACACACAAACGATGAAACTCTAAATCGAAATATATTACTTAAAAGGAAAAGGTGACTGACTGATCTATCAACGCACAGCTCAAACCACTGGACGAATCCGGCTGAAATTTGGCATGTACGAGTGCTATCCTACAGTAATTAATTTTACGCCTCCATAATATTTATTAACAATCAATGTGACTAATAATTGCTAATCATTATTTTAAGTTTGTAAGTTTATCACGTCTTTGAGAGGTAATATCTAGTGAACAGTCCGATGAATAGCGTCAGTTTTTATACTGTTTACATAGGTCCTGCTTTAATACTGTACAAGAATCAGCCTTGCTAGTTATGGTTCATTTTTGGTAACCATAACACATCTTTAAGCCATATCTAGTAAAAGGCCCATCAGCATTCGGGTAGACCTTTACTATCGTCATCAGTAGAGAGCCCTATACCCACCTAATACTGAATCAGCTTTCCTGACGATAGTTACCAAAAGTGCGGCTATCTCTTAGTATAAATATAAATAGGGCTTTTAAATACGAAAATCGAACCTAACGTGAGTGAAGCCGCATGCATTAAGCTAGCAGTTTCATAATTTGCAGACGACCGCTACGTGTTGAAAGAGATGACGAAGCCGGAGTGGCAACAATTCTTAGAGTTCGCGCCGCATTACTTCCACTACGTCACTAACTGCCGACAGAGGAGACTGCCCAGCTTACTTGGTAAGACCATTCATTAAGTGCCATCTAATATTATATGACATTTATCGATTTAAACCTAACACCCCTATTACACTGCACTTTTCACAGGGCCTTGTTGTAAGGGTTACAAAGCAATAAGGACCAATTTAGGGACCCTTTCTCCCTAAATGTTATTACACTACACTGATACAGGGTTAAGGGTCCCTGTGGAAAGTGCAGTGTAATAGGGGTTTTAGGCTTATACTCAAATAAAAAAAAGTGTGGTGTCGTAGGACAGCAGATAGGAACGAAGTTCCTTATTACATAAATATTAATTTCAAGTTTTAGTCGAGGTAAAAAGAAAATAATTATTCAGGTATATTTTTGATTATGATTATTGAAGTGAAAACTTCTTTAGGCGCGTTTAGCACTTTTTGGTAATTGAAAATTGAAGTAACGTAATTTCCAGCGCGTATCCTGGGCGTTTTCAGCGTGGGCGGCGCGGCGTGCGGGGTTCTAGTTATGGAGAACGTTTGGTGAGTAGGAATATACTAGGTAAATAGATATATACTATGTTTTAACTAAGAACTTTCGAACTGTAAATCAAATAAATATTATAAATGCGAAAGTTTGGATGGGATGTATGGATAGATGTTTGTTACTCAATCACGCCCGAACGGCTGAACGGATTTGGATGAAATTTGGCACAGAGATAGATTATAGTCTGGAACACATAGGCAACTTTTTAACCCGGAAAACTACGGAGTTCCCGCGGGAACCAAAAAACCTCAATCCACGCGGACGTAATCGCGGGCATCAGCTAGTAAGTTATAAGGGATAGCAATTTCCCGCAACTTCGTAAGCGTGAATTGAGGTTTTTCAGTTCCCGTAGGAACTCTTTAATTTTCCGGGATAAAAAGTAGCCTATGTGCTATTCGAGACTATAATTTATCTCTGTGCCAAAGGAAAAGGTTCATTTTAGGCCTACTCTTGTACACTCTACCATGAATAGAGGAAAATACATAGATTGTATTAAAAATATAATAATATGGAACAGTAAAGTAAATAACGTGCAAAAAATAAAACATGTATTTCAAGTTTTCGATACGTTTTCAAGATGGCAACCTTCAGCCATAGATAAGGCAGTAGACGCGAAATGTAGCAAATGTCATTTCTGACAGTCACTGTCAAAGTAACGTGTTTTTCTTTTGAAAACGTCAAAAATATGAATCCGCCATTGTTACCCAGTCATGTTTAGTGTTGCTTAACTTGGAAAGATTATATAATTTCACCACTGAAATTACGACGAATTCGTAGATTTGACCAATAAAAACTGGTCTAGTATTTTAATTTCCTTCATTTCTCTACTTGTACAAAACCAGGCCTACGCCCCATACAAATCTGAACCGTCTCCTTTCAGCCAGATCCGTTAAGCCGTAGGGGCGTGATTGAGTAACAAACATCCATCAATACATCCAAACTAATCCAATATTAGTAAGATTTTATAAGGGATTGTGAATAAATGGCTTTTATTTGATAGGTACGGTTCGGGCGGTGCGGTGGTGGTGGAGCAACGCTTCGACCTGAAGGGCGCCAGTCGGCAGCGCCTGGCCGCCGGCGCGGCCGCGGCGCCGCCCACCACCGCCGTGCTGGTCGACGAGAACTTGTTGCGATGTGAGTGCCTTCCTGTATCTGTCACATTCGAACACAGAACTACAAGCCTATAGACACTACCCATTTCAGTCGGAGTGCCTTCCTATATCTATGACATTCGGACAAAGACAAAGAAGCCTATAGACACTACCCATTTCAGTCGGAGTGCCTTCCTATATCTATGACATTCGGACAAAGACAAAGAAGCCTATAGACACTACCCATTTCAGTCGGAGTGCCTTCCTATATCTATGACATTTGAACAAAGACAAAGAAGCCTATAGACACTACCCATTTCAGTCGGAGTGCCTTCCTATATCTATGACATTTGAACAAAGACAAAGAAGCCTATAGACACTACCCATTTCAGTCGGAGTGCCTTCCTATATCTATGACATTTGAACAAAGAAAAAGAAGCCTATAGACACTACCCATTTCAGTCGGAGTGCCTTCCTATATCTATGACATTTGAACAAAGAAAAAGAAGCCTATAGACACTACCCATTTCAGTCGGAGCCTATAGGCGTCAGGCACGAAACTATAGTGCTCGCGTTATGAACTGAGGCGTTGGGCCATAAAGTAGTTTGTGATATAAGAGCGGTAAATAGGATTTTACATACGAGTTGACTCATGTCATTGAGTTTTTTAAAACCTTAACGCCCGTGTATCACACGATAATTTTTTATTTATGAATTAATTTCATCAATTCACATCTAAATGGCATTATTTTTTTAATTTTCTACATACAAAGTTATTAAATATCAATAAGAACCTTCTTGCAAGAAAACTTTTATTTAGAAGTAACGTGGACTTACAAAAATTAAAAATAAACTGCAAATTTAATGCACGAGGGCGGTAAATATTTACTGCACGCGGGCAGTAAATTTAACTTACAAGCCCTGTTTACTGCCTCTGTAAGTGCATTTTTCGAGCAAGTGTATTGAAAATGTTAATAACAATAGGAATGTGCAACGCTTTGCGCCTTATCGACAAAGTATTTATGTATGTATGTTTGTATATTCTTTATTGTACACCACAAAAACACAAAAGAAAACGAAACGGAAACTTAAAACGTAGGTATAATAAGGCGATCTTATCGCTAACCAGCGATCTCTTCCAGACAACCTTATCGATACGGAGACAATGAACAAGTAGACAGTGGAGGTGGTGCATAAAAATAAATATTATAAGAGATAGCTGCACTTTTTGTAACCATCCCCAGAAAAGCTGATTCAGTAATATCTGGGAGCTACACTCTCCCCTGATGATGGTAGTGAAAGTGCCCGCCCGCATGCTGATGGGCCTTTCACTAGATATGGCCGGTCAAAGACGTGTTATCGTTACCAAAAGTGAACCATAATTAGAAACGCTGATTCTCTCTCTCTCTCTCTCTACGACCACTTATTTTTTTAGTGTCTCGGGAGCACACACTATTCATTTATTTATTCATTCATTGCATTTATGTACATACAATATAATATGTTTAATTAATTATAATGACATGAGGTCCCATCAGGGCATTGCAATTTATATATTAGTACTATAGACAATTATTTGAGTAAGTCTAACACAAAAACAGACAACTACATTTCAATTTATCTACCTACGTACTAATCTAATTACCTACAATACAAATAAAAATGTCTAATCTCACAAGTTGTTTGAATTAAATATTAGTTAGTAATTATAACTATTACGGATATAAAGTCAAATTTGATAGATGTCATGGGTCATGTGATGTCAGTTATGTAGTCAAATTAGTAATTTAAGTAATATAATGTTAAAATGAGATTATAGTTTAATTAATTTAATAAACACAGTCAATCTAAGGAAAAGGAAAAGCGCTGTCATGCAATTGAGGTGTTATAAATATTTCATGTGATAATTATATATGTCGCTATACGCTCCCGACAGCTTTATCACTAGAGTGATGTATGGATGTATGGTTGTGGCGCAGTGCGGTGGGAGCAGCAGCTGCACGTGGGCGGGGCGGGCGCGCGCGCGCTGTGGGCGGGCGTGGAGCGCGACACGCGCTTCCTGGCCGACAACGCGGTCATGGACTACTCGCTGCTGCTGGCCATCCGCGGCCGCACGCTAGTGCTCGGCATTATCGGTAAGGCCTCTTTTTTTTAAATAACACCGACCACATTAACCGAATACCAGCGTTGTGGTTACATTTTGTAAATATACGAGTAGATAAATAAATGAATCTTTAGTCGAAATTGCTTGGACACAAAAAATAAAATTGGCAGTCATAGGGACTGCCGATAGAAGTGAAAACGAATATTTAAATGGAATTGAAAACTTCGTTAGTCGCGTTGAGCACTTTAACCGTGACCGACATGCTCGCGAACACCGACATGCTCGCGTGGTTTCGAAGACAAAAGGTCTTAAATATAAATATACTACAATCGAAATTAAACTTTAATGCCTTAGTGTTAAGGTTTCTATTTTAATAATTTTAATTTTTAAAAAAATCTGCAATTTTTTTTTAATTATTTGTGTTTTTTTCTAATTAAAAAAATATTTCTAAAAATATTTAAAATATAAACCTTAAAACTAAGGCATTAAAGTTTAGTTACGAATGTAGTATATTTATATTTAAGACCTTTTGTCTTCGTAACAACGCGGTGACTGAATGGAATCCACAAGTTTACCCCCTACCAAAAAGTGCTCAACGCGGCAAAGTTTTCACTTCAAAAAGAATTCTACTGAGAAAAGCTGGCAAGAAATTCAGCAGTGAGCAACCGCTGAGTTTCTTGCCTTCTTTTTTTCATAAAAAGAAAAATGTTACAATAATGTTAAGTTTTTCGGTTGTTTTAAAGTGTTTCTTGGTAACAGATTACATTCGCACCTTCACATGGGATAAGAAATTAGAACATCTGGTCAAGAAAAACCTCGGCTCGGGCCAGCCCACAGTGGTCTCGCCTGAACAGTACAAGCGGCGCTTCTGTACGGCTTGCAGGAAATACTTCCTGCACTGTCCCGAACATTGGGACCATCTCTACACTGAGACTATAACTCAGTTACTGCATTAATCAGTGAAAACCTTCGCCCGCGGCTCGGGTGTTAAATTTTTTTACTATGCGCTCGCAATATTATCGTCTAGATATATATGTAGGTTCTAGATGGGCCCTTTCATAGAAAAAAGTTGGGCGTCCGACTTGTGGTGCATGCCCCTCAACTGTATAATAAGCCTGTCCTTGTCCCCGTCATAGCGCTGTCCCGCTTTTCAGACTAGATGGCGTTAGTAAAATAAGTCAAAATTCTTTGTTTGACAGCGTGAGGGTTTGAGTATGTAAACTGAGATATTATCGCGCGTGGCGGTTTTGTAGTAAAAATAATTTTCTGGTTATTCCAAAGAATTTTGAGCATTCTCTTTGACTCGAATCTAAATATTTTTTATCTATTGTACGCTTTAATCGCCACTGAAAAGTATTATTTTTGTTTGATAAGATAATGGGGCTAAGTCTGTAATAAAATATTCGACTGTGATTTTATACACCTTTATTCCAAATTAGCACAATTGTAATTATTTTACTTACTTTTGTTTAGTTGTTAGTTTTATGAATTTACTCTAATGTTCTTAGCGGTCTTTTGATTTAAAAAATAGCGAAAAAGCAGGATTGTAAGGAAAGGAAAAATATTAAAGGTTTCACCTTTAATATTTTTTGTATAGTCGCATTCCAAAATAAAGGAACAAGTTTAAAATGTAAATATTTTAAAATTAAGTACAAGTAGTGAAATCTACTTATTTAATTTTTTTAGTCAATAAAAATTATTTTAAGACATTTTTGATATTGTTTTTTTTTGTTCACATAAATAACTTCTTTGTAATCGATACTTACCTAAGATAAAACCGTGACTGAATAATTTCTGGTCAAATAAATATCTATGTATAACACAGCAAAAGGAATACTGGTAATAATAATTGGAGTAAGCATAATATTAGTGAAGCCCCATGTCCCAGAGTTTTTTGTTCGTCTATCATCACATTGAACCTTTGCCGTATATCTTATTGTATACCTAATCACTGTAATTTTGATTTCGATTCACACTATTTTGAAGTCAAAATTGCCTACCTATCTTTGTTATACCCGCTTGACGCCACCATCATGGACGTCGATCGGTTGACAATGGGGCTGATTCTGTAGTGTACAATCTCTAAACTAAACTAAAATTAGAGCATTACAAATATTGCTAACCCTTTCGTAATACTTCCAACGGAAAGGGACAGAACTACATTTAAAACTGCCATTTTAGTTTAGTTTAGAGATTGTGTTAAACAGAATCAGCCCCAATGGGGCAGCTTAATCTCTAAACTAAAATGACATTCAAAATATTGCTAACCCTTTTATAATACTTCCTGTGGAAAGGGACAGAACTAGACTTAAAGGTGTCATTCTAGTTTAGAAAACATTGGCCACGATGACGAGCGTAGACAGAGATAGTAATACAGACCAAGTCATATCTCCTTTTCACTCCCACATGAAAGAGATGCAGTTTTGAGATGTTACACAAGATAGAATGAGAACAAAATATGATTTCTTCTATCCCTTTCTGCGTGTCACGGGTTGTTTGTTTTGTTCATAAAGCACTTATTGTGCTTGGTGCATTGCAGCGTTTTACCTATTATTACCTATCCCTTTCGGTTACACGCTGGCATTGATTCTAGAGGTTTAATTATTATTCTATGATGACGAGCCATTGCTATGTATAAAAAATAACTAACACAATTTTGGTGGTCAATAATGATATTTAATAAATTATCTTATAAATAGCGGTGTTCGGGAAACATCGATACAAAAGTAAGTGTAATGTAGGTTAGTGGTGCGGCCATCATGTGGGGTCGAGCGCCGAGCTGAGCGAGCGTAACCGCTCCAGACCTGACAGGAGCTCCCTGAAATAACAATGAGAGGTTAATAAATAAAGAGGTCAAATGCAATTGGGCGAGTTAGAACTTAGAACCTGTATAACCTTAAATAAATGCGAAAGTGTGTTTTTTTGTTGGTTTGTCCTTTAATCACGTCGCAAGGGAGCAACGGATCGACGTGATTTTTGACATGGGTTATAGTTGAGGACCTGGAGAGTGACATAGGCTACTTTTTATCCCGGAAAATTAGTTAGAAAAAAACTAAAAGCACGCGGACAAAGTCGCGGGCATCAGCTAGTCTATAATATGTACTTTTTACTATACTATAATATTTAAAAAACGAAGGTTTGGATGTATAGATGGATGGATGTTCGTTACTCAATCACGCCAGAACGGATCTGGATGAAATATTTTGGGACAGACATAGATTATAGTCTGGAATAACACACATGCTACTTTTTATCTTTGGAATGGCACCCTAACAGGTTAGCCAATACCAATTAAGACCGCATCATCACCAGGTGAGATTGCAGTTAAGGACTTGACGTGTATTAAAAATTTTTTTTTTTTATCCACTACAAGCTAGCCCTTGACTACGATCTCACCTGATGGTAAGTGATGATGCAGTCTCAGATGGTAGCGGGCTAACCTGTTAGGGGCATGGCAGTTATATTAAACCCATACCCCTTCGGTTACTACACGGCATCGTACCGGAACGCTAAATCGCTTGGCGGCAAATCTTTGCTGGTAGGTAGGGTGGTAACTAGCCACGGCCGAAGCCTCCCACCAGGCCAGACCAGGGAAAATTCAGAAATTATAAATTCCCAAATCGACCCTGCCGGGGATCGAACCCAGGACCTCCGCACGTTAAGGCAACAGCGCTACACACTGCGCCACGGAGGTCGTCAAAAAATAAGGTAAAACAGAGGTGGTACCTGAGCGATGTCTCTGCGACATTCGCGGCGTGTCGCAGGTCGGTCGCGGCGTTGCTTTGCACGCTGCGCAGCGAGCGCACTTCGTCCTGAGACGCCGCCAGCTCCTCCTGCAAAAATAAAAATAAAACATTTTTTTTTTACTTTTGTCACAGAAAATTAAGAGATCAAAAATACTCAATTCACGTGGACAAATTCGCGAGCATCAGCTAGTACAACATAATTTAATGTAACTTGGACGAATATTTAAATTGTGAAAAACAAAATTCAGGGTGTTTTCTTTAGAAAGAGTTTTCATTTAGTTAGTCACATACCTTTAGTCTTTTGATTTCATTCTTTAGCTTGGAAACGTTTGTCTCGGCTTCATTCGCTCTCGCCTGTGAATCAAATAATTATGTGCATACTTTAGTTAATATTCTACCAACACAATAGATGTGAATGGGTTTAATTGTCGGTATGTGCTTCAATCACGCGGCAATGAAGCAGCAAATTGATATAATTAATTAGATATATTGACTTGGAGTCTTCTATTTTATTCAAATTTGGTACACTATACCTAATTTTGAACGTCAATAATATGGTGATAATTAATTACAATAGCTTAAAACTAAAGCTACAAGGTTATTTGATTGAGGAAGTCATCAATCGACTTGGAGTAACATAGGCTACTTTTATCCCAGAAATTTACAGACTCTGGAATAGATTCTGATTTGAAATCAGTTCAATTCAAATATTTGAATGAGTATCATTTTGAATCAGAATCAGAATATATTTTATTCAAATTTGGTACACTTTACCTAATTTTGAACGTCAATAATATCATCATATTATTTACAATAGCTTAAAACTAAAGCTACAAGGTTATTTGATTGAGGAAGTCATCATGTATTCAGAAGCCGTAAGTATCTGTTATAATGTTAAACAAACAGACGGACAGACAAATATAAATCTTTATCTATCTGCTTTCTTTTCTCGTCCCTCCTCAATGTATGCCATGCCTCTCTTTGTTCTCGGCGAGGCGCCTCGAATATAGTTGACCGAGCGAAGCGAAGGTCTCCGAGTCTACTTGAGTGAATTTGCACTTGTCCGTCCATCCGTTCGTCTGTCAGAGCCTTATAATTTCTGAATTACTGAACGTAATTACTTCAAATTTAAATATAATATGTAAACCGATGGCCTCCAGCCGAATATGGCTTAAAAATATATTATAAAAAAAATTATTTTAGGGGGGCTCTCATAGAAGCGAATGCGAAGTAAAATATTTTTTATAGCGTCACGTAGGGTTGCGGTATATATTTTAAAGATAATAGTTAGTCCAAAAAATTTTTTTTAATTTTTCAAACTGCACTAGCGAGTGAAAAAAACTTATTTTTTTTTACTAACGTTACAGCCGTTAACCGTTTAACCGTTTAGCGATATGTTACACCTCGAGAGTACACGATACTCACGGCGGTATCCATGAGGTTATTCTCGACGCGGTGCGTGGCCGCCTCAAGCTGGCCCGCGTACTCGCGGTCCGCAAGGCGCGCGTCCGTCAACCTCGCCCGCAGCGCCGCCTCGCACGCGCGCGCGGCCGCCGCCTCGGCCCGCAGCAGCGAGGCGGCCTCGCGCGCTGAGGCGGCGTCCTCTTCCGCGCGCGACCGACGACTGCGCTCCGTGAATAACTCCGATCTGGGATGTTTTAGAGTTTGGTCAGCAAACAGTCTTGCTCCAAAACCATGTCTGGTACCAGCAAAGAAATACCGCTATGCGAATTAGGATTCCTATGTATGATGTCGCATAAGAACCTATTACAGATATGGGTTTAAGTTTACGATCCTAACTCACAAAACAGCGAAGATCGCTTGCGCTTTTTGTATGAGACCAAAGAGGAACAATAGTAGTCCTTACTAGGCGTATGTCAAGAATTTAACAAAAAAATTCAAAGAAAGTTTTAAATGTAAAATTTTAAAAGTTGTTATTAAAAAATTATTTCCTGTTAGTTAATTCAGAACAAAAACTCTAGCACATAAAGAAAATAAAGAGGCATGTATGTGATTCAGTAGGGCTGAGGCCCCGTAATTCATATACCTACAATTTTTAAAAAAAAGGTTTAGTCTAAGTGTGTTTCCACCAGAGATGTGCTAAATTGCTAAGCTACGAATGTGTGTCAAACCTACCAATATGAGCGCTCTATCTTTTACAATCTGCCGATCTAAGCTATGAAAATCAAACGCAAAACTATAGTATAATGAGGGTAGAATTTGATTTAGCTAACCTGGTGCGTTCCAGCTCTGATATGATCTGCTGCAGTTGCTCGTCCTGGTGCTCCGGCTCGGGCGACGTCCGGCCCGGGTGCACCGGCAGGAAGTCCGGCAGCCGCATTGATTCTGCTCCTAGAATAACGATTATACTCGTTTACTTAGTAGGAAATGATAAATGATTTATTTACTTATTTCATGTAGGACAACTTGTGTCACTTATGATACGTTAAGTAGTAAGTACCTCTACCCACCGGGTCGGAAAACTAATTGTAAACTGAAAATATAGAAGCCTGTTTGATTGATCCATACTAATATTATAAGTGCGAAAGTGTGTCTGTCCGTCTGCTACACTTTCACGGCATATCTGTTCAACCGATTTTGATGAAATTTTGACTTTTTATAATGGAAAATCAAAGTTCCCGTGGGAAACAAAAAACCTTAATCCACGCGGACGAAGTCGCGGGCATCATCTAGTATGATAATTTAATGGTCTTGTATATTATGGAACTAGGAATCTTAAGTTGACGGATCACCATCTATATTTTAATTACTGTGTGGTAAGTAGGATGTGCCTTTTTTGTTGATTTGTCCATCAATCACACCGCAACAGTATCGTGACTTTTTGCATGGGTAAAGTTAAAGATAGAGACATAGGCTTTTATGCGGGAATGGCAAAGGAACCCTAATAATGCCTATAGTTTAAAATTCTAAATTAGCGAGTCCAAACACATCATCATTATAACAGTAACCGGCACCATATATAGCTTTGTCATAGAATTTATTTAGGCTGGGTGCATATTGGCCACTTATTGTTTGCAAGCATCAAGCTAGCAATCTATGCTTCAAGTCATATCGCTGTGTAGATATGCAGCTTTAATTTGTAAATATTGGACGACGACCATGCGACAACTAACTACCGAACACGATACTAGCAGAACGGCCATAACTCTTATTAAGACGACAGCTTCATAGTTCCATGGAGTTAAGTTTAGACCATTGAGACACGTGGAAGAATTAGAAGGGTTTTAGAAAATTAGGCCTCTGATTCTGTGAGAAGACCAGAATGTCTGGTGGGAGATTTCCTTCCCATTCGATCTCATCAATGTTAACTGCGCTTTTTATCCCGGAAAATAAAAGAGTTCCCGCGGGAATAAAAAAAACTTAAACATCATCTAGTTTCATAATATGATTTCATATAATGGTAGTTAACTTTAAGTAGTTTCAGTTCCAGTTCCATTGCAAAGAAATCTTTATAGATGCCAATGCTGCCAACTTTAGAACACAACATACATACACATATGTACAACAACATATAATTATCATATATACAACATAATATACATATATATTATATAGTACATATAAAATTACGTGTTACTTACACATATAAACTCAATAAAAAATAAATTGACAACAACTATTTGATCATACAATAGGAGCCAGTGTCTGACCAGCCTTATAGTTTATTAATTAATATGCTATAGGCATTCCATTTTGTCGGAAGGATATTGATATATAATATTACCATTTCTATAAGAAATATTGTATTTCTATTGAAACTAGCATTAAGGTTATATTATACATTTTAAGAAATCAAAATATTATATTCTGGAGTCTTTGACCAACTCAAATATTTTTTGCATGTATTTTGGGTTGACTGTCTATGTTCACTAACAATTACTCCTAGTTATTAGGTAATACATTATTTACTGGCTTAAAGCTGCCTGTCTACTGAAAATGGGCCAAGCAGACCAATCAGCTTGCTAACAAATGACTCCATAAAATTATTACTCACTCAGCTCAGGCAACCCAGAATTGTGCCTAAAATTTAGGGATTGTTGGTCAAAACGGGCAACTTACAAAAAATTAAAATATACACAGGTAGGTTAAATCTGTTAATTTTTTTCTCAAATAATCTCTTAAATCTGCCCAGAAATTGTGGCACAAACAGTTCACAACAAATTGGAAAAATCACTCAAATCAGAAGCTCAAAATATGGTATAGGCATCAGCAAAGCTCTATTATAAATATAAATCAATATACCATTAAACAATGATATATTAAAAATTTTAAACTATACAACATATTATTTAAATGTAAGTAAGTATGTATTAAGTAATTTAATTCTAGATGACTTGAACAAAAGTATGTAAATTGACTTTGATAATAAATATTTAAGCAGTATAAAACATTCACTTTACCAGACCAATTCTATATGTCTGTCTGGATGTTCTTTTTTATTATTAAATAGTGGAGGCCTGGATTGATTTTTAGATCCCATGGGGCCCTCTTGATTTTTAAGTTTAAAAAGTATCTATCCCTCATGTATATTTTACGAGCTTTCTCTATAACAAATTTTATCAAAATTTCTTTAACAGATGGACTATAAAAAGCTAATAGATGGAGAAAAACACTTGCATTTATAATAATATAAAGAATGGATTTTGTAACTAACCTGCATTAGGCGGTAGATCCAAAGGAAAGCTATTCCTTGGTGACACATTCCGTCTATCAGCGGGGTTCACAGACTCAGTCAGATCCAAACTCAAATGTACAGGTAGGTCCAAAGGCACTGGCCCGGCTGCCTCCGCACCCGACGGCAAGTCAAGAGGTATGTGACCAGACGGCCCAGAATCTGATGTTGATGCAGCACCCATGTATGGATCGTAGCCATATCCTCTATTACTCCCATAACCACTTTTGTTCCTCCTCCCAAGTGACGATGAAGAGCCCACATTAAAGTTAGTATTAAACGTAAAGTCAGGTAAATTATCAAGGTCAACCGATATCGGACCATTCGAATTCAAATAAGCTTGCTCCACTAAAATATGATCTTGAACAAAGTCAGGCAAAGAAGGCATGCCTAGAGGCTCCGACGCCAAGTTCGGCCTGTGGAAGAAAGGCTCTGAACTTTCCGTATACAGATTATGCTTGGAATCCGAACTATCCACTACACTAAATGGTATTTCTACGGAACTACTCGATGAGGTATCGTCACTATTGCGATGGCAAACGCCGTCGCTTTGCTTCTCTTTGGCTTGGGTCTCGATGGAGCGGCTCTTCTCGCGCCTAGAGTCGTTGTGGATATCTATTTTCGTTGGAGAATGTTGCACTGTATTCGCGTACACTTTGGGCCGAGCTCCTGTGTTCTCATACGTAGAATTCCCTGGCAGCGAGAGATCCCGTTTCAGAAAGTGCCGGAACGAAAACGGATTCTCTTCCTTACGCACTGCGCCAGTCGATTCTGCAAAAAGAACGTTTCAATTAAACGGGGGCTACTTTGTATATTTTTAGGCAACAAAAAACAACTCCGCGAAACACATACTGGAAGACGAGCTTATTGGCTCTGCGGAGCCGGCGTCCCCGTTCTCTTTCACGTCATACTTGGCTTCTGCTATGCCCAGGTCAGGCTTAGCCGCATTTTGTTGATTTTCTTGGAAAGATCCAGCATCATTCGAATTTTGGGGTGATTTTTTATCCGAAACACCGTCTTCGTCCTCCGCCATGATACAAGAAAATGACATTTTGAGACTGCGTTCAAAAAACTTAACTCTGACTCTGAAGTACGAAAACGGATACTGCTATTTACAACATGGCAACATTTTTTTTTATTATCTCTCGATTCCAGCATTCTGTGTTTGAAATAAGTCCGTGGAATATAATCCCAGAGCTTTCTTTTGTTCTTTATCCCTATTCCATAAATAAACTCGGATAATAATTATTATTTCCAGATGTATTATCCAGAAATTGGCTTGCTTGAGATCTTTCATTTCGTATGGCGCGCGTTTCAAACTGTTTCAAATCCAAGGTTTCTTCCACTATGTCAGCGTCATTGGTCAGCTCGGTCAGCATGTGTCAATCATAGATTTATTTTATTTACTTTTTGGTAGGAAATATTTATTAGTTAAAATTATCTAAGATATTATCCTAACTCTACGGTTTCTACTTTAACCTTGTGACCTTAGATTCAAAGCTTCAATGGGGCACTCATATATCAACTCTGGCTGGCAAACTCAGCTCTGCTGCTTACGCTGTCAGAAAGATTCGACAGTTTACTGACGTTGAAACTGCAAAAATTGTTTATTTTGCTGACTTTCATAGTATTATGTCAAAGAGAATATAACCACTACGTTTTTATTATGTCTTACGGAATTTTACTATGGGGTAAAGCAGCAGATATTCAAAAAATTTTGTATTACAAAAAAGGGCAATACGTGCAATTTATAATTTAAAACCGCGCGAATCCCTTAGAGAGAAATTTAAGGTATAAGGATAAGGTAAGTATTCTTACAGTAGCCTCGCAATATATTTATAGTAATTTAATCTTCGTAAAACAGCACATTCATAATTAGGTACAAAAAAATATGCGATCTGCATGATAAGCAAACTAGAGGCCGCCATAAGCTCGTGACTCCATCGCTCCGCCTCAAGAAGGTCCGAAGGTCGTGGGAATGAGCATTCTATTTTATAACAAAATTCCACAACCTATCTTAAACTTGCCTTTACACAAGTTTAAGAAGTCCATTAAAATTATGCTCCTGAAAAGGGCTTATTATACTGTTGAAGATTACGTAAATGACAAAGGAGCATGGATTTGACTCGCTCCAGCAATGCTAAGGACAACTGTTACTTATGTATTTTACAATAAATTATTATTTTTTTTCAAAAGAGCAACCGCCGAGTTTCTTGCTGGTTCTTCTCGGTAGGAATGGCATTCCGAACCAGTGGTAGATTCACTTGACGATTCAAAAGTACTTGTAAAAGTTTATTTGAATAAAAATCATTTTGAATTTTGAAACCGGTGTAGTTTTTTTTTCATATTCTTCAACGTACAATCGTTCAATGTGATTCAAGAGCACAAAGCTGGAGCGCCCCTTTTCAGATAATTTTTATAATTAACTATATGTAATAGCAATCGTTTATTCCATAAAGTTAGTAGTTAATAATAATAATACCAGTGGTAGGTCAAGTAAGATCACTTTACCTACCACTGGTATTATTATTATTAACTAGCTGATGCCCGTGACTTCGTCCGCGCGTCGTAACTAATTTTCCCATTTATTCTCACCGTTTAAACCTTCCCAGCGACTACGACAAACATTCCAAAACCAAAATTAGCTAAGTCGGTCCAGCCGTTCTCAAGTTTTAGCGAGACAAACGAACAGCAATTGATTTTTTATATAAGATAATAACAGCTTTAAGTCTAGTTGTAAGCATTCCGTAAGCTACCCCCTTATAGAAGTAGGTAGCAGCTAGAGTTAGCTTTACCAAGCATTACTTTGATTGGCCTTCTGATATTTTATGTCCAAGTTGGGCCCGTACCGCGTATGGGCAAATGGGATGATGACATCTCAATCAACTCTAGTAGACTTCAGGATTTAGATATCTGCTTCTGTTGGTACATAGGTACTACATGGAGCTAGGATAATCCTAGGTTAGGCAAATCTGGGCAGTTTTTTTAAATCTTCTACCTTCCTAAGTACCTATTATAACAGCACATACAGTTAAGGGGATGTTACACAAAAATAAAACAAAATAATAATGTGTAGGTAGGTATTCATTGGGTTTGTTTATTCTCCATAACCGCCAGAATTTTAGGTCATAAATAACAATTGGATATAATTATTATGTATTTAAAACAACACAAAATAAATTCGTTTATAATAAATGCGTTATCATCATAAACACTAGAATTAGTTTCCATAATATACAAAAATATTTAAATAGGTAGTTCTGACTGAGCATTTTTTAGCTTTTTAAAGCATCACACATAGAATAAATATTAATTACATTGTTTACACAATTTTTGTATTATATCACGACTGTTAAATAAATAACATATACCGTTTAGATTTTGAAATCTAGCTAGTACTTTCTATACGATATATCTCATTTTATAAAAAAAATCCTAATTAAATTACACCGAGACCTAATTAATTTAAATATACTCGTAATATTACATCGAAAGTACTCGTAGTTATATATAATAAAGTAGAGATGAAACGGATAGTTGTTTGGCCGGATACCGGATATCAGGCTACAAAGCCGGATGGCCGAATATCCGGCGGCCGGATATCCGGCCCGTGGTCTTGTAGCAGGTTGTGACAAGTTTAGCGCCGCAGGTACAGCGAAAGCGATCGGTTCAATTGGGGCGGTTTCGGGTATCATCGTGTTTGTGAGTGATCGTGGCCGGCGACATGAGTGATTAATTGCCTAGCGAGATGTTTACTTGCTGAGTAAAGTGCGTGATTTGAGTGTAATTGACAAAATAAAAAAATCTAAGTTTTTTGGAAGAGAACGAAATTCCGAACGAGAACGAGAACGAGATTTTGTAAATAAGAGACATCATAATAATTATAACCCGTTTTCTTATTATTTAGCTCGCAAAAATTTATGTTTTAAAGTTGATTTCAGGAAATTGTCTTTAAAAATCCGGTATCCGGCCGGATAATAAATTTACGCCGGATAGGCCGGATACCGGATAGTTAGCGGATATCCGTTTCGTCTCTATAATAAAGATTAGAAGAAATGACATAATATTGTAATAAGACTTATTTCCTAGTCGTATTGTGGTCGTACCGAATCGCATCTTAACACCAAAACTTCAGTAGGTATTTAGATAAGTACCTACCAATATTCCATTACCATACCATACCAATACCACTACCATATTTCATTTTTTTTTACTGTTAATAATGTTTCTTATGATAATGATGTACCTAATCGTATATTTGAATTAAAGGATTGAATATTTTTTAAAGTCTGTTTTCGGCCGAGCATCTTCATGCAACAATGCGGCATGTTATATATTTAATTTTGCGACTAGCATTCTGCAGCATGCGCGAATATATATTTTCATGCTGAATTGCAGACACAAAATCGTGCTGTAGAATCGGGATATTATTGAAAGACTGCCGATGATTGTAGCTCTACGTTTTAAATTATTGCTACAATACAATACAATATTATTGATATACTGCATGCAATATCACGGCATGTGGCATGCCGTAATGTTGCATATTTTGCTCTAGCCGTATACCTATACGTATCAGAATTGGTTCTAAAATCAAAATGGCTCGTAAATATTG
Source organism: Erebia aethiops (assembly GCA_923060345.2). Lineage (NCBI taxonomy): Eukaryota > Metazoa > Arthropoda > Insecta > Lepidoptera > Nymphalidae > Erebia > Erebia aethiops. The sequence continues at coordinate 15,016,945 of OV281095.1, read as the reverse complement.
GTCTAACCATGAAAATTGGGGTTCAAATCCATTTGAACTCACATATTGAGTAGTGTATGTATTTGAAAAAGAGATACGCGACGAATTAAGAATCTCCTCCTTTTTTGAAAGTCGGTTAATATAATATACATAGTACCTAGCTAGTTAGTGTAGGTTACAAACATTAATTTATAATATTAAAAAATTATACATTACATAGAATCATGGAAATTGGACATGATATGTTAGAAAGAGTATGTTTTGCCTTTAACATGCGTTTCGATGCGACCTGTTTTCACATTCCTACGCAATCTCTTATTCATTATTATTTTATGAAAATTAGAATTGTGAAAACGAACTGATCTATCAAATAGATACATTTGCCAGATAGTTACAATTAGAAGCATAAACACGTGTGAATATTTAAACACTTATGTAATTATAACATAGCGAAATCACAAATCACAATTAGCTGTTATATTTCATTTTGAAGGGTGTTCGAAAAGTGTTATAAAATAATTTGGCACTCATTCGGTAAAGGCAATGTTTTTGATTTCATTACAGTAGACGTACATTAATCTTATTATAATCAACTCACGGCCGGCTGCATATTATCAGAAATTGGCTGTCAGAACTCTCTGATATATTCCGTAAGTGCTTGATTTTCAAAAGTTAAATAAAGAATGAGTTCGACAGATTTTCTCTACAAAAACTGTCAAAATCTCAAACTAGTTTCTCCGTTAGATTTATTACTTAAATGGCGATCCAAAAATGTTTATGTTTTTCTATATCATCATATACTTAACACTACACCGATTAAATTAAAATAATAGCAATTCGTCACTATCAAAACATTAAAAAAATCAAATCATCTCCCTACAAAATTAACGGACTTACGAGTATATCGGTCGATTTTGAGATAACAATGAACAAATAAAATTAACATTAAAATAACGAATAAATATCGTAATAGAAGTTCAAATAAGACAAGATTTTCAATTAGGACCCCAAATTTTATTTAGGTCATATTTTGCAAATAACAAAAAAATAGAGTGCTACGAAAAATCAGTCTTCAAGATGTCTAAAGGAAGAACTTATTATTTGGTTACAAAAATGTAGTCGAAAAAAAAGCAATTAAAAATATCCCATCAAGTCATCAATTGCACACAGTTATTTTATATTATATACACAGTATTTTAATAGTACATTCGTTGTTGTCACATCAAAACATTACTATCCGTTGTTACTAAAATTAAGTAAACAGTAATTTCTATAGGTAAATAATAATAAAACTTAAATATCGCATATCACTACCCATATTATAAATACATGTGTGTACGTGTGTTTGTTGGTTTTCACTTCAATCGCGTCGTTTCGACACAGCGGATCGGCGTGATTTTTATTTTTGCATAGATATAGTTAGAGATCTAGAGACATAGACTATTTTTTATCCCGGGAAATCAAAATGTTCTCCTCGGATTGCACAAAAACCTAAATCCACGCGAACTAAAGTCGCGGGCATCATCTATTCATTGAAATAATTTAAAATTTATGTTTTACCATTATGAAAGTATCATTCAGATAATATCATCCCTAATTTTTCGAATGTATTTTCTATCATGAAAATAGAATTACGTCTGGATCTAATCATCTGTGCTACATGTACCATCCAAGTTCGAGGCTTGCGAATTCTTGCGGAATTCCGTACACGGGATTCATCTTCAATGCTTTGAGGAGAAGTTTCCTCGAAGCTCAATGGTGTTTGGCGGCTAAGCCACAAAAAGCGACAATGCAGCATGCTGCATTATGTCTTGCATCTTCTTGTGGCATGCTACAATAGGAACAGCCGCGGATCTAAGCAGCATAGAATATACTGATTATCTTACCTACACTATTTTCAATAATGAAAATATGTAACTGCAAAATTGTGCATAATTTTTAGTGTAGTCCTTCATATGGCATGCCACAATGACGCACTGTGACGCTCTAGCGTAAAACTGCCGCGGCGTTTTCCTAATATTTCAATGATACATTGGGACGGAATTTGGTTCATTTTACCCTATATAGGTATTAAATGGTTTAAACTTATCATTTTTTTAAAACAGAAAACAAATATTATTTTAGGTTAACGATTATGATGTAATAAAGTCCAATACCTAATAATCGCAAATTGGTAGTGTGCGTCTCACCCATTTTATAATTATAATAAAAATAACCTGATTATAAGTCCCTAGTCTGTGCTAATTCTGTTGTGCACAAACTCTAAATTGACAGGTCTAAACTTTAGTCCGTGTCACGAAAGAAGTCCCATATGGGCGGCGCTAGTAGTCGCATGTTTATGCAATTATTGTATGTAAAATGTATTAGCACAGTAAACAGATACCAGTACTGAAACGACCTATAAACGTTCGAAACTGCTCACTCACACAAACATGCGCATCGAGCATGCGATGACGCGGCACTTACTACTGACGGCACTGCGACCAGCGCTTAGGGGGTCTTGTCGATGCGTATGTTTGTGTGAGTGAGCTGTTTCGAACGTTTCTAGGTAGTTTCAGTACTGGTTGTATCTGTTTACTGTGGTATTAGTTCCACTTATTGCCGCAGGACATCTTTCGTGACACGGACTATACCGCTATTCCTGTCTACACAAGGAAAGGCTTAACATACAACTTTCACAATGTATAGTCTGTCACGCTTATCTGACTCGGTGGCTAAAATTGGAACTAATTTTTATGACTGTTTGTACTATAGAAAGTTTAGCCACTTTTATTACTAATATCCCAATCGAAATTATCATCGATGTATATGTAGTTACTAGATGGGCCCTTTCATAGAAAAAATTGGGCGTCCAACCTTTAGAGCACGCTCCTAACCTGTATAGCCCTGTCTTTGTCCCCGCCATAGCGCTGTCCCGCTTTTCAGACTAGATGGCGTTAGTAAAATAGGTCCACATTCTTTGTTTGACAGGGCCCGTCTATGTAAATTGAGGTCGTTGGAAACTATTTACATATTTAAAAAAAATATTTGTTGGACTATTGTGAATGCAAACCATGATTTATAATTTTTTAACTGTGCATTTCGAATTACTAGTATGTCAACACTGTTTTTCCGTTTCCGCTTGCTAAGCAGTTCTTCTAGCGGTGCCCGTGTCCGTTTATTCTCTAAATTCTAATAAAATTACTTGAACCTTTTGATTAAATTTTATTAAATACTCTGAACCGAGTCCAGTCTTTATCTTCATTGTTGAATATTAATTTTGATGAATGTTTTGGAATAAAATTGATGCAATGACGTATATAAAGATGGAATTAGATTTTCATTACTTGCTAATATTATGAATAGTGACTTGTGTTTTGTTGCATGGTGAATAGAGCTTTTTGCACACCAAGACATTTAAAAAAAAAATTATGTCTCGTGACAGTGACAATTATCACTAACATGATAATAGTCGTTAAAGCCCGCCAACCCGCATTGTAGCACCGTGGTGGGTCTAAGCTCTAATTCCCTCTCTCCTATGAGAGTGGAGGCCTGTGCCCAGCAGTGGGACGTTAATGGGCTGTAGTGGTGGTGGTGGTGGACAATGACAACACTTCTCAACACAGTGATGTGTTCCCGCCTTTATAATAACTAGCGATTTATAAAATTCAATATAAATGCGTCCAAACTAAGAGTATACATTGGGGTCAATTCTGTTAAGCACATTCTCTAAACTAAACTAACATGACACCTCTAAGCCTAGTGCTGCCCCTTTCAGTAGGGAGTTTATGAAAGGAACAGCAATTTGATTAATAGAGCTGTCATTTTTGTTAAGAGATAGTGCTAAACAGGATTGGGCCTCAATAAAACCATAAAATTGTAACTTCTGAGACTGGAAATATACTTTTAATAGATTTTGTATTGCTTAGTAATGTGGGTATGTTGAAAAAAAAAACAAATTTATCAGATAAAGGTCAATGGTTTTTTTTTCTTAGCTTGGATGCATTATAATATTTTTGACTAGCCCATAACTAATTTTAGTAATTACTAGTTCGAAGGATATCATTATAATTAATAAAGTATCCCAAAATAGTCTACGATCAAAAATTATAATTAATGCCGAAATATCAATATTTACAATTCCTCCAATTATTATATAACATTTACATTTTGTTTATTTTTCGTATGTACAGCTGTTATGGTCAAGAGATTTTTATTTCACGTAATAGTAAAACAATGATTTAAATTTAACAAATGACTAAAAACTTGTGATAATATTAGCTAATAAAATTAATTTTCAAAATAATTTGCGATACAATATTGATTTTATTACACTTGTTAATTTTTAATCGTATCATTAAGCGAATAGGTCTATAATATTCTACATGGATATTTCTTAAATGCTAATGCTATTATGCGATGCTATTCGTCATCATTTCAGAGCATTCAAGAAATTTGGCGTCAATCTTCCAAACATCCGCAGGGCGACCGCGTATTTTTTGCATCAATCATTGATACATCGCAATCACCTCTGATTGGTTATCACTCCTCCACTATTGGATGAAATCCATTGACGCAGCAAGAATACCATAAATTCAGCCAATCAGAGGTGATTGCGATGTATCAATGATTGATGCAAAAGATACGCGGTCGCCCTGCCGTACTTCTATGGTTTGTCAAATTTAGGATGATCATTTTGATAGATGAGAGGTGTATAGCAATAGTGAAGGACTAGAGTGAGACAGATTGAAGCAGTATTATGCAAACTTTTCTCTGTCTACGATGCAAACGGCATATCTGGAAAAAGTTATCCTAAATTTGACAAGCCATAACTAGAAATGGCACCACTAGGTCTACTTTTCAATTGAGTCAGTTTCAGAGTTTTGACAATAAAAGTAATGTGCTAAATACAAATATACATAATATGGTCCCCTTTTGCAGATTAAACAAATAAGCCTAGATTTAAAGATATTCGGTGCAAGTTCGGAAGTTCGGTACAAAAATATTAAGAAAAGGCTACAAATTGACAATCCTTGTCATATTTTTCTATCTTTTGACCATAACTGTTGGGGGTTAGTAATTTGGCATCAATTTTAATACTATACAAAATATAGTTTGACTATTAAAAATTCCGAAAATTAATATTATCTATGGATAAATTTTTGAAAAATATTTTTGCTTATTTTTTGTAACATAAAGACGTGTAATTACAGACTGGGAGTATTGGCGTATACTCAAGAGATGTTGACTCAATAATGACTTTGCTAGAGCTTTTTTATTTCACTCCCCTTCCTTTCCCCTCTGAAGTTCCGCGCGGATGATTGTACTCCTGTCCTATGCTTAGTGTTTTCACTTCAACTCTACAGAAGGCCGAGTGGGAGTTTTTTTTTATGTATTCGATAGCGACAGCGTAAACTCTCACGAATTGATCGAGCGGTAGCTGTCACGCGCTTGACAATTCCATATAAATCATAGTTGCGCAATTCCGTTGAACTTGAGCACGCTTGGAAACAGTCAAATACAACCTTCATCGATGTTTGATCGCTGATAAAATGGATATTTGCTGATAAGGCCATGTTGGCAAATTGCAATCGATAATGTATTTCAGTTAAAAAAAATAACATTACGAAGTTTCAAGATTTTTGCAAATTGCATTAGAAAAAAAAAACAGATCAATACTAAAATGCGAGAATGAGCTTGCATTCTGGAGATGTTCTTTAAGCTCGTAAGCTTTTTTATTCCGTGAAATCAATGAGATCCCATGGAAAATTAAATAACTTAAATTCTCGAAAATTACTGCATCGGCTAGTAAATGCACTACTATTTTTTGCAATTCAATATCATAGTACCTAGATATATTTAAGGGTGTTAAGGTAGGTATGCATTATCAAGATCTTAAAAGGTCGCATAATTTGCATGAAAGATTTTCGCGTTTGATAACAATACGGTCTCTGACGAGGCAAATGCGTGACTTCAAGATATTTGACTAGGCATATCCTTGAACTACTAGCCTTGACTATAAATTATGTTTGAACAATTATTATATCCATAGAAGTAGACATATAAAACATCATTATATCGTACGCACTAAAATTCAAATTCAAAAATCTTGTTTTGGAGAGAGGATGCTAGTTCCATTTTAAGGTTCCGTACCCAAAGGGTGCTAACGGGACCTTATTACTAAGTCTCCGCTATCTGGTCCGTCTGTCTGTCAGCTGGTTGTATTTTAGAACCGTAATACTAAGATTTTGACTAACACGTATTAATTTGTGGCAGTGCGTCTCCTATCATAATATATTACATAGACCATAGTCCTTTGTATAAACCCAACAACTTATCTGGCCCGGTGGCCAAAATTGGAGCTAATTTTTATGCATGTTTGGTTTTTGTTTTTATTTAATTTTTATAATATACTAGCGACGCTGTCACCGGGTCAGATAATTTTTTGGGATTATACGTTGGCTTCGAAACGAACTTGTCAATGTCGTTGCGAACATCAGAAGTGAGATCGTTTTTCTTGTATCCTATCATCCAGTCCCATAACTAACGTTGGCTAATTAGACCATGAGTTATCACTGGCACATCAGAAGTGGGATCGTTGTGGTTCTAAATCAGTATATCAAGAGCTTTAGCTGCTACTCAAGTCTCAGTTCACTTTATCTCTTGTCATATATCACAGTCCTCAAACTTTGTATGTAGGCTTCGAAAGCCTATGCATAATTCTCGTTGCCAACATAAGCAGTGAGATCGGTTGCCTTATTGTATTCTATCACTCAGTTTAGAGCTCGAACGTTGGCTATCACAGGCAAATCAGATGTGGGATCGGTGTGGTTAAAACCAGTATATCTAGAGCTGTAACTGCTATATCTAGAGCTGTAGCTGCTATACAAGTCTGACCTTGCCGGGCTCAGCACCCAGCGACTAATCCCTAGCTTTCGTTGCTTGCATAAAAAATGGGATCGATTTGGTTCAGTGTCTCTTATCGTGTCACCTAGTTTTCAAACTTGGCGCTTCGAAAAGCTATGCATTTCTCAATGGCGTCAACATAAGAAGTGAGATCGTTAGTCTCTTTGTATCTTATCACTCAGTACTAGAACTTGGCTTATCGACATTCTTAACGAAGTCTAATGCAACCAAGAGTCCTATGTTATCACTGGCACATCAGAAGTGGGATCGTTGTGGTTCAAAACCAGTATATCTAGAGCTGTTACACAAAAGTCTCTAGTTGCCGGGCGCAGCACCCGGTGGCCGGCCCCTAGCTGTCACTCGCGCTGTCCGCGTCGGACGTGGGGGCGGTATGCTAGCTGGACGAACTGCTCGTCGAGAGTGTATCGCGGCCTAACTCGGCGGCCATTATTGCTATCGTGAGCTCCTTGCGCGCCTTTTGCACCACCCACACCATCAGGGTTATGCCGATGAGTATCTGGAATTTGAAAAATATACGATAGTTAAAGGAAGCGTAGTGTTTGTACAGCGGGGTTACATCACTAGACTGCCGGGTACATCATTCATAGCGCAAATGACTACAAAATTAAATGCCTAAAATCGGTTATTTTGTCCGAAATATGTTTGTGCTCAAAATAGGCCGGGGAAATATATCATTAGTGTCACTTATAATAAGTAACTAGCAGGTGATGCAACAAAGTTTTAAAGATTTCACAAAAGAGGGACAAAATCGGCAGACTGATCATTTAAGTAATGATAGATACGGGTGAAGGCTAAAATTTAGATTAAGTAGTAGTTAGTCGCGCGTAGTGCTATAGCACTCCGAACACGAGGCGTATTCGTTATCGCATATACTTGTTAGTACTTCCCCGAGCTATCACGCACTTTGATCATGATCGCAAGTAGCAATACTAAACTACAATAAAAATTCTTTCCAAAAAACCGACTTCCAACACCACGTTATGTTGAAGTCGGGCGAGCCGGATTCGTCAACTTTGCTATCCTTGTTATACCCGCCCGACTTCAACATAGTGGTTAGAAATCAAAATTATTTTTTACTTTACAGTGGCGTTGGAAGTCGGTTGTTTGGAAAGAGTTTTTATTTTTAACTTTTTAATGTCAGGGTTGAGGATTTGGAGTCATAACTTTTTATGGGACCACATCGAGAGCGTGCTCTAACGACTGATAGAAAAAAAATTCAAATCGGTTCAGAAACCACGGAGATATGCACCGACATACATTTTATTTTTTTATCCACTACAGGCTAGCCCTTGACTGCGATCACACCTGATGGTAAGTGATGATGCAGTCTAAGATGGTAGCGGGCTAACCTGTTAGAGGCATGGACATTTTAAAAAAAAAAAAACGCGCCGAATTGAGAACCTCCTCCTTTTTTGGAAGTCGGTTAAAAAAGCGCGGTGCGCCATTAGTTCAAAGTAGCTCAGCGAGCTATGGAAAGAGCTATGTTCAGAGTTTCCCAGAGGAGGGAAATCGAAGTGAAGAGTTCTACAGAAGTACGTCACTGACATAGCCCAAATTCCAAACCAATTGGTTCCATTCTACTTGCTCCAATTCATTTCAATTGGTAGAGTTGGGGAATTTAAAAAAGGTAGAGGCCGTTAGAGCTCTAAGCGGAACCAAGTAGGTAAGTAATCTTAGTGTGGAGTACCCTCCAATACGATGAAATGAGGGTGGCGGGGTTCCAGATGAGGAAGGCTGAGGACTGGGTGTGGTGGTGCTCATTGACCAAGCGAAGCGAGGGTCTCTGAGTCTACTTGAGTGAATTTGCACTTGTCCGTCCGTCCGTCCGTCTGTCAGAGCATTATAACTTCTGAATTACTGAACGTAATTACTTCAGCTTTAAATATAATATGTAAACCAATGGCCTCCAGCCGAATATGGCTTAAAAAGTTATAAAAATCTTTATTTCAGGGGGGCTCTCATAGAAGCGAATGCGAAGTAAAATATTTTTTATAGCGTTACATAAGGTTGCGGTATGTATCATTTTAAAGATAATTAGGAATAGTCCAAAAAAATTTTTTTTAAATGGGGGGCTTTCAAAGTGGAGATTTTCTAACGTTCAAAGTTGACCTCAGAACTCTAAACTTTCTGAAAGGCTGAGCCTGAAACTTGATCGATTATTTGAATTATATCCTGTACTTGGACAACAAATACTAAAAGTAGCTAAATATTGTAAGGAAACTAAATTATTTAATTTTTAATGAGCTTCAGTATTTTTAACAGAACTTCACATTGATGTCAATAGATGGCGCCGCGAGGTCTCAGTTTAGGGCGAACCACTAGTTAGTGAAGTTATGTCCAGCAGACGTCCATAGACCATGATGAAAATCAAGTAATAGGAATGATGACAACTCAATCAAATCAGCAACTCTTTATCAAACTTGAAATACATAGTTACTTGTGATGTGAAAAGTTTAAAATTGTTATCAAACTAACCGAGGATGTGAATTTTAGGTCTTTTGGAAGACCCTCTATTTAATAATCAGAAAGAAATAATTTATTTTTGACATAGGCATCATCCCAATTGCATGATTGGAGTCAATTTTTCTTAAAAAAACAAGGCTAAGATTCGAAAAGATCGTTAAAGAGTGATCAAATCACGAGGCAGGGTTATAATTAGATTTGGATTCGGCGTCGGCACCGGGCGCCGGGCGTCCGGGACGATTGCCCTCTCTTATCACTTATCAGATAGGTATATCAGTCGACCGTATTCATTGTTTACCTTGGATCTTCATTGATTTTAATAACTGGTCAAGTGTTTATCTCTGCATCGTATTCCTCATTACTGAGAGTCTCATCCCTTTTCATTAATCACATAATGGTAGGAGTTTTCTTGGGATAATAATGCAGTGGGTTCCCAGTTCCCACGTCCTTCCGCATACGACCCGACTAAGAGTAAATTTAAACTTTTTTGGTTTTTGTAACGATCATTACCAGATGTTAGCGATAATAACCGGAACTGACGGCTTAACATGCTCTCCGAGGCACGGAGGAAACGAGAACGTCTAAATTCGGTCACCCATCCAGTTACCGACTTGGGTCAAAGTTGCTTATCAATCGCAATCGACTGATACGCTTTGTCACAGCTAGGCCACTCGTCCCTCAAGTGTTCATCATACAGTGTTTATCAGAACACAATAAGCTTTTTGGCCAGAAGAGATAATTGTAGAAGAATCGAGAAAATGTCTACTGAATACATTTTGTATTTTTGTCATAATTTTTAAGATAATAAGCTAATCTAATCTACACCGCGCCTATTTATTTGTGCTTAATTAATCGATAAAATTAATTACTAGAAATATTAGGATTCATAAAATACGTATTAGGTTATCTGCTAATTATCTATAAGTACTCCTATACTAATATTACAAATGCGAATGTTTGGATGGATATAGATGTTTGTTATTCAATTACGCCAGAAATAATCTGGATAAAAGGCACAGAGATAGATTATAGTCAGGAATAACATCACAGGCTTTTTACCCCGGAAAATTAAAGAGTTCCCGCGGGATCCAAAAATCCACCCTTCGTCCTTGTCTACATTATGAAGAGAACCTCAGTCTGTGAAAAACATTGTTTTTTATTTATATGTATATTACACTACAAGTTAAGTTAGCCCTTGACTGCGATCTCACCTGATGGTAAGTAATGATGCAGTCTAAGATGGTAGCGGGCTAACCTGTTAAGGGTATGGCAATTATATAAAACCTACAACCCTATCGGTTTCTACACGGCATCGTACCGAAACGCAAATCGCTTGGCGGTACGTCTTTGCCAGTAGGGTGGTAACTAGCCAAAGCCTTCCACCAGGCAAAAACCAGGTTTGGGGTGGGGTCTGGAAATTGACCAGTGCAGTCAGTGAGTAAGAACTTACGCTTTAGAGATTTTTTAGGATTCCGTAATAAAACTAGGGATAGTTTTTTTCTTGTCCATCTGTCTGTGTGTCACAGCCATTTTAAAAATAAAATAAATAATCTCTAAATACTTCAAACATATTATGAACTAGCTGATAGCCCGCGACTTCGTCTGCGTGGATTGAGGTGTTTTGGCTATTTATCCAAGGTCGATTCGATGGTTGTCGCGTTTTTAATTTTCCGGGATAAGAAGTAGCCTATGTGTTATCCCGGACTATAATCTATCTCTGTGCCAAATTTCATCCAGATCAGTTCAGCCGTTCTGGCGTGATTGAGTAACAAACATACATCCATACATCCAAACTTTCGCATTTATAATATTTATTTGAAGTATACACTATAGATCAACCATCGTAACCTACAGCCTTTCCGAGTTTATAATACTTCCCCGGCATTGCAGATTGAATCAAGGTGAGCCGTCTACAAGGGTTTCTCATCCGGATATAGGTACGAGGGTTAAATATAGAAAAAATCAATACAATATCATCTAAACCTGTGTTCTTTGAGTTGAGTGACTTTTAGTTCTGGTTCCTCCCTCACCTTTCTATACTAACTATTGTACTGCAAGGCATTATTGCATCGGTACAGGACACAGGGACTTTTAGTTCTGGTTCCTCCCTCACCTTTCTACTAACTATTGTACTGCAAGGCATTATTGCATCGGTACAGGACACAGGGACTTTTAGTTCTGGTTCCTCCCTCACCTTTCTACTAACTATTGTACTGCAAGGCATTATTGCATCGGTACAGGACACAGGGACTTTTAGTTCTGGTTCCTCCCTCACCTTTCTACTAACTATTGTACTGCAAGGCATTATTGCATCGGTACAGGACACAGGTATAAACTCACTCTCAAAGTATATTTATTCAAAATTGGTGCCTACACAGTGTACCTTCTGAACGTCACGTTTTCAAAGTATAAGACGTGATGGTGATAATTAACCACCGTGTCTTAAATAAAACTAAAGCTACGAGGGTTCCAAACGCACCCTGGTCTGAGAAGAGCCCACAACAAATTCAGCCGGGTATACCGGGTATGCCGGTTATATAATATTTTAAGCTACGAACGTACTGCAAAAAATTCGCGCGAATTTCATTCCCGCGATTAATATTTCGCGTACAGATTTCACCAACTTCGCACTGCGAATAATTGTCTGTGCGGTTTTTGTCAGCTTTTATGGATTTTTTGGCATAGAAACTATAGTCTAAAATGGGCAACAGAACTAAAATTATTAACCTTTAAATTATCATTTCCATCTTTACCTGAGTTCTTAATAACTAGCTACTTTGTCCGCGTGGAATAAGTTTTTTTGATTCCCACGGGAAATTAATTAATCCTTAATTTTCCTAATATAAAAATCCTATGTCACTCTCCAGGTCCTCAACTATACAAATGCAAAAAATCATGTCGATCCATTGCTCTGTTGCGACATGATTGAAGGACAAACCAACAAACAAACACACTTTCGCATTTATAATATTAGTAGGAAGTATGATACGAGATATCGTATCATACTTCTTACTAATATTACCCTTTTTGGGATTTTATCTTACACAGATTGGTGTTTATAACCTTAGGGTTTAGTATATAAGTTATTTCTTTCTGTATTCTTATTAAGTATATTCTGTATTATGTTGGTTTTTTGTGTATTGTAAATCCCAAATAAAGATTTTTTTTATTTATTTATTGTAACGTTTGCTCATTGCTATACCATCAATAATATAATTTTAGCTATAGGTACGGTTTACCAAGCACATCGTACATTGGCTCAATAACGTCGTCAATTTGTAAATTGTTATGTCAATTGGCATCCCGTTTTAAACCGCGTCACACAAGATCCCGCCGGCTCTGAAGGTTGATTTTTTAAATTCAGGTGGGAAATGGTTTCAATATTTTCTTATTTTTGTGGTGAGTACTACAAGCATAGAGTTAGTATATAGTACTATAGTATAGTAGTATATAATACTAACTCTATGACTACAAGTATTTAGCAGTGCGTGTCCCCTGGCCAGGGATCGACAGTGGCGTGCAGTTCATATAGGCATAAAAGCACTTTTACCCAAATTGTAGTCAATGATCATTTTTCGTCATTCATCATTTCAATTGTCCCCGCTGGGTTTATACCTGAACTCAACTTTGGTAAGTAAGTTAGTCAGTCAGAGTAATCCCCATTTTCACCGACAACCCATAAAAAGGGACCAATACCACTACAGCCCATTAACGTACCATTGCTGGGCACAGGCCTCCACTCTCATAGGAGAGAGGGAATTAGAGCTTAGACCCACCACGCTGCTCCAAGTTGGCAGACTTTAACGATTATTATCATGTTAGTGATAATAACCGGGACCGACGTCTTTACGTGCTCTCCGAAGCACGGGGGTGAAACACCGCCAACTTCCAACTCCGGGCTGGCACTGTGAATTTCTTAAACCCAATACCTAGCAATTTATATGCCGGGATCGAACCCAGGACCTCCTGATCCGCAGTCGACTATGCTAACAGCTAGACCAACGAGGAAGTAAAAAAAAAATAAAAAAGGGACCACCTAGTTGAAATTCCCAGTTAGGTGACAGCCACATGAAAACTTTCACCTTCTTTTCCTCTTGAGGAGGTACGGAACCCTAAGAAAACATTAAAATTATTCATATACAAACGAAATAGGCAAATAGCAAACCTAATTACCATAAGCACGGAATAAATTACAGTTTTGTATACGTTTTTATACTTAAATCCGCATTTTCAAGCAAGAAGCAAGTAGGAGGTCTGGCGTTTGTGGGGGTGAAGTGGGCGTTTACTGAAACGTGACTATGTCAAACGCTTTCTTTAGACCTCGGGCAGCGCATAAAAGGCTGTTAAGCCAGAAATAGCGCGATACTCTACGTCTTTTCATGGGAAAAGCGGAGCTTTTGTTTTTAATTTTAAATAGCTTAGAGAATGCTTTTACGAGGAATGTGCGGAAAATAAAACACCAATTGAAAACTAAAAGATGGGGCTATTCGTAGGAGAACAAAGTGACCGACATAATGTACCTAGATACGAAAGGAGCAAGCAAGTTGGAGGTTTCAGCGTTTGTGGGGGTGAAGTGGTGTTTTATTGAAATGTGAATAAGTCAACTTTCTTTAGATCTCGGGCACCGCATAAAGGGTTATAAAGCTATACAATAACAAACAAATAGCGCGATACACTCTTGTCTTTTCACGAGAAAAGTGAAGATGTTTTGTTTGTTGTCTTAAATGCCTCATGGGAATGTGCGGTTATATCAAAATAAAACACTTCTAAGTTTTCTTTCTAAAACTAAGATTATTTTTAGGTTCTAAAAACAAAATGCTAAGCCTACGGGTACGTTATTTTCTTTTTAGCTCAGAAAGAGGAACAATTTTAGGAATAAAAATTGTAGGAGCACCAATGTTGACCAAAGTGATCGACATACTCGTATTGATATAGATTGAAGGACAAACCAACAAACAAACACACTTTCGCATTTATAATATTAGTATGATTCTGAAATATGACGTCATCACAGATCGTTTAAAATGGTTATTCAACATAAAACTATCAGGGGACGTGGATATTAGGACTTCAATAGAAGATCTCCCAAAAGTTCTAATATCTATTTGTGATTTTTTAATATAAAAATCACTAATAAATAATTTATTACCCTCGACGAAACGGAGACGGTATATGTGTTTGCCTTAAGAGGTTGTGTGTTTGTTTGTGCACTTTTTTGTTACCATTTTTCTCAAAAAGTACTGCGTTGATTGAGATGCGGTTTTTTGCATTAGACGTGTAGGTATAGCTTGTGAGAAGGTTCTTAGATATATTTTAGGACCATAGACAACCAAGCTAAGCTGTAATCTATGAATTTAATTTTTCAATATGTTACCATTTTTCACAAAAAGTAGGTACTGGGCCGATTGAGATGCGGGTTTTAGCATTAGAAACGTATAAATTGTGAGAAGGTTCTTAGATATATTTTAGGACCATAGACAACCAAGCTGAGCTGTAATCAATGAATTTAATTTTTCAATATGTTACAATTTTTCACAAAAAGTAGGTACCTACTGGGCCGATTGAGATGCGGTTTTTTGCATTAGATATTTTGAATAGCAGTCAAATAAATACCCAACTAATACTGTAACAATGATTGATGCAGGATTTACACAATCGCACTGCAGCGATGTGTTGGAATGATAATGAACATTCCACATGTCTGGGGTGATTTAAAAGTTACTGGATTTTCAAACATGGAACTGTGGACCAAAGAATAGGAAGTTTGGCACAAGGTGGCTCACCTGAAAAGCGAACACGATGTATCCGGTGACGTGTGACTCGTGCAGCACGTCGTGCATGGAGCGCAGCGTGGAGCCCAGGTATACGTTGATGACCTGCGCGGGCAGCAGGCCCAGCAGCGTGGCAGCGTGGTAACCGCAGCCGCGAACATCGCTCACCTGCACACAACCACCAAACATTTAAGTAATATAACAAAATTCCACAACTTATTATATAAACTTGCCTTTACACAAGTATTTGACAACCTCCGTGGCGCAGTGTGTAGCGCTGTTGACTTAACGTGCGGAGGTCCTGGGTTCGATCCCCGGCAGGGTCAATTTGGGAATTTATAATTTCTGAATTTTCCCTGGTCTGGCCTGGTGGGAGGTTTCGGCCGTGGCTAGTTACCATCCTACCGGCAAAGACGTGCCGCCAAGCGATTTAGCGTTCCGGTACGATGCCGTGTAGAAACCGAAGGGGTATGGGTTTATTATAACTGCCATGCCCCTAACAGGTTAGCCCGCTACCATCTTAGACTGCATCATCACTTACCATCAGGTGAGATCACAGTCAAGGGCTAGCTTGTAGTGGATGATAAAAAAAATGCTCTTGGAAAAGCTTATTTATTCCAGTCATTTGGTTCAAAAAGGGGGGTTACCTGGAAAGTTTCAAGGGAGTTTTGAGCTGCGGTCATATTATTGGTAAGTCAATGGCTGCCTAGGGTTGCAAACTTTTTTTGACAAAAAAAAACGTATAAAATGGTTTGGATAGGAAAAAATAAAGTAAGTATTTGGAAGAAAAAAAGTATTTTAAAAATTATATTTTAATTTTCAATGGTCTAGTGGTTGGCATGTTCAACTGCGGCCGACGAGGTCCCAGGTTCGAGTCGGGCCATAATTGAATATTGAGTTTTTCTGACTAGAAATTCTCAGTACTAGCCCAGAGTTAGGAAGTTGGCGGTGTTTCACCCCGTGCCTCGGAGAGCACCTTAAGCCGTCGGTCCCGGTTGTTATATTATCACTAACATGATAATAGTCGTCAAAGCCCGCCAACCCGCATTGGATCAGCGTGGTGGGTCTAACCTCTAATTCCCTCTCTCCTATGGGAGTGCAGGCCTGTGCCCAGCAGTGGGACGTTATTGGGCTGTAGTGCTAGTGGTAGTGGTATGTTCTTCAGATAGCTAAAATAATATCAGTGGCAAGGCTAACAGTATCGTTCGCAGGATTTGGGTCGCTAAGCCAGCGTAGAAAGTAAAGACTTAATAGAAAGAAAGAAAGAAAGAAAAAGCGTTTATTTGGAACCACAATACAATAATGACAGTGGAAAGGAATGAGACAGAAATATGATTTGTGTGATCCCAAAATGGACTCCACTCAGCATTTTGCTATGACTGTGGTTCGAGCACAGGCACAGCGCTGGTCTTCCGTGGATCCACAAGTTTCGGACGAGTTACTATAAAAATAAAATACTTACAAAGATGTTAGGTAATTCAAAATCGGTTAGTGTAACGTAACGAAGCTTAAAAACTGTCGAGATAAAGTAAACAGAGTATGAAAAAGATAAACTGAAATAATAATATACTTATAATTATATACATACAACAATAATAATAAATAATAATAATGGTTAAATAATGTTAGTATGATAATATGAGCAGCGCCTACTCCACAACCTCACCCTTTTGCTGACATAACAATAACTTTCTTAATTTTGATTTAAACAATCGTATAGACTCGTTTATCTTAATTATTCGTTTTACCTGCTCTGTGTAAAACTTGTAGCCAACACAGGCGAAACCCAAAAAAACTGACCACAAATAATATGGCGTGCGACACACCTGACCTACCCACTCCTATATTTCTTGCCATACAAATGTTTTACACAAGCAAAACCCACCGTATTATAACCGTCACGACAAACTAACACGCAAAGGGTTTAGCATACATTATTAGTTAACATTGGATAACTATGTTGGCATAGCACGGCAGCCCGCAAACTCGAGTAACTCGTAAACATTACAATAACCTCGCAGGAAAAGTGGAATTATTTTGTTTCTATGTGAATAATTTGTGCGATACCGCACGCCATGGTAAAATGCCAACGCAATTTTTTTTTAATCCACTACAAGCTAGCCCTTGACCGCGATGTCACCTGATGGTAAGTGATGATGCAGTCTAAGATGGTAACGGGCTAACCTGTTAGAGGCATGGCAGTTATATTAAACACATAACCCTTCGGTTTCTACACGGCATCGTACCGGAACGCTAAATCGCTTGGCGGCACGTTTTTGCCGGTAGGGTGGTAACTAGCCACGGCCGAAGCCTCCCGCCAGACCAGACCAGGGAAAATTCAGAAATTATAAATTCACAAATTGACCCTGCCAGGGATCGAACCCGGGACCTCCAAATTAATAATTAATCGTTGACGCACTTTGTAATGTTTTAATCACGTAGTATATTATGACTAGCGAATGCCCGCGACTTCGTCTGCGTGGTTTGAGGCTTTTTGGTTCCCATAGGAACTCTTCAATTTTCAGGGATGCTATGAGCTATTCCAGACTATAATCTATCTTTGTGCCAAATTTCAGCCAGATCCGTTCAGCCGTTGGCACGTGATTGAGTAACAAACATCCATACATCCATACCTCCGTCCATCCATCCAAACTTTCGCATTTATAATATTTATATTGATTAGAAGTCCCATATGAGCACTGAATTCTATGTTATTCCGTGATAAAAAAGTTGCCTATGTCCATCATGGCCTATCAATTCCCCATACCTATATGTTTCGTCAAGTACCCGAACCAATGCTTATTGAACTTCGCATGAATCCTTGTTGTGAGTGCGTCTTTCTGTTTGACTGTCTGCTATGCGTTCGCGGCCCACGTTTTCAACCGGTTGCATGATACATCCCGGGAAATAACATAGGCTATTTATATCCCGGAAAATTTAGGAGTTCCTGCGGGAATAAAAAGCCTTAATCCACGCGGACGAAGGCGCAGACATCTTTAAGTAATATATATATATTCTAATTCTGTTTCTGAAGCATTGAGCATCTGAAGTTGTGACTTGTAAATAACCTACTTTTGTGAGTACCAAGATGGTACCAAATACAGATATTATAGTGACTTTTGGTGTGCACAAACCTTATGCACGCCACTGCAACCATGAGAAGTTACTTAAGCTCCCAAGCTTGGAACATCGGCGCAAAGTTCAAATCAAAAATCAAATCAAATCAAATATTTTTTATTCAAATAAACTTTTACAAGTACTTTTGAATCGTCAAGTGAATCTACCACTGGTTCGGAATGCCATTCCTACCGAGAAGAACCAGCAAAAAACTCGGTGGTTGCTCTTTTTAAATAATTCATTTACAATTACTATATCAATGTGTACATAAGTAACCGCTGTCCCCAGCATTGCTGGAGCGATCAAATCCATGCTCCTCTATCATTTACATAATCTTCAACAGTATAATAAGCTTTTTTCAGGAGCATACTTTTAATGGATTTCTTAAATTTGTTTATTCAATTCATGTCAAAGACGGGCAGACAGAAAGTAGCCCCATTCCCGCCGGTGGCACCCGTTCACGAGCATGACGCATGATCCAGCCATTGCTTCGCTCGACCATATTTGAGGGAACCGTAACAAGTTGCCCGTTTGTCGGTATTCTACAGCATATATTGCCCAAGAACTTTTTGATCTTATTCCTTATTCCAAGGCATTGTCAGGATCTGCATCCGTATATAGTCGAAATTCCACGGACGCGTACGAAGCGATTCGCTTCTGCGTTTCTAATTCGAACCGCTAGGATATGGGATGCCCTTTCGGCTTCCGTTTTTCCCTTCGCTCATAATATTGATATCTTCAAATCAAAAGTGAATATAGATAGGCATCTTCTAGCCAAGCGCCCCTGCATCACTACTTGCCAGCAAATCTGATTGTAGCCAACCGCTCAGTTTATAAAAAAAAAAGAGTTCACACTGGATTTTAATATATATTAATCCACGTGCACGCTGCTGTCGCGGGGCATTAGCCTGTCATGAAGCTAAATAAAACTGTTCAAAACGAAATGCACTTTTAGTAGAGCAAGGTGTATTTTTAGTTTCGAAGTCAATTGAGTGCAAACAAAAGAAGTTATTTTTAAATATTTAAAAAAGTACGACGTGGACCTATAATATTAATCTACACAAATTGTTATTGTTTTAAAAACACTTTACTTGATTTCGCTGTAAGGAAATATAATTACTTACATGCTCGCCAATGAAGGAAATTACCGAAAGTCATTAATTAGTCTTTTACGCCATTTTAGCAATTCATTAACTACTTACTTACTTAGTTTCAAAAACTTTGTTGAATTCTCCACAAAGTGTAACGGGTCATTATTTTATTGTTGAAAGCTTTTTGAGTAAATATGTGCTTTTGGATCTTTAATCTTTGTATGAATCCATAGTCATACTAATCCATACTATGTAATATTATAAATGCGAAAGTGTGTCTGTCTGTCTGCTACGCTTTCACGGCCCATTTTTTCAAAAGATTTTGATGATATTTGGTATAGAGGTAGGTTACATCCCGGGGAAGGACATACTTTTTATACTTACCGGTAAATTAAGAGTTCCCCCGGAAATTAAAAAAAAACTTAATCCACGCGTACGAAGTCGCGGGCTTCATCTAGTTTTCAATACTGAGACAAGAGTTCTTCTCTTGGCCGTCTACCTCTTGGTCAACAGATAATCTCAATAAAGTAAAATCCCGGGTAAGGACATACCTAGGCTTAATCCCGGAAAATTAAGGAGTTCCCGCGGGAATAAAAAACCTCATCACCCCATTAGTATTTTCTCAATAAAAGCACGCCGGATTGCCTCGCAAGCATAATCCGCATGACACTGTAATCGCCCAGGCGATGCCTTACAATATTGCTTACTTTAGCGATACTGACATTCCGTTAAAATATACAAACAGACAGACATGCTTGTAAACGACAACCTCGCCTTATGATGCGGATATTTTCGAATCGTTGCGCAGATGTGTAAACACTGTTTGAAGTAAAAGATAGGGATGCCGCTAACTACACTGTTTTAAGTGAAAAGGAATAAAGGATATAACATCTATTGCATAGAATCTAATTAAAGATTTTTTTTAAAGTGATGCATCAATTATCCTACTTATGAATAAGAAATCTATTCTATAAAGAAGACTAGGGTAGCAAGTAACTACAACTTTGTCGGGAATATTTGCAGATATTGTCTTGTTTCATGTCTTGACTCAGAGAGCACGTTAAGCTGTCGGTCCTGCGCCTGACCTCTCACCGATCGTGTCGGATTTTCCTTCCCATCGGGCTATGAGAGTAAAGGAACAGAGAGTGCATCTGTGTATGCGCACACACTTGTGCACTATAATATCTCCCGCGCAGATGGCTAATCTCGCTGGAGATTGGCCGCCGTGGCCGAAATTCGGTCGGGAGGACATTATTATTAATCCAAATTGAGGAGAATAGCGATATTCTGTTTAGGCCATGGCCAAACTAGTAACGAATTCACACTCATTCTCATGTTTACTGACGCGAGTTATAATCGCTCTAGAGATTAAAAATTCATAGACGGCAACCGACACCCCTACGTCAATAGAAAACTTGTACTGTAAGCCGTCGAGCTGAAAATATTTGTCGTGTCACGCCATAACTACGTCTAGCGGCCAGACACGCGAAAAAATACTGTTGAAAAATTTACATTCGCCGTCACGTGCCAGGAATGTTGGGTGTTTACATTAATTCTTCGGCCTGGTATAGTTCACAATCATTTTGGTAGCCGAGAACAACGCACTATTATCCACATCGCAATGGGATTTTTTACGTATCTTTTTGGAGTTTACCTCCGATTTTCAGATATAGATTATTAATAGGGTAGGTATGAAAATTTATGGGAGTAAAATCAAACTTTCTCCGTTACGTTATGTTTATGTTTCCATGGTAACACTTGTTTGTTTCCATGATTAGTAATACTTTTCGTTCGTAAGGAGTATACACTAAACTCCAGTCGTGCGTCAGAGCTGACACACACATTTTTTTTTATTTCACTATAAGTTAGCCCTTGACTGTGATCTCACTTGAATGCAAGTAATGATGCAGTCTAAGATGGCAGCGGGCTAACCTGTTAGGGGTATGGCAGTTATATTAAACCCGTACCCCTAGTCGGTTTCTTACACGGCATCGTACCGGAACGCCAAATCGCTTGGCGGTACGTCTTTGCCGGTAGGGTGGTAACTAACCACGACCGAAGCCTTCCACCAGACCAGACCAGAGAAAATTCAAAAATTATAAATTCCCAAATTGACCCTGCCGGGAATTGAACCCGGGACCTCCCACGTTAAGGCAACAGCGCTTAACACTGCGCCAGGGAGGTCGACGTCTTCATCGAATCAACGGGGGATAACATACTTCATCATATCATATCATACTTCATATAATACATAATATAATATAATAATATTATAAATGCGAAAGTGTGTTTGTTTGTTGGTTTATTGGTTTGTAGGTTTGTCCTTCAATCACGCCGCAATGGAGCAACGGATCGACGTGATTTTTGGCATGGGTATAGTTGAGGACCTGGAGAGTGACATAGGCTACTTTTTATCCCGGAAAATAAAGGGGTTCCCGGGGGATTAAAAAAAACTTCAACCACGCGGACGAAGTCGCGGGCATCAGCTAGTTCTAAATAACGCTTACTCCCACGGCACCGTATAAAAATATCGAGGTGAAAAAAAAAACTGTGATCTGTTGCGTTGCGTGTTCGAAGAATTTGATCTCGTGCAAACATAAATACAGTCGGAAGCCAAGTGCGTTCTTTTCCTATATATTTGTCCACACGTCCTTGTCTAATAAAAGTATATTCGCCTTCATTTGAACAAACAATGACATTTCATCATTGCAATTTTGTCGGTTCGCCTGTTTCATCTTATAGATAAATATTTTATAGAGCAGACGTTTTCAAACCTATTTTTAAGGCGCTGTGAGCTCACGAGATGAAAAACAGGCGCGCGGGGGTGAAATCGAACAAGCGCATGTCGCAAAAAATGCATTCGAAATAATTTGTAAAAGAAATAATATTTACTTTTCAATACAAATGAAACCGACAATGTGTTTGATTTAGAAATATGAATTTTATCTTATATTTCTAGAGCTAATTATTGGTTTCAATAAGGAGAAAAATTAAGAGGTATGTTTAAAATAAATTTCAATGCAGAGAATTTTTTTTAATTGTGTTTTGAGATGCGTCAATGGCTGCTCAAAGGTCTTGAAAACAGCACATTATTTTTAAAAGCATACATTATGTCACCGTTTGATGGATACACTGCTTTTAAAAACCCCCTTTTACGCTACACAGGGCCTTAAGTAGCAAGTATGTATTCTTCCTACTTATTATATACTATTACCTATTCTGTGCTAGTATACAGCTGTGCCGCCGAGCTATTGCTTCTGGCACCGCGCATGCGTTCCTGTACGATACCGTGTTGAAACCGATTGAACCGTAGCATAATATCATCCACACAAATATCACAATTTGGTAAGCTAACCTGTATCCTTAGTCATTGATGTCTTTTTTCAAGGTTTGATGGGGAAGGCCATAGAAATGGGAATCCGCTTATTCATTCATATTTTTCTATGGGAGGGGTCGAGGTCAGGGCATGATTATTTTCCAATTTGGATCCCCAGCCCAGTTCAGCTAGCTACCCAATATCGGATGTCTCAATCTGATCGGTTTAATCTATGGACGATATAGTTACGAAGTATGATGTCACAACTAGGCTACGTATATCTGTAACACCAATTTCATAGTTTTTGCACATATCATTCTTAATACTCATATATGTCTCGCAACTTCTATTCGAACCGCAAATATAAATTTGCCGGTATATTGCTATCTCTATTTCACTGATGACACATGATCGCGTTCAAGCGAGATAGCAATATGAGCTTACAGAATTTGTTATACATTTAGTCTTGTTCCGTGAATACCAAAAATGATGAATGAAAACTTATCGTGCTTTTTACTTCGTTTTGTTATTCTGTAACTTGACAATATAGGCTATGCTGCTGACCAATTAATACGTAAGATATCGTTGGTTTTAATATGAAACAAATAAGAGGGAAACATGTCCATCTTGTCGTAAAAATATGCAAAACGCAATTCATTTACATTTCATTTTAGGAAAGTATTTTGAAAACATATAAATCCAGGGGACTAGATAAATACAATTTGAATCCAAATAAACTCTCATTTTGGTGGAAATGTTCTCGAATTATTAATTATTTTGGTATTACGTTTGTATGGGCAATTCATTCTCCGCTGGCACCTTAACTGTTATTCATTATATCGGCATTATTATCTTATCTTTTTTTTTTTTTTTCGGATGGAGTATGCTGCATGGCCCTACTGGCCGCTACAGCGTCACCGGGGGGTTGGGCGAGCGCTAGGCGTCGCCGAGAAATGAGCCCTAGGGCTCGATGACATCGGGGGGCAACGCTTTCCTAAGGGCGCCTCATGTGAGACTCGGACCTCGGCTTAGGATGACGTAAATCTTTTCTTGAGAAAAAAATTTCAGTATCAGTACTAATGCGTTCCGCTTCCGTTGCTAATTCGGTTGCAGAAGTTTGCAAGCTTACTATGTCAATAGATCTTAGTTAGAATAGAATAGAATAGAATTTATTTGTCTGAATATGTGTTACAATCAATGATGGTTACAGTATGAAAAGTTGCAGCATATATCCAATCAGGCAACCCTGACGTACAATTTTTTTTTGTAGTTAGATATTTAATTTAGTTGCTAGATAGTCGAGCCATAAACTCGACTCGAACCCGGGACGTGGCCCGCCGCTAACATGCTACTAGACCAACGAGGCAGTTAAGGCTAATCTACGCATTCCCAACGCACGTTTCCTGCCACCAATGCCTGCCACATATTATAACTCAAGCAAATACCTACGTAACTTAAGTAAGTACCTTCAAGGCAAGAGTGAATAGGCATTTTAACCTAGACCTCATCATTGCTTTGCATTAAGCATGATTGTCGTCAAGCGCAACCCTATCTCGCAATAATTAAAAAAAAGAAAATAATAATGCAGAACCTCAATTCCATTCTTATGTGTGTGCTTTGCGCCGTAGCTTTTGACCTTGAAAGGGGAAGCATATATTATATAATATCCCTGATGATCCATACTAATATTAAAAATGCGAAAGTGTGTATGTCTAAGTCTGTCCGTCTGTGTGCTACGCTTTCACGCCTCATCTATTTTACCGATTTTGATGAAATTTGTTACAGGGATAGCTTGCATCCCGGGGAAGGATATGATATATGCAGGCTACTTTTTATCCTATTATTTATTTATTATAAATTAAGGAGTTCCCGCGGGAATTAATAAAACTTAATCATCATCTAGTATCTATACTAATATTATAAATGCGAAAGTTTGGATGGATGGATGTATGTATACGTATGGATATATGGATGTATGGATAGATGTTTGTTACTCAATCACGTCCCAAAGGCTGAACGGCTCTGGATGAAATTTGGCACAGAGATAGATTATAGTCCAGAATAACACATAGGCTACTTTTTATCCCGGAAAATTAAAGAGTTCCCGCGGGAACCGAAAATCTTCAATCCACGCGGATGAAGTCGCGGGCATTCGCTAGTAATATTATATATACCCGAGTACAGTTTTTATTTATCACAGGGTCAAGAGAATAAAAGGCGGTAGTGTTTCTGAACATTCATCTCAAGCGATTCAGGCAGATAATTTTATGAGAGCGGTTCCATTTTTTGATAGTAGAGTATTATTACTTTTCTTATCTATTTATCACGCACGCCGGATAATTATAGCGCACTCGAAACGTGCAATAAAAACAAGACACGTCTATCGTTGATCTATTTGTGGACTTTATCAATCTGCAATCGCATACAAAATGTATGAAATGTAATTTATAATTATTCGATAGGGATAGGTATTATGCGAACAAAACCGAGTTTTTATTTCATTGAAAAATAATTCATTCACTTATACGTTCATTTATAAATTGCCTACACATTACATTTGCCTGGTAGGAGGCTTCAGCCGTGGCTAGTCCACCCTTCCGGCAAAGCTTAACCTCCTCCTTTTTTGGAAGTCGGTTAAAATTCAACTAATTAAGTTTAAGGTACAGTTGAAATTTAGTAAACTAGTTAACTAAAGTAGAAACCAGTTAAGTAATACTATACAAAGATAATATTTTATATTTCTAACTGAACATGAAAGTTACACATTTGAAGTTTGAGCACAAGGTATAACTTCAAAACTAGGTCGAGGAGGCCTATTTCTCAAGTTCTTAAAATATCTAGCTAAAAATGGACCGCCATTTCAGATTCTTCTCAAGAAGGTATATATTTTACGCGAGTGTTATCTCCAAGCGTGCTATTAATAAAATCGAAGGACGGAAGAGGGCTAATATTATGTGAATGTTTGTTTGTTCTTGCTAAATGATTATCTCAGACAATCCCTCCTCTTGGTGGGGGGAGAGAGGCCGTACGCAACGTTCCCCTTCGTAGAAGTAGCGGATCACTGGGTCCAAAAATCAAGGTTACATTGAATTACTCTTATGCGTTGCTAGGTAGAGGGTTGGCATAAAGCGTGTTGCAGAGAGACCTTGGTTCCAGGCGAGTAAACTGTGAAAGTCCCTACGAGAGGCCTTTGTCCACCAGTGACGACCATGACAAAGACGAAAGTTACTATGATATATTCTGTGCAAGATTAGGTATATGGTAAAGGGCCTAGACAAATACCAATGATTCCTTCTTAGAAAAATTCATTTTTACTCGTTTTAGAACTCTTTCAACCAATCCGTTTGGTATCTCGATTATAACGTCACCCAATTATCAAAGCTTCGGCTAACTCCATTTATTGAGTTGGGCTCGAATAAATGAAAATAGTCTTTTGGCGGCCGGTGTCCTGGACCTAGAAAACTAAAAAGCAAAAAATAATTGGATATATTTACATATTATTATTTCTACCCACTATGTTGAAGTCGGGCGAGCCTTGCGTCAACTTTACTTATCCTTGTTATACCCCGCCCGACTTCAACATAGTGGGTAGAAATAATAATATGTAAATATATCCAATTATTTTTTGCTTTTTAGTTTTTGAAGGCGGTTTTTTTTTTATTTAAAAATAATTTTATTGTTTGCTTTTTAGTGCTGTAAATATATAAAAAAAAAAAGAAAAATAGGTTCTCGAAAGGTAGACAGACCTGTACCTAATAACTATCTGGGTTCGTGTCCTTATAAAATTTAAGTTCCTTTGATTTCCCCAGGATTCCATCATCAGACCTAATGACCATGGGACCACCTGGAAAGTATACCCTTTCAAAAAAAAAAGAATTTTCCAAATCGGTCCAGGCGTCTTCGAGTAATCGGGGAACATCTGTCTTCGAAGATCTCGGGAACATCTGTCTTCGAAGATCTTCATCAGATCTTCACCAAATTTATATGGGACCACCTTGGAAGTATACCCTTTCAAACAAAAAAAGAAGTTTCAAAATCAGTCCAGGCGTCTTCGAGTAATCGGGGCACATACATAAAAAAAAAAAAGATTCCGACGAATTGAGAACCTCCTCCTTTTTTTGAAGTCGGTTAAAAATAAAGCCGAAGCTCGGAACTTTACTATCCAGAACAACTTTTGCCACTTTGTCAATTAAGATGTAATAGAACTTCTGCTTCTGCCAAAGCTTCAAGTTACGGAAAATGTCATAAAAGTTGCCCGTGTTGCCAGATTTTTATCAACGAGGCAAGAGTGCTGTCTTCTCTCGGGCGTCTCACTCTTGGTCAACAGATTATCTCAGTAAAGTGCGCAAATAGAAATGCGCCATAAAGTTTACGGCCCCATTGTTCTCGGCGCCCGCGGGGTTTCTAGGGCGTAATTCGATCCAGTGTGGCTAGTTTTGCCTTGACGATATTTGTACTTAAGGCTCCTACATATTTCGCGAATTTCACATTAGACTGCAGTCTTCTATGGAGTAGTTACGTTCCATGTTATAATCATGACATGCTTGTTAGACTAGATAATAATATGAAAATACCTGATACACGCGACTCCGTCCGCGTGGATTAAGGTTTTTTGGTTCCCGCGGGAACTCCTTAATTTTTCGGGATAAAAAGTAGCCTATGTGTTGTGCCAAATTTCATCCAGATCCGTTCAGCCGTTGGGGCGTGATTGAGTAACAAACATCCATCCATACATCCATACATATTAGTATATTATAGTATATTAGTATAGATGTTATTCGATCACATTCATTCTGTAGTTATTAACCAATGATTGAAGTACTCGTAACTAGGTACTTGGCTATCGGAAAACTTGGCTCCGTATCAGATTTTTTTCTTACTTAGATTCTATTGTATTAACTAAGTACTTAAAAATACGTTTTTAAAGACTGTTTGGTAAATTCTAACAATGCATGTCGGTAGCACCCTCATTGAAGAAAGCATATTCAAAGCTGATCAAAAAGTAAAAATTTTTCATAATCATAATATTTATTTGCTGATTGTAGGTTTTTGAGGCTTGTATGTACTTTGTCAACAAAGTAGTTGTAATAGGTAGTAGGTCTAGGTACCTAGATACCTATCTAGTAATATCCCTACATAATATTAAAACGTAAAATGTACTACTATGTACGCACATATAACATAGCTGCATACATTGCATAGAAGTGTCTTGTTTTTCTACTTTGATGACGATGCTGATAATTATACTTGTATTGTATTTACTTACCGGATTATCTCTACTGAGGGCCAGCGCATGCACGGACGGAGTGTAGCTGAGTCTTTTGACTCACCTTTATCTCTTATGACGTATGGTTGAAATTGGCACATTTAAAACAGAGGACGTTTTTGCTCGACGTTTCTGATACGAACCGCTAGGGTGTGGAACACCCTCCCAGTGCACGTGTTTCCTGCCACTTATAACTTAAGTACCTTCACGGCAAGAGTGAATAGGCATCTTCTAGGCAAGCACGTTCCAACCTAGACCTCATCATTGCTTTGCACTAAGCATGATTGTCGGCAAGCGCAAGCCTATCACGCAATAAAAAAAAAAAGAGGACACTGTAAGGCCTACTAAGATGCCTACAAGGCCTGAGGAGAACTGAGAACTACTGGCAAGTGGCACTACAAGACATAGTAGTGCCATTCAAGATCAAGACGCGTTAGACTATTTTGGTTACCCTATTTATCTTACGGATATCCCTACTTTTCTGATATGACCACACTTATTACAAACCTAGCATAGCTTTCTTCATCGCCTGCAAAATGACCCTGAGCCTTTTTGCTATAACGGTGACTGAAATTAGTATGAGGAAACATGTATGCCCGAGAGTTTTTGACGACCTCCGTGGCGCAATGTGTAGTGCTGTTGCCTTAACGTGCGGAGGTTCCGGGTTCGATCCCCGGTAGGGTCAATTTGGGAATTTATAATTTCTGAATTTTCCCTGGTCTGGCCTGGTGGGAGGCTTCGGCCGTGGCTAGTTTACCACCCTACCGGCAAAAGACGTGCCGCCAAGCGATTTAGCGTTCCGATACGATGCCGTGTAGAACAGGTTAGCCCGCTACCATCTTAGACTGCATCATCACTTACCATCAGGTGAGATCGTAGTCAAGGGCTAGCTTGTAGTGGATAAAAAAAAAAAACTTCTTTAGGCCCGTTGAGCACTTTTTGGTAATTTATATTGAAGTGTAAAGCTTCTTTAGGCGCGTTGAGCACTAAAAATGTAGATTCGCGTGACCGTGACCGACATGCTCGCGTGAACGACATGCTCGCGATCATATAAATATACTATATTCGAAATTAAACTTCAATGCCTTAGTGTTAAGGTTTATATTTTAATAATTTTGGTAAAAATAAAAAAAATGGTTTTCACTTCTACGGCAGTCAATATGACTGCCCATTTTTTTTGTAATATGTTCAAAGGTTCTATGATCAAAACCCTTCTCATTCTGAGGGGAGACACGTTCTCAGCACTCGTGGGCTGTTCATGAGTTGAAATGATGATGAATGATGATAAGATATCATTGACAACACGCACTGTTCGGAGGCTTTCGTCATCACACACCGATTTTTTGTTTTTCGATTTTTGTTCGGATATCCTAATAATATAATATGTTCTTCTATAATATGTTCTGGGACCAAGAGAGTCACTAAGAGATAAATTTAAAGAAATTAATATTATGACAGTGCACAACCAATATAATATATAATTTGAAAATTTAGTATACGTGCATAAACACATTGATAAATTCAAGAAAAAAAGTGATTGTCATAATGTCAATAGGTACTAGAAATAAAAATAAGCTTGTAATGCCTGCTTCTAGGCTTAGTAGGCTTAGTAAAACTAGCAATTCATTTGTTGGAAACAGTGTCCGCTTCTACAATAAGCTCCCAGAAGACATGTTGAAGATGCCTCTGAATAAGTTCAAAGTTAATGTAAAACGTAAACCCATTAAAAAATCTTATTACCATGTAAAGGATTATTTAAATGACAAGGAAGCTTGGCAATGATTTTCTCTAATGGCCCTGATAGTTCCTTAGTTAAAATGATTGTGAAATGGTGATAATGAAAAAAAAACCCGGCTGAGTTTGTTGTGGGCTCTTCTCAGACCAGGCGCGTTTGGAGCCCTCGTAGCTTTAGTTTAAGATGTCGTACTGATTATCACCATTATATTGTTACTCGTATATGTTATAAATAACCGGACGTCAATAAGTGTAGTATACCTACCTAAATTGAATAAACGTTCTTGGACTCTTGACTATTGACTCCAATCTTATTATCGGCTTAGAAATGATTAACCGACTTCCAAAAAAGGAGGAGGTTCTCAATTCGGTGCGTATGTTTTTTTTACGTAATAATTTGTCTAAATGACGTATGTAAAACCCTTTAGTATATAAAAAGTTATTAAAATGGAATTATTGTTTGATTTGAGTTTAAAATCGATTATCCGGATTTTCGATTATACGGAATACCCCCTGGTTTTATCTGATTCGTATAATCGGGATTCTACTGTATGTATATCCAATTTACTTAATGAAAAAGGAAAGCAGGAACCTACTCAAACGCGGCAATCTTTGAATCTTCCTCAAAATGTACGTCCATTAAACTAATGCGAAACTGTCTGTCTCTTTGTTAACTTTTCACGGTTTATCCACTTAACCGATTTTCACGCTGGTAACTAGGTAGGTACATGGAATACTTGTAGCTTGTAGCTTAGATATTTGAATCTCGAAGACGGGTATAACTAATCTACTCGTACTTTAGATCGCCACTACTATTAGACTACTTTTGACGACCTCCGTGGCGCAGTATTGAGCGCTGTTGTCTTAACATGCGGAGGTCCCGGGTTCGATTCCCGTCAGGGTCAATTTGGGAATTTATAATTTCTGAATTTTCCCTGGTCTGGCCTTGTGGGAGGCTTCGGCCGTGGCTAGTTACCACCCTACCGGCAAAGACGTGCCGCCAAGCGATTTAGCGTTCCGGTACAGTGCCGTGTAGAAACCGAAGGGGTATGGGTTTAATATATGTAACTGCCATGCCCCTAACAGGTTAGCCCGCTACCATCTTACACTGCATCATCACTTACCAGCAGGTGAGATCGCAGTCAAGAGTTAATTGTAGTGGATAAAAAAAACGCGAAATAAGAGGATATTTAAGTAAAAACCTAAATCCACGCAGAGGCGGCCATCTAGTTAGTATTAATAACTTAGGCGTTGACGTCAAGCAGTAATAAATTTTATTACAGTTATAAACTATTGGAATGCGTCAACCGTTGTATTGTATTCATTTGGAAAAGTAGGTACCTACATGCCTATACAAAAAGCAATTACTTATATTAATGGAGTTTTGAGTAGCTACAGCGTTTATTCTTCGAGTACCTATAGAGGCACAAAGACAAAGACAAATTTGACAAATTGACAAATTGACAAATTCTTTGAACAATGTTACCAAGCAGTATGAGTTGTCACAAAACCAGATTCGTGAGCACATACTGGCAGCTGATGAACTATTAGCATTAGGTAATTATAACATGGCTTGCTTTGAGTCATTGTCAAATAAGTGTAAATGTTCTCAGGATATACCTTTGGCTAACGAAACGAGTCCTACGCTGCTCCCAGATAAATTAGATACATGCCCAGAGCAGTGTAGCACTAAAGTTCCTTCACTTGACAATATTAACCACTCAACTAAGCAAAAAAAACAAACCATTATTATTTCTGACGGCTTAGGTAGTGGTTTTGGTTCTGCGATTAGCTATTACATTCAACACTCAGTGATAAATAGATGTACGCCAGGAGCTAGTTTTAATAGTTTAATTTATAGTCTGAAAGCAAAATCATTAGATAGCAATAAAAATGTTATTATATTGTTCGGAGACAGTTTAACAGTGGAAAAACAACAGATTGTGAAATGTGTTCAAAAACTATTACTATTGCATAAGAAAACAAAATGTAAGTTTGTCTTGTGTGCCTTTCCTTATTCTGGCACACTAAATAAACAGCAAAATGAATATATTCATCAGTTAAATTTAAAAATGTATAATTTAGCAAACTGTCACAGTGAAGCTTTAACTTATTTTGAGACCAATAACTTTACAAATAGGTTTAAATTGACTAGTAGCAGTATGTACCTGCCAAAGAGGTGTAAGCTGCGTGTAGCTTCACTATTAGCTCATCAACTAAACAATACAGTTACAAGTGTTGTAACAAAGTCTTTTGACTTTTGTACAAGTACTTCTAGTACTAATATTTCTTTTACTGACTCAAGCAATAGTGGTAGTACTACAGAGAGTTCTATTGACTCGAGCAATGAAAATAGTACTACCAGAAATCCTGTTGCTTGTTTAAACTAGATAGTAAGACAACGGAGGAGCTCTGTAAAATGAATATTGTACATCAAAATATACAGAGCCTCACCGGCAAAGACTTAGAAATAGAATTATTTACAGATAAATGTAATACACATGTTTTATGTTTTACTGAGCACTGGCTTACTGAACAACAATTGCCAGTCTTAAATATTAATAATTTTGTATTGTCAAGTGCGTTCACCAGAAAGTCTACAATCCATGGTGGATCTTTAATCTTGGTCCATAAAGACATAAAATGTAAAGAACGAAAAGACATAGTTAGTCTTTCTATTGAGCGCATAATTGAACTGTCTTGTGTGGAGTTGGAGCGCTTTATCATTGTCTGTGTTTACCGGCCCCCCTCAGGTGACTTTACTCAATTTGAAGATGTAATGGAAGATGCATTAAAACGATTATGTGTATCAAATAAGAAGATTATAGTTTGTGGTGACTTCAATGTTAATATTTTGCTACAGAACTCAATTAGTTTGAGGCTGCTTAACTTATTTAAATGTTTTAATTTAAAAAATACTTTCAGTGAACCTACTAGAATAACGGAAAGTTCAGCCACTTGTTTAGATAATATTTTTTGCTGTGCTGATGCGATTTTGGAAAAAGAAATTATTAATAGATTAAGGTCGGATCACTGCGGACAACAAGTTACGGTTTTAAATAATTCAAATAAAAACAAGCAAATTGTTAAGTGTAGACCGATAACGAAAAATAAATTAACACGATTTAAAAGTGAAATCTCTGCCAAACTCCCTACTCTTTCATTTAAAAATGGTAGCCCGAACAACTTGTATGGAAGTCTCTTCAAGACTATAGACAATGAATTTAGTAAAATATTCAATTTTAAGAATATAAATATAAATGAGAAATTAAAGTTTAGTGATTGGGCTACTGTAGGTATTTACAAAAGTAGAGATAATTTGTACAAATTGTATGACGAAAAGCAATATAATCGGTCCCCGTGCTTTGTTGAACGCGTAAAAACCTACTCCAAGATTTTCAAAAACATTTGTATTCATGCAAAAGCCCTTCACATCAAGGAAAGAATAATTAAATCAGACAATAGGATAAAAACTACTTGGAATATAGTTAATAATGAATCCGGTAAAACCAAATCTCGTGATGTTAACTTCGAGATTGTTGTTGGAAATAATAAAATCACCTCTGACATTGAGGTTGCAAATAACTTCGAAAACTTTTTCCAGAACATTCCCCTTTCGTTAACTGATTCCTTAAGCTCGTCACCGACTGCAGCTCAAAATTTATTGAGAGATAATGTTAAAGAGTGCAACGTTTTGTTCGAATTTAAACACATTACTGCGTTAGATATCATTAAAAATTTTAAGTTATTAAAATTGAAAAATACCGGTGACCTATGGGGTATGTCTGTGAAAGTCATATCTAACATAATAACCGATATTGCCCCGTACTTGGCAGTAATTTTTAATGAATGTGTAGACTCGGGTACCTTTCCTAACCTGATGAAACATGGCAAGGTAATTCCTCTGTTTAAATCAGGCAGTAAAGGTGACATAAATAATTATAGACCTATTTCTATCTTACCTACACTTAGTAAAGTCTTTGAAAAAGTCATCCTTAATCAATTATTAAATCATTTTAATATTAATAAGTTACTCCACGAGGAGCAATACGGCTTCACTAAAGGCCGTAATACAACGGATGCCGGCGCAAAACTTTTAAAGCATATTTACGATGCTTGGGAACGATCACAGAATGCTATTGGAGTCTTCTGTGACCTATCCAAAGCATTTGACTGTGTCGATCACAAAACCTTGATACTTAAACTTAGCCATTATGGAATCAAAAGCGTTGCACTTGATCTCATTGCCTCTTACTTAAGCGACAGAACTCAAAAAGTATGCATAAATAACGTGAAGTCTCAGGGTTCGTCTGCCTTAATGGGTGTCCCACAGGGCTCAATCTTGGGTCCTCTATTATTTTTGGTGTATATAAATGATTTACCATACTATGTCAACAATACTTGCAATATTGTGCTGTTTGCAGATGACACTTCGCTAATTTTTAAAGTTGATAGATGTAAAGATAATTTTGACGATGTAAACGGTGCTATATCGCATGTATCACACTGGTTCACAGTCAATAACTTACTTTTGAACGCAAAAAAAACTAAATGTCTAGAGTTTGTACTTCCTAATGTGAACAAAATCGATAAGGAAATAGTATTGAATGGTGAAACACTGAAAATGGAGAACTCCACGGTTTTTTTGGGGGTGACCTTGGATAATAAGCTTCAGTGGGGCGCTCATATAGAGACACTAGCAGGGAAACTCAGCTCAGCGGCTTTTGCTATCAGGAAAATTAGACAGCTTACCGATATTGAGACGGCTAGGCTTGTCTATTTTGCCTATTTTCATAGTGTTATGTCGTATGGCATCTTATTGTGGGGCAGAGCTGCTGATATACAAACAATTTTTGTTTTGCAAAAGAGGGCGATTCGATCAATATATAAACTCAGATCACGCGAGTCCCTTCGTGAAAAATTTAAAGAAATTGGCATCCTTACGGTTGCATCGCAGTACATATACGATAATATAATGTTTGTGAAACAAAATATTCATCTCTATAGACAAAGAGGGGATACACATAATCGACTTACTAGAAACCGGCATAAACTAGTAATGCCGCGATGTCGTCTACGCAAGGTGCAGAAATCCTTTGTGGGGTCGAGTATTACCTTTTATAATATGGTTCCAAAAGAACTGTTGGATTTGCCATTGCACAAATTCAAAAAAACCGTAAAAGAACACTTGTTGAGTCGGGGCTATTATACAATTGACGAATTTCTTAATGACAAAGTTGTATGGAAGCAACCGACTTTGGGTCCTGCTCCCCACAGGATAGTATAATAACTTACACTATTGTATTTTATTTAACTTACATACTTATTTATGTATTGTAATAGATTGTTTTTTAAAAAAAAAAAAAGAGCAACTGCTGAGTTTCTTGCCGGCTCTTCTTGGCAGAATCTGCTTTCCGAACCGGTGGTAGAGTCAAAACATGACGTAGCATAAGAGACACCTGTATGTCCTACATGTTTGAAATAAATTGAATTGAATTGAAAAAAGCCTACCTACAAAAATTAAAGAGGCAAAATGAACCACGCGACCTCTAGAATTTGTAGGCAGTAACTATAACTAGGGGAATCTGTATAATTAGTACCTATAGTAGTTAGTAGTTACTATTTAAATATTGTTCATTATTTGTAACTAGTAACTACTTTGGAGTAGGTAGGTATGTTCCTACAGTTTTGATAAACATTAGATTACGCGTGATAGACATGCACTGCTGGATGAAGGTCGGGTCCATAAGTGGGGTTTTTGATCGAGAGTTTTTGGGATTCTCGAAACGAGAATTCCCGGAATAATTGAGACGAGAAAAATTGTCTAAAAAAACTTACTTCTCAGAAGAAAGTAATAATATGTGGTAATAATAATAAATACGGTCTACAAGCTATCAAGCAAAGTTCCTATGTTCAGATCTCAGACTAGTTAAATACTACTATAAGAGACGGCATGCTTTATTGTGTAATGAACTAATGACCGGTAGGCTAGAGTGGAGTTAATTGAATCTAATTAGATTTGAAGATCAAGTGGCTGTCATACAACCCACTGTATATCAAGTGGAACAAAATAGACATAACTAGATCCTAAAAGTAGGTCAGGTTAGCCTTATTGCTATTAGTTACCACAACAACTTTCTCTCCAGTGTGAGAGTAATTTACCTACCTATTTGTAAGCATTGTATTTTCTCTGGTCTGTCTGGTGGGAGGCTTCAGCCGTGGTTAGTTACCACAATGCCGGCAAAGACGTACCGCCAAGCGATTTAGCATTCCGGTACAATGTTGTGTAGAAACCGACTAGGGGTAGGGGTCTAACTGCATTTTCACTTACCATCAGGTGAGATCGCAGTCAAGGGCTAACTTGTAGTGGACTATTTTTAAAAAAGCACTAAGTAACTACTGGACTTCATACTTAGGTGTCGGTATAGCTCGGGTAGTAACTAGCCACAGCCGAAGTCTTGCACCAGGCAAGACCTGTGATAATTCAAAAAATATAAATTTCCAATTTGACTCTGCTGGGGATCAAACCCAGGACCCACTCATTTGTAACATCACAGTGCTCTGCACTGCTCTTGGGTTGTCAAAAACTATTAAACACATAGAAACAAAATTAAGTAATCTAAGGAAAAATTGTGGCAAATTATGACTATGCATTCTAAACATAGCGCCCAAAGCTTATAAATGTATGGGGTTTGTTAGTGAATAATTGACCAAGTAAGGTCTTAGTTCAGGGTGTCCTAATTAAGCGCCCATATGAAAATTTTTGGAAGATTTTATTACTTTTAATATATCTTTGATAGCAATAATAATAATTTTAGTAAGTAGTATTAGTAATTAGTAGTATCTGCTTTTGATGTTTTTAATCTAAGTATATTCAACATGTGATTGATACACAATACTTAGGATACAATATCAAATATTTTGATATTTAAAGAGTTTCAGTGGGTACCTTGGTAATTTTGTAATGGGTACCAAAATTAATTATCTAATCAAGTAATTGAAGTGAAAACTTCTTCAGGCGTGTTGAGCACTTTTTGGTAGGGGGTAAAAATGTGGAATATGCGAGACCAACACCATTCTTCTTAAGACAAATGCCTAAGTATAATAATATAATACATTCGTAATTAAACTATAATGCCTTAGTTTTAAGGTATAAACCTTTCAAATATAAATTTGAAATATTGTTATTATTTTTATTTTTTTTATTTATTAGAAAAAAATTATTAAATATTCATTTTCACTTCTATTGGCAGTCCCTAATCGCTATGACTGCCAATTTTTTTTTCTGTAATATTTCTCAACTTTGACACAAGGTTTATTTAAATAACTAGTAATTTAAGTGCTTAATTATTTTTTTGTTAGTTCTTGTGTCGAAAGTACTTACAAAAAAGTTAAGTACTTTTCCAAAGTACCTATGTTTTAAAAACCTAAACTGAATTTGACTTTATCTCCCATCATGACTTATTGATATCTATTTTCCAGTATGTATAGTTATACTATTTTCAGTGTATAATTAATGTTACCTCAAGTTTTATTTTCATTATGGCCTCTTAAATAGTGCTAGAATCATTAATTCACCTTGGGAAACATTCTTGAATTATAAAGAGAGCTACGGGGCTATCATGCGACCTTCAAGTTAATTGTTACCATGAAAAGAATTATAATGTAATTGGAAAATATGGAATGAAAGGCAAAGAGAAACATGATTTGATACTATTTTGCACAGTTGTTGTTTAACCCTAATTCTGCTGAATTATTTAGTGAAACTAGATGCAAAATCTACAGACCTCTTATAGTGTCTGAATACATTAATGACACTATAAGAGGACGCTATAAAGTCCTTAACTCATCTTGTTAAAAACTTGTAAAACAGTTTTCTAAACCAAAAAAATACAAAAATAATAAAGAATTTGCCCTTTAGTCTTTCTTGAACTCAGTAATGTTATTGAATAATATACAATATATATGTTATAAAAAAATCAAAGTAAATATTAAAGAAACTTACCGCAAATATCGTGTTTTGAAGCCCAAAAGGTATTGGAGTGAGTCTTGCAAAGAATACTATCTTGAATGCTTGAGGCCCCGATATGACTTTCAAGAGGGCTCTCGCCGTGTCGTTCTTGAGAAGGCGGTCAAGAGGCAGGTAGCCTCTTAGCATTTTTAACGTGAAATGAGCAACCGCCACCCCGAAGTTCGCACTCACGATCACAGTACCCAACCCCTTCAGAATCCCAAACAAATATCCACTCGTTATTATCAATACTAAATAACCGATCGTCACTGGAAAACTTACGATCAAGAACAGTCCCATGAACAACAAAAATATTATCTTAGGGTCCTGTGCGTCCACCCAGTATAAAATAGTTTTTAAGTACTCTTTGAAGAAATAAAGCACTAAAACTAAACACGTTAGGAGTAAAGTCGATATAACAATATTAA
Organism: Erebia aethiops; assembly: GCA_923060345.2. Taxonomy (NCBI): domain Eukaryota; kingdom Metazoa; phylum Arthropoda; class Insecta; order Lepidoptera; family Nymphalidae; genus Erebia; species Erebia aethiops. The sequence continues at coordinate 14,978,863 of OV281095.1, read as the reverse complement.
CTAAATAACTGTAAGCCGTCCTGTTGTTTATTTTAGCCCACAAAGACTTTTTTCTCGTCGTCGCCGCGACGTCGGGCTGACCGTCTTCTATGTCCACAATTTCCATTGTTCCCACTTATTTGTAAAATAAACACGACCTATTCAAGCGTGCACCAGCTGATAGCCTATAAAATAGACTATCATTCGCCATGGCCTACTTTTGGCTTCTGTTTATTTCGATACGGGATAAAATTCAACATTGAACATTGACTGTGTGGAGTACCTGACGTGAGTCGTGAACGTGAACCGCCGGGCACCGACCGCGGGGCGCGGACCAACCGCGGCGCGGACCGATTCTCTCTCAAGTCATTGTCAATTCTCGCCAAATGTCATTTCTCGCCGCGCACCTTTCTTTGGCGCATAATATTTATCACAGAGTACATTGAATATAGATAACCCTCATTTGTCCAGTAAATATTGTACTATTAGTGATGTGCGAAGCGATTTCTTTGTCCAAAACAAACAAGATGTTTAATTTTATTTTGCAATATAAGGATATATTTTGGTACTAAAAATATATACAGTTTCTTAAAAAATCTTTATCTTTTGGTAAAAAAAAACCTCGGGCCCTCAGATTAAAAACCTAATAGATATAGCAATGGTCTGCTCGGTCGTGAGACAGCCATATTCAAGTAAATTATATACTGTCTTTGACAGGTATATAATAAGATGTTGCCATATTCATAATTTACTCCCAAAGTGGTGAATCCTGGCAGATAGGATAGGAATAATAGCAAATAAATAAAGTTGACCAACACAACTACAAATATAATATAATATTATATTATAATAAAATATTATCAATAATTAATAGTATCACGCGAATGTTTAAATAAATACCGATTTATGTAGTTTCATTTATTATTTTATCTGAACTCATATGTTAAAATCAAAACCATAAAATATTAGTAACATACCTACATAATAATTTACCCTAAACTTTTCTTGATATTATTTCGTACCTTTCATTGCTATTTGTATAATGCCAGATGACATAAAACATATTTTCACAGTATTACAGAATCAGAAATAATGATTTATTGCATAATACACATAATATTACAAAGGTGGTAAAAGATAAAAATAAAAGTGTATTACCATCGTCATGGCGTGCAATACTTAAATACACTCGATGTAGCAAATCACGGTATTAATTAGATAAATAGGTGACCAATTAAGAAAATTCTTGAAATATGGACAATATATTATTATGTCAACTGAACCTGAAATTGAAAATGTCATACATTTAGATTAAGTAATATCGATAAATTAATATAAAGCACTTGTTAAGAGTCAAAGAATTAGTCCATTGTAATTACAGTTAACCATGTCAATGTATTTGCATAAACCATGCATATAATTTAGCTAGCCGTCATTGAAAAATTCATCTAGGCTGTAGTAGGCTTTGCTTATTAACCAATTCTTTATCACTCTCTTGAATTTAGGTAAAGAAAGTACTTTGATGCTCATCGGTCAAACTATTATAAACTCGTATGACCACTAATGAACTTACTTTTACGGAAAATATTAGAATTACGTTAACTATAATACACATTTTCTCCTTGAATTTAACTTTTGACAAACAAAAACAGAACAATATTTTTTTTATGTAAAATAAGGCGTCATAATTCATTTAACTGCGCCATAGATTACGCATAAACTAAAAAACATCTTTTTTCAAAATAGGTGTACCTACAAAGTAGGTACACCTTCTGAACGTCATGCTTACAAAGTATAAGACGTGATGGTGTAATTACGGTATCATAATAGAGTATCGGTACGTTAAGAGAGAAAAAATCAGCCATGCGCGCTTGCCCGAATGGAAGGATTTGAATTTGGGTCCTGGCAACACTTCAAATATACTCGTTTTCAAAACAAACTTTTCTTATCAGTTTTACTATGAAAATTGGAAAAATAGGCTCTATTTCTTTCATTTACCTGAGTAAACATTAGTTAAACATGATTATAGTTACTTTAATATAAAGATCCAAAGATTAATATGTCACTAAATCAAGATTTTGACCACTTACTTGTGAAATTTGATTCCTTCAATTTTCCTTTCGCTGCGGCTTTTGCAGCCTAATATACTGCAACTCACCATTGCGCAATAGCTTATAGAACACTAAATTTCACTTACGATTTCACCTAAATATGTTTTAATAATAATAATTAATCAAAAACTTTGACTGCTTATCTAACCTCCAATCTCAGGTAAATAACCTCCAATGTACTTATGTTTGTGTGCCAAAGATGTACGTCAAAATGAACTTTGGCAGGCAAAAAAATTGAGCACGCTGACAGTGACAAAAAACAAGTATTCACTTACCTTTCTTATAAAGGCAATACGCCATAAAGCTATCTCGTTTTTGCATTGACAGTTTGGAATATGGCGAAATCTTTAGGTTTTTAATCTGAGCTCGGGCCACATCACAACTTCATCACAACGTAACATCCTTAGTCATTGCAACGTAAGTACTTATTACATCCATGCAATAAACACACAATAGAAATGACAACTGACAGTTTAACATATTTTGACAAGTGACAACCTTTGCTTTGAAGTTTGACAAGTTGACAACATCTGTCAGCCCGCAGCCGTCTTGCGAAGCCACGATCCACGATTTTTATTTTTTTCAAGTGGAAATAATTTTTAGCATTACTGACGAATGTATAAGTTCTTTACCATCACAGGACCTCCCGGGAGACGAAAAATCACATATTTATAAGTGAAACACAGTGAAAACTCGTTTCTGTTAAAGGGCGCCCAAGGAATATATCCTCACCATGCCGCCGAAGAAACCTGCTGGCAATGCAGCCAGCAAAAAAACCGAAGCAAAGAAAAAGGAGAAAGTTATTGAGGTACCATTGCCTTTTATTTTCTAATTTAACACTTCCCATCACAAAATATAATATCTTTACTGAACTTTGTATTTTCATGGTAAGGTCAGCCACCTCAACCAGCACTGTCTCCTTACAACCTTACACCTAGCACTATAGGTTAGCAAAGGGTATGAGAATGCTGCTTATCAATTAAATTCCCCAAAATGATGGCAGTATCATACTTATATTATAAATGAAAAGTGCGCTTGTAGGTTTGTCTTTCAAATCATGTTGCATTAGACTGACTGATTTACTCCATTTCTTGCGTGAATAGACCTAGTTAAAGACCTGTAGTGTGTCAAAGGATTATATCGTTTTTATTCTGGAAAAACAGAGTCTACACAGATAATATGCACGCGAAATATTGAGGCATCATCATGTCCATCTCTAAGTCATACATGTGGGCCGCATTTTTTTCCCAGAGCAGGAAAAAAATCCCTTATGGACTCCTGCCTGATGGCAGGGCACGTCCGACTCGCATGGACTAAAAACAATCACCCTCCCGAAGCTCCCTGACTATTTACCTACCTAACTTATAAAGTAGTGACAAGTTGCCAAAACTACATACACAGTGTACTTAATGGGGGTAGATCTCCCTGGTATATAACTAAGCTTGCTCTGCATCTGTCTGTTTGTGTGCCTAGTTCTTCTAAACTACACTAATAGAGAAAACTGTAATTTTGATACAGTTTTCTCTATTAGAAAATTGTAAGGTTTATTATAAAACTTCCACCCAAACATTAAAACCCTGAAATGGTTGGTATACAAACATACTAGACATTATAACTATTTTGTATTAATAACTTAAAGGGCCGGTGTATATCTGGTCAAGTGCTGAGCACAGAATTTTTCACTGCCAAACCATTATTGACTTTGCAAATATTGAAATTATATTAAAAATCAAATGTCACAACTTGCCATTAGTTTTGTCAATAGTCTTGGGGACTAAGTAATAGTTGTATTAATTATTGATTTTTGATCTAATTTTAATATGAGCACAGTAGATAATAAGTCGAATTTGCAGTGCTCTGTGTTTTGCCAGATATACTAATTATAATAATTTTAAATCAAATGAAAGTTCATGTTTTTAATTTGAAGGTCAAGAACGACGAAACATGTTTGGTCAAATTTAGTCTTTATCATCTTAATTGTACAATGTTTCCAGCAAATAAAAAATTAATTATTATTATTATTTATGCGCTGGCCCTAACATGCCAAATTACTCTATCATTACCAGGACAAGACATTTGGCTTAAAGAACAAGAAGGGAGCAAAACAGCAGAAGTTCATCCAGCAAGTGGAGAAGCAAGTGAAAAGTGGGGGCATCCACCCCGCCAAGCCTATGGATGACAAGAAGAAGGAAAAAGAACAGAAAATGAAAGAATTGTCACTGCTCTTCAAACCTGTCCAGACACAGAAGGTTGAGAAAGGTAAGGAAAAATTCTCTATATGTTTAAAAAGGTCCAAAGGTTCTAGAATAGCAACCACACACTGAAAAATAAAGCGATGGGAGCTGTGAAAGTTCCTGAAAGGGAACGACTTCTAGCAGTAGCAGTGTCTGTCTGTAAACTTTTACCGTCCGCCCATCTGTTAAACCGATTTTGAAGACATTTCGTACAGAAATAGCTTGGAGATGAGATCATATTCAACACGGAAAATCAAAGAGTTTAGACTGGATCTTCTTTTTATTAGGGTTCCGTACCAAAATGGTAAAATGGAACCCTTATGGTGCGACTTTCTCCGTCTGTCTGTCCGTCCGTCACACTCGATTATTTCAGTAACTACCGAAGCTATCGACATGAAATTTGGAATAGTTGTGTATATCAGTGGCCCAAAGACACTGGACTTAAAAAAAATTGGAAATTATTTTTGTTCTTATTTAAAAAGGGGGGAAAATCGGAGGGTTGAAATTTAAAAGTGAGATAACTGTACTGTGTGGGGTATCATATGAAAGGGTTTACTTTGTATATTCTAAAACAGATTTTTAATTATTTTTAGTTATGATAGTTTTTGATTTATCGGGGAAAATGTCTAAAAAAATACCGTTCCCCCCCCTTATCTCCGGAGTTTACCAATCGAAAAATTTGAAATAATTATGGTCAATAGGAATTTACGTATATTTTACAGGAAAACTATAGCCAATGCTCTAACTAGCATAGTTTTTTTGATATTAACAATAAACCTCTACAAACAAAGTTAGTCTTGCGGTTCATTAACAAAGGTAATTATTTATTAATAATGGTACGGAACCCTTCGTGCGCGAGTCCGACTCGCACTTGCCCGGTTTTTTTAAACCTTTAAATTTCTTAATATGAAGAGATATCCACTTCTAAATCTACCGATGTGTAGAAGGGATAGCACAGCAAAGATCTTAAAAATAGTAAATATTTGACTTATGAAATAAATCATTTTTGTTAACAGGTATTGACCCCAAATCAGTTGTGTGCGCTTTCTTCAAACAAGGTCAATGTACGAAAGGTGACAAGTGCAAATTCTCTCACGACTTGACTATTGAAAGGAAGGTAAGTCGAATTAATTAAATAAAATATGTCATTTAAAAGCTTTATTATAACCTCAGGAAAAAATCTGAACTAAAACCTCATCATCAGTATTCAAAATTCTGGTGTAATTTAAGACAATATTAAATTTAAACAATTAATTAAAACAAAGCATGATGAAAATTACACTTATCGTAAGTGATTAGCTCTTAGAGTAATATTTTCAATGCACTAGTAAAAAATTGCATAGATTCGAAGAAATAATTTACAAAAACATTGTAAAATTAGATAGATAAACCTTCTTAATAACTTTAAAGGCTGAGAAAAGATCTCTATATGTGGATATGAGGGACGATGATGATACCATGGACAACTGGGATGAGGACAAGCTAAAAGAGGTGGTTGAGAAGAAACACGGAGAGGGCAACAAGCAGAGGCCTCCTACTGACATTGTGAGTACTTGCCCTCATTTACCCTTGTTCCTCAAGAGGAAATAGTATTAGGATTATCCAAAATTTTTGTAAAATCCTGTATTTTTTTTTGATAAAAGCCTTCATACCTTAGTACAAAAATTGGTTGAACAGATGGGCCCTGACAGTGGCAGATAGACACATTTTCCCATTTGTAATATTAGTGTAGATTCTACAATTATTATTAAATTTTAATCAACTTAGATTTCATAGTGGGCTAGCCTGGTGGGATGTTTCGGCCGTGGCTAGTTACCACCCTACCGGCAAAGACGTGCCACCAAGCGATTTAGAAACCCTATAGGGGTATGGGTTTTATATAACTGCCATGCCCCTAACAGGTTAGCCTGCTACCATCCTGGATTACATTATCACTTACCATCAGGTGAGATCGCAGTCAAGGGCTAACTAGTAGTGGATAAAAAAAAATTTACATACCATCATTTATCCTTGTTAGAATCTTCTTCCTCAAGAGGAAATATGATTATCCTAAAACAGCTTTTGCCTGCAACTTCCTTTGCTTGGACTACACAAATTTAAAACCCCTAATTTAAGGGTTAATTTTCAATAATCCTTTCTTAGCACATAAATATGTTAATGTCATAATAGCTATCTGCATTCTGCATGCCAAATTTCAGTCCGATTCGTCCAGTGGTTTGAGCTGTGCGTTGATAGATCAGTCAGTCAGTCTGTCACTTTTTCCTTTTATAGATTTAGATTTGTGTCAAAATCCTGTAATCTATCTAGACAGAAAGTAGCATTTCCCCAGGATGCCTTCCCATATCAGTACCAAAATTGGTTGAACAGATGGGCCCTGAGAGTGGCAGACAGACACACACTTTCCCATTTGTAATATTGTTACATAGAATAATAAATCTTATGTCTATGGTCATTGTCTACAGTCTATTATCTAGAATAAGGTCTATCGCTGTTCGTGTTATCTGTCTCGCTCTCTTGCTCTCACGCCATCGGCCATGAAGCACGTGTCTAATAAAACTTAAAAGTATTAAAATATCGTCTACTTATCTTACTTCTATCATCCATCGCGCCCCAACCCAAACCACATAATATAATAAATATTAATGTGGATTCTACAATAATTGGGTTTTTGAAAAAAAAATGTTTTGTTATAAATCGAAAGAGCTTAAAGATCTCATTTTTAGTTTTTTTTTCCGCTATAATTTAAAAGTTATATCAATCAAATTGAAAATAAATTTTTGAATTCAGTACCGAAAACACGCCGAATAAACCCGAGCGTCTGTGACGTCACAATCTTAATTTCTATTCATTGTGGCACACAGCTGATGCCGTGTTGACACAACTATCGTGAAATTGCTTTAACATTATGACGTCACAAACATGGCAACCGATCGTGGAGCGTTCGTAGTCACGTGGTTCTTTTTAAAATCTTATAAATTTTTAATTGTTTATTATTATTATTTTTTAAATTAAGTTTTTCGCATCGATTATTTATAAAATTTATGTTAAAGTTTTAAAATACACTAAAAATCGATATTTATTTTTTTAATTCAAAAACCTAACTTTCAACTATGATTTCAAAGTAAAAGTGGATCAATTGACTTTCGCCTCTTTAAGAAATTCCAACAAGATATTTGAAAAATAAAACTACCTCTGGACCTATTACGTCTAATCTGTCTGTCTAAGTCTGAACGAATTCGTGGCCGTGGTGGGTTTTAAAATAAGTTTTCAAAATATTTATTACAGATATGCAAACATTTTTTGGAAGCCGTCGAGAAATCCAAATACGGTTGGTTTTGGGAGTGTCCATCGGGTGGCAAATGTATCTATAGACACGCTCTGCCAGCCGGCTTCGTTCTCAAACGAGACAAGAAGAAGTTGGAGGACAAAAAGAACGAAATATCTCTGGTTGACCTTATTGAGAGGGAGAGAGCGGCGCTAGGTCCCAAACAAACCAAAATTACGCTTGAAACATTCCTGGCGTGGAAGAAGAAAAAGATCAAAGAAAAACAGGTATAGTTTTTTTTTTGTCTTATCACGTGATCAGTCGGTGGACCATGAGTAGATTTGTTGTAGGATAGAATGGCTTTTTTTAAGTCAATTTTTTTGAAATCGAAACATAAAACTTTTGGATTTTTAAGATTTCAATTTTTTTGTTAATTCAAAATTATTATCACGCTTGAAGTTGGACTTACTTACGCAAAACTGAATCAACCCATACAAAGACAGCTTTGAGAAAAAGACGTTTAAATGTCAAAATTGTGGGTACATACATTTATATGGGATGCATTTTAAAAGCTTTCTGTATACTTATCTCATTTTTGGCATGGGATTGGTTCCTGTTTGCATAAGTAGGTCCAATTACTAAAGGTTGTTGATTTTACCTCTTTGGAATTTCTTTAATAATAATTAAGAAATAATCATTAACTTCCACGAACGACCTTCACACTTTCGTGAGGCGGAGCGATGGAGTCACGAGCTTATTGCGGCCTTTAGTTCGCATATTTTTTTGTAATTATGAATATGCTGTCGTTATGTTATAAAAAAACTACTCCACTAATCGCCGAAATTATATCGTTTACCAAAATTTCAGGAAGCTCTCCTCCAAGCGGAGGAGCAGAAGCGCACCGACTTCAAAGCCGGTCGAGCTGTCGGTCTGTCCGGACGAGAGATGTTCTCCTTCGACCCGGCGCTGGCTGAGGACGACGATGATGATGACGAGGCGTTTGACCTTCGCAACTACGAGAAAGAGGACGATGATCAAGACGTCACGGAGTATAGGAATATTGAGCTGGATCTCATTGGCATGGAGGCTTCGGAGGTAAAGGCCTTTTTTTTCTTTGTAGATTGAAGTCTCTTTATCAGGCCCGAGTTGAGTTGAGTTGTTCGATCTGGCATGAAGTACTGCTGCCACCTTTGGGATGGATCCGCCAAGTACCAACTCGATACATTAGACTCGATAGATTGCCGTGCCCGAATTATAATTGGCGATCAATCACTTACGCAGGCGAAATTGCTCAGTCTATAACACCGATGCAATGTCGCCTGCATAGCGGTTTTTTATCGGATATACCATGGAGAGAGTGCTCAGGAACTTTGCAATCTTGTTCCACCTTCGCCGTTCTACCACAGAACAGCGAGAAACCGTCAGCGTTGGCACCTGTGGGACGAGTGAGTGATATATACTCGTACGCACCAATAGGAAGATCTTCCTCCGGCCTGGTGTTGTGCCCGGGGACCTTTCTGGTCCGACCGTTGTAAGTTGAAATGGTCCATATATAGCGCTATTCTCAGAAAACTTCGATATCGTGATTCAGGCTTGTATTTAACTTATAAGTTTTCAGTTGATTATCTTATTATGCGGTGAAGATACAATTAGCGCCATCTAGTTTGCACAGTGGTAACCGCTACAGTTATGCGGTTGACGTCCAATCTGCTTGCACGAAGCGTTTTGCTCGACGTTTCTGATACGAACCTCTAGGGTGTGGAACGCCCTCCCAACGCACGTGTTTACTTGAGTACTTTCAAGGCAAGAGTGAATAGGCATCTTCTAGGCAAGCGCGCTCCAACCTAGACCTCATCATTGCTTTGCACTAAGCGTGATTGTCGTCAAGCACAAGCCTTTCTCACAATAAAAAAAAGTCCACTGGTGGGAATAGGTCTCCTATAGGGACTTTAACACGGTCTTGTTTCGCCTGGATCCAGCGGCTCCCTGCAATTCGTTAGATGTTGTTTGTTCATCTGAACTCAAACTCATATTGTTTTATTCAAATAAAATTATTAAAAGTGCTTTTGAATCGTCGAGTGAATCATTTCGAATCTACCACTGGTTTCCACTGGTCCACTGGACATTTCTACTGAGAAGAACCAGCAAGAAACTCTGTGGTTGCTGTTTACATGTGGAGATACATAAGTACCTGCTGTCCTTAGCATTGCTGGAGCAAGTCAAACCCATGCTCTTATCTTTTATCTCGATCAAAGATCTGCGGATGCTGCACTTTCCGGTGGTTATTTTGATGAAATCTGTCCTAGATATATGTCGTAGATATAATTTTTAACATCCCTTAAGAATTTTTTGACTAGGTTGAAAAGGAGCCTATGTTCTTCTTCAGGATGCATGCACAAAGTTTCATCAAAATGGGTGAAACGAATAGATTGAGAAAAGGTAACAGACAGGCAGACACACTTCTGTACTTTAAACATTAGCACAACATACGTAAGTTTTCAGGACGGTCCCAATAGTGTCGTCCAAAAAAACTGTTGGGACCAGCCTGTATAATTACAACGTGGGTCGACGCCCATACAAATGACAGGCCTGGCTACCATGACAGTTATAACACCTAGAAGTATGGTGTCTGAGGAAACTGCATAAGAATTTGACAATAAAGTAACAGACTTTTGTGAATTCTACCATTTTCCTCCGTTTCTGTCATTGCTCTGTCTAGATGACTCCGTTGAACGACTGATAGGAAAGGCTTAGGCTGTGATATAAGTATGGATAGGTATAAATCCAAATGACTGGTTGGAAAAAACGTCCTTACAATCTTATATTAGTATTGATTGATATAAATCAGTAAATCCTTTCCCAGGCGGACGACTCGGGTACCAAAGCAACAGAAGACAGACTCCACCAGATCAACCCTGTACTGGAGAATGGAGACAAGGCTGAAGATGAGGACACGGGAGGTTCCTCCCAGGATGCAGCGGTTCCCATCAACGAAAACCTGTTCCTCGATGAAGACCTGGACGAGGAGTTACAGAACCTTGATCTGGAAGATTAGGTTTTAGGATCCAATGAAATTTGTAAGGGTGTCTTCCACTGGAGTGACGTGGAAGGGAGGTATATTCAGCAGACCAATAAGATTAGTAGAAAAATTATAATCAATGAATTCAAATACAATATTATTTATTCAAATAAACTTTTACAAGTGCTTTTGAATTGTCAAGTGAATCTACCACTGGTTCGGAATGCCATTCCTATCGAGAAAAATCATAAAGAGACTCGGCAGTTGCTCTTTTGAAAAAAAAAAATTACAATCATTTACATAATCTTCAACTGTATAATAAGCTTTTATCAGCATACATACATTTAATATTATATTTCTTATACTTGTGTAAAGGCAAGTCTAAAATGGATTGTGGAATCTATAATTCTATACTATACTAATATTATAAACTTGCTGATGCCCGCGACTTCGTGTTTTTTTTTGTTCCTGCGGCAACTCTTTAGTTATCCAGGGTAAAAACTAGCCTATATCTTATTCAAGACTATAATCAATTTCTGTGCCAAATTTCATCCAGATCCTTTCAGCCGTTCTGGCGTGATTGAGTAACAAATATCCATTCATCCATCCATCAATCAATCCACGCGAAGTCGCGGACATCACCTAGTTGTGTTATCAAAGTATGCTCATTCCCACGAACGACCTTCGAACTTTTTTGAGGCGGAGCGAAGGTGTCACGAGCCTATTGCGGTGCCTCTAGGTTGCCTATCGTGCGAAATAATCCGATTGGTCTGCCGAATGGTCTGTTGTATATAGTGTAGCAAACACATAACTCAGTGTTAAGACTATTACGATAATTAAAATAAAAAACAGTTAAATATCAAAGAAGTCGATTGTGATATATCGATTGAATAAAAATCAATTTTATTTATATATTTTTCAGTGTTTTATTTTTAACCCCTGACGCAAATGGAGGGATGGTACATATTTAACGTGTATTACTGAGTGTGTGTGTGTAACTGTCTGTGTATATGTCAGTGGCATTATAGCTCCTAAACATATGAACCAATATTGATTTAGTATTTTAGGGTTGCGTACCTAAAAGGTAGGTTATATTGGTAGGTAGGGTCACATTTTGCATATTTTAGTATTTTTTGTTTGAAAGGTGACTTGATCGAGTGTGTTCTTAGCAATGATTTAAAAAAAATGTTCAGCCGTTAGAAGACCTACAGCTTTTCTAATTGATGAAGTGATGTGGGCAACTTCCACAGGTCTGATCAAATCGAAATTTGAATCCTGTTTCTTCAATATGTAAGGGGATTTTTTAAATTTTTTATTTATACCTGTAATACTGAACTGAAAATTCTCTATGTGTTGATCGGTGTAAGGACAGTGGCAGAGGAAAATAATTAATATATTGTTTTATTCCGTTATTATTAATTATAAGTATTTCAATGGCTTTAGTTTGCTAATATTATTATTTTTAATTTTGTTCAGGTCTGTTGATTGAGTTGAGACAAGGACCCTCAAAAATTAAATATTGGGGAGATTATGAGAATAAATAAATAAAAAACAGATTGCTTCTTAAGAAGTCACCTTGGTTATAAATACAATGAAGATTGCCTGGCAACAAATCCTAATTTAGGGCTAAAATATGTTATCATTCATTTGTATTTTATTTTGGGCTCCTGATAAATCTAGGTAAGTAGCAACAAACTAATAACACAATTATCACTGGACTGTACGTCACGTCTTATCAGCATGAACTCTCTCATTCATACCATTGATATACTAAACTTTGTCGACGTATGGATGATGACGTACGGATGATGCCTGTCAAAAATAAATTATTTGTTACTGATTATTAAGTAAAGGGTCTTCCAAAAGATCTAAAATTCACCGCCTCGGTTAGTTTTAAGTTTTTATAACCATTTATAATTATATATTAAAGAAAAAAAGTGCGTTGAAATTTCATGACGTCACAACTATGTTTGCTGATTTGATTGTGTTGTCATGCAATAGAGGCCAATCGTGAGTGTAGGATTCCTTATGTGGTCGACATCCAATGTACACTCATGAAATGCTTTTTGAAGTGAAAACTTCTTTAGGCGCGTTGAGCACTTTTTGGTAGGGGTTAAAAATGTGGAATACGCGAGACCGACACTGTTCTTCTTAAGACAAAAGGTCTTAAGTATAATAATATAGTACATTCGTAATTAAACTTTAATGCCTTAGTTTTAAGGTTATAAGTGCTGTGTAACCGTGGCCGACACCTCGCGTTGTTACGAGGACAAAAGGTCTTAAATATAAATATAGTAAATTCCTAATTAAACTTTAATGCCTTAGTTTTAAAGTTTATATTTGTTTTTTTTTACTAATTATTTTTTTTAATTAGAAAAAAAAAGTTTTAATATTCGTAATCTATCGGCAGTCCCTATGACTGCCAATTTTTATTTTTCCAACATATCTGATATGAAAAGCTAAGGTGGGCAAGTGCAAGTTTTTGTAAATACAAATATTATGATTTTTTGTAGTACGTATTTTTTGTGTATCTTTGATTAATTGATATCAATGGTAAACATGAACAAATAATTATTATCATAGCCGATGCATTCGACGCTATCACCTCACGGCAAAATGTCCTATCTGCTGGTCATATTGGGTGTTTTTATTGTGTTTTTGGTGATTTTCCTGAGAAGAAAGGATCCTGAACCGATCTTTGGCATATATTCGCTGCCAGGCAAATGGTATTACTTGAAATACGTGGCGTTTGCCTGTCTTTACTACTTTATGAAGGTAAGTTTTGCAATTTATTTACACGTTGGTTTAGTGGTCAGCATGTTCACCTGTTAATAGCGAAGTCCTAGGTTCGATTCCCGGAAATATTCGGTTGTTCTGTCATGAAACACCCAGTAGTAAATATCTGTCCCGGAGTTAGGAAGTGTTTCAACCCCGTGTCTCGTAGAGCAAGTAAAGCCGTTGTTCCTGCGATCATCTCTCCGTTTGTGTCTGATTACCGTCCCATCGGACTATGAGAGTAAGGGAATAGAAAGAGCACCTGTGTTTGCGCATGTATTTATGCACTGCAATATCTCTTGTGAAGATGGCTAAAATATTTGTAGAGATTACCAGTCTATCCTCTCTGCATTAGGTTGTATTCATGTACCTACTGAATTTTACTTATTTACATTAACTATTTGTACTCATACAGCTGGCATTCCAATGATTATTTTCGATAAGTAGGTAGGTAAGTTTTGGTATTTATTTACAGTAGAGTCCTAATATTTAATTTTGATAAGTAAGTAGGTACCTTTTTACCTACTTATGTAAATGTTAAACCTGACCTATCATCACTAACCGTTTACGACCATTTCTAGGGTTCCGTAGTCAACAAGGAACCCTTATAGTTTCGCCATGTACGTCCTTCTTCATCACGCCGACAAAGTGGTAAAATAACATTTTGGAAAAATATACCTACACTTAAAGTAGGAATGTTTTTTTTTCTTTTCGACTATCCCTTGGTGTGAGGTATTCTTTATTATTCCTTATTATCTCTGCAGTATATGTGGATAGGTCGTTCAAAAATAGTTCTTTTGGATTGTACCTGGTTCAGATAAAAATAATTAGGCAAGTTTTATCAAGAGAATGCGTTCGCGTCACCGCGTGATAGTCAAATAGCTAAAATAATTAATTTGTGTTATTAAAGGCCTTGCAGCCATACCAGATAAATAAAATGGATATAAAAATGTTTTTTACTTACTTACTTATATAGTATTCCAGCAAAAACCATGCAGCTGGCAAGGAAGGACGAGCGGGGCAGGGTGTCAAGGCTATAGCGAATCCTGCAGATATGGACCGAGCTCAGCCGCTCAGCTATCATGCCAAGGTAACCACATATTCACACATCGACCATCTACACTAATATTATAAACCAGTGGGCCCGGCAGACTCTGTCCTGTTCTGAACGTAGAATCCGATTGCAGCGCCTCCTACCGGGTCCAATTATGAATATAAACCATACCGGGGTCCTCACAAACACAAAAAATTCCATCAAAATCGGTCCATCCGTTCTGAAGTGATGCGCTTAAATACATTCGGCAATTTATTGAAGTGAAATCTTTAGCCGCAGTGAGCGCTTTTTGGTAGGGGGTAAACTTGTGGAATTGGATTCGCGTCACCGCGTGACCGACATGCTCGCGAACAGCGAGATGCTCGCGTTGTTACGAAGACAAAAGGTCTTAAATGTAAATATACTACATTCGAAATTAAAATTTAATACCTTAGTTTAGGTTTATTTTATAATTAATATTTTTGTACATATTTAAAAAATGACTATTTCGGATTGAAAGGTTATTCCTATGTTTTCACTGATGACAGAACGTCTTAAAAATTAAAATTAATATTTTTTGTTGTTAAGTTGTTGCTAATATAATACCTTTTCGCCTTTAATACCTTAGTTTTAAGGTTTATTTTATAATTAATATTTTTGTTCATATTTAAAAAATGACTATTTTGGATTGAAAGGTTATTCCTATGTTTTCACTGATGACAGAACGTCTTAAAAATTAAAATTAATATTTTTTGTTGTTAAGTTGTTGCTAATATAATACCTTTATCTACATTTCCCAGTCAGAAACTCAGAAGTTTATGTGAAGTAAAATTGAATGGATTTACATAGTTTTCACTTCTATCGATATTCCCTATGACTGGCAATTTTTTGTTTTATTTATATAGATGCGAAAGTTTGGATGGTCCAGCTACCACTACCCAGAAATTCAGGAGTTGCTCTATACATAGGAGTTATGCTAAGCATTCATAAAGGTTCGATCCCGGCAGGGTCAATTTAGGAATTTATAATTTCTGAATTTTCCCTGGTCTGGCCTGGTGGGAGGCTTCGGCCGTGGCTAGTTACCACCCTACCGGCAAGGACGTGCCGCCAAGCGATTTAGCGTTCCGGTACGATGCCGTGTAGAAACCGAAGGGGTGTGGGTTTAATATAACTGCCATGCCCCTAACAGGTTAGCCCGCTACCATCTTAGACTGCATCATCACTTACCATCAGGTGTAATCGCAGTCAAGGGCTAGCTTGTAGTGGATAAAAAAAAAAGTGAGCGTGTGATATAAAACCACATAATATTGTTTCCTTTTCAAGGCTTTCGACGCAGTGTTCTTCATATCGGCGAAGGAGGAAGGCGATAAAGATAAAGGGGTGTACGTGATATCGGGCTGCGAGCGACGACCCATGGGGATGTGCAATGGCCTCTTCTACATTGGGGTAAATCTAATGTTTTCTATTCAAATAACCTTTTACAAGTGCTTTTGAATCGTCAAATGAATTAACCACTGGTTTTTTTTATCCACTACAAGCTAGCCCTTGACTGCGATCTCACCTGATGGTTTGGAATGCCATGTTCGACTGCGGCTGACGGAGGTCCCGGGTTCGAAGTCTGAGTCGGGCCATAATTAAGTATTGGGTTTTTCTGACTAGAAATTTTTAGTACTAGCCCGGAGTAAGAAAGTTGGTGGTGCTTCACCCCCGTACCTCGGAAAGCACGTTAGGCCGTCGGTCCTGGCTATTATCACTAACATGATTATAGTCGTTAAAGACCGCCAATCCGCATTGGGCCAGCGTGGTGGGTCTAAGCTCTAACTCCCTCTCTCCTATGAGAGTGAAGGCCTGTGCCCAGCTGTGGGACGTTAATGGGCTGGTTGGTCTTTTAACGAGTTTAAATTAAAAGTTTTCCGTTTTTGTCGTCTCTCCCTGTTCAACGCATCGTTTGGATGGATGGAAGAGATATCGCGTGGAGTCCAACGTAAGCAAATCTTAGTAGAATTTCTGTAAGAAAAAACTATATCTGCTTAGTGTGCTTTGGAAATTTATTCTTATTCTTTATTCTTCATTTGTGAAACATGCCTGGGGAGACATTACAGTTGCCCAACTCGCTCCCCAGGCTACAAATACCTTAAAATTAAAATAAAACTATTCACAAAATAAAATATACTAAACTAACAAACTAGAGATAGTAAAAAGCTCAAAAAAAATCATTAAAATAAACTACATATCACTTCTTTCTAGCAAGGGTTTTTTATTTACGAGTTGGAGCGGTGGGGTGTTAAAAATGTCCAGTTCCCAATTTTTTTTATCTCAGGAATTGGATCGCCTAAAGATATTTTATGGACCTAAAATAAAATAAAAGAAAACATCATATTTCTAGCTGCCCGGCAAAGGTCTTCTGTGTAGTAAGAAGATTCCAGATACGGTGTTATTCGGCGCTCCTATCGGCGAATTTGCGGCTGAGGGCATTAAAATGACCCCCGTTGAGCCTATGAAGAAGTGGACCGTCTCGTATAGCGGACAAATGTGGTACGATAAGTTTATTGCTTTATTATTTGACCGTCTCGTAGGTTTAGTGGTTAGCATGTTCGACTGTGGCTGACGAGGTCCCGGGGTTGTGACCCGGGTCGGTCGGGCCATAATAAATATTTTGATTTTTCTGGCAAGAAATTCTCAGTACTAGCCCGAATTTAGGAAGTTGGCAGTATCATCAGTCAGTTTTCTAAAAGAATAAATTTTATAAACATATATAATTGGCTACTTGACAGCTGTAACTATAAAATATGAAATATGTTAGATTTGGTAGCTTGTGGGTTAACAATAATTATACAATATGTATTTTGCATTAAAATAAATTATAAATATTTTATTTTTGCAAAACAAATTTGAGATTTTTTATCTGTGGATTACAAGAAGCAAAACGCGGGCGGTCATGATAGAGCCCCGTGTGACGTCACATTTCAAAAAAAAAACGTCGTGTGTACTAACGTTTGCGTATTGTTGAGAAAATTAACAGTAATATATTATTTCGATTTGTGATTGTGAGCGGTTAAATGAAATGGGATTATGCTTTACAGCTGATAGTACAAATATGCCTAAAGTCGATTCATTTGTGGTTGCAAATTTATTTGCGTGTAAACTTTTGCACTGCCGAATTTCGTAATGTATTATAACTTCCATGTAAGTACCGAAATAAACAAAGTAAGTAATAGTACTTAGGTCTCGTGTTTAAGACCTAAGAAAGTGCTGCTGTAAAGTGACAGAAATATAATTTATTTTAATTTTATGTCATGTTTTATGAAGAAAATGTCAGGTTAGGTTAATTCATTTTTGCTAGATCAGAGTTTTAAGTTGATTTCTTCATAACACGTACATCAAAGTGGTCTTCACAAAGTAATACCGCAGATATTTATCCGATTTAAATTCCGGCTCTCGGCAGATTAACTCTAACCACTGCTTTCGACGTTTAAATTATGAAATAGGTAATATAGTATATAGGAATTTGTCAGGATATTAATTACTTATTATTTATTGTATTTCTACACACGTCTTGTAGCTTGTAATTTCCACAATTGCATAATAAAGCTGTAAACTTTCCACTTAAAATTAAATGAAACTTGGAGCGTCGTATAGTTAACTTTGTTTTATTTTGGGCTGTGACGTCACAGCTAGCAAATGTCACGTGACCGGCTGTTTTCGCGCGAATTTAAAATTAATGTTTTAAAAATGCATTTTTTTCTAATAAATAACGCTTTTTTTGAGAAAAAGTTAATTGTAAGAGGTATAAAATGAACCTACGTACATTTTTAAGTATTTTTCCGAAAACTGTCAAATAGCCAATTATATACAGTATTTAACTCAATTTTCTACCTTGTATAAAATGATAAATGATTTTACTTACTTCATACTTAGATACTTATTTCACGTAGGACAACTTGTGCCAGTTATAAGTCAAGACTCTACCACCGGTTCGTAAAGCTGATTTTACCGTACGGTATGGTAGCCGTAACTTCTCTGTTCTTTCCACCCCTCTCTTCCCTTGAATTTCCAATCATGATCTGCAGGCAGTACCTATCTTGTCGTATAATGTGGCATTGTGGAACCAGCTTCCATCTTCTGTGTTCCCTCATGATTATAATATGGGGCTCTTCAAAGGGCGGATAAACAAATATCTCTGGTGCTGCAAATGTTCATGGGCGGCGGTAATCACTTACCATTAGGTGACCCGTCTGCTCGTTTGCTTGCGATACATATTTAAAAAAAAACAAAAAAAAAGTACGAGAGCTTACTTTGTTTGATAATTCTAACTCGGTGCTAGAATCACAAGAAGATCGGGGATCCTCCTAATAGATTTAAGTATTCTGTGCTAATAGTCCCTCGGTGCTAGTAGTTAGAACAATTAGAACTTCTCATAAAAATCATTTATTATCTGTGGGCGGCCACTGGGGGAAATGTCAGTTGGTAGAAATTTCGAATACTTAATGATCTTATCTTCTCTATAGGAGTTGAAAGCAGTGTGGTTTATTTAAACAAGACCCTGCTTACAGTGATCCGCTCACAATTCACGCACTAAGAAATATTAATTTTATCCTGAGCAAGCTAAAGAAGACCATAATTCCCACAAAAATAGGATCAAGATAGTTCCCCTCTAAAAAAATATCAATTTTGAAAATGTTCAGGTACCAAAACGACCCAAATAAGATGGTGGACGTGGAATTCAACGGCGAATGGAACGCGACGAGCAAATACTTTGACTTCGACTGTGACCTCCATCCGCCAGCCGTCATACGATCCATTGCCAGGGAGAAATGGAGCCGACAGTACTTTGAGGGGCTGAAAACGTAAGCCATCATTATCGCAGATTGAAAATGCATTTTCTAGGAAAGCACCTAGAACTTAGATCTCATCATTCCTTTTCGTAAGGATTGTTGTCTAACGCAAGCCTGCCCTACAAGGGGTCATCCATAAAGTACGTCACACTAATTTCGTGATTTTTTGACCCCTCCCCCGTCCTTGTCAGAGTTAGTCACATTTGTGAAACCCCCCCTCCCTAGTGTGACGTCACATATCTTGCAATTTTACATCTAGAAATTATTAAATTTTTTAATATATCCAAACATTTGAAAAATAATTACAAAACTTGGAAATATTTTTAAGTTTTTCGTTAATAGTTCAAATTTGCTATTTTAACACTTAGATGTATAAGATTTTAAAATATGACGTCACGAAACTTAGGGCCCTTCCCACCCCATGGCACAATGTCACACTTCGTCGACCCAAAAATGAAAGCTCCACATCAAAGTAATTTATTTACCTACTCATTGTATGTGGAGGCAAATACAAATGAAGACTAAGACAAATTAAACTCATCGCTTCACGTTTTTCAGAGCCCACCAGTCTCACTATGAGCAGTTCGGAACCTTGAAGTGCAAGTTCAGGATTGACAATGAATCCTACGAATACAACCTGCCTTCATTTAGGGATCACAGCTTTGGTAAGACCCTTGGTCTTTTAAAACTTACCCTTTTAATACTCTGCGTCATATTCCTCATGAACGTGAGGGTCGTGACCCCTTTCCATTAGGTTTCTTAGGAGTTTTATTTTTATTTATGTCTGTTTTTGTGTTGTGCTGTACAAATAAAGAGTAAATGCTGTATAAATAAAGAGTAAATGATTCCAGGCAAAATTCGTGACTGGAGTCTGATGCACCGTTACGCGTTCCATCACATTTTCCTTGAGGACGGCACCAGCATCAGCGTTGGCGTCATCTGTCAGCCTTCCACCGCTACCAGGTCCGATGCTTGTTACCTGTCAAAAGTCCTTTACTCATTTTCTGAGATTTCCGAAACGCCCCTGACTTTCCTGTATTCGTCCATGTTTCCTGTCACGTATAACCTATTTTTTTTACGTAAATGTAAGTGATGTTGCAGTCTTAGATGGTAGCGGGCTAACCTGTTAGGGGTATGGCAGTATTAAACCAATACCCCTAATTGGTTCCTACACGGCAACGCACCGGATCGCTTGGCGGCACGTCTTTGCCGGTAGGGTGGTAACTATAGGCCGACCGTTTAACTCGCGTATCGCCTGCGCGGTAAGAAGGGAGCGGGGGCGGGTAACGCTACACACGGAGTTAATAATAATAACAGCCAGCGCACTGCCGTACTTGACGTAAGCTCTCTGCTCCACGCACCCCTTTCACCCAACCACTAACATCTCCCCCCGCTCCCTTCTTACCGCGCAGGCGATACGCGAGTTAAATGGTCGGCCTATAGTAAGTAAGCTCCATGTTCTTAAGAGTTCCCGGAACTTCTCATTATGTGCAGAGGGTGAGCATTGGGGGGTTTAGTGGGTAGGAATCCCACATAACCTGATCTCTTCCCCCGGAGATTGGGTATCTCATGGAGATTTCCCCCGTCTCAAAAAAAAAAAACAGTCCGTAACCAGTATCAAAAGGAAATACTTGTTATCCACTTAATTATACTGTAATTTAGCAATTCACACAAACACTGACCATTACCAACCCGGCCGCGCTGCCATCTTGACGGTCTGTAGACCCTAGAGTTCCTAGACTATTGTTACCGCTCTCGAGAACCATAGAAGCAGTAAGTCTTGTAGGAATTGTGTTTTAATTGTCAGTCTAACACTAGCAAAGTCTGAAGCCTCCCACCAGTAAAAAAAATCGTAGCCTTATGATAAATTAGTACGTCTCATTTATGTAGGATGGAGTTAGGAGTGGTGGGTCTGCCGAGCGGAGAGGTTTTAGCAGTCAAGTGGGTAGACTTGCATCTGTACCAGCACGGCGAGGGCGGTAGTGCTCCCCGGGACTACGCCTTCCGTATGCAGGCTGGCGACCAGGTGTATACTGTACAGGTATGTGACAAAGTCTTCTCGATCAACCTAAGTTAATCGGGGTGTGGTAAGCCACAGGGAAGAACGACTGAGGCCTGCTGTCTTGGCTTCGAGGTCTTGAATCTTAACCGGGTAGGCCACAGGGAAGAACGACTGAGGCCTGCTGTCTTAGCTTCGAGGTCTTGATTCTTAACCGGGTAGACGCCAGGGAAGAACGACTGAGGCCTGCTGTCTTGGCTTCGCGGTCTTGAATCTTAACCGGGTAGGCCACAGGGAAGAACGACTGAGGCCTGCTGTCTTGGCTCGCAATATATAATGAACATATTATATACAAATCCCAAGATGGAATGGTTGGACCTTGATGTTTCCATTCTATTTTTTTGATGATTTTGGGTCATGATTTGGCTTTTCTTAGCCGCTGGCAGTTTCGCTTGTGTCTGAGGCCCGCTTGCAGACACGCCGGGTTATCCTTTTAACCCAGGGTTAGCCACCACTTTGTCAGAATTCGTATGAAATTTCTATCAAAATTTCAGATTTATTCCTAGGTTAAACGTAACCACTTAAGTCCGCTTATAATATTGGTATCTGCAAATTAAGAGTGAATAGGAATCTTCTAGGCAAGCGCGCTCCACCTTAGGCGGCATCACTACTTCCAGCAAGTCTGATTGCAGCCAAATGCTAGTCTATTAATTAAAAAACTAGTAACAATTCACACACGGCAGAAATGAAACTTCAGAAAAGTAGCCTGCGAGAATAGTATGTAAAAGTTTTCTATCTATTCATATAAAGTAACAATATTCTCTATCTCATTCTCTCGCAGGCTTAACCCTATTATGAATATGTTTGTCTCTTTTTAGTTTCGCTTTTTCGTTTTCGAATTTTCTAATCACGACGATTCTAAAGAAGTTTCACTTCAAAAAAACCGGCGTGTCTGCAAGCGAGCCTAATAGTGTAATCGTGGTTCAGGTGCTGGTAGAGTACGAGTCAGTGCACTACGTATCTTCGGAATGGGAGGCGCGTATGGTGGAGCGGTTCTGCGCGTTCACAGTGAACTCGATGCGCGGGCGCGGCGTGTCGGAGTTCCACTACCGGCACCGCGACGGCCGCCCCGACGGCGACGATCCGGACTGGTACCGCACTATGTGCCACAAGACGCGCGACAAGGACAACTAGAGAACTTAACACCGATAGAAATAGCGAAAAAAGCAAAAAAATAAAAGTAAAGAAAAACGGGGGGAGGGGGGTGGCTAGGGTTAAACTAGGCTAAACTACTGTCACTTATAGATGTAACTCCTTCGCACCGCTGCGACAAGGCAGTTAGACGTGGCTACATTTAGACTTTAATACCGATAGCAATAGCAAGAAACCTGAGGGTGGGGGCTAAACTACTCCATTTAGACTTTCGCGAATTAGGCTTTTAATTTGTGTTACGATTTCTTTGTTATTGTCTTCATTAGATTCTCCATCGCTAAACTTATTTAGTTTCTAAAAGACCCACTGCCAAATGCTCGATCTATAATGTCTAATACCCATTGGTAGCTTGAATTTTCTCAGAGTTCAAGTACCGCGAAACGAGTACCTTTTAATCAGTTCTTTTTAACACTACGTAAAGTGTGACTGAAGTCAAAATCCGCTCTATACTTAAGGTTATGCGGGTCTGAAGGTTTACTAGACTTACTCTTTAAAGTCCGTCAGACTTATCTGGCCCGGTTGCCAAAACTAGAACAAATTTTTTTGCCTGTTAAGTTTTTGTTTTCATTTTATTTTTAATAGATAAGCGACGCTGTCACCGGTCAGATATGTTTGTGGACCTATACTCGCTTTACATTTACATACTACTGACAGATAAATAATACCTGAAAACTGTCACCTATTGGTGTTTTTAAGCGTTCCCTAAAATTTAGGTATTACCTAGTGGTGAAATCGGGCAAGTCTTCTTTTAGTAATATAGTTTCTCCTTCGCGTTTCAGCGAGTAGATTGGAGTAAATACACCGTAAGCTCCGTAAGCGGAGTAAGCTCTTATTAATGCGGTGGTGCTCGGTTTTTAACCATGCACCTAGATATTCGTCAACTCAGTATTTTTTAATACTATCACATTTTTATGTTTTCTAGTTTATAATTGTGTAATTTTACAATAAAAAAATAGTATTTTTTGTTTTGGCATTTTTATTTTAACTCTTCTATCTTCATAAGTATTATCAATACAGGGCTAATGATTATTTATCCAAAGAGATGTTCCTTATATTATCTGCAATCAAAAAACTACGTCAGAACTCCCAATTGGTCATGACCGAGCCTAATTTTCAGTTTAACCTACACCTTCACGAGGTGAAGTATTCTTTCCGCTGCCCCATTTTTTATCTTGATCTAAAAACATTAATGTAAGTACATTCCTACAAACTTAACTGGCCCGGTGGTCAAAATTGGAACTGATATTTATGCCTGTTTAGTTTTTGTTTTTATTTTATTTTTCTTATGTACCTACTAGCGACGCTGTCACCGTGTCAGATTTGTGGTACTATACACAAGAGGTTTTACAACTTACTCTATAGTCTCTGTAGAGTCTGGCGGTATTCATTCAGTTGCGTTTCTGATAGCAATGTGTCTTTATCTTGACTATTGAGTTCTTTCAAATTGAGAGTTCTGTATCCTTTTATATGATGGTCGTCGTCAAGCGATGGACGTCCACTGCTGGACACAGGTCTCCTGTATGGTCCTCCATAAGCCACGGTCTTGTGCCGCCTGGATCCAGCGACTCTTCCGTCCACCGTGTGGGGGGGGGGGGGGTCTGCCGAGTGCCGACGCCTTCCAGTCCTTTATATGATCACAACTCCCAAAATGAATTTTCTCTGTTTCTCTTGTTCTTCAAGTTTCTCGTTCAGATGTTATTCAGCCCGTCTTACATCTGAATCGTAAAACTGATAATTCGACTTGTTTAAGGAGTTCAAAGATGTCTGCTCGTTAAAAAGCATGCAGGATGAACTCCTTAAACAGTTCGAGCAATAGGTACCTATGTTTTAAGCTGTCAAATGATTACGATTTGCTTGGATTATTGGGCAACTGATTTCTGGTACCCTTTGCCTTCCAATGCTATGTCACAACTAATAATTCCCCAACTGGCCATGACAAAGCCTCTGTAGCCTTTACCCATTGCTCTATTACCCACCTAGCGTTGTACGCAATCCACTGCCCCATTTGACCACTTTCCCACGCTGTATTACACAATGACCCGTCAATGGATGTCATCTATTAGCTGATCGACTCCGACCTTGATTTGTCGGTCAGCTACGGTCCTTTCGCTCCAATTATATCTCTAATCGAATTGACTGCGCTCACCAATGAGATAATTGCAGCAGAGCATCCCATCATGTATATTGGGTGAAGTATTTCTGGCTAGCATCCATACTTCTATACTAATAATATAAATGCAAAAGTTTGGATGGAGTAATGTTTGTTACTCAATCACGCTAGAACGGCTGAATGGATCTGGACGATATTTGACACAGAGATAGATTATAGTCTGGACTAACACATAGGCTAGGAATGAGTTCCCGCGGGAACCAAAAAACCTCAATTCACGCGGACGAAGTCGCTGGAATTAGCTAGTATTACAATAAAACTAGCC
Organism: Erebia aethiops; assembly: GCA_923060345.2. Lineage (NCBI taxonomy): Eukaryota > Metazoa > Arthropoda > Insecta > Lepidoptera > Nymphalidae > Erebia > Erebia aethiops. The sequence continues at coordinate 14,953,966 of OV281095.1, read as the reverse complement.
TTAGCTAATAACTTAAAAGATTCTTAAAAGATCGCGTGGAATAGCGGTAAGAATACTGGCTACATTTCCGCGCTGAAAAGCCAGGCTGATCCTTTGCACGGAAGATGAGCCAAGCCTTTTGTTATCAGACCACCATCCATCCATCCATTCATCAGCCTGTATGCATCCACTGCTGGAAATAGGGCTTTTCGAGAGCGCGCCTCCATCAGACTACCGGACGAACCAATTAAAGTACCTAATCTCGGTGAAATGTCTCGAAATATTTTTGTTCTTCCCTCTATTTTATTGTCTTTAATCTATAGTTTATTTAAATGGTGAGCAAACTTAAAACTAACCGAGGATGTGAACTTAAGGTCTCTTGGAACGCCCTCTAGTTAATAATCAGCAAGAAATAATATATTTTTGAGATAGTTAGGCATCATGCCTATTTAGTATAAATTCCAATTGCAATTGCCCCTGCTGGGGATCGAACCCGGGACCTCTTATAAAACCATAGCGCTCACCACTGCGCTAGGGAGTAAGTCAAACGGAGAATTTTTTTATGTTGGAGTATATTTGTAACCGACTTCCATTATGGAGGTACCTATTCAATTCGGCGCGTAGTTATTTTTTTATAGGTATATTATTTGTTACTGACTTCCGAGGAGGTATTTCAATTCCGCGTGTAAGTATTTTTTTTATCCAAGCCCACTGTACATAGAACCGGTAGCGTTTAGGGTCCCAAGTATAGGCAACCTGCTTATTGGTACTCTGCCGCAGTTTGCCTGCTCGGACCGCGTGGACAGTGCCCCTTTAGGCGTTGTTACTAGGATTCTCGTTACAACATCGAGAGACGCGTCCCTACATTGGAGCTGGTTGGTAAGGATAAAGGAATATTAATTAGTTAAATAAATAATAAAAATAAAATAAGTACAAATATCTGGTGACATAAGAGCTGGCTTTTTTTTTTTTGTATAAAGGATTAGGCTTGCTGTTCAGGGCAATGCAACCAGTATTTTTTGCCACTGATGACTTTCAGGGCACTAAGATTTGCACCTTTAAAGGCGTCGAGCTTTTAAAGTTAATAAAAATATAAGGAGGTTTAGAAAGCGTTTGTTGTAAGTGTAGCATAGTCTATGGTCATAGATGTCAAGGTCTATGGAAAGGTAAAATAAAGTTTGTCTTTGATCGGAACTGAGAGCTGTGTCATTTTACTAAACCTGGTTTCCCTTTATATTAATTAATAAACTATAAAAGCCAACAAATACTCTCCACTAGAAGGCCAATAATACATGGTGTCAGAAGATAAAACGAAGAAATAAGAAGAATCAAAATGGTAACGCCTGAAAAGTCACAAAACGTAATCCTCGCGAACGGTCTCAAGCCGCTGAAGCTAAGCGTACAAAATGGCGGAGGTACGGAATGCGCTAACTCGGAAAAATGGAGGAGATGGAAACAAAAATACGAAATTTACTGTGAAGCAAACGACTTGGAGAAGCTGCCAGAAAAGAAACAAATCGCAATATTGCTCAATGCGATAGGCGACGAAGGACTGGAAATATATGATTCTTTTAATGTTCAAAGGTCAGAAGAAACCGTTAGGTCAATTCTAAAAAGATTTGACGAAAAATTTAATGCATGCAAAAACACAACAGTAGAAAGATACAACTTTTTCACCAGATACCAAAAGGATGAATCAATAGATGAGTATGTGACGTGTTTAAACAATTTAGCTTCCACGTGCAAATTCGAAAATCTAAAAGAATCCCTAGTGAAAGACATGTTTATAATTGGTCTAAAAAATGAAAACATCAAAGAAAAATTACTACAAAACAACGAAATAAAAGATGTCAATGAAGCAGTCGCAATAGCAAAAACCATAGAATTGTCCGGCACAAGATCGAAAAGAATAAAACAACATCAAGAATTCCACAGTCAAGTTCAAACAATTTCAAAACAATTTCGTCAGCCAAGACCAGCCTCAAGACCGTCAAGACCAAAAACAAGACCAAGACAACCAAGCCAGGATCGCAGCAGATCAGAATCAAATAGCCGCCAAGCCAGCAGTGGGACGTGCAGAAGGTGTGGGCAGGTACACCGCTACAAATGTCCAGCGCAGGGCAAGACCTGTGCAAGTTGTCACAAGCCGAACCATTTTGCTAAGTATTGTCTTAGCAGAAAAGTAAGTGAAATATACAGTAGTTCAGAAATAGACCCTAATTTTAGTCAAAATAGTCATAGTCCTAGTCAAAAGAATTATAGTCAAGAAAATTTTATCATTGAAACAGTCATAAATAAAGTAGAATGTAATAAATATAATTGGAAAATTAATCTTAAATGTCAAAATCAGCTATTAACTTGCCGAATTGACACTGGTGCTGAAGTAAATGTTATTTCAATTTATACTATCAAAAAATTAGAAAAGGATAACAACATTAAAATTCCAGTCAGAGAATCATTTGATAACATATTTTCATTTTCAGGACAACAAATAAAAAATTTAGGTAGTGTAATACTGACTTGTACACTTGAAAATGGGACTCAAGCTAACATTAAGTTCATTGTTGTGGATTGTGAATGTTCAACCATACTGGGTGCGAAAACATCTGAAGACTTGGGCATTGTCAAAAGACTGTTTGAAGTGACAAATCAAAGGTCAGTAACATCATTGTTAGAAACTTATTCTGATACATTTGAAGGTTTAGGCTGTCTGCCTCACAAGGCACATTTACATGTTGACACAAGTGTTGAGCCTAAAATTTGTCCCGTCCGTAGAATTCCTTATGCTTTACATCCAAAACTTAAAAATGAGCTAGATAGGATGGAAGAGTTACAAGTCATAGAAAAAGTCACAACTCCTACAGACTGGGTAAATGCAATAGTTCCGATAGAGAAACCTAATGGTCAATTACGCATATGTTTAGATCCAAGACCGCTGAACAAAGCGATTATGCGACCACATTTTCCATATCCTACTTTAGACGATTTAAGATCTAAAGTAGCTGGTGCCTCAGTATTCTCAAAATTGGATGCGAATTCAGGTTACTGGATGATACAATTAGATGAAGAAAGTAGTCGACTATGTACATTCAACACACAGTTCGGTAGATATCGATTCCTTAGACTACCATATGGCATTAAGTCTAGTGGAGAAATATTTCATAAAGTAATGTCAGATTTATTTGGAAACTTACCAGGAGTACTCATTTTTGTCGATGATATTTTAGTATTTGGATCAAGTCAAAAAGAACACGATGAAAGGTTAGAAAATGTTTTCAAAAAAGCTCGTGAAGTAAATCTAAAGTTCAATAAAGCCAAGTGTATGTTTGACAAGACGGAAATAAGTTATGTAGGTCATATTTTCAATAAAAATGGCATTTCAGCAGATAAATCTAAAATCGAAGCAATAGTCGAGATGCAAAGACCAGAAAATGTTAAAGAATTACAACGATTTTTGGGAATGGTGAATTATTTAGGTTCATACATACCAAATTTAGCTAATGAAACAAATTTGCTCAGAAGTCTACTTAAAAAACAAAATATCTGGCAATGGACAGATAATCATGAAAAAGAGTTCATTAAATTGAAACATCTCATTAGTCAGTCACCGGTCTTAGTTCATTATGATGTCAATAAACCTATTAGAATGTCAGTAGATTCGTCTAAAAGTGCGGTGGGTGCAGTTATTTTTCATGGAAAAAATCCTATTGCTTATTCATCAAAGTCACTCACAAGCACACAGCAAAATTATGCTCAGATCGAAAAGGAATTATATGCTATTTTATATGGGTGTAAAAAATTCCACCAATACATATATGGTAAAACCATACAGGTGGAGACAGACCACCAACCATTAGTCACATTGTTTAAAAAACCCTTGGCAGATGTGCCAGCTCGTCTGCAAAGAATGATGATTGCACTGCAGTCATACGACCTGATTGTTTCATATACAAAAGGTACTGAAATGTATGTGTCTGATACGCTTTCAAGGGCTCCAATATCATCAAACACAGCTATAGAAAAATTTGATGTAAACGAATTGGAAAGTAACATTGTTTGTCAAGTAAACTTACTAACCTCCAATTTAGCCATATCTCAAAACAAATTACAAAAAATTAAAGATTGTACTAAGTCAGATGTAACTTTGCTAAAATTACAAGAATATTTTTTGAATGGATGGCCAAACAATAAAAATCAATGTGATCCTATAACTTTACCTTACTGGAATGTTAGAGATGAAATTCATGCCATTGATGATATTTTAATCAAAGGTCAGTCTGTAATTATTCCAAAGTCAATGCGTACAGAAATATTAAATATCTTACATGAAGGTCACATGGGTGTAGAAAAAACAAAAAACCTAGCACGAGGTTTAGTTTTTTGGCCCAACATATATCATGACATAGAGATGAAAGTTAGACAATGTGAAACTTGTATGAAATATAGTCCAAATAAAACAAAAGAAACTTTATTGACTCATGACCAGCCTAGCCTGCCATGGCAAAGGTTGGCAACAGATTTATTTGAGTACAATAGCAAGAGATACCTATTAGTAGTAGATTACTATTCAAATTACATAGAAATTGCTCAATTGAATACAGATCATAGAAGTCAAACTGTCATCCAGCATTTGAAGTCAATTTTTTCACGTCATGGAATCCCAATGCAACTGGTCAGCGATGGGGGTCCACCGTATAATAGTCAAGAGCTCCAAAAATTCCTTAGTGATTGGGATATTGAACACATAGTGTCTAGTCCTCACTTTCCAAGGTCAAACGGTTTAACCGAAGTGTCTGTAAAAATAATAAAGAATATATTAAGAAAATGTCAAGACTCAGGTACAGATTTTCACTTAGGTTTGCTACAATATAGGACAACACCTAGAGGAAATTTAAAGTCACCGTCAGAATTACTCATGTCTAGAAAGCTCAGAACTAGGTTGCCATACCAGTATGAAAGTCTAAAGCCTAAAGTGATTACATTTTCAGAACACTCTAAAAATAAGTCGGAAATAATTTCCAAAAGAGAGACATACTATAATAAAAGTGCTAGTTCTCCAGAGGAGTTTCAGTCAAATGACTCAGTATTTTTCAAGAAAAACCCAAATGATGTGTCATGGACAAGAGGTACAATTGTGTCTAAAACTAATTTTCCAAGATCATATTTAATCAAAAACTCAGATGGAACAATTTATAGGCGAAATACTCAACATATTAAACTGTTCAAATCAAGTTTGTCAAATTCAGAGTCTAGATCTAGTAATAATGTTAAGTCTAGGTCCAACAGTCTCAGTCAGTCCAATAGTGTCAGTCAGTCAAACAGTCCAAGTCAAAGTATGTCAAACTCCCAGTCAGAACAGTCGAATCAAGTATTCACAAATAAAAACTGTCAGTCTCATAGTCACGGGTCGAGTCAGTATAATAAATTTAATTTAAATCAAGGTCAAGATGGAGAAAGGGAAGATAATCGTATATTTTACTACATACCTGAATATTTACTTCAGAGTCAAATGTCAAGTTGTCAGTCTAGTCAAGATGGTTCAGATAATGAAAGCTTTGTATCGAGCCAGTCAAATGAAAATGTATCAAGTTCTAATTCTAGCCAAAATAATGAGTCTAGTATAAGTAAGTCAGAACCGAAGGGTCATAGTAAAAAGAATGTAAAAAATGATAACTTACCTTGCATGTCAACATCTATTGTTCAGAAAGAGGAACCTCGGTACAGTTCGAGAGGTAGATTGTTAAAAAGAAAAAACAAATTAGATCTATAAATAAGTTTATTTAAAGAAAATGACATTGTATTTAAAATAATAATAGTTGACGAGGTTTCCACTGATGTAATTCAATTTGCATAAGTATTTAATTTCACTGGTTTAATGTAATAATTGTAAACATAATGACGAAAATATTGTTGTTGTTTAGAAATATGTAAATTTAATAATAATGTTTAAAGTATTTAAATGTAATTTCAAATTGTGTATATTTATGCTCTTGTTTGCCTAAGGTAAATATAGGTTAGCTGTCAAATTGTCGCATGCCATGTCAATGTCATCTGTAATTTCATTTTGTTTTTTTAAAAAGGGGCATGTAGCATAGTCTATGGTCATAGATGTCAAGGTCTATGGAAAGGTAAAATAAAGTTTGTCTTTGATCGGAACTGAGAGCTGTGTCATTTTACTAAACCTGGTTTCCCTTTATATTAATTAATAAACTATAAAAGCCAACAAATACTCTCCACTAGAAGGCCAATAATACAGTAAGCCTACAAGGTGCTTTCGAGTTGTCAAGACTGTTGGTTCTAAAAGCCCTTTCTGCCGTGATTAAATAATGAGAACTTCGGTGGTTGCTCGTTTCACACAATTTAAAAATGCACTGAAACTCGCTTAAAAAGTTCGCTTCGAGTTTTTTTTCCGTACATCGAATGACCCAGTCTAAGTGGGTTTTAAGGGTTTAAAAATCTTTAGGTAGGTAATAAACAAGCAAACACACAAAAAATAACATCGCGAATATGGTGGACTAGATTTCATATTCACTACTTTTTATCGCAAAAAATATGAGGGACTGAAAAACCGAAAACAAACTCTCAAGAAACTGCTTTCTTTCCGCTGAGTTTGTTTTCTGAGCATGCTGGCGCAAGGAAATGTCTTTAGTACGTTTTTATGTCCATCTTTTGATTAAAAATCATACCTCATGGGTATTTGGTAAAGGGAAAGTGTGCTTTTTAGACTTTTTAGACACACTTTCGCATTGAAAATATTACCGTTAGCTTTGCACTTTATTTTATTTTTACTTGAACTACCAAAAGAAATCACTTTCGCATTGAAAATATTACCGTTAGCTTTGCACTTAATTTTATTTTTACTTGAACTACCAAAAGAAATACATGTAAATTAAACTTAAGTAGATATAAATCAACTTTGCACTTAAAATGGACATAAGTATTTAAATAATTTCGGTGAAAGGAATTAGTTAACCTCTTGAAATCAGCAAAATAAATCTTTTTCTCTTGATTCTCCAAGTTTATACAAACATTTATTCAGTAGTTCTCAGTTCTCACAATGGATTTCGACGCTATCCTCGAAGACGTGGGCGAATTCGGGCGATACCAGAAGCTGGTGATCTACTTCATCCTACTGCCAGCAGTGATTCCATGCGGGTTTCATGCGTATGCGCAGCTTTTCATGGCGGCAGACGTGCAGCATTGGTGCAGGGTGCCCGCACTGGACGCGCTCGAGAATCCAGAGCTAGCTAGGAACATTAGGTATGTAATAATGTCTTCCACCGACCTAATTTCGCCCAGGGCGGCCAATCTCCAGGGTGATTAGCTTCTGTCTTTGTCAGTGGTGAGCGCTGTTGTCTAATAAGCGGGAGGTCCCGGGTTCGATCCCAGGCAGGCTCAATTTATGATTTCTGAATATTCGATGTACGATCCCGCGTAGAAACCGATCAGGGTATGGGTTTCATTAGACTGCGGCGTCCTATATAACCTACAGTGGACGTCTTATCGATTGACAACGACGATTCGTCCCTATATATAAAATTAAAGATTCGTCCAAGGTTGATGACGTTTTGTTAGTAAAAGTTATGGGCCCAGTAAATACTCGTAGATTAAAAGAACATTTATTGACCAAAAACTTAAATAAAGAATAGAAAAATTTAAAAAAACCATTACTAATTAATATATTCACAAAAAATACACGCCAACGTTTATAGAACTACTTACTTAAGTACATCTTTAATCGATCAATTTTTTTTCAGTATACCATTAGAACTAAGGAACGATCAGCTGGAGTATTCCTCATGTACCATGTACAACCTGAATTATACCGATATCGTGACCAACTATCCGAATATAGAAGACAATCAGTTGGAGACCATACCCTGCACTGATGGCTGGGTTTATGACAAGGGCACTTACAAAAATACTGTTGTTAGTGAGGTGAGTGCAAATGAGGCCACGTCGCGATATTTACTTTGAATTTAATAAGTAAATAATATATTTTAATCTGTGACTGGGATAAGATCAAAATGTAGCGTGATTAGTAAAGAGAGAGAGGCACACAAAATTTTGCAAACCAAATTTTCTAATTTCTATCTCCTTAATATGAAAAGCGAGAGCTTATGTACGTGTGGGTCTTCTTGTCCCCTACCGTATGCGTGTACCTTCTGAAACCATCGATATATGTGTACCTAGGTACTAGATGGGCCCTTTCATGGAAAAAAGTTGGGCGTCCGACTTGTAGGGCATGTCTCTCACCTGTATAAGCCTGTCCTTGTCTCCGCCATAGCGTTGTACCGCTTTTCAGACTTGATGGTGTTAGTAAAATAAGTCCATTCTCTGTTTGAAACACTTAACAAGTTTTCATTGCTAAGTTGGTACATAATATTGTTAACTAGCTGATGCCCGCGACTTCGTCCCCGTGTATTGAGGTTTTTAGGTTCCCGCGGGAACTCTTTAATTTTCCGGCGTAAAAAGTAGCCTGTGTTATTCCAGACTATCTATCTCTGTGCCATTTCATCCAGATCCGTTAAGATGTTCTGGTGTGATTGAGTAACAAGCAAACATCCATCCATCCAAACTTTCACTTTTATAATATAGATGATTCCCGCGACTTCGTCCGCATGGATTAAGATTTTTGATTCCCGCGGGAACTCTAATTTCCCGGGATCAAAAGTAGCCTATGTCCTTCGCCGGGATACCATCTACCCCTGTACCCAAATTTCAGCAAAATCGGTTGAAAAGATGGGCCGGGAAAGCGTAGCAGATAGACAGAAACACTTTCTCATTTATAATATTTGTATGGATGTATAGATTTTAAGAGGTCTTATTTTAATTTAACAGTGGAATTTGGTGTGCAACAAGGACTTCTATCCAACCCTGGGGCTGGTGTTACTCGCGGTTGGAGGCATCATAGGCAACTACATCTTCGGCTATCTGCAGGACACGCTGGGACGAAAGCCTTCGTTCTTCATCTACTTGGCCATCGAGTGCGTGTTCGGTGTGGCCACGGCGTTCGCTCAGAACTACTTCGTGTGGATAATTTACAGATTTGGCGTTGGATTCACTGTGCCCGCTATTATGGCTACACCTTACGTTTTGGGTAAGTTTAGCTATAACTTTTTGATGTACCTTTGTCGTTAGGTATAGCAACGTTAAAAGATCTCTGTTAGAAGACTGACAGTGGCGTAGTAAGCGGGTTCGAATCCCGGGTCGGGCTTGGGTCATAATAAGTGTTGGGTTTTTATGATAAGACATTCTCAGTACTATCCTAGAGTTGGGAAGTTGGCGATGTTTCACCCCCTCAGCTTGACGTGCCTCGGAGGGCACGTCAAGCTGTCGGTCCTGTGCCTGATCTCTTTCCGGTCGTTTCGGAATTTCCGTCCCATCGGGCTTTGGGAGTAAAGGAACAGAGAGTGCAACTATGTATGGGCACACACTTTCGCACTATAATATCTCCCGCGCAGATGGCTAATCTCTCCGGAGATAGGCCGCCGTGGCCGTAATTCGGTCGGGAAGACATTTCAACTAGAGTAAGCAGTGCTTTTACGCTTCTATGAACTGCATGCCACTGTGTAGATGGGCACAAAATGGTTGTTGGTTGTACGATCCCTTCGGCATTGCTTCCTCGTTTCTAATTTGAACCACCTGGGAAATTGCCTTTCCGTTTTCCACTCCCCTTTTTTAATCTAATATTATTATTTTCAAATCAATAGGCTCCTAGAAAAGGGTGCTCCAGCTTAGGCTATATCACTTGATGGCAGGTTTCATTGCAGCCAAGCGCTAGCCTATAAATTAAAAAAAACGTTATTTTTTAATTTCAGCAATAGAACTAGTGGGTCCGAAATGCCGAACGCTTTGCACCATCCTATCGAACATCGCCTACTCCTTGGGGCTAATCCTATTAGCTGGCCTGGTCTACCTGGTCAGAGACTGGCGGCATCTCGCCCTGGCCAGTACTCTGCCTTTTGTCTGCTTCTTTCTATACATCTGGCCGATGCCTGAGAGCCCGCGATGGTTGCTGGCGAGAGGACAATTTGAGAAGGCAGAAGTGATTTTGAAGAAAATGGCCAGGTATATTGAATAGTTGTGCCTGAAGAAAATAACATTTTTTATTCTACTCTTGATTGCAATATCACCTGAGTGACGATGTAGTCTAAGATGGAACTGGGCTAACTTGGCAGCGTTACGGCAGTTTATTTAAACCCTTAGGTACTACTATAATCTTGTATTACGCGGTATCGACTATTGAACCGGAAAACTATTATATAAGCCACTTGGGAGGGCAGGTAGCGCTTATGCTTAAGTGCGGAAAAGCCCAGTGAGAGAAGAAGAAGAAGAAGAAGGGAGGGTAGCAACTAAGAAACCGAACCGTAAGACCGTGGAAGGTCATGGGTTCGATCCTCAGCAGGGCCAATTTGAGAATTTATAATTTCTGAATTTTCTCTAAAACTCGGTCCGGTACAGTTTCGTGTCGAAACCGTATAGGGGTATGGGTTTAATATAACTGCCATCCTACCCCAAAACAGGTTAGCCGGTAGCCCGCTAATATATTAGACTGCATCACTTGCCATCAGGTGTGATTGCAGTCAAGGGCTGGTAGTGGATTATAAAAAACACTATCTTGCTCAAGAGCCACGATGATTTAGGATTCAAGCACTTGCAAGGTCTCTCGGACATCATCGTTTAAAACGGTTATATCTGTTCACAGAATAAATGGAAGGTCTCTACCAGCGAACTACATGGTTCACTTACGACGCAAATACGAATCTGACAAGCTAAAACAAGATCTAGAGAAGGAGAAGTCACGCAAGTACGGAATATTAGACCTCTTCAGGACCCCCAATTTACGGAAGAAGACTATCATCATTACATTCATATGGTTCACAAACACGAGTGTTTATGTTGGACTGTCATATTACGCGCCAGTATTGGGCGGTGATGAGTTTTTGAACTTCTTTTTGGCTGGGATTGTAGAGTTACCCACGTATATGTTTCTGTGGCCATCTATGGAGCGGTTGGGAAGACGGTGGACTCTGTGCATGAGTATGGTGGTCGGCGGTATCGCTTGTTTGACCACGTTTTTGGTGCAACATGGTGAGTTCTATGGGAATTTTATTGTAAATATATGAATGGACTACGATTTTTCCACGACTTCGTTTTTCTCGCTTCGTTTCCTCAACTTTGAGGATCTTGGCTCCCTCGAGATATTACTATTTTCACGGCCACACCTTCTCTCCCTATTGGAAGCCGTGCGAAAGGCATTGCAGTCTGCAGAATGGAATGTCGACCGCTTCTTGTATCAGACTAGCGTCTCGGGCTATACCCCTCAGGAACTTTTTCCTATCTTACTATAGTTCCGACTCGACGTGTGTGTTCTTTGGTGTTCTCAAAATCTTTTCTTTGTTGGGGTCTACTGCAGAGCACCTTCATAAAATATCCAGCTTCTCGATCTAGCGGTTCAAGCTGTCATCATTCTTAATTTCAAATCGCTGTCGCCGAATCACTATTGAGCACGGTTCTCCTCTCAGAATGAGATCTCTTTGGAGTTCACCACGCTGGCCAAGTGCGGAGCAAGGCAGTCTTCACAAATAAGAAACACTTCTACTCTTCTTTCTAGTTACTTATACTTCTTTCCTTACGAGGTTTTCCTTTATCGATATAACAAGTGATATATTAATCCTTAAACACACCTAACTTCGTTCAAAATTAAAAAAAAAATTCAAATGTTTTTTATTCAAATAGACTTTTTACAAGTGCTTATGAATAGTCGAATGAATCTACCACTGGTTCGGAATGCCGTTCCTACCGAGAAGAACCAGCAAGAAACTCGGTGGTTGCTCTTTTGAAAAAATCTTACTTCTTACTTATAATATTATAAATGCGAAAGTTTGGATGTATGGATGTATGGATGTATGGATGGATGTTTGTTACTCAATCACGCCCCAACAGCTGAACGGATCTGGATGAAATTTGGCACAGAGATAGATTATAGTCTGGAATAACACATAGGCTACTTTTTATCCCGGAAAATTAAAGAGTTCCCGCGGGAACCACAAACCTCGATCCACGCGTACGAAGTCGCGGGCATCAGCTAGTAAAGTATATTTACAATTGCATTAATCTAAAGATACATAAGTAACAGCAGTCCTGAGCATTGCTGGAGCGAGTCAAATCCATGCGCTTTTATCATATTTTATATAATCTTCGACAGTATAATAAACTTTTTTCAGGAGCATTTTTTTAATGGTTTTTAAACTTGTGTAAAGGCAAGTTTATAATAGTTCGTGGAATTTTGTTTAAGAATAGAATGCTCATTCCCACGAACGACCTTCGGACTTTCGTGAGGCGGAGCGATGGAGTCACGAGCCTATGGCGGTTTCTAGTTGGTTTCGTTAACTAAGAAGTACGCGTCCGGGAACAAACTCCGGATTTCTCGAATCAAGTCGAAGTTTTTGTATATGACAACGGACGACGGATAACGGAACCCTAGTAAAAATGCATTAATTTTCAGAAACCAACGTAACCCTGGCACTGTACTGCGTGGGCAAGATGGGTATATCATCAGCGTTCGTGGTGCTACCCCTGATGGCGTCTGAATTATACCCCACGGTGGTCAGAGGACTAGGCATGAGCCTGAGCTCGGTGCTAGGCATGCTTGGACCTATTTTTATCCCGTTAGTTAACTATCTGGTAAGGCTTAACGCAATTTAATAAAAAAGAAATGTCGTGTTGTCGCTTGGCAAATATGCCACGCGGCTCTAATGTTACCCATCTTTTCAAAAAATGAAAAAGTTTTGAATTGCGATTTCGTCGTGGGCAGTGAATACTTACTTCAATTTTCAGGATAAAATGTAGCCTATGTCCTACCTACAAACCAAATATCTTTCTAAAATCGTTTTGTGGATGGGCCGTGACAAACAGACACTTTCGCATTTATGATATAAGTAACTATTTAGTTATTACTATACAATAAGTAGGTAACCATTAGATATCTAAGACCGATATTTCTTTCAGGGTTCCGACATCATGGTTCTTCCTCTAATCATAATGGGAGCTTTGCTTGTGGCTGGTGGCATCGCGAGCTTGCTTCTCCCGGAAACCCTCAACCAACATTTACCACAGACTTTAGAAGACGGCGAGCGAATGGGCCTAGACACAGACTTCTGCTGCAGTCCGCCAGTCAAAGAAACCAAGGACGAGGAAGAAAAGAAACCAGCAAATTGTAAAGATTGCAACGCATTGTGCTCGTGTCAGATGGTAAATGTTACTTTAAATGAAGATGTTACTGATAATGATAAGAATAATGAAAAAATTGAGTTTATGGTACTAAAATAAAATATGATATTAAACCACTTGACTATTATTGTTACTCAAATATTTCTTAAAATATATGGTTTTGCTTTGTAAAGAACAAGCTTTATTGTACAAAACAATGAAGTGTGCAGAGTGTGCAACGATGTAATACTAAAAGTTCGAGTGGGTAGTGCTGTGTTGTAACTTTAGAGTTTAGAATTAATATGCATTGGAGTCGACCATAAAGTAGTTAATTCTACGAAGTCGACGCTCTATAATCGAAACACTCCATTAATCTATGATTCAAGAATCTATTACTCTATAGATAGATAGATAGATAAATGCTTTATTGCCACACAAAAAATTAAAAAGAAACAAAAAAAGTTAACAAGCAAAAAGAAATAACAAGTGCGCAAAGGCGGCCTTATCACTAAAAGTGATCTCCTCCAGACAACCTAGTATAGACTCTATGGTCAATTCTTTTGAACTTTGACATTTCTCTGTCAAAATATGTCACTGTCATCAAATGTCAATATCATATGTTTTTGCGGCTGCTTTTCCTTTACAAAAGAAATAAAATCTAATTAAAACGTGATTTGGAGTTGATAATTTAATAATGGCATCGTCTTTTTTGCGTCCCAACATTTTAGCACGGCATCTGAAACGGCCATTTTACCAAAACAAACGCAACTCTGGTTATGTTGTCCTGTAAGTAGACTTTTTCTATTTCATTTCTATTCAGTCTCCAATTTTCACTATTTTAGTCTCGTTCAATAATTAAATATAATAAGACAGTATAACTAATCTACTCAAGACTATGATATTTTGTGATCATTTGGAAAATTATGAAAGGAGTTGTGAATTTATCATAAATTCATATCATTAGTCTGTTTAAATATCACAGCCAATACTTATCTTTATATTAAGTATTATAAAACATTTATACTTACTTACCTAGTTGTAGGGAAGCCTGTAGGGCAGGCAATTATTAGTAAGTTGCTTCACAACTACTAGTGCACAAAATGGTAAAACTTAGTACATAATAATATAAGTACACTGTTGCAGTGTATCTATTATAGAAGTTCATTTACAATTTCAAAGTGTAATGTAACACTGAATGTTTCAATGTTACTAAGGTCAACAGGAATCTTGATTTTATTTTAAAGTTACGGAAAATTAACAATATTTAAATAAATAAAAAATAAATAAATAAATGTTTATTTAGCTTTACACGGAAATACATGATAAATAGAAATACAGAGATGAGAAATTATACCTACAGAATAAATACTTACTAAACTTACTTACTAAAATACAAGATGTATTTTACAAAATAAATAAAAAATAAAAAATTACTCCGTGTAATAGCTAAAAAGGCTGCTACCTCAGCATGTTGCTACAGTATAAATGATAACTGCAGCGCTGATTTTCAGGCAGAGCCTTATGTGGCGTCACGACTCACGAACCGGAAGCGACCAATATCTGATATTGCATAATATTATAAAATGCGAAGCCATCAAAATAGTCCAAGAATATAATAAATTAAGTCTTTACTGTAGTCTACAGACTTTATAACACACAATATAAGAACTTTTACATTTATTTGTGTTGATCCATATCAAAAATAGCAATGTGGTGATAGTCTACAAGTTTAAACACCCGAGCTCCTATATAGGGTTGTGGGATCCCTGGGCACATACCTCTACCAATTCAGAATTAAGTTCTTAAAATTAAAAAAAGAAGAAATGTGAAAAAAGCATGAGGAGGAAACCTGCATGTAGAGAGTTCTTCATAATTCAACTAAAAATTATGTGCCGAATTTTACGAGGAGATGTAGATGCTCCAGATCTTCATGCCCAACTGTGTCGCATCGGGGCCCCTAAAATTAGTAATCTTCGCCCACGGAGGAATAAGTTGTTCGTGGTCCCATATTGTTGCACTGTTGCCCGAACTATGGCACCCATACCGCGTTCATTGGTGTCGTTCAACACGCTCTTGGACAATAATGCTCAATGGGATCCATTCAATGACCAGTGGACAACCATGGTTTTTGAATTGTTAAGGTACTCTGAGAGCATAGAATAACTTTGTTTATAATATCATTATTATTGAGGTTCTTCTTCTTCTCTTTTAATTTATTTATATTACCTTGTTATTTGTTAATAATCATCTGGTTAGTGTAAGTGGCATTGCCGTTCTGATTAGATGTAAATAAATAAAATAAAAATAAATAAATAATGTTATCAAAGGTGTGTGATGTCTGCCAATCAGCACTTGGCCAGCTTGGTGGACTATGGCCAAAATGTTCTCATTGCGAGAGGGGACTCATTCTAGGGGGCGGGGGCTCAGTAGTGAGCCAGCAATTAGTTCAAATGATGTTGATGATAGTAAAATATGATGAATCAATGCTTTCTTTGACTAACATTCACAAGCATTATATATTCTAAGTGTTATAAATTGTGTCCATCAAAATATGTTGAGACAATCCAGCCAAACTCAATATTATAGTGTGTATTTTGGCAAAGTATTGTGACTTCCATCCATCCATCTATCAGCCTGTATGCATCCACTGCTGGACATAGGCCTTTTCGAGAGCGCACCACCAAACATTGAGCCTTAATATTAGTTAAATTATATAGGGACATTATAATTGTCAAAGTGATGATAAATATGGTAAACATAACAAAGAAGCCAGTTCAACTTGAATTTTACACGTGTGATACTTATTTTTTCAGAATTCCAGAGATAGGCGAAGATGCAGACAGAAGCACACTTCTATCAGAGAATGGATTACCAGAATTCAACGATTTTACTATTGAAAAATGCATCGCAACAATCAGTAAACAAAGCTTGGAATATGAAAATGGAGTCCACCAAATTGAGCAGTCATGTATGAATTGCAAAAATGCATTTGTGGAGATTTTCCAGCCCCTAGAGACATTAGATAGCCAGTTGGAATTGACATGGGGTATGGCAAAGACCTTGTACCTGGGTAACAGCTCACTAATGCCCACAAAATCTTATATACAAATACATGAAAGAGCCCACAAAGCCAGGTCATCCAAGTTTAACAGCATACCAATATACAATGCTGCAGTTGACGAGAAAAACCGACTCAAAAAGTTAACAGATGAAGAACAGAGGCTTTTAGATAAATACATACTAGAAGGCAAACTAAATGGCTTGGACGTCAAAGGATACAAACGCGATAGACTCAGCAATATCTTGAACGACTTACAGAAAGAAAGAAATATTATAAGACAAAAAGTCTCACATGCTACAAAAATGTTTAGCAGTATCATAAATAATGACCTGGTAGCCAAAGAGTTTCCCGAAAGTCTTGCAAAAGCGATGTCAGTTAATAATGAAGCTGATAAGGGTCCATGGAAACTGACATTGCAACCGCATATTTATGAGCCATTCATGCAATACTGTCCCGATAGAAAATTGCGGTGGAATGCGTGGCAAGCCCTTGTACAACGTTGTTCGGGATACCTCAACAAAGATTTAGAAACCAGCACCAATATAGAAAAATTGAGGAGTTACAGAACAGAACAAGCAAAGATATTGGGCTACGATTCATTTGTTGACATGAGTATGGAAACCAAAATGGCAGGATCATTAGAAAATGTTATTAATGTGCTTGATAATCTTCTCACAATAGCAAGACCTATGCAGGATGTGGAACTTGATTCATTACAAAGTTTTGCTAGCGAGAGGGGATTTGATTCGAAACTGGAGCATTGGGATATCCCCTATTGGCAAAGAAAACAAAAATGGTCACTCTACAATTTCGATGAGAATAAAATTCGCGAATATTTCCCATTACCTAAAGTCATTAACAGTCTTTTCAATTTGTGTTCCAACCTCTTTAAAATTCAAATAGTTGAAAGATCAGACACTCACACTTGGCACAAGGATGTTAAATATTACGATATTTATGACCAAACGTGTAACAAACCTATAGCTGGATTCTATTTGGATCCTTATGCTCGGGAAGATGAAAAAATACGTGTTTACGATGATGCAGGATGGCATGTGTCGATTCGCCAAAAGAATTCTGTAGCATCAACACAACCTCTTTCTGCCCTGATATTTAACTTCCAACCACCGATTGAAGGAAAACAGTCATTGCTAACTTTTAAAGAAGTAAACGCGTTGTTTCAAAGATTTGGGCATGCACTCAGACATTTGCTTACAACTGCTAACTATTCGGAAGTAGCTGGATTGTCTAACGTGGAATGGGATGCGGCCGAAGTGTGCGGGCAAGTGATGACGCATTGGCTTTACGACCAACACACTATCCAATCGATCAGCGGCCATTACAAAACTGACGAACCGTTACCAGACGACATCGTTAAAAACCTCCAAAACATTAGAAGACATATGGCAGGATACGAATTATGCAAAGAATTGTATCTCTCGCGATTGGATTTAGAGCTGCACTCCAAAAATACTTTCTGGCGAGATTTAGTTACGGAATTATGGCCGAAATATAAAGCGTTGCCATTTGACAAATACGATTCCCACCTTCTCTCGTTTACAAAGATTTTCTCTGAGGAATGGGGTGCAGCGTACTACTGCCATTTGTGGTCAAAAATGATCGCTGCCGACATTTACAGTGCTTTTGATGAAGCTAGAGAGAGGAACCAGGATATTTTGGCAGTCAGCAAAAGGTATAGAGATACTTTCCTGGCAACTGGCGGTAGTTGTCATCCCAGTGAAGTATTCAGAAGGTTCCGTGGCAGAGATCCTTCGCCTCATGCGTTATTAAACAATCTTGGGCTTACGGATAAGATTGTAGAGGAATAAAACAATGTAGTGAATGCATAATTTTGTGTATTATATTTAATTCATAATATTATTATAGTGTTTATTTTAGAACATCTCTTTCATTCTTGCGATTGACGCAATCAATCGTTTACATACGTAATAATATGCTTCAACGCCCACCTATTAGGTAACGTAAGAATTTCAAAAATCAGAAATCTTATTGCGTGTCTACATTATAAAGGGACCTCTGTACAGCTTTCAGCTTTCTAAATCCAAGGGGTGTTGATTACAGGCGTTACGAAATTTTTCTTTCCTCAAGTGAAATTATGAAAATGAAAACAGGATTCAGTAATTCTGTATCGAAACATATACATATCCGCGTGTATTCAGGTCTTCGAAAATCCAGTGAGTAAAAGGGATACATAGAAAGTAGCAATGTTTCATCAAAATCGATTCAAATGAGTCACGAGTCGTGAAAACGTAGCAAAAAAAAATCACATTCGTTCAATCATAGCACAAAGACATTTTTTGTGATAATATTATTAAGAATGGATATAATTACAGAAAACCTAATCTGAATCAGGGTTCTGTTCCCAAGCTCTTTCCATTTCAAATATATCATTTTTGATAGTTTCGTCATCTGGCAACAGCTTGGCAGCTGCCTTCATTTCGTCGATGGCTTTGCTCAGGTACCCCAGCCGAGCTAACGCGGCTCCTCTACGGGCGATGCATTTGGCGCGGCTTCGGCGGTTGCCTTCGCACGGAGGCTTCATCAGATCCAACGCTGTGGAGCAATCCGTCGCCTGAAAGAAAGTCAATGGATAATTACTTCATCTTTTACATTGTCGCAATCGCTGTTATGTGTGTCTGTGATCTTAACCAATAGCAATAGCATGCTGACCTTCTAAACCTAACCAAACTTGATGTGATTTGAAAATCTTACGCATTTATTAAAATTCCCCAAGGCAAAGTGAGTAGCAGCCCTGTTGGCATAGAGCGTTGGCAGCTTATCAGACAGAGTGATGCCGTGGGTATAGGCGCTGACTGCGCCGAGGAAGTTTCCACTCCGGAAGAACTCGTCGCCCTTCTCTTTGCACCATTGAGGGTCCTGCTCTTCGGGTCGCAGATCTTCGGACACAAAACCTGGAAAATTACATAAAGATCTTAAGGAAAATGTCTCTCAAATTGTACCTATCTTTGCTGGTTTGGTCATCTAGAGAGCTAGGTGTACGTAGAGGTGTACGTTCGAGCATATTTTGGTCCCTCATTTTGAAAACGCAATGTTCCATTTGGATTGGCGTTAAGGCCAACAGGCAGCAGACATGAGTAGCTTTTACTGGCAGAGGCCATGATCCTTTTTGAGTAAGAGCCAGATGATGTAAAAAAATCATGATTGTGACCTATCTAAAATTCATAGAAGAATTTAATCAATTTCTTACCTGTAGCTCTTCTGGCCATAGTAATGTTTTTCAGCCACGCTTCTTCTTCTTGAGCAGTAGATTCCCTACTGGGCGTTGGAAATGTTCGAGGAGTGTGAGTTATCTCCAACTCAGCCATTTGCCTTAATTTAGGTAAGACCCTATTGGCTGTTTCTTCTTTTTTCTTTTCTACATATTCCGATTTCACTACTTTCTTCTCTGGTTTCCGTATTACTTGCTTTTTGATTTGGCTCTGTGTTTTAGTACTTTTGGGCAAATATTCTGAAGATTGATTTTTGATGTTTTCATGTATTTTTGTATTTTTCGAATCGACTTCGTCTTCTGACGATGGTAATTCAACTATTTTTACTCCAGATCTTTTAGTTTCTGTAAAATTTTGTTTATAATTTTGAACAGCAGGTACTCTTGTATTTTTCTCAACTTCTTCATCCTCTGACGAAGGTAATTCGACTATTTTCGCTCCAGAGTTCTTAGTACGGTTAAAATTTTGATTATTTTCTACTGTCGATACTCGCCATTTTTCTAAATCGTCCATTGCTTTCTTACACTGTTCGTCTCTTCTCGATTCCATTAGATCATGTAGCTTATTATCAATATCCATAGCACGTTGCACAGTGAATCTATCTAAATTACTTTTCTTTATAGCTTTCTCTTCTGCTTCTTGTTTGGCCTTTTGCTGGCATTCTTCAAGTATATCTTGTCTTATTATCTTCTTTTCTTCTTTAGTTAAGGTTTTTTCTAAGGAATCCCATTCAGTATCATCTTTTTTAACTAAATCTAGTAGAATTACGTCGTCTTTTACGATGCATTTGCTTCTTTTTATATCAACGTCGTGCAGAAGAAATATTTCAAAGAGAAATGGACTAAAGTGTGCCTTAATATACCTGTCAGTAGTAAAAAGATCTACCTTTTCCTTATAAACTGGATCTAGCGGTACTCTTATGTGGATGTTGCTAGAACTTTGTATCCACGAATAGTCTTTTACTAAAATCGGCATCTTTCTTAGAAGAAATTCTTTAAATAAATTCAACTAAAATAGTTATTCGATAGCTTTTTATCATAACACCGTAGCATCACACGATTTAAATTAAAGTCTATTATAGATTGAAGTGTACTTGTCACTATGACAATAATCCATAGTTATTCGTTTCCATGCCAATTTAAAACTTGTTTTAAATTGTCATTTAATTGTGATGTCATGTCATGTCATAACTTTTTTTATTAGCGACAAGTTTTGTGTATATAGGTAGATACTTATATAGGTATAAATTCTCTGTAAAATTATGATAAAGTTTCATTACCTAAGTGATTGGGTTCGGAAAGTCTTGACCGGTAACCGAACCCAGGACTTGGTCATACGAACATTTAGTAGGTACAAGTCACTACAATATCGACAATCGAGATATTAAGTATTATAGAAAACGTACGATCATGAATCGAACTGCAAACCTTGAACGTGGGGCGAGATTTTTCACTGCTACGTTATAGAGACAACCGTAATATAGTTCATGGCTAGGTATATTATTTTATTATATCGACGATGCGTCTCGCGTTCCCGGTTCCATACTCAATTGCGTTGTAGATGTTCACGAAGAAGCTATTTCTGGGTGCCTCGTTTACTCAGTTTGTTTTGTTTATATTAAACCGTGATAAAGGTCTAAACATAGTTAACTATAGGTATTAAAACGCCAATGTGAATACTTTATCTCGCTGCCTGATAATGAAATATGTAAATAATTAATGTGTTTAAACAAAGTGATTGTGAACAATAAAAGAGCATACGACTTGTTTTGTGTTTATCGCTATACTTAGTTAAGTAAGTACCTATCCGTGAAAGTTGGTTGCAAACATAGACATAGATGGTTGCAAATAAGGAGCCTACTTTTTTATTACCATGTATTAGGTATTAGGCTACTTTATTGGTAAAGTTGCTTACAAATTACAATGAGTACGGGAAAAGTTCAGACTGGTAAGTTTAATAATTTGTTGTTACTCTATTGATTCGTGACCTCTTAAAGCAAATTGCTTCGTAGGTATAGTTAGCCTATAATTTTTTTTAAATATATAGGCCAGCGCTTGGCTGCAATCAGAGTTGCATGCAAGTGGTGATGCAGCCTAAGATGGAGCGCGCCTGCCTAGAAGATGCCTATTCACTCTTGATTTGAAGATACCTAAGAGGTGCGAGATGTGGACCTATGGTACCGCTGCACTGGTGCGAGTCGCGAGACGCGAGTGCTTGTTTGCGCAGAACTCTCATACCTACAAACTGTCAAAGTCATACTTTGCGCGATATTAAGCTATTGCGACGCGTCTTGCAGTCAACTTCAGACGCGACTATTTGATTGGCGCGAGCCTTATACTTTACCTAATCACCTCATGCTGAGGCATACATAAGGGTCCGATATATTGCTAACTTAAAAGTAGGTAGGAGTTACCTACTATACGTACGTAATAGGTACCTATACTTATTATTTTTCAGTGAGGGGTGACGTCTCCCCCCAAGTCCTGGGAAGAACGCTAACCCACGAGCACTTGTGCATGAAATTCACCCACTTCTATCGGCAGCCCCCCAAAGAGATACAGAACAACTTCCATGAAGATATCACATGTGAAAAGCTCGGATACATAAGGCAGTATCCATACAGTTCCCAATACAATCTGCTGTTTAATGATTTGGACGCGAAAGATGCTGTTTTGAGTGATGTTCAACTTTATAAGTCTCTAGGTGGAGGTAAGAATATAGAAGTAAAAATTTATTTTGGTCACCAACCTAGCTATAAATAAAATTGCCTGGTGGGAGGCTTCGGCCGTGGTTAGTTACCACCCTACCGGCAAAGACGTTCCGCCAAGCAATTTAGCGTTCCGGTACGATGCCGTGTTATAGAAACCGAAGGGGTGTGGGTTTAATATAACTGCCATGCCCCTTACAGGCTAGCCCGCTACCATCTTAGACTGCATCATCACTTACCATCAGGTGAGATCGCAGTCAAGGGCTAGCTTGTAGTGGATTAAAAAAAAAAAAAATTAGGTTGGTACCTATACCTACTTTAATGTACCTTCTCACACCATAAAAGAGTAGAGACAAACAAAAACAATCTAATGGAGACACATGGTAGGTACATGAGAGGCTGCATTTTCCAGTGTTGGCGAAACGCTTTTTAGGTGCTTGGATGACGTCAAACGAGTCGCAATCAAGGAGCTAGATCCAGGTGACGAAAGATCGCGTTGTCTGGAAGTCCCTAAAACGCGTGGATGTCTATTGCTTGACGAGGATATAAAAATTTCATCATCTCATACTCACACATAAATTTTGCTCCTCAGGTACCATAGTGGAAAACTCAACACAAGGTCTCGAGCGAGACATCGGCTTCTACAAGAAAGTGTCTGAATCCACAGGCGTGCATATAGTGGCTGGCACTGGCCACTACATAGCTGACTTACAAGCTGAAGACACCTTGAAGAGCGGTACGGAAGATCTGTACAACCACATGCTGGAAGAATTGACTGTGGGGTGTGTGGATTATTCGTCAGTGAAAGCTGGTTTTATGGGAGAGATCGCTAGTGTGTGGCCTTTGAGAGGTTAGTATTTTAATAGTAGATATATCTACACTCTACAGTTGGCGACAGGTATAGAGAGATCTAAGGACGAAATTGCTTTCCTACGACCTCGAATACGCAATTTGGAATAGGTACCTAAGTAATTTTCCTATAAAATTGGTTCTGAACCATTTGGAAAATTACCTATTACCAAAATAGTTAGTGATACATGTACCTAGTTAGTTACTCGTAACGTAAATAAAAATTGCCTAAAAACATCCTAAAAATAACAAAGGTAGCTAACCTATCGAAACAAACAACTTATAACTAGGTATTCAAATCATGAAATATGTAGGATACTAACCTAATTCCTGTAAATTTGGAAACGAACAGAAAATGAACATTATCAATCCTTTCCTTCCTTATACTTTGTGAAAATATTTGGAATTTGACTAATTTTTCAAAATAGCAACCTCCGAAATTCTTGCTAGTCTTACTCGGTAGGAATGGCATTCGGATCCAGTCTACAGGATTCACTTTGCTTACTTGAATAAAAAAACATTTGGTTGAAGAAACCTTCCTAAACCAGATGCCCGGGGCATAACGCGCCATCCTTACCCAGTCACTGGGTTGACATAGCACACTCAAATTTCCCTTTGCCTCATTCTCTTCCAGATTTCGAGCGTAAAGCAATAACAGCAGCTGGTGAACTCCAATCGCAGATTGGTTGCGGAGTGAGCTTCCACCCGCACCGGGCACCAGAAGCGCCATTCGAGATCATCCGCCTCTACGCGGAGGCTGGCGGGAAACCAGATAAGGCTGTCATGTCGCATTTAGACCGTGAGTATCCTTTAAGTAGTTTTTTACTCAAACCGAATTCCACACATAGGGGATTTATCAACAAACTAGAAGAAACGAAAAATATTTTTTTACTTTTGCGGAGGCAGCAAATGCATTAGGCCCCACGCTTGTGCCCAACAAAACTGCGATTAAAAAAAATTGGCAGTCATAGGGACTGCCGATAGAAGTGAAAACGAATATTTTTTTCCTAATAAAAAAAATATACTATAATAATAAAATATTTCAAATATAAACCACGGTGTCGGTCTCTCGTATTCCACATTTTTACCCCCTACCAAAAAGTACTAAACGCGCCAGAAGTTTTCACTTCAAAAATAATTAAGCCACATTCGTGCTGTAATTGGATAGATTACTTAGGTACATTATTATGCTGCAATTTGGCAACATCACAATGGTGCAAGGGGAATCCCTTACCTATAATAATTAATAGGTTAAGGTTGATTAATTGCAGTCAGTTTTTTGGAAAAATACTTAGGTAGTATTAGGTAAAATCTTACCAAAAGAGCCCCCTCTTTAAATGCAAAGGCCCCCATTCCATTCCCCAGCCAGTGCGAGGCCCGTAGCAATGTCTACATTATTATTGTTACGAGCCTCGCACTGGCTTTATCTGGCAGAATGGTTAATCTATGGTTATTCATATTTTCCAGGAACCTTACTAGACCCAGTAAAGCTGTTGGAGTTCTCGGAACTGGGAACCTACTGTCAATTCGATCTTTTCGGTACGGAAGTGTCATACTATCAGCTGAACGAAGACACAGACATGCCGTCTGACGCGCAGAGGATCGGCATGGTCAGTCAGTTAGTTAAAGAAGGCAAGGAGGAAAAAATACTGATGTCACACGATATACACACTAAACATAGATTGGTGAGTTAAGTAGGAAACCCATCCAATAGCATCCATCTTATTTTCAGGCGACATTTGCGATGTACCTTTTTTGTAACAAAAACATTCTAAACAAATAAATAGATATGTATTCCTTTACAAAATCCATGCGAAAGTGTGTCTGTCTGTCTGTTTGTTACGCTTTAACGATCTTTTCAACCGATTTTGATGAAATTTGGTATGATACTCGTAGCTTGTATCCCGGGTAAGGACATAGGCTATTTTATCCCGAAAAAAATTGTCGCGGGAATCAAAAAACCTTAATCCACGCGGACATCATCTTTAACTTTGGTGTCACCCATCTTATTAGGGTTGCGTAATTACCAAAAAGTTAGGTTTGCAACCTTTTTTTTTAAATAACCCAACTTGAAGCTTATTTTATTTTTTCCATTCCAGACAAAATTCGGTGGACACGGCTACAGCCACATAAACACCAACGTCCTCCCAAGAATGAAACATAAAGGTTTCTCGCAGGATGTGATCGAGCAAATTACCATTCACAACCCAGCAAGATGGCTGACTATACCATAAACTAAGCAAATAAGTTAAAAGTTACCCTTTAAGTATTAAGGTTAAGTATAATTAAACGAGCAAATACTACAACAATTAATTTATTTTCAGGACATCTTTACAATAATTATTGAGGTAAAATTAAAAAGACACTTATTTCTAATATTTACAACATATTTTATTAAGGACACGTACTGTGTGTTTTGTTGAATGGATTTTGATGAAAATTTTGACATAAGGGACTTTTTGGTAATATCCTAGGTTGGGCAGCCATTATTTTGGTGTAGGTTTGTCTAATTTTGGATGATAATTTTGACAGATGAGAGGTGTATAACAATACTGAAGGACTAGAGTAAATCATACTAATATTATAAATGCGAAAGTGTGTTTGTTTGTTGGTATATTGGTTTGTCCTTCATTTACGCTGCAACGGAGCAACGGATCGACGTAATTTTTGGCATGGGTATGTTTGAGAACCTGGAGAGTGACCTACTTTTTATCCCGGAAAATAAAGAAGTTCCCGCGGGAATAAAAAAACTTTAACCACGCGGACGTTGTCGCGGGCATCAGCTAGTTAATTTTATATAGGCCCTGCAGGCTAAGCATGCGCACAACGAGATATCTCGCGAAGAGAGAGATGTTGTCGATGCCGGCTAATTCTCGTTTAACCTAAAATGCACAAAATCCGGTATATTACAAGAAAAAAATTAGTCTGCATGTAAGAGTTCGTAGAGAAAAATACCACAGATAATAAATATTACTTTTATCTCTACGTTTGACATAAAGAGACAAGTAAACATGTTAGCTTCGGTAGACAAATAGAGATAACGGGTAGACAATTTTACTCATTGTGCGCATGCTAGCCCTACTGGTTTACTGCCACACACATATTTAAACGAATAACAGTCTTATGGGAAGGAATCTCATTTCGTCGCGCCAATAATTGTCAATATGAACAGGAAAATATTGACAATATCCAAGTACAAATTGAGAGCAGCGAAGATGTACTCCTCAGGTGAGATGCTGTATTTGTGTTTGCCGCCCATCATCAGCTGAGTGTCGTAGACCAGGTAGAGAGAGAAGATCAGGGCGCCGGCGGCTGCGTAGACTATTGTTAAGATGTTGTTTCTCATTATTAAAGCTAGGATACCTGGAAATAAATTAAAAAAACGGTCATGTGCGAGTCATACTTGTGCACAATGGGTTCCGTAGCACCCTATAAATTATTTAAGTAAATAACGAGAAAGATGTACCAACATGTTATCAGCTGTAAAATAACTGGCTTAGCATGGCGCTATTTGGGTAGCGCCTGAAAAACAATTCGTCACCATATGAGTACGGAACCCTAATTAACGGATTTTTTCCTATACTTGTGCTGTGAGATCTTACCTCTTGCCAAATTTCATGATTCTAGATCAACGGAAAGTAGGTTTGATTTATTGTTGCGTTGACGTAAAAGCTATATTTTTTACATTTCCAAGGGACCGTAGACCTAAGTACCTATTTGATATTAATTTCAACTTGATACCTCCACGCGTTCCGGAGAAAAAGGTGGTTGAAAGACCGACAAATGACAACGAAGTGATGGATCACTTATAAGGAATGAGGGTTCCGTTTTAGTTCCTCAAAAGGAACAAGCTAAACCTTATAGGATCACTTTGTTGTCCGTCCGTCTGTGTCAAGACCCTTTTTCTCAGGAACTCATGGAGGTATCAAGCTTAAATTCATATCAAATACTAAGGTCTTCTGTCCCTTGGAGCTGTGAAAAAATCAAACTTCAAAGCCAACGCAATCAAAAGTTACAGCCGTTTATGCTGCAATTTTTTTACACTCGCAAGGGAATCAAAACCTACAGGGTTCTTCCCGTGAAATCATGATTTTTGAAATTTTGTACGTCTTATAGTACAGATAAAGGAAAAATTGCGAAAAGCATAAATTTTTAGTTACATCATATAATAAAAATATTTTTGATAATTTTAAACTTGCTAATGTTATGGATTTCATTTAGCAATAAAAATACCATAACTTTTACTTATATAACACCCTAAAAAGGAGAAGTACTCACCAAAGACCAGCAGCACGATAGAGGCGGCAACGAGCGCGCCGCCCATCATAGTGAAGTCCCACTTGGTCTGGAAGGCGAACAGCGTCAGCCCCAAGCACACCGCCGCCGTTATACCCACCGCCATCATCACCTGGGGACGCGAATGAGTGAAATTTCACCTCACTAGCTCAAAAAGGCGCATTTGGTGCTTAAAACCAGTGAGCAAAAGTAGTTTTTGCTCACCTAGTGAAAAAAAACTACTTTTGCTCACTGGTTTACATTTTTTTTGTATTTAAAACCAGTGAGTAAAAGCCGTTTTTGCTCACTCAGTGAGAAAAACTACTTTTACTCGCTGGTTTAAAATTTTTAGTATTTTGACTTTATACCAGTGAGCAAAAGTAGTTTTTGCTCACTCAGTGAGAAAAGACTACATTTGCTCACTGGTTTTAAAATAGAGTAAAATGTAATGTAGTGTATTGTACAACAGGTACAACATTTTTCTAACGTCTTGTATTTTCTTGCTAGAGAGGTGAAAAGTTGTATGGTATCACGAGATAGCAAAGTTTTGTTTCTCGTGCCTTTAAATCTCTCACTACACTCAGGATTCTAATATAAATAACTATATTTTGCTCGCTCGGGATTCAAATTAGGTACTCGCAACAAAAACTAACTTGATGACATAGGCTATTTCTTATCCCGGATTTTCCCGTTCGAATTTTTTAAAACTTGTTAAGACAACACGGACGAAGCCGCTGGCATCATGATTTAATAATGTTGGTATGGCTTACGAAATTAGACTACAAGGTGTTGCTAAATACCTAATATCAGTCTATTTAGCTCATTTATGTCGGGCCGTGCCCTCATCTATGATTAATCAATAACTTCGCCTATGACGAAACCTTTATTTTTGTATCCTGATAAGTAATCTTTATTCATTTGGTTACCAGCTTGTTGATAGCGTTATCAAGATAATATGAGTGATTTATCGATAGGTATTGCATAGGTCGACCTATGCAATACCTATCGATAAATCACTACCTGAATACCTGAGCTCGTAGGAATGAGCATTCTATTCTAAGTATAACAAAATTCCACAACCTATTATTAAGTATACCTACTGTTGAAGATTATGTAAATGATAAAAAAGCATGGATTTGACTCGCTCCAGCTATTGATGTAATTGTAATTTTTTTTTTCAAAAGACGAACCACTGAGTTCCTTGTTGGTTCTTCTCGGTAAAAACGGCATTCAGAAACAGTGGTAGATTCACTCGACGATTCAAATGCACTTCTAAAAGGTTACTTAAATAAATAAAGCCTTTATTCAGACATTACAATAGTGCAGCTTATTCTAGTATAAAATGATATTTAATTTCTTATGTACACTATTAATTAAATAATAAATTAATAAAAGTTTATTTGAATAAAAAAAGTGTGTGTGTGCAATTCACGGCTGAAGTGAAACTTCAGAAAAGTAGCCTACGAGAGAATGAGATAAATATAACTCTTCTATCTCATTCTCTCGCAGGCTAAATCTTATAATTTTTTTTCGTTTCGTTGAATTTTCAAATCACAATGATTCTAAAGAAGAAGAAGATTCTTTCACTTCAAAAACATTATCTATCATTTTTTTAATTATTTATAAGACTTACCTCATTAACGTTATAAGCGCCAGTCACGATGCCCAAAAGGAAGCTCTGCGCCAGAGTGAATAGGGCAAGGAATATGAAGTTCATAGGTGCCGTGCGCCGCACCTCCGGACAGCAGGCCATGGCTATCAGGCAGACAATTAACACCACTAACGCGATCCATCTGGAAATAGGCATCAGTTTCACATTTCCACTGTGAGAACTAGATGGCGCTCATCGATACTACGTAATAACTAGCTCCCGATAATGGAGAAGTATCATGAAGATGTGAATATCATATTTAACACAACAGAAGTAAAATATAGATTAAAACTAATAAATCAGTAGTTTTTTTTTTCAAACCCATCAATAATTGACTGAGAAATGACGATTTAAAAGTTTGATTATTTAAATCCCCTTGCTGTATCTTATTCGAGTAAGAAATTTTGTGAGTGAGTTTTAATACCTTACGAGATTTAAGAGGAATTCTCCCGGAGATTTCTCCATACAAAAACATTTGTCTGTTTCCTCTGTGGATAATTACAATATTGAAAATATTCTTGCACCATAAAATCCACATGTATCCGTGCCATGCCCCTATGTTTTCCTTTTTTCGATAAATTAATAATTTTAAGAACATGGAACCTTTACAACCTGCAAAAAATGGCCCAGTTTTCGTGCCATCATCAGACATCCCGCAAATAAATTTGACGGATATAATAAAAAAAAGAAAAACATACCGACATAGCCTGAGCCCTTGTTAAATTATTCGTAAAAACAGAATTAAAATCGGTTCAGTTTTGAAGGTGGAAACAGAAAAATACGAGAGTGAGAATTCTACTGTTTTTCATAGGTATAATCGGTCCAAGCTGCAGTTGTCCCTATCGGGTTGTATCGGCCTCTATTCGGGGAGGTTAAATACGTATACACACACACATATGTACATAGTTAGTGAGTTCAAGCGTAGTCGATATAATTATATTATCGATAATCTAGTGTTGTTTATCGACATCGATATTTAACTTTTTACTTATTCTGTGAGCATATAATCCATACCCAATAATAGCCAGTCGGCAGTGGGCAGCACATGTCAGGTTTTTTTTTATCCACTACAAGTTAGCTCTTGACTGCGATCTCACCTGATGGTAGGTGATGATGCAGTCTAAGATGATAGCGGGCTAACCTGTTAGGGGCATGGCAGTTATATTAACACTGCGATATATCCGCACTGCCGGCCACCCCCTATTTCTATTGCGCGTTAATTTATTTCTTGACTGCCTCGTTGGTCTAGTGGTTAACATATTCGACTGCGGCCGACGAGGGTTCGATTCCCGGGTCGGGCCATAACAAGTATTGGGTTTTTCTGACAAGAAATTCTCAGTACTAGCCCGGAGTAAGGAAGATGGCGGTGTTTTACCCCCGTGCCTCCAAGAGCATGTAAAGCCATCGGTCCTGCGCCTGATCTCTCTCCGGTCCTGTCGGATTTTCCGTCCTATCGGGCTATGAGAGTAAAGGAACAGAGAGTGCTCCAGTGTATGCGCCCACACTTGTGCACTATAATTATCTCCTGCGCAGATGGCTCTTTGGAGATAGGCCGCCGTGGCCGAAATTCGGTTGAGAGGACATTATAGCAATCCTGAAACGCTGTGGTCATATTGTGGGAGGTTCCGGCCCCGGGTACGATTCCCAACATGGTCCACTTGGGAATTTATCATTTTTAAATTTTCTGTGTTCTGATCTGGTAGGAGGGTTCAGCCGTGGCTAGTAACCACCCTACCGACAAAGACGTACCTCCAAGCGATTTAGCGTTACGGTAGATGTGTGTAGATACGTCATGCCGTGTAGAAACTGTTAGGGGTATGGGCTTAATATAACTAACCCTAACGAGTTAGCCTGCTACCATCTTAGACTGTATCATCGTTTTCTATAATGGCTCTGATAGTTCCTTAGTTAAGATGATTGTGAAATGGTGATAGTGGAAAAAAAAATCTGGCTGAGTTTGTTGTGGGCTCTTCTCAGACCAGGGCGCGTTTGGACTTTGGAACCCTCGTAACTTTAGTTTAAGATGTCGTACTGATTATCACCATTATATTATGTTATATGTTATAAATAACCTGACGTGAATAAGTGTAGTTTATATTGAATAAACGTTTTTTGACTTTGACTTTGTCTAACATCAGGTAAGATCGCAGTCAAGAGCTAACTTGTAGTAGAATAAAAAAAACATATAAAATAGTTCCCAACTGAGTAAATGACCTCCCTGGCGCAGTGGTGTGAGGTGTGCTGTCATGTAAGCGCAAGGTCACGGGTTCAATTCCCGGCAGGTTCAATTTGGAAGTTTATATATCTGAATTTTCACAGTTCTGGTCTTGTGGCAGGCTTCGGCCGTGACTAGTTACCACCCTAACGGCAAAGACGTACTGCCGAACGATTAGGCGTTCCGGTAGCAACTAACCGATGAAGGCTACTTAGGGGTTTAATGTTACTAACTGCTTTATGCCTGACAGGTTAGTCCGATACCATCTTAGACTGCATCATCACATACCGTCAGCTAAGATCGCACTCTAAGGCTAGGTAACTGTTAGTGCATTAAAAACATTAACAAGTTATAAAATTAAAAA
Source organism: Erebia aethiops (assembly GCA_923060345.2). Taxonomy (NCBI): domain Eukaryota; kingdom Metazoa; phylum Arthropoda; class Insecta; order Lepidoptera; family Nymphalidae; genus Erebia; species Erebia aethiops. The sequence continues at coordinate 14,922,399 of OV281095.1, read as the reverse complement.
ATTTAAAAAACCCACGACGAATTGCAGAGCTCCATTGAAACAACAATTAGAACTTAGCAAAATATAAAATAATATCTAAAACACAAAACTGCATATTTGCCGGCTCAGTAGTTTTTTTGACCAGCGTGGTGAACTATGACCAAACCCTTCTCATTCCGAGATAAAACTTGTGCTTAGTAATGAGTAGAGGTGTCAAATAGTGTTAAATTTTAATATTTTGCTAAAAATTGTTAAAAAAAATGTGATCACTTAAGGAGTTCCTGTGACCACTTCCTGGCTCCATCACGAGACCCTGGGCAACATCTAGGTTTAAAGTGCTTGTCAAGACAAATCAAGAGTCCAAATACGGAGGATTAACGATGAGAACTTAAGGAGTTCCCATGACCACCTTCTGGCTCCATCATGAGACCCTGGGCAGCATCTAGGTACAAAGCGCTAGTCAAGACAAATCAAAAGAGTCCAAACACGACGTGTTTACGATAAGAAATTAAGGAGTTCCTATGGCCACCTCCTGGCTCCATCATGAGACCATGGGCAGCATCTAGGTACGAAATGCTAGTCAAGACAAATCAATAAAGTCTAAACACGACGGGTTTACGATGAGTTCCTATGACCACTTACCAAATCACGATTGTCTATGTTCCTAAAATATATCTAAGAACCTTCTCACAAGCTATACATATCTAATGTAAAAAACCTCATCTCAATCGGCCCAGTACTTTTTGAGAAAAATAATAACATATTACTGAAAAATTAAAATCATAGACTACAGCTCAGCTTGGTACTCTATGGTCCTAAAATATATCTAAGAACCTTCTGACAAGCTATACATATCTAATGCAAAAAACCGCATCTCAATCGGCCCAGTACTTTTTGAGAAAAATGGTAACATATTGATAAATTAACATCATAGACTACAGCTCAGCTTGGTTGTCTATGGTTCTAAAATATATCTAAAAACCTTCTCACATAATATACATATCTAATGCAAAAAACCGCATCTCAATCGGCCTAGTACTTTTTGAGAAAAATGCTAACATATTGATAAATTAAAATCATAGACTACAGCTCAGCTTGGTTGTTTATGGTCCTAAAATATATCTAAAAACCTTCTCACAAGCTATACATATCTAATGCAAAAAACCGCATCTCAATCGGTCCAGTACTTTTTGAAAAAAATTGTAATATATTGAAAAATTAAAATCATAGACTACAGCTCAGCTTGGTTGTCTATGGTCCTAAAATATATCTAAGAACCTTCTCACAAGCTATACATATCCAATGCAAAAAACCGCATCTCAATCGGCCCAGTACTTTTTGAGAAAAATGGTAACATATTGAAAAATTAAAATCATATACTACAGCTCAGCTTGGTTGTCTATGGTCCTAAAATATATCTAAGAACCTTCTCACAAGCTATACATATCTAATGCAAAAAACCGCATATTAATCGGTCCAGTAGTTTTCCAGAAAAACGGTAACAAAAAAGGGCACAAACAAACAAACAAACATACAAACAAACAAACACACAACCTCTTAGGGCAGACACATATACCGTCTCCGTTTCGTCGAGGGTAAAAAAGGAATCAAAAACAGAGAAATAAGTCAAATAAGTCCAGGGTCAGAGTTATTAGATAGCAAAAAATATACGAAACACAAAACACATCTAGGTATATCATTTTGCCGACTGCGAGTAGCTCAAACACATATTTTAATTTTATTTAGGAACTCGTTCGAGCGAGCGGCGTGCGTACGCATACATGCGCATTGAATAAGCGTTCGGTCTTCTCCCGGAGCAGCGCGACGGCAATATACCTACCTGAATACCTACTCTCAACTTTGCCCGTTCATTCGCATTGCTCTTAACACTTCAAAATTATTTTCAAACACAATTTAAGTGCTTTTAATTCAATGAAGTCATGTTAAGTCCATTTATTTATTTTATTTGGCTTTATAAAGTCGTTTGATAGGGAATTATGACGTCATGTCTCCTAACTTTTTTATTTGTTGAGATATTTTAATGATTCTTTCATATTTTTGTTTTTTTTCATAATAAATTTAAAAAAAAATTGGTAAACTCCATTCGCAACTTTGCACAAGCAAACATGTTCGCGCTGTTTATTTCTGTACTCTAACGTCTTCGTTTTTTTGATCGTTATCAAGCGTTCGATGACATTATCCGCTCGTGGTTTCTCCCTCACTCTTTACGATGCATTGCAGGTACTGTCGACTCGTACCACGCATAATCAAGCTCCTATTAGTTTGTATTCTGTGTTAAAGTTCTGAATGGACACACAGATGGACTAGACGAAATTTGAGATTTCATATATATATCACCGTAAGATTGTAAAAACCGTTAGATTGTAATCTAACTAGCGATATTGTAAACTGTCGACAGATTACAATTAAACTCATTATTTTTCGGTAGATTCTAATCTGTTAGGTATATTAACCTGATAAAACCTAAGTGTAAACACTACCTGATTAATGATGTCGAACCCTAACTAAGTTACAATAAAGGGACAAGAAAACGTAAATACAATGAATATTTAAAAAATTGACCCTCAGAACATTGAACGATTCACAATCTGTCGACAGTTTACAATATCGCTAGTTAGATTACAATCTAACGGTTTTTACAATCTTACGGTGACATATATATTTTTATACTTCTACCATACTTTTACTACTGTTTTAATCATACTTTTGCGGGTCTAAAGTCAGTCTTCATGCCCTAGGGCCGTAATCTAGTCGATCGATCGCCCAACTAGTTGACCAACCCCATACTGTAAATATGCACAACAGAGTCTAGGCTCCAGACTGGTACCATTTGACATAAAAGTTTTTAAACCAAGGAGTATGTGTACCTGCATAAACACTGGCAGCATGAAAAGAAAAATGACAAATGGACAAATGTGACTCTATCGAACGTGAACATTCACTTTTAATTTGTCTTTTCTTTTTATTATTTACTAGACCTATGTATCCTACTTACTATAATTTGCAATAAATATCTAACCGTTACAGTTAGTTTTACTGTTATGGTAGAAGTATAAAGTAGAGTATACACCACCGGGATAAAGCAGTTTTTTTCTTGGGCGCTTGAATCCCTCACTGCACTCAGGACTCAATCTTAATTCCCTCCCTTTGGTCGGGAATTAACTTATAACACCCTCGCTGCGCTCGGGAGTTAAATTTGGAGTCCTTCGTTACGTTCAGGATTCAATGTAGCGCCCGTGACATAAAACAGTGCTTTATCCCCTTGGTGTATAAACTACTATTAAAGTAACGGTGAACCGGACAGATGTAGGTTTACATTGTATTTAAAACGAACTAAGTAGGTAATTAATTTTCATGAAAATAATGTCCTACCGACCAAATTTCTGCCAGAGATATTATAGTGCGTACACTATATACGTACGTGCGTACGTATATTAGTGTGCGTACACACAGGTGCGCCCTCTGTTCCTTTACTCTCATAGCCCGATGGGACACGTCCGCTTTACGTGCTCTCCGAGGCACGGGGGTGAAACACCGCCAAGTTCTGAAAATTTATTGTAAGAAATACCCAATACTTGTTTATTTTCATGATAATTGAATGGTGAACTTACAAGAGGTAGGGATTTCTTTGCACGAACTGTTGCGTCTGCTTGTGGAAGAGGAACAACGATATGAACCCCATCGTGACTAGCAGCTGACACATCAGGATTGCGTACACCTGGAGACATAACACATAGTAAATATACTTAAATAACTATAGATTATATGCAATAGTACCTAAATAGAATTTAAGTTTAGTTCGCTATAACTATGTGGCACAGCGTGAAGCGATTTGCTTCCTCGTTACTAATTTGAACTGCTAAGATATGGGATGCACTTCCGATTTCCGTTTTACCCTCCTCTTTTAAAATAGGTACCTTCAAATCAAGAGTGAATAGGCATCTTGTAGGCAAGCGCGCTCGCCCTTAGGCTGCATCACCACTTGCTAGCAGGTCTGATTGCAGCCAAGCGCTAGCCTATAATTATATCCATTATTTATATTTAGTTTTTGAAGTGAAAACTTCTTTAGGCGCGTTGAGCAGTTTTTGGTAGGGGGTAAAAATGTAGATTCGCATGACCGTGATCGACATGCTCGCGTGACCGACATTTTTTTTTTTTTTTTATCTACTATCAAGCTAGCCCTTGACTACGATCTTACCTGATGGTAAGTGATGATGCAGTCTAAGATGGTAGCGGGCTATAACCTGTTAGGGGCATGGCAGTTATATTCAACCCATACCCCTTCGGTTTCTACACGGCATCGTACCGGAACGCTAAATCGCTTAGCGGCACGGTAGGGTGGTAACTAGCCGTGGCCGAAGCCTCCCACCAGGCCAGACCAGGGAAAATTCAGAAATTATAAATTCCCAAATTGACCCTGCCGGGGATCGAACCCAGGACCTCCGCACGTTAAGGCAACAGCGCTACACATTGCGCCACGGAGGTCGTCAAAAAATGCTCGCGAACATATACTTAGATATACTACATTCGAAATTAAACTTTAATGCCTTAGTTTTAAGGTTTATACCTTAATTTAAAAAAAAAACAAAGATAATATTTAATAAAAAAATTAAAAAAAATCGTTTTCACTTTCTATCGGCAGTCCCTATGGGCCCTATGGCTGCCAATTTTTTTTATTAAAATTACGATTAAAGTGAATAATTGTTATTTTAGTTTAGCGTTTACGTTAGGTACACGCAAATATACGACGAACGTAAGTACCTATACTGAGTAGGTACCTACCTCAATTTTTTATTTTTTGTTCCCCTTACCTTCCTAATGAAGCCCCTCCGTATACTTTGCTCGGTGAAATCGAAGGCGTCCGCTTGATCCTCGCCAAAACTGCTAGGTCCGTAGTACGTTTGCTAGAAATAATAAACACCAAGCTTTATTCAATTCAGGAAGCAATCTACTTTGGCCCACAGGATAACTTGGGTACAAGTTACACTGTGTATTTTAAATATACATAGTTACTTTTGTATTATCTTGTTTTTTAAAAAGAGCAACTGCTGAGTTTCTTGCCGGCTCTTCTCAGTAGAAGCTTTCCGAATCGGTGGTAGAGTACATGACGTAACTAATAGAGACACTTGTGTGTCCAACAAGTTATACTTAAATAAATTGAGTATTGAGCGTTTATATAATTATAATAATTTTTTATCAGTCTTGTTAGCCGTTGACTGCGGTCTCACCTGATTGTAAGTGATGAGGCAGTCTTACGGGCTAAACTGTAAGGGTACTACGGTAGTTTCTACACGGCATCGTACCGAAACGCTAAATCACTTGGCGTTATGTCTTTGCCGATAGATTGGTATCTATCCACGGCCAAAGAGTCTCACAAGACCCAGACCAGAAAATATTCAGAAATTTTAAATTCCCAAATTGATATTGCCGGGCGAATCGAAATCCAGACCTCCCACTATAAGACCATGGCGCTCAACACTGCGTCAGGGAGGTCATCAAAAAGTAAATATCAAATACCTAGGTATCATAATGGTAAATATAATGCAACTGTCCGTGTATTACATTATTGTCCTCCCGACCGAATTTCAGCTACGGCGCGCGGCGGCCAATCTCCAGAGATTAGCCACCTGCGCGGGAGATATTATAGTGCATTTAAAGTGTGTGCGTATGCCATACACAGATGCACTCTCTTTTCCTTTGCTTCTCATATCCCGATGGGACGGAAATCCGACACGACCGGGGAGAGATCAGGTGCAGGACCGACGGCTTTACGTGCTCTCCGAGGCACGGGGGTTGTAACACCCACTTCCTAACTCCGGGCTAGTACCTATTGAGAATTTCTTACCCCTCTAACCTAGCACCAAATGTGCAGTTTCGTCATTAATTATGATATTGTGTTGTTATAGTAATCGACTTTTTCATGAAATAGTCAATAATTGGACAGAAAAATGACAAGGCACTCTCCCCTCGCCCCGCAAAAGTAAGACGAACGTGATATCATACATTTTTCGTACGTTTCCTATTCCGTACGTTTATTTCACCCAAGATTAGAATGTATTAAAATTCTTATAAAAATAATTAAAAAAATTGTACTCACCTGCGCCATCCTGTATCCGTTCGTTGTTTTATCGCACACCAGTCACTGATATGAGACACAGGTACACTGATAAAACAATGTGGAACAGTGAGATTGATATAATGATAACAAACCTTCGCGCCTACACAGTATTGTATACGCCGCGAAAACCGCGGGGCGACAGCGCGCACTGTTCTACGGATCGCGCTGTAATGGCGAGTTTACATTAGGTCGGTTCGGCCGTATTTTAGGGTGCTTCCCGTCTATCACAATACTGCTGCGATTTTGGTCACAAACTAAGGCGCGGGATATACACAAGAGGCGACGGGCGCGGGCGAGTTTTAGGCGCGCCGTTCTATCATATTTCATACAAAATATATGCAAGCGACGAGACGCCGGGTGTAGAGGTGGCGAGGCGCGGACGCCGCTTTCCAAGGCCACACTATCGCCGCACCTCTTGTTTAAAGCCCGCACCTTGTGAACTGTAGAGTACGGGCACGAAATGAGCGGCGGCTGGGAGACGGCGGCAGCGGGGCGATGCGATTAGTCGGAGAGCTGGCGACGAATTTCGCCGCAATTTTGTCGTATACTCATTTAAAAACTTTATTCACATTTAAAACTGCAAAATTTGTCTGGCGATTTGCGAGTATTATTGAAATTACTCAATAAATCCGTGATTCTATCCGTGTATATTTTTTGGGAATTTTAATAAAATATTTTTGAAGAGAAATAACCGCAAACGCTCTACCTGACTGCCAGGACTGGATTCGCCAGTTGACGAAATTATATTTTTTCACAATTTCAGTTTGACTAAAGGGTCTTCCCGAAATTCGTCGCTAGCTCTTGTACCACATCGCCCCGCTGTCTTCATCGCTAGTTTCGTGTTTGACTCCTAACCCGTTGTACTAGTGACTAGTGAGCGATAGAAGCGACACCACACGACGCGACGCCATACAAAACAGACGTATAGTACGCGATAATCCTGCAAGCCAACCGGCCTAGCGAGCAGCGCAGACCGACCCGGACATCATGGCCAATGGCCATTGTCCGGGTTGTGCTTCAAGCGCTCAGGACCGGGCTGACGGCGTACCTACAGGGCCAGCGCAATACAAGCCCTCTCAACAGGCATATGCTTAAGCGCCTCCATGCCTAAAAAAAGGATAAGTACACGGGTCCTGCACGCGTTCTGCACCACGTTCTGTGGGAGTGCAGTTTGTATGAGGACCTCCGGTGCAAGATGATGGATGAGATGGTGCGCACGGAGGAGGGCCCCGTCTACTACCGGGAACTCGTCTCGTCGGAGGCGAACTTCCGAGGACTGCGGGAGTTCGCGCACGCTTGGCACAGGAGGCGAAGCGGCTCAGACGTACGGCGGCGGCGACGGAGAAGAGGACGCGGAGAGGAGGACAGCGAGGAGGAGGAGGACAGCGACGATGCTTCGGAGGATGAGCACTCGTCATCATCATCTACGGAGGAGGGAGGCTCGGGAAGCTGAAGCAGTATAAGGCGATGCCACGGAGAGGATGCGGCATCTCTTCGTGTGGTCGTGTTGTCAGCCCCTGAATGGGGAGAATGACTAATAGGGACAAGGAGACTGATAGAAAAGAACTTGTAGGGAGTCAAGAATGCGCCCCGGGAACACGCCAAGAGCAAGTACCGAACGGGTGCTCTCCCGCGTTTCGGCCCATATAACCGCGAGGTTGGTGGGGCCATGGGAGGTGGTGGGGTCCTGCACGCGGTGGTGATGACGTCACCCGCAGTGCGGACCCACACAGAACCAAACTTAGGGCCCGTAGCCAAAACGCCCAACCGGGGCACAATGTTGCCCCGCGCCCCGCCCGGGTAAGGAGGCTCAGCCTCGAGGCCCGTACCCCCGCTTGGCTCTCACGGGCCAAACCGAGCAGACCCTCACGCGTACTCGATAAGGGTCATCCGTTGTCCTGTCGCCATAGAAAATGATACGACGTTGTCGCGTAGGTACGTCAGTTTTCTATGGCGTCACATCGCTTCGCAGCGCTTGTCGCTCACCTAGGACAATGTTTCAGATACGAGACTGTCGCGTTGCCGCGTTTGTAGCTCACCTAGGACCACGGGTAATTCGGACGGCCGCATACAATGAAAGCCCGTAAGCGGTGAGTGGTGACCGACCTAGTGTAGAAGTTGTTACGTCACAAGCACATCTGACTTGTGGAAACTATGCCTATGATTGAACATCGAATGCGACCGACTTCGATAATGTCTTGACGTATGATTAATTGATATTTAATAGCCCGACAAATGACCATGAATATCAAAAAGATGATTCAAATTATTGATGACTCAATAAGACGAAAACTGATTCCATAATATCGCACCCTTAGAATGAAAGTGACCTAACTCAAAATTCCTGTAAATCCAGATTTTTTTATTATTTTGACAGATTTTGTAATAAAATTTCATTCTATAAAAAAAAACCTTTTTCGTAGGTTAAAAGTTATACGGAGTTGGAGAAGTTTTGACTAAGCCGCGTTAAAAATAATAACACAAATAAGGTATTGGTTACAGTAATTTTAATAAAAAATCAAACTTTGAACATAACAAAACCCTTACAATAAAATTAAGATTCCTGTTGAGAATCAGTGTGCCTTTGCTTATATACAGCGTGCTGTGTGAAAAAAAACCATTTGAACTCTTTTGGTATTACCTAATAAAGTATGCTTATAATGTTACATACAGGCTGTCTACAAAGTAGCATAAATATAACCATTATTCAATGAAAATATTATCAAGAAAAAAAAAATGCCCATAGCTGAAGTAAAACTTTTTTGACGTTGTGCCAGATTAAAAATAAATAATTCAGGAAATGCGAGGAATAAGTTTTTGGAATGAATTCATAAATCGTAGATTAAGAACGCCAGTAAAACAATTTCTGAAAAAATTGAGCTTTTAGTCTATGACACGAAAGAATTGGGAGCTAACATTTAAAATTTAAATAAAAAAGATGGCGGTATAAAAAAGCTGTTCTGTTTGGCGGCCGGCCATTATAAATATGCAGGAAAATTGCGCCCGAAAAAATAGTTACAAGTCTCGCGCAAACAAATTTTACTTCACTTTAACTTGACTTATTGATTCCCACAGTTCATGCTACATCTTTGACATCCTGTATAGAGAAAAAATTAACACAGATAATTATATTATTCATATAAATGCCTAAAACCTAAGTTATGAGTGATGCTCAAGCAATATCACATTAGTTTTAAAAACAAAATATGTAGCTAGCTGTTTATCACTGTTTAGTGATCGGACAGTTCAGAAAATAGCAAACTTGATCCCAAAAGCTGGCTTATGACCGAATAATGTATATTTCTCAGGATGTCTTAATTGACGATTAAGTTTCAAATCTTTGACATTTGCCCATACAACAAATGACAAAAAACAGACACTTAGCGTTTGAAACAATCCTATTTTGTTTCAGTATTCAGCCATTGGTCAGTACTCAGTAGTAATGTAAACTATGGCGTAATTTTAAAGGATAACACACAACAGTTCAGCGACAATGTGTGGTCGTTGCCAAACTGTAGGATTGCTGGTCTATGATAAATGTATGCTGTTAAGTTTGCAAGCGCCATCTAGCATCAATATTTAAAATTACTTCGAAAAAATACAGCTCAAAGGCTCAACCAGAGCAAAGATGTGTTTCACAAACCAATCATATTAATGATAACTGACGTGATAATTTTTTCACGTCATCTATCAATAAGCTGATTGGTTGACGTAAAATGTCTGCCCATCTCGCTCTGGTGCGTACCTACCGGATCTTAATCAAACCCAAAAGGACAGATAATCCCGTCCTTTACATCATAGAACAATGTGAAAAGGACGACACTATTAGTCCTTACTAATTAGTTAAGTTGATTTACATATTGTTGAAATTGAGGCATTTTTATAGCTTTTATAGCGAACTAAAATGCATATTTTAGAAACAATTTAAATATTGACGGAATAATTATATTCTACGTCATTGAGTTAGAGCTTATTATTGTTTAACATTAATACAATATATAAGAAACCGCTAATTTATTGTTACATTTTTTTTTCTACTCACTCAAGTACATTTTTCAATATTATTATAGGTTTACAGTAAAACCCAATTACCACATAGGAATACAAGACGCGTAAATACAAATTGATCTCTGTCGCCTTCTAATATGTCTCAAATTGTTTTGACGACATTTACAATTCACACATACATTACAACATTTGAAATACAATTTACTTTAAATACGTTTAGCAAGGACATTTCGTTATATTTAAAAATCTGACCTTTCGAAATCAGCGATTACAATTCACAAAACTAAAGTTTTCAAAATAATACCTTTATTTTAAAAGTTTAAAATGTGTTTTGTCTTGAATTTTATATGACATTGTTTATATAGTTGACCTATACGTTCTTCCTATAGGGTTTATAACTTTATAAACGTTTTATATTTTAAGAATAAAGTACAATATTATAGTTATTTTTAGTTATTCTATAACAACCACTAAATATTCGATTTTAAGTTTCAAATATGCAAAATATTATAAGCTTTGAGTTTCATATAATATTAGATTCATAAGTCATAGTTAGATTCAAATATATTTCAATATCATGCAATATATTATATCGAAATTAAAAATAAATCAATTAAATTATTACTCGCTAAAGGCTGAAATTAACATAATCGATCTATCTAGAATCGATAAGTAAGCTAGTTATTTTCCAATAAGGGGTTTGAATATTTTGGGGCTACTATACGTTCCGCCATTTTTTTTCTCGAAATACCCACCACTTTTAAAACCTGTATTAATCAATAGCTGACATTAACACAAGCAAGTAGGTATTATATGAGACAAAAACTTCTAAAGCGTCAGGTTTCCGAGATATAATCATATAATCTATTAAAGTTATATATCTAGTGATCCGCCCCGGCTTCGCACGGGTGGAATGCTGATACTAAAATATATAGGTACTACAGAATGTCTTCATTTAAATTACATGCTGTAAAGGGCCATATTGATCTATATTAAAATGAATATATATAATATAAATCCCCATCTGAAAAAAGTTTCAATTTGACAGCAAAATCCCCATTAACAAAATGATCCGCCATTTATTGAATTCATTTGTTACAAAAAATGTGATAAATGAAGAACCGCTTGAACGATTTTGTGCAAACTTCACATAAACCATCTACTAAATAGTCCGAACAAAGCCTAAACATTTGGTTTGGATAGGTGAGCCCGTTCTTGAGTTATAAAATTACAACGAAAAGTGGCATTGATTTTTATATATATATATATATATATAGATTAAAGTTATAATCTACTTGGTGCTGGCAACACCAATAGAACCTGACGCTTTAGAAGAGTTTGTCTGATATAATACTTGCGTATATTGATGCCAGCTAATGATTAATACAGGTTTTATGAGTAGCGGCTATTTAAAAAAAAATATACCTCACCCCTTTATGATCGTTCTTGACAATTAACAACATTCGAATCTGTGTTATTTTAAATAGATAGATTGATTATTTATTTATTAATTTCAGCCATAAATCTCCATTAAGACAAACAGAAAATATTTATATAGTATTTTTTAGCTAAGTAACCAAAAAGTTTGTACAAAAACTATAAACTAAAACTGATACTAAAAAGTGGAAAAACCCTTTCGCAAGGTATAATGGAAAAAAAGAGAAATTCCTCCTGTTAATTTAGTTTTTAGTATTTTGTATGAGAAACTATAATATACTATGTGTTTAAAACCAAGAATAGGACTGGGTTTCCGCCATATTGTGGAGTCATATTAGAAATATATTTTCCATAAAGATTTTGAACTTGAGATAAATAAAGTTGAAAATATACTATGCAAATAATATATAGTATGTTATATATAGTATGCAAATTATTTTCAATTAGAGTTAACAAATAGAGGTCAGTATCTTCATATTCTTAGTTTTAACGCGTAGTAAATTGACAGGATAAAGAATATTACCGCCACTAGAGAAGGCAAAATAAAAAGACTACTTTAAGTAAAATTTTAGTTTAAGTTTTAGCTTGTAATAATTAGCTTAGTGTAAATAAGTATTCGAAAGGTTTTAAGTAATATCAGTCGAGGTCAAGACTGGTAACTAGAATAAGGTAAAATTGTTTTCAAGTAAATTTGACAGCAAACGATAAAATTTAAAAATGTTATGTTAAAAAGTTTTAGGTTGACGTCACTGCTACTTGGTTCTAAATTCAAATAAGGATATTCAAAAAGTGTAACAGTTTACCCATTTTGAAATTATTATCCCAAGAAAATTCCTACCATTATTTGATTAATGGAAAAGGGTCGCGACCCTCAGTAATGAGGAATACGACGCAGAGAGAGAGAGAGAGAGACAGAGAAGTACTATAAAAAGATAAAGAAATATGTTTAGAAAACATAGAATATGAAGATAAAGCTATGATAAAAGTAGTTATCTGTACACTATATCTCCATTTAAAAATTAACATAGGTATGCCAGAAAATAATTCAAAACCTATTTTTTGTTTGCTGTCAAAGTTAAATTAAGTCCAAGGTTACCATAGTTCAGTTTTTTTTCTAAATGATACTTTATTGTCCGTGGCACGGTTAAATAGTGATCGCACTTGACGTGTTTTATTCTAATCAGTCCATAAATAATCATTCTATCACAATATTATTTTTGTATGAAATAGCGAATAGTAATATTTTTTTTGGAATGTAAGTGAAGCTTAACAATTTTGTATTTTTATTAACGGATACAAAAAAAATTAAACATTTTTTTATCGCAAGACGAAGATTTTTTAAATTATTACCTACGATCGCAAATACAGCGCTAAAGTAAAAACAATAATAATCTCCTAAGGGTAAATACTAAATACTGAAAAAGTTATGTTCTGCGAGTTTTTTACATTTAATTAAATTCCATACACAATTAAAAATATTTAAATTGGCTGGTCTAACACGACATTACGCGACATGCGGAAGGCAGACCTGTTATCATCGATGATTACAGCCTACTAAAATACAGAGCTAAAGAGTGTCTAGAGTTTACAGAAAAAAGTTTAAAATATTTTTTTGGTGAAAATGTCAAGTTTTTTAAATAGTTTTAGTACAAAAGTTATTCAGTATAAAAGAAACTACCCTGGAGTGGATTTTAGCGTTTTTAAATTAATCCTGAATAAATAAATTTCAAGCCTTTGCTGTATGGACAAAATGCCATTAATACCACAGCCTTTAAAATTTCAAAAGACCGTTTCTACAGGTTACATTTCAATATTCAAGGGTAAAGGTTGTTAAATATTATAAAAACTCACTATCCACACAAAAAAAAGAAACTGAATAGTAATTTTTTCAACGAGATAGCAAAGTTCGATTTTGATGAGAGTGCCTAGTTTGAATCCCGACCAAAGGATCCTATAATAGATACTTTGCTATCTTGTGATACATAAAAATTTTCACCTCGCTAGCAAGAAAATACAAGATGTTAGAAAAATATTGTACCTGAAGTAATCAGTGAGCGTAGTTTTTTTCTCACGGAGTGAGCAAAAACGCCTTTTGCTCACCGGTTTTAAATACGAAATACTTTTGCTCACTGGTCGTAAGCAGCAAAGGCGTCTTTTTGAGCTAGCGAAGTGAAAATATCATTCCTAAACAACACGTCAAGCACGAGTTTAACCGACACTTAATTAAGGCCTTCGAGAAGCGAAACGTTTTTTCTTATCGTCGAAGAGAAAGCATGAATTGGCTACAACGAACGTGTTAAAGTAAGTAGTACGATTCATCCGCATCTTTCGCGTTTAAGAAATGCGGATTGCTTAAGTAAAGCGCGCTATTTACTATTGCCATAGAAAGACACGAATCCGCTGAAGGTAACAGAGCGAGTTCTACCTATCGAACGTTTGGGATGACGTCAGAAGCACAAGTCAGCTGCATCGGGCGCGTTATAAAACATGCGGAAGTCGTGACTAGAGGCTGCGCGTTGGGTACCATTCGCTACGCCTAAGGAACTTGAGTCTGCTGCATCAGACGGGTCGAAGTTAAAGCTTGAGTCGGCTGCATCGGACGCGCCGAAGTAAGAAGCACGAGTCAGCCGCATCGGCCACGTTAGAGCAATGCTAAGGACGTACATATAAAGATGAGTCTAAGATCAGGGATACAGATTACGAGTCAGCCGCATAAAACGCGTTGAAGAAAACACACCGAAAAATATTAGCCAGCATCGGCTGCGTAGTAAGCAGTGCGAGTTGGCTGCATCGGACGCGTCGAAAAAAATACAACTGTCGGCTGCATTAAATACGTGAATAAAAGTCAGCCGCATCGGTAACGCCGAAGGTAGCAGAATGAATGTATCGTACAGAACGTTAAGGATGACGTCAGCAGCATAAGTCGGTTGCATCGGATGCGTTAACACTTAAAGTCAGCCGCATCGGTAACGCCGAAGGTAGCAGACTGTGTCGTAGGAAGTTAAGGATCACGTCAGCAGCATAAGTCGGTTGCATCGGATGCGTTAACACTTAAAGTCAGCCGCATCGGTAACGCCGAAGGTAGCAGACTGTGTCGTATAGAACGTTAAGGATGTCGTCAGCAGCATAAGTCGGTTGCATCGGATGCGTTAACACTTAAAGTCAGCCGCATCGGTAACGCCGAAGGTAGCAGACTGTGTCGTAGGAAGTTAAGGATCACGTCAGCAGCATAAGTCGGTTGCATCGGATGCGTTAACACTTAAAGTCAGCCGCATCGGTAACGCCGAAGGTAGCAGACTGTGTCGTAGGAAGTTAAGGATCACGTCAGCAGCATAAGTCGGTTGCATCGGATGCGTTAACACTTAAAGTCAGCCGCATCGGTAACGCCGAAGGTAGCAGACTGTGTCGTATAGAACGTTAAGGATGTCGTCAGCAGCATAAGTCGGTTGCATCGGATGCGTTAACACTTAAAGTCAGCCGCATCGGTAACGCCGAAGGTAGCAGACTGTGTCGTAGGAAGTTAAGGATCACGTCAGCAGCATAAGTCGGTTGCATCGGATGCGTTAACACTTAAAGTCAGCCGCATCGGTAACGCCGAAGGTAGCAGACTGTGTCGTAGGAAGTTAAGGATCACGTCAGCAGCATAAGTCGGTTGCATCGGATGCGTTAACACTTAAAGTCAGCCGCATCGGTAACGCCGAAGGTAGCAGACTGTGTCGTAGGAAGTTAAGGATCACGTCAGCAGCATAAGTCGGTTGCATCGGATGCGTTAACACTTAAAGTCAGCCGCATCGGTAACGCCGAAGGTAGCAGACTGTGTCGTAGGAAGTTAAGGATCACGTCAGCAGCATAAGTCGGTTGCATCGGATGCGTTAACACTTAAAGTCAGCCGCATCGGTAACGCCGAAGGTAGCAGACTGTGTCGTAGGAAGTTAAGGATCACGTCAGCAGCATAAGTCGGTTGCATCGGATGCGTTAACACTTAAAGTCAGCCGCATCGGTAACGCCGAAGGTAGCAGACTGTGTCGTATAGAACGTTAAGGATGTCGTCAGCAGCATAAGTCGGTTGCATCGGATGCGTTAACACTTAAAGTCAGCCGCATCGGTAACGCCGAAGGTAGCAGACTGTGTCGTAGGAAGTTAAGGATCACGTCAGCAGCATAAGTCGGTTGCATCGGATGCGTTAACACTTAAAGTCAGCCGCATCGGTAACGCCGAAGGTAGCAGACTGTGTCGTAGGAAGTTAAGGATCACGTCAGCAGCATAAGTCGGTTGCATCGGATGCGTTAACACTTAAAGTCAGCCGCATCGGTAACGCCGAAGGTAGCAGACTGTGTCGTAGGAAGTTAAGGATCACGTCAGCAGCATAAGTCGGTTGCATCGGATGCGTTAACACTTAAAGTCAGCCGCATCGGTAACGCCGAAGGTAGCAGACTGTGTCGTAGGAAGTTAAGGATCACGTCAGCAGCATAAGTCGGTTGCATCGGATGCGTTAACACTTAAAGTCAGCCGCATCGGTAACGCCGAAGGTAGCAGACTGTGTCGTATAGAACGTTAAGGATGTCGTCAGCAGCATAAGTCGGTTGCATCGGATGCGTTAACACTTAAAGTCAGCCGCATCGGTAACGCCGAAGGTAGCAGACTGTGTCGTAGGAAGTTAAGGATCACGTCAGCAGCATAAGTCGGTTGCATCGGATGCGTTAACACTTAAAGTCAGCCGCATCGGTAACGCCGAAGGTAGCAGACTGTGTCGTATAGAACGTTAAGGATGTCGTCAGCAGCATAAGTCGGTTGCATCGGATGCGTTAACACTTAAAGTCAGCCGCATCGGTAACGCCGAAGGTAGCAGACTGTGTCGTAGGAAGTTAAGGATCACGTCAGCAGCATAAGTCGGTTGCATCGGATGCGTTAACACTTAAAGTCAGCCGCATCGGTAACGCCGAAGGTAGCAGACTGTGTCGTATAGAACGTTAAGGATGTCGTCAGCAGCATAAGTCGGTTGCATCGGATGCGTTAACACTTAAAGTCAGCCGCATCGGTAACGCCGAAGGTAGCAGACTGTGTCGTAGGAAGTTAAGGATCACGTCAGCAGCATAAGTCGGTTGCATCGGATGCGTTAACACTTAAAGTCAGCCGCATCGGTAACGCCGAAGGTAGCAGACTGTGTCGTAGGAAGTTAAGGATCACGTCAGCAGCATAAGTCGGTTGCATCGGATGCGTTAACACTTAAAGTCAGCCGCATCGGTAACGCCGAAGGTAGCAGACTGTGTCGTAGGAAGTTAAGGATCACGTCAGCAGCATAAGTCGGTTGCATCGGATGCGTTAACACTTAAAGTCAGCCGCATCGGTAACGCCGAAGGTAGCAGACTGTGTCGTAGGAAGTTAAGGATCACGTCAGCAGCATAAGTCGGTTGCATCGGATGCGTTAACACTTAAAGTCAGCCGCATCGGTAACGCCGAAGGTAGCAGACTGTGTCGTAGGAAGTTAAGGATCACGTCAGCAGCATAAGTCGGTTGCATCGGATGCGTTAACACTTAAAGTCAGCCGCATCGGTAACGCCGAAGGTAGCAGACTGTGTCGTAGGAAGTTAAGGATCACGTCAGCAGCATAAGTCGGTTGCATCGGATGCGTTAACACTTAAAGTCAGCCGCATCGGTAACGCCGAAGGTAGCAGACTGTGTCGTAGGAAGTTAAGGATCACGTCAGCAGCATAAGTCGGTTGCATCGGATGCGTTAACACTTAAAGTCAGCCGCATCGGTAACGCCGAAGGTAGCAGACTGTGTCGTAGGAAGTTAAGGATCACGTCAGCAGCATAAGTCGGTTGCATCGGATGCGTTAACACTTAAAGTCAGCCGCATCGGTAACGCCGAAGGTAGCAGACTGTGTCGTAGGAAGTTAAGGATCACGTCAGCAGCATAAGTCGGTTGCATCGGATGCGTTAACACTTAAAGTCAGCCGCATCGGTAACGCCGAAGGTAGCAGACTGTGTCGTAGGAAGTTAAGGATCACGTCAGCAGCATAAGTCGGTTGCATCGGATGCGTTAACACTTAAAGTCAGCCGCATCGGTAACGCCGAAGGTAGCAGACTGTGTCGTAGGAAGTTAAGGATCACGTCAGCAGCATAAGTCGGTTGCATCGGATGCGTTAACACTTAAAGTCAGCCGCATCGGTAACGCCGAAGGTAGCAGACTGTGTCGTAGGAAGTTAAGGATCACGTCAGCAGCATAAGTCGGTTGCATCGGATGCGTTAACACTTAAAGTCAGCCGCATCGGTAACGCCGAAGGTAGCAGACTGTGTCGTAGGAAGTTAAGGATCACGTCAGCAGCATAAGTCGGTTGCATCGGATGCGTTAACACTTAAAGTCAGCCGCATCGGTAACGCCGAAGGTAGCAGACTGTGTCGTAGGAAGTTAAGGATCACGTCAGCAGCATAAGTCGGTTGCATCGGATGCGTTAACACTTAAAGTCAGCCGCATCGGTAACGCCGAAGGTAGCAGACTGTGTCGTAGGAAGTTAAGGATGACGTCAGCAGCATAAGTCGGTTGCATCGGATGCGTTAACACTTAAAGTCAGCCGCATCGGTAACGCCGAAGGTAGCAGACTGTGTCGTAGGAAGTTAAGGATCACGTCAGCAGCATAAGTCGGTTGCATCGGGCGCGTTGAAGAAAAGTAGATGTGAGTATTGGTTGTCTAATGTCTTGCCTCAGATTAGTCCTTCGCAGCTCCAATGATGGTCAGAATGTAGAGGAAGATGTTGATAACATCGAGGTACAAGTTGAGAGCAGCAAAGATGTACTCCTCAGGTGAGATGCTGTATTTGTGTTTCCCGCCCATCATCAGCTGAGTGTCGTAGATCAGGTAGAGAGAGAAAATCAGAGCGCCTAGAGACGCGTACACTAGAGTCATCGTCTTTCCTCGGACGAATATTGCTATTATGCCTGAAAAAAAAAGTAAAAAATATAAATTATATAATCGTATTTTTATTTATATATGTCACCGTAAGATTGTAAAATTCGTTAGATTATAATCTAACGGTTTCTATCCCGCGAGATTATAAACTGTCGAAAGATTGTGAACCGTTCAATGTTCTGGGTATTAATTTATGAAATATTTATTGTTTTTACGTTTTCTTGTCTCTTTCTTGTACAGTTCGCGCGCGAGTTGAATGCAGAGTAAATGTAAGTGTCACCATACATTTACTCTGCATTCAACTCGCGCGCGAACTATAGGTTAGGTTAGGGTTTGACATGAATATTCAGGTAGTGCCCGCCCGCAGGCCGGGCACTTAGGTTCTATCGGGTTAATATACCTAATATATTACAATTTACCGAAAAATAACGCGTTAAATTGTAAGCAGTATGTTACGGTTCACAATCTGTCGACAGTTTACAATCTATCGAGATAAAAAACGAAAAAACGAAATATTATAATCTAACGGTTTTTATCTTACGGTGACATATTATATACGAGCGAAAGATTGGATGGCTGTTTGTTACTCAATCACGCTAGAAAGGCTGAAATCTGGATGAAATTTAGCACAAAGTTTTATAGTACTTTATATCCCTTAAAATCCAGTAAAGAGTTCCCGCGGGAAACAAAAATCTTAATCCAGGCGGACGAAGTCGCGGGCATCATCTAGAGAGGAAAAAAAAGAGTATTGAAATTTGATGACGTCACAACTGTGAATACCATACAACTTCCATACTAGAAGTGCGTTTTAAGTTTTTTTTTTCTATCCACCACAAGCTAGCCCTTGACTGCGATATCACCTGATGGTAAGTGATGATGCAGTCTAAGATGGTAGCGGGCTAACCTGTTAGGGGCATGGCAGTTATATTAAACCCATATGCCTTCGGTTTCTACACGGCATCGTACCGGAACGCTAAATCGCTTGGCGGCACGTCTTTGCCGGTAGGGTGGTAACTAGCCACGGCCGAAGCCTCCCACCAGGCCAGACCAGGGAAAATTCAGAAATTATAAATTCCCAAATTGACCCAGCCGGGGATCGAACCCGGGACCTCCGCACGTTAAGGCAACAACGCTACACACTGCGCCACAGAGTCAAAAGAGTTTGATAAAGAGTTGCTGATTTTATTGAGTTGTCATCATTATTTTAGTTGTAAAACTCACCAAACAGCAGGAGCACTACGGTAGCGCAAAGCAGGACTCCGCCCATGGCCGTGAAGTCCCATCGGGACTGGAACGCGAACAGAGTCAGCGCGAGGCACACCGCCGCTGTTATACCCACCGCCATCATAACCTGTTCATACATACAAATTATTAATTAGCCTCATAGTATCTATACTTTAAATATCAAATCAAATAAATATTTATTTGATATTCAAAGTATTAAACAACAAGTGCGAAAGTTTGGATGGATGGGTGTATGGATGGATGTTTGTTACTCAATCACGCCCGAACAGTTGTTCGGATCTGGATGAAATTTGGCACAGAGATCTTACTAATATTATAAACGCGAAAGTTTGTGAGTATGGATGTATGTATGGATGTATGTATGTATGTATGGATGGATGTTTGTTACTCACTTGTTACTCGGTTAGTTTTTAAAATCTATACTATTAATATTATATATGCGAAAGTTTGGATGTATGGATGTATGTATGGATGTTTGTTACTCAATCACGCCCCAACGGCTGAACGGATCTGGCTGATATTTGGCACAGAGATAGATTATAGTCTGGAATAGCACATAGGCTCCTTTTTATCCAGGAAAATTAAAGAGTTCCCGCGGGAACCGAAAAACCTCAATCCACGCGGACGAAGTCGCGGGTATTCGCTAGTATAGATTAAAGTTAAAAGTGCATTGAAGTTTGATGACGTCACAACCCAGAATTACATACATCTACCACACTAGAAGCGCGTTTTTAAGTTTGATAAAGAGATCCTGATTTGATTGAGTTTTCATCATCCCTATTACCATTAATTTATTAAAATTTACATACTTTTGTTTTATCTAAAATGTCTTAAAAACTGTAAATAGTGTGAATTTATAGATTTTGTGATAGACGCATGTCCAGCGAATTATTGTCCAACTTACCGCATCGTTTTCATACAAGCTGCTGGTTACGCCGAGCATGAAGCTTTCGGCGACGGTGAAGACGCCGAGGAATATGAAGTTCAAGGGCGCTTGGCGACGCACGCTGCCGCAGCACGCCATCGCGATCAGGCACACAAACACTATGACGAACGCGACCCAGCTGGAAACCGAACAAAACAGTCAAGACAAACATCTGCGCGATAGGCGCTCGTGACTTCATCGCTCCGCCTCAAGAAAGTCCAAAGGCCGTACGAATGAGCATACTCTTTTAAACAAAATTTCACAATCGGTTGCCGTTACACAAGTTTAAGACATCCACTACTTTAGACCAGACAGCATTATCGAAACTACTTTCAAGGGCCCATATTCGATGCTCCCTTGAACGAGAAACACACATTTCAGCAGGTTCAAATTCTTCTACTCCTGTCTTAATGCCTGCTTCTATTACATATTTCAAGTCCTGCAGGTTCCGCAATTTTTACATGTATTGAAGAATAGTTTAGATACTTCCCTCAGTGTGGGTAAACCACCACTACAGAACATTAACATCCCACTGCTAGGTCACAGGTCTCCATTCTCATAGGAGAGAGGGACTTAGAGCTTAGACCCATCACGCTGCTCCAAGGTTGGCAGGCTTTAACGATTATTATCATGTTATTGATAATAAAACCGGGACTGACGGCTTAACGTGCTCTCCGAGGCACGGGGGTGAAACACCGCCAACTTCCTAACTACGGGCTAGTATTGAGAATTTCTGGTCAGAAAAACCCAAAATTATGGCCCGACCCGGGATTTCGTCGGCCGCTATTGAACATGCCAACCACTAGTGACTAGACCAACAAGGCACTTGTGGGTAAACAGTACAATATCATATGTATAATCAAACTTCTAACTATATAAAGACAACAGATCTGTTTATCTAGGACTGATCGCAGATAGACAAAAGCGGAGGAAAAAAAGTATACTCCATAAAGTATGTATATATAAATTATAGTCCATATATATAAAGTATGTCTTGCACCAAGCAAGACAAATTATGCAGAAAATACATTTATAAAACGATGTTGCAAGCAGTGTAACCAGTTGTTTTCTGATAAAGACATTTTTCATCTGTCTCTCCCTAAGTATAAGGTGAGTATTAAATATAGTTTGGTAAAAACCAACTAGCTTATCATATTTTCTCTTTTTTAATCATATGTTTTAGTATGTTTTTCTTTCTCTCTGTTCTAATTTAAAGTAAATATAATAATCAATTTAGTTTTCGTCTAGCGGCTATACCCGACTAATGTATTCATTTGAAATTTTTTTATACAATATGTGCTAAATAACATTGAAAACTGTTATGGTCTGAGTGTAATGCTATATTTTACTTACCTATTGTATGTTATGTTACTGTATGTTTGACAAAATAAAAAATAAAATAAAATAAAAATGTATACTCACAACATGTAGGTGTGAGTGCGGACCCATAGTTTGGTGGGCTGGTGGTACACAAACAGCGTGATGAAGGCCAGTGTCACCAGCAGCTGACACATCAGAATGGAGTACACCTTCGAACGAGCAGAACACGCACTCATTATCATCATCACAAAATTTTATTAATCTACTAATGGGGCTGATTCTGTATAACACAATCTCTAAACTAAACTAAAATGGCAGCTTTAAATCTAGTTCTGTCCCTTTCTGTTGGAAGTATTATGAAAGGGTTAGCAATATTTGTAATACTCTAATTTTAGTTTAGTTTAGAGATTGTGCACTACAGAATCAGCCCCAATATTAATCTCTACTATTGTACACACAGATGGCGGTATAACTATAGAGATGTCACATTACTTTCGGATTTTGAAAATAATCTAAATCTGGGAGAGCGAAGTTGGCATGAGCTAGTTGAAAATAAAAAGTGAATCCGTAATGCAAGGAATAGTAATTGAAGGTAGAGGTAAAGGTAAAGTAAAGGAAAGGTTAGGTTAAGGTAGGAGTTCAAGGTAAAGGAAAGGTTCCGTTAATTTAGAAGTTAAAGGTAAAGGAAAGTAAAGTAAATGAAAGGAAAGGTTAGGTTAAGGTAGGAGTTAAAGATAAAGGGAAGATTAGGTTAAGATAGGAGTTAAAGGTAAGGGACAGAAAAGTAAAAGAAATTAGGTCCCGTTAAGGTAGAAGTTAAATATAAAGGGAAGATTAGGTTAAGATAGGAGTTAAAGGTAAAGGAAAGATTAGGTTAAAAGTAGGAGTTAAAGGTAAGGGAAAGATTAGGTTATGGTAGGACGTAAAGGAAAGGTTACGTTAAGGTAGGAGTTAAAAGCAAAGGTAAGGGGGTCTCACCTTTCTAATAAATGACTTCCGGATGCTCTGCTCGTTGAAGTCGAAGCCCTTGACGTCAGCATCTTCGCCGAGACTGCCTCCAGGGCCGGGGTACGCTGGTTGCTGGAAACAGTTGTATGTTTTAACATTTTGAGCATCAGCGCAAGGTTGCCTCTCTATCGGTTTTCTAGAGAACGTAGTTAACGTAGAGAGTTAACGTAGCAGAATATCTTGTGTTGTTGCTAATAAATGAGTTGTGATACTGATGGTATCACACTCTTTACTTCACAGTCACCGGTAAATAACAAATATAGCTTAGGAATAAATGTATACAATAAGCCTAACATAATAATGTGGTAAACATCTTACAATCCTCATATTCGTCCCAACCAATGCTAAATTGATACATAGTTTTGAAACCCCGTCCGTTTATAAAACGTTAATAATGCAATACTTTAAAGCCAACTAGATTTAAATTTTGGCTTGTCTTAATATTATTTTGTCTAACCAACAAGTCTGGCAAATTAAGCTTTATATTATAATCAGAAATGGGGACGATGACAACTCAAATCAAATCAGCAACTCTTTATTAAACTTAAAAACGCGCTTCTAGTACGCGGAAGTTTGTATGAAATTCATAGTTGTGACTTGTGACGTTGATGGAAAGAGCCTAGCAGAGTGCCCGCAGTGCCTATGCCTGATATCTTAATTGATTAGTATAAACACCGTTTTTCACCAGTCATTTTTATTATATATATTTTTGAATCATGACAATCAAAAACACCACAAGTCACTATGTGACAGATTACGAATAACAGCCAGTAAGAAGTATCAACCTCCAACACGCACCCTTAATCTGCCACATGTGTACGCACCCTTAAGACTAACAAGTGTACATCCACACTTAAATCACACCAGGTCACAAGTACCAAAACATGCACAAGTGTGTATGCACCTTTGTACACGAGTGTACACAAATACATTGTACTCGACTGTTCCCATATCTACACCTTACATAAAACCATGAAAAATAAACAAAACAGAGATTACACCATTATAAAAACCTAAACATATTTGTACAATACAAATACAACATATCAAAAACTTAAGTTATACCACTTTCACTTTCACTACCCGCCCTCTTAATGGGTAATCTCGCTAAAGCTAACTTTATCTTGGGGCCTGACAGAGACTTTGTCAACATATCTGCCAGCATTTCTTGTGAAGGCACATACTGTACCTCTACCGCCTCATTGAATATCGCTTCGCGAACAAAGTGATACCTAATATCTATATGTTTCGTCCTATTATGGTTCATCTTGTTTCTCGCAATGTGATGTGCAGACTGATTGTCATTATAAATGACTACAGGTTTGTCGCAACTATCATTTACTAAACTCTTTAACAAACTCCTCAAATAAATCGCTTCCTTTGAAGCTTGGCTAAGACCTATGTATTCTGCCTCGGTAGAAGACAGAGCAACACACCTTTGCTTGCGACTCTCCCACGTTATTAAACTATCGCCTAACATAAACATTAGACCCGTAAAGGATTTCCTATCATATGACCCACCCCAATCCGCATCCACGTAGCCAATAAGATTTAAACTATCTGACTTTCGGAAAGTAAGCACAAAATCAGACGTCCCTTTTAAATATCTTAGCACCCGTTTAGCACACTTAAAATGAATTTCATCGTAACACGAATTAAACTGTGATAGAACGCTAACGGCATGCGCGATATCTGGCCTACTATTTTGGGCTAAATAGTTCAGACATCCTACCAGATTCTGATATGGCAACCTACAACCGGCATCAGAAGCCTTTTCCAGTCTAAGACCAGCTTCCATGGGGGTAATGACTGGTTTACAATCCGTCATTTCAAATTCCTGCAACACGTTAATAACATACTGTTCCTGATCAAGGTAAATGGTGTTTTCATCCCTCCTAAGTCTCATGCCTAAAACATGTCTAGCTCGACCTAGATCCTTGACCTTGAACTTTTTCAATAACCCTGTCTTCAACTTTTCCTTTTCATTTTTGTGTAAAGAACTACAAAAAATGAAAATATCATCAACATAAATAACTACAACTATCCTATCTTTATCCCCTAACAACTTTTGGTATAAGCAGGGCTCTATCTTCGATTGCTTGAAACCTAAACTAAGCATCTCTCGGTCAAGTTCATGAAACCAAGCATTCGACGCTTGCTTTAGACCATATAACGACCTATTTAACTTACAGACCTTTGTCTCCTGACCCTTGGCGACAGCACCTACAGGTTGCATCATATAAATATTTTCCTTTAGTTTACCATAGAGGAAAGCAGTCGTTACGTCCCACTGATCTATGTCCCAATCATATTCTACAGCTAATGAGAATAAAAGTCGCAAAGTCGAGCTCCTAACCACCGGAGAATAAGTTTCGTTATAGTCTACACCACGTACCTGAGTAAATCCCTTCGCTACCAGCCTAGCTTTATACTTTGAGACCTTACCATCGCTATCTCGCTTAATCTTAAAGACCCATTTGCATTGTATCGGCTTCTTGTCACGTGGTAAGTCGACTAGCGTCCACGTCTGGTTCTCCTTCAACGATTGCAGCTCATCGTCCATGGCCTTCTGCCATAGCTCACGATCAGGCCTAGCTAGCGCCTGCTCTACAGTCGTCGGATCGCCGTTAATTGCCGCGAGAGCGTTGATGCACGTACTTGAATAGTCGACCGGCTTTCGTGCACGCAGGTTGTATCTTGGCTCGATACTCGTCTCAGCACTCGGCTCAGTACTCATTTCTAAATTCGTAGCATATTCGGTACTTTCTGTATTTGCATCCTGAAAATCATCATCACTGTTCGAGTGAACATCAGGAGCTACATCCAATATCGCAGATTCAGTTCGTTCCTCCTCTATGGACAAAGGAACAACTGCGTTCTTCGTCACATTCGTACCATCACCAGGAAACACGTTTTCCAAGAACTTAACATCTCTAGCAATAGTTATCTTGCCAGTCTGTAGATTCATCAGTCGGTAACCTTTCGTGAGCTCACAGTAGCCAACAAAAATCAAACCTTCAGTCTTCATGTCAAGCTTTTGCCTTTTCTGCTTCGGTTTCAATGCAAACGCCAAACATCCGAAAACTTTTAAATGACTCAAGTTTACTTTCTTACCAGACCAAAGTTCTTCAGGTACTTTATTCGTGACCGCCTTTGTAGGGCTTCGATTCTTTAAATATACCACGGTATGTACTGCCTCAGCCCAAAACTTCTTGCTTAGATTCGCCTCACAAAGCAACGTCCTTGCTTTTTCAATGATCGATCTGTTCGCCCTCTCAGCTACGCCATTTTGCTCGGGTGTAAACGAAACCGTCCTTTGGTGCTTTATACCAGCTGACTTGAACAATCTGTCGAAGGCATGGTTACAAAATTCAGTACCATTGTCAGATCTGAGGCATTTTATCAACTTACCAGTCTCTTTTTCTACTTCCGCCTTATACTCACGAAATTTGTCGAAAGTCTGACTCTTATTTCTTAAGAAATAAACGTGCGTCTTGCGCGTGTAATCGTCGATAAACAGCAACATGTATACAGAACCAACAAACGATGGCTCTTCCATTGGACCGCAGATATCCGTGTGTACTAACTCAAGAATCTGTTCTGCTCGTGTGCCTTTGTTTTTGAACGGGCTTTTACATTTCTTACCTTTTATGCATGGAATGCATGGCTCAATGCTTTGTTTACTGTCGAATTTTATACCAGTTACCAAATCTCTCAATATCAGCATGTTATTTTGTCCTAAATGCGCCAATCTTCTATGCCATAAGTTTGACAGAGGTTCATTTGACAATGTAGCGTTGACATAGTTTACGTTTTCATTCAACTTGAAAATTCCGTCAACTTCTTTGCACGTCGCAACTATTTGTTTGGTTTTATTCCTGATAGTGCAACCTCCTTTGTCAAAATTAACCGCGAAATCATTCTTAACAAGATCGCTCACTGATATCAAGTTCAAAGATAAACGAGGAACATGTAGAACATTTTTCAATGTGAAATCTGTACTTTCGCTAACTTGTGGCATAGCATTTCCTCTACCTTCAACTGGTATTTCATCTCCATTGGCCACTTTAATTGTCAAGTTACCCTTAACTTTCTGATAGTTACATAACTTTTCTGCATCGTAAGTCATATGGGTCGAGCATCCACTATCTACATACCAATCGCTTTTGACCTTGGTATCCGTCGTACTCATGCACACACCAACGATACCGGCATTCAGCTTCTTACACTCAGCTGCCTTGTGTCCTTCTTTGTGGCATTTGAAGCACTTGCGCACTGGTTTACGAGCATTGTTTTTGGGTGCCTTTTCCTGTTTAGAGGCAAGGGCTTGCTCTCCAGCTCCAGCTCCAGCTGTTTCAGCTTGTCTATTAGCCTCCTGCAGCAGTTTAGTTTTAATCTGCTCTAAGCTAATATCCTTTCCACTATTATCCACTGCCATTATCATCGGGTTGTAGTCTGATGTTAATCCGGCAAGTAAAATAGAAATGATCCAGTCGTCTGAGACTTTCGCGTCTATTGCAGCCAATTGTTGTGTTATGGATAGTACCTTTGAGATATATTTCTCCATACTCGGAAAGTTTTCCAACTTACATGACCATAATTGACGCTGCAGTGATATACGTCTACCCCAGCCTTTATCTTCGTATGCACCACACAGCTTGTGCCATACCTCATGCGCGGTCTTCGAATTGTAGACATTCGAAAAACATGAAGGCTCCAACAGTAGACACATGGTAGTACGCGCCTGTCGATCAGCATCTTTGAGTTCTGCAGTGACTTCCTTGGCTTCTACAGCCACCCACCAGTTTTTACATTCCAGGTAGTTTTGGACTTGGAACTTCCAAACCTCGAAGCCATCTGCACCTCCAAGCTTCCTTATTCCAAAAATGGAACCTGACGAACTCTGGTCATCCGTCATCATCGAAAGTGCGTATTTCCCAATTTTACAATTTACGATATCAGCAATTATCTGGGCTCTGGGCCCGTAACCTGATGGAAAGAGCCTAGCAGAGTGCCCGCAGTGCCTATGCCTGATATCTTAATTGATTAGTATAAACACCGTTTTTCACCAGACATTTTTATTATATATATTTTTGAATCATGACAATCAAAAACACCACAAGTCACTATGTGACAGATTACGAATAACAGCCAGTAAGAAGTATCAACCTCCAACAGACGTCTACAAATTTCAACGCACTTTTTTTCTTTAATCTGTAGTTCAAAATGATTATCAAGCTTAAAACTAACCGAGGATGTGAATTTTAGATATTTGGAACGCTCTCTATTTAATAATCAGTGAGTTTTTTTTTTGACATTTTTAATCTTAGAGTATTGTATTGTTTACGTTATATAAACGTTTACGTTTTAGAAATATGTATCAATTCAGCGTCGGTTGAAGACGAATATAAAGATTTAAGATGGTAGCGGGCTAACCTGTTAGGGACATGGCAGTTATATTAAACCCATACCCCTTCGGTTTCTACACGGCACCGTACCGGAACGCTAAATCGCTTGGCGGTACGTCTTTGCCGGTAGGGTGGTAACCAGCCACGGCCGAAGCCTCCCACCAGACCAGACCAGGGAAAATTCAGAAATTATAAATTCCCAAAAAGACCCTGCTGGGGATCGAACTCAGGACCTCCGCACGTTAAGGCAACAGCGCTACACACTGCGTCACGGAGGTCGGAGGTTGTTAACACATTTGTTCCTCGAAGTCACCCCTCATCCCTATTACCACGGCAGCACTGCCGGACTTAGATCTCGTCTCCCTGCGACTTATTTTATGTATCTGCCACCTTAATAGATTCAAGATTCAAGTCATTTATTAAATATAGGTACACTGTAGGTACACTTATTTTTGTCTAAAAATTAATTACTTAAAAAGCATGATGGTGATAATGGGTAACGGTATCTTAAAACTAAAGCTACGAGGGTTCCAAACGCGCCCTGGTCTGAGAAGAGCCCACAACAAACTCAGCCGGGTTTTTTTTTTAAATTATCACCATCTCACAAATCGTCTTAACTAAGGAACTATCAGAGACATTAGAGCAAATTATTGCCAGGCTTCCTTGTCGTTTAAGTAGTCCTTTTTTTAATAAGATTTTTCAATGGGTTTACGTTTTACATTAACTTTGAACTTATTCAGAGATATCTTCAACATGTCTTCTGGGAGCTTATTGTAGAATAGTGATCGGATAGAAATGGCAACTTACTCCATAGGGCTCTCCATATCCGCCAGGCTGGAACCCAGGTTGCGGTGGCGGTGCATACCCCCCTTGGGGATATCCGCCTTGGGGGGGAGGGTAGCCCCCCTGGGGGTAGCCGCCTTGTGGGGGAGGATAGCCCCCTTGAGGGTAACCCGCCTGCGGGTAACCGCCGCCTTGCGATTGATCTGCAATAATGATTTATTTTGTGGTTTAATGATTAAATATAGTTATTTTAACTTAAAATGTGGAATAGGAGCAGGCGTTTGTGGATACACCCGACGAACAAGTCAAAGTTCCTTTATCTGACGCGTTGTTCATAACGCTATAGCCTATAACCTTAGGGGTAACGTAAACCAGCGGAATGAAGCAGAGACGTAGAGTTCCTTGATAGCTTGATACCAAGAAGGCTCGATTCCACTTTACTGTGACTCTTTGTTTGTATCGGCCCTAAATCTAAACACAATGTGAACATAGATACAATACTATTGCAAAGTAAACAATACAAAAAAAACCTTTATTATACCTTTGTTCTCAGCCATCTTAGCGTTGGAGGCTATAAGTATGACGAAGGTCTCATAGCATTCATACGTAAACACTAATTAAGCACGGTCTATTTATTTACGTTTACAAAATAGTTTTAGAACTATTGATAACAGTCAGTTTCACTAAAAAAATCACTAAAACGCTTTCTTTTTTAAATATATAGGCTAGCGCTTGGCTGCAATCAGATTTGCTTGCAAGTGGGAATGCAGCCTAAGGTGGAGCGCGCTTGCCTAGAAGATGCCTATTCAATGTTGATTTGAAGGTATATCGGTATATTAAAAAAGGGGAAAACGAAAGCCGGAAGGGCATTTAGGTTGTTTAGCTTGAAGTTCACAAAAGTGCTGTATTGATTTAGCGATCTATGCTATGAAAATCAAACGCTCCTATTGGTGGGGATGACACACATCAGTAGACAAGCAAAGTAGCACATCTCTGGTGGAAACACACGCACACTAAATCAACCCTAAATAGGTAACCTAATATTTTGTTTGTACGTACTCAATAAGGCGATTGTAGCTAACATTTGTTTACGGAATTTTAAGGAACCTAATGTCGTCAAAACCATTAAATTGACACGGACGCTTTCGCATGGATTATGTTTTTAGAAAATTCAGACTCTTCGATTTTCCGGGACGAAAAGTACGTCCTTCCCCAGGATGTAAGTTGTAACTTATCTCCGAACCAATCATTAAAATCGGTTGAAAAGATGGCTCGTAAAAACGGAGCACAGCGATAGAGACACTAATTTATATTTTAGTATGACATTGGTTTTTGATAAAAGTAAAATGTTGATATAGCGTTTCCTTCAAACTGAGAATTCTACATAAGTACTATTCAATGAATAGCAATAATATGAGTATTTGGTTCTATGTTCGTCTGTAACCTTGAACGGCGCTAAACATGTGAACGAGTCTAAATTAGCACTGCACTCTTTCATAAAATAAAAAAAAACAATCGACCCACGGGCCACGGTCGAGCCGCGATGTGCCAATGCAAAAACCGAACTGAATGAAAAAGTAATCTCTCATAAGAACGCTAAGAATGTACATAAGAATAAAAGTATAGAGTACTCATGGATGTTGTTTGCGATTATAACGCTAATGCTTTTGTATTAAAAGCTAAATTCCTGCGTACAGAAATGGGAATGTTTACGCTACACATGCGTACTAGGAACAGAACTGAGTTACAGCTAGAAGCATTAACACATAAACCAACATGGTTGGGCTGATTTTGTTGGATTATTGACGAGTGGAAAATCGAAATTGGATTCGTCAAAGGATTGTGAGACGCCCTAGTCTCACAATCCCGCCTGTATGACAGTTGTGACTTGTGATAGCATTAACTCATTGCTTTGATATCGATAATAGTTGCTGTTCGCTGAAGTTATCGTATTCTTGCTATATTTGTGCATTTTAATTTTTAAAACATAGTGAAGGAGTTTCGACCAATCAGAGCTATGAAAGTATCGATCGAAATTCGCAATCACCTCGGATTGACTAACTCTCTTTCTCTACATGCCAATACTTATTTATTGAATACTAAATGATACCCGCGACTTCGTCCGCGTGGATTATGGTTTTTTTTAATTTCAGAAGGAACTCTAATTTTCCGGCATAAAAAGTAGCCTATGTCCTTCCCCGGGATACCAATTATCCCCATACCAAATTTCATCAAAATCGGTTTAATAGATGGGTCGTGAAAGCGTAGCAGACAGACAGACACACTTTCGCATTTCTAATATTAGTATGGATAATATTTGGTAAGTTTTTTATTTTTTTAAAAACTTACCATGAATTAGTAAGCACTACTGAATATAATACAAAAACAAAATATTACCAATCATGAATTCAGCCAATTACAACAATGAGATTGTAGCAATGTTTGATGCAGTTTTTTCGGACTAGACCTACAGTGGTGATTGCAATTGTCACACTGTAGTTATCAAACAACGGTAACAGGTATCTTTCATATTAGGCTACTAGTTTTAAAATGATTCAAACATGAACCAAACTGCAACTAGTTCATACCACTTCCAACCAGATTGGATCGTCTGAGAATACTGACACTGAACTTTACGCCTCCATTTGTAAGGAATAAGGGTCAAATGGCAAAGTTTCGCGAAGCCGTAGTAACTAGCCGGTAAATACCCTATTTTACGGGCGTATAATAAGTATCGCTGTAATTTGCCTATAAAGGTAACATGAGAAGAAAAACTGTGAGATTGGATCGGTTGACTCTGTCTTATTTCTCATTACAGTGGGTCGTGAATTGTGAGTAGTGACCCATTTCCATTAATTAAATAATGGCAGACCTTTTCTTGGGATAATAATGCTGCAGTGAGCAACGAGATCCTTGTGTATGTCACTGTGATTGCAAAAACCGTTAGATTGTAAACTGTCGACAGATTGTGAACGGTTCAATGTTGTGTGTCAATTTTTGAAATATTCATTGTATTTACGTTTTCTTGTCTCTTTCTTGTAGGTTAGGTTCGGGTTCGACATAAATAATCAGGCAGGTTTATTTATACCTAACAGATTACAATCTACCGAAAAATAATGCGTTAAATTGTAATCTGTCGACAGTTTACAATTTCGCTAGTTAGATTGCAATCTAACAGTTTTTGCAATTTTTCGGTGACATGTATATTGTACTAGATGATGCCCGCGACTTCGTCCGCGTGGATTACGTTTTTTTTTTTCCCGCGGGAGCTCTTTAATTTTCCGGGATAAAATATAGCCTATGCCCTTCCCCGGGATACAACCTTTCCCTGTATAAAATTTCAGTAAAATCGGTTGAAAAGATGGGCCGGGAAAGCGTAGCAGACAGACAGACACACTTTCGCATTTATAATATTAGTATGGATATCACTCGACTATGCAAACTATACTTCTTCGTTCTTTTTAATGATTAAAATAATTATTCATCACTAGCTGATGCCCGCGACTTCATCCGCGTGGATTGAGGTTTCCCGCGGGAAATCTTGTTTATGGCTATGTTTTATTCCAGACTATAATCTCTGTGAAAAATTCCATCTAGATCCGTTCAACCATTCTGGCGTGATTGACTAACAAACATCCATCTAAAGTATAGTATAGATCACTATTAGACATCAATCCATCGCTGACACATTACTGAGCACGGGTTACCTCTCAGACTGAGAAGGGTTTAGTTCTAAAAAAAATGGAGTTCGAAAGTTAGAGGTGCATCTCTAATCAACGCATTGTCGGCTTTCTAAGTCAATACAGAGCACGAGTCTCGAGTTCGAATAAGAAGGGTTTGGCCATAGTCCACCACGCTCGCCAAACGCGGACTGGCAGACTTCACACACAGGACATTATAAAGTAGAACTCTTGGCCGTGCAGGTTTCCTCACCACGTTTTACTTCACCGTTTGAAGCAAGTGACATTTAATTTCCTAAAATGAAGTAGGAACTCTGAATTTCTCTGACAAATGAAAACCGAGTCATGTTGCATAGTTTACAAGAACTAAACGAACAAAAAGACCTGAAATTTTAGAGATGAAAATATGAGAGCAATAAACTTTGAGAAACGTTCTAGAATCTAGATCATTCATGTTTTCTATCCACATTCAATACAAAGAGGTTTTTTATTACCGCTGAAAATTTACCAACATTATGTTTTTCATATTCATCTTGCATCATAAATACATAAATCATCGGATAGAAATAATAGAAAGCACGTATGTACGCCGATTTAGAGTTGTATGCTGAGTCATGCCGGTATGAGGTCATACTCAATGCTGTGTGTGAAAAGAGAAAATCCATACTAACATTATAAATGCAACGGTAACGGTTTGTTTCATTTAGAACCGACTTTGACGAAACTCACAAAATTAAAATGAAATCTTTTTACTAGATGATGCCCGCGACTTCGTCCGCATGGATTAAGTTTTTTTATTCCCGCGGGAACTACTTAATCTTCCGGAATGAAAAGTAGCATATGTCCTTCTCCGGGATACAATCTACCTTTACACCAAATTTCATCAAAATCGTTTAAAAGGATGGGCCGTGAAAGCGTAGCAGACAGACAGACAGACAGATATAACACTTTCGCATTTATAATATTAGTATGGAAGTATGGATTCAACTAGACTTTTTACAAGTGCTTTTGAATACTCGGATGAATCTACCACTGGTTCGGAATGACGTTCCTCCCGAGAAGAACCAGCAAGAAACTAGATGGTTATTCTTTTGAAAAAAAAAATTACATTAATGTGACGTAACCTCTATCCGAAGCATTGCTGGAGCGAGTCAAATCCATGCTTCTTTATCTACATTTTTTTTACATAATCTTCAACAGTATAATAAGCTTTTTTCAGGAGCATAGTGCAAAGTGATAGCGTGTATCCTGGGGACGGATGCAATTCAACATGCGGATGACGGAAGCGTTCGAGTGTCATAAATTAGAATAACGATAGGTAGTTTTTTTTAAAAAGGACTTTAGCTTTACCTACCTTACCTAACCTGGGTGCAATCATGTAAGGATTGCCGATGACGAACTCAATTTCGTACATACCTAAACATATGAGAATGGATACACGAAATTGAGCTCTAATTCAACGCTGTTAAGGTTTATTTTACTTTGAGGCCGAACTTTAACGATTGGATTCGGCAATCCTTACATGATTGCACCTCTGTTCCCCGATTGTGTAAGGAAATCATAATCGTAATCGTTTGTCAAACGGATAATCCGACCTTTACATAGTTAAAACCTCTAGTTAGTTAGTTAGTTTGACGACCTCCGTGGCGCAGTGTGTAGCGCTGTCGCCTTAACGTGCGGAGGTCCTGGGTTCGATCCCCGACAGGGTCAATTTGGGAATTTATAATTTCTGAATTTTCCCTGGTCTGGCCTGGTGGGAGGCTTCGGCCGTGGCTAGTTACCACCCTACTGGCAAAGACGTGCCGCTAAGCGATTTAGCGTTCCGGTACGATGCCGTGTAGAAACCGAAGGGGTATGGGATTAATATAACTGCCATGCCCCTAACAGGTTAGCCCGCTACCATCTTAGACTGCATCATCACTTACCATCAGGTGAGATCGCAGTCAAGGGCTAGCTTGTAGTGGATAAAAAAAAAAAAAAAAAGTTAGATGCTTGCACGTCTAAAACCATGTATGAGCTCCTTTTAAACAGTTCGAGTAATTATTACGATTTGCTTATACATTTGGGCCTCAGAGGTGCAATCATGTAAGGATTGCCGACCAAATCGCTTCAAAGTAAAATAAACCATAACAGCATTGAATTAAGAGCTCAATTTCGTGTATCCACTCTCATACGTTTAGGGTATCGTACATTACCTACCTACGAGCTTTAACGATTTGAACGGCGATCCTTACATGATTGTACCTCTGGTGTTGAGCACCGGGATGGGAGGCAAGGGAGGCACCGATGCGTTCTTTATAGAGATTTCGGAGCCTCCCAATATACTCAGATGGTGGCCACCGAGGGGGTTTTAGTTACAAATCCTACATTACCCGACTTCTCCATCCCCCCCCCCCCCCCCATTAGTTGGTTGTCTTAGAAAGATTTCCCCCGAAAAAAAAAAGGCCTAGTGAGTCAAAAGCTGCACAAGAAAAATAACTGTTTTTGATTATTTTTATGTGCGACACACCCGTAGCTTAGCAACATAGCACATCTCTGGTGAAAATGCACCCTTAAGTAGGAATTGTTTGACTTCACGATACATTTCCTTAATTTAAAGGTACAACGTTTTTTTGAGAGATTTTATCCTTATCGTAGAGCGTAGACTCTATCGATTAGGATTAGTCCAATAAAATAGTGACTTGATTTTTCTTTTAATTTTTAGTCAGTCGATTGCCGGCTCAGATAAGCTTTTAAAAAAAATAAAGGAACGTTTCCACTAAGTAAAATTTCATATCTTCAATATTTTAAGTACATGTACTTTTTCTCCGTGGCCCGATCGTTTTTTCCACCCTGTATATCAACCTATACCAACTGCCTCGTTGGTCTAGCGGTTAGCATAGTCGACTGCGGATCACGAGGTCCTGGGTTCGATTCCCGGTCGGGCATAAAAATTGTTAGGTATTGGGTTTTTCTCAGTGCCAGCCCGGAATTGGAAGTTGGCGATGTTTCACCCCCGTGCCTAGGAGAGCTTATTATCACTACCAAGATAATCGTCGTTAAAAGCCGCCAACCCGCATTGGAGCAGCGTGGTGGGTCTAAGCTCTAATTCCCTCTCTCCTGTGAGAGTGGAGGCCTGTGCCCAGTAGTTTTAGTGGGATATCAACCTATTGAGTTTCTATCTATCAAGTTTAGTGACCGCGCACTCAGAGAAACACAAGATTTTAAATGTAACATTCATATTAATATAATACCTAGTCAACCTATACGTTACTGAAAATCGATACATCCTTGACGGTCTGCCAACTACGTATATATTGCGATGCATAGGAAAACTGATAATTAAAAATGACTGTTTTTATAGCTTTGGTCATTGTCAAATGAGTTCATATCATTGTATGGCAGTGGGTACAAATCTTTTAAAAACTGTAGTCCGACCAACTTATCTGGCCCGGTGACAGCATCGCTAATAATTTAATATACATAATATTATATTAATACTAGCTGATGCCCGCGACTTCGTCCGCGTGGAATAAGTTTTTTTTGATTCCCTCGGGAACTCCTCAATTTTCCGGGATAAAAAGTAGCCTATGTCACTCTCCAGGTCCTCAACTATTCCCATGCCAAAAATCACGTCGATCCGTTGCTCCGTTGCAGCGTGATTGAAGGACAAACCAACAAACCAACAAACCAGTAAACCAACAAACCAACAAACAAACTGACTTTCGCATTTATAATATTAGTATGATATATTTTTTTGCTTTTTTTATACACTACAAGCTAGCCCTTGACTGCGATCACACCTGATGGTAAGTGATGATGCAGTCTAAGATGGTAGCGGGCTAACCTGTTAGGGGCATGGCAGTTATATTAAACCCACACCACTTCAGTTTCTACACGGCATTGTACCGGAACGCTAAATCGCTTGGCGGCACGTCTTTGCCGGTATATAGATATCTATGATAAATAAAAATAAAAATAGGCATAAAAATTAGTTCCAAGAGGCTATTTCTGTTGCACTAATAATAAATAGCACTATAATGAATGCACACATATATATCATCTCGATTGGTAAACTTTATAATCGAAACATGATAAGAACTTCCGTTATCAGTTTACCAACCTACTGTTTATTTTAACTGTCATCTATGTCGGGTTATTTTAACGCCTTTTTATCGTTACTGTATGTCGTTTTATGGTTATCAGTTACAATAAATGATTCATGCTTGCATGAACTCGGGAAGTCCCACTTACAAAGTGTCAAGCGAGTGAGGAAAATGCTATGATCATAATTTCTGACGAAGATAATCCTGCTAATATTCTAATATAACAAGTTGTTGGACACCACCTCTCTCTCCATCTATACTAGTGAAAAAGAGACAGAGACTGACGTTTTTTTTTTCGTTCACATGCATTTTTTCCAGTCCAGGGTCCCACGTTTTATCCTGTCCATAAAGAACTAACGTACTAAAATGCGAAAGTGTGTCGTATCTATCTAGTGTATCTAGTGTGATATGGTAATTAGGTCCAGCAGTGGGTATGATGATTGATCATGTAAGAGACCTAACAATTTACTCATTGAGGGTAATTTTTACGTATTTGCTAACGAGATTATAAAACTCATTTCCAGGGTCAATACAATTAGCGTAGGTGGATGGCGTTAGAGCATTTTTAAAACTAGTATACTGCACTTTATTTCCTTTACAATAGTGTTCAAAATTAAGAGCAAATGAGTAGAAATAATTGCAAATTTTTTACTAGGGCTGTCAAAGAAAATGTTGTCTATATTTCATAGAGCAAAATAGTAGAATGGGCTGAAATTCTTTTCGTAGTTTCAAAACATTTGTGGTTTATTTATCAATTTAGTACAAGACAACAGGGGTCTCTAACTAATCTAAGCTGCAATTTGGTTTGTTAGTAGACATGAACAAGTCAAAAAGAGCAATAACCGGAGACACATGGGCTAACAGGTTAGCCCGCTACCATCTTGGACTGCATCATCACTTACCATCTGGTGAAGTCGCAGTCAAGGGATAACTTGTAGTGGTAAAAAAAAAGACAACCATCATGTCATGTCAATTTAACTTGTTTGTGGGTTTGTTTAGATTAAATCTTGCAACTGAAGTTTAAATAAACAGTTATCTCCAACGGATTGAGCTGAAATTTTGCATACACGTTTAGATCGGTTGAAATTGCATGGTTAGTGAAGAAGTCATTCTTAATCCAATATGGCGGACACCCCACGATGGACGATCCTCGTGATATGGGTATCAATTAAAAGGGTTTGCATACGAAAAATAAAATTACGTCACACCAAATTCAATATGGCGCACGATAAAAGCTTGTTTTTAAAAAAGTTTTTTTAATTATTTAAGACTTATGAAAGGTAAGTTAGATAGCATAACTAGCTGCAGGTTAGTGCGACATGCTACAGTGCATTTAAAGGAAAATATTTAAAACTGGTGAATAGAAAAAGTGTTCATATATTAGTGTTTGTAATAATTAATGTCACACTTAACTAATTAAAAGGAAGAATGTGTGCCTGGTAATTATATAATATTATGTCACTCTAAGATTGTAAAAACGGTTAGATTGTAATCTATATAACTAGCGAAATTATAAACTGTCGACAGATAGTGAACCGTTCAATGTTCTGAGTGTCAATTTTTGAAATATTCATTGTATTTACTTACGTTTTCTTGTCTCTTTCTTGAAGGTTAGGTTAAGATTTGACATATAAATAATCAGGTAGTTTTTAGACTTGGTTTTATCGGGTTAATATATCTAACAGAATTCAATCTACCGAAAAATAATGCGTTAAATTGTAATCTGTCGCCAGTTTACAATTTCGCTAGTTAGATTACAATGTAATGGTTTTTGCAATCTAACGGTGACATACAAGTTTTGCAACTGATGTACATGTCATAATTAAATACAAGTTTCTCAACTTATGTAAGTCAACAGCATTTTGTAAAAGATGAATGTGACTGTTTCAAATTGTCATATTAGTTCAGAGAGTTTTAAGATAATGAGGACGATTCTCTTGTACACCATCTATAAACTAAACTAAAATGACAGCTCTATTTATATTGCTATGCCTCTTGTAATACTTCCTGCAGAAAGGGGCAGCACTAGATTTAGTGCTGTCATTTTAGTTTAGCTTACAGATTGTGAAAGAACTGGAAGTGTAATTTGCTATAATCCACCACAATATGTAAATCTATGTGGTACAGTGTGTATCTTGCGATATTCACCACACCACACAAATCTTCCAAATTATTCTCAACACATGTTTCACTCCGACACCGGAGCATCTTCAGGAGATGTTGAACGCCTGCTTCTATTCAATATTTAGAGATTGTGTTAAACAGAATTGCCCTCATTTTGTACAAAAGATTCCAGAATTAGCTACATTGTAAACAAATCTGACAGATTAAAAATTAGTAATTTAGAAGAAACATAGTACATACTTTTTCATTCCTTACTTTCATAGGCGCAACAAATTATTATCACATGCAAATGTTGCTCCAGTTTCTAGCACATTATGGAAATAGCATATATAATACATGGCAACATTTTAAAAAAAACATTTGGACAATGATGACACAGGGTGCACAACATTCAAATAATTATGCAAAATGTAAAACCTCCAGGATACACTCCAGAGCTTTGCCACATTGTCCAAAGTCAAACTGTAAAAAAAGAAGAAAATTTGAGTAAAACGGTAGTGAAAGGATACATACACATTGTGTCGTAGTTTTTCTGCTCTGACGGGTTTAGCTTTTTGGAAGCCGTTTTGACGAAATTTCACTTACACACTGGGTTAGA
This sequence comes from Erebia aethiops, assembly GCA_923060345.2. Taxonomy (NCBI): domain Eukaryota; kingdom Metazoa; phylum Arthropoda; class Insecta; order Lepidoptera; family Nymphalidae; genus Erebia; species Erebia aethiops. Next base: position 14,882,749 of record OV281095.1, on the reverse strand, counting down.
GCTGAAAAAAAGTTGCATGCATAAGTTTTAATTGACAGCTAAGTAAACTAAGTAAGGATAGGTACTTGATTCCTCACTAACCTCATTTTATTTCATAATAGGCTTGCGTTTGAAATCTATACTAAGTAAGTAAGTACTTAATCCTATAAATGCAAAGGTGTCTGTCTGTAACCAGTAATTTATTGTTCTTTGAATTTAACATAACAGGTTTTGAGGATTTACTTAATTAGAACCCAGATGCAGCCACAAAGGCTACTTTTATCTGGAAGAATCCGCATAGACATAGTCACAGGCATCATCTAGTTCTCATCATAACATTAATTAATAACACTGTAAAAACATTTTACACAATTTATGTTTTGAAAACTAAAATAAGGAACTTATCAGGAAATAAAGCATATTAATAATATAAATATTTGTTAGATTCATGCATTTGAATGTTTTGTTAGTAGGTAGGTACATTACAATGGGAAATTCAAATTTGTAAGAAGGTTATGGGGTTAATTTAAGAGTCAGACGAAAGAGTTATTAGTCACAGGAAATAAATAACCTAAAAACATTCCATGAAAACATACACCGAAAGATATTGATTCATTTGCATCATATCCACTAAATGTTACACTACGCCTATCTTTCAAGATGTGATGCAACGGTTTAGATTAAAAATTAATGTAATGATTCAGAAACAGAACACTTTCAGTACCAGGAGAATCATAAAAATTTAAATGTATAGCAACAGCCCATCATTCTTTTCTCTCTCCAGAAAGTGCTAGATTTCCGAATTCCGAAATGGCGCAACAACGTATCGATCTGTTTTCTTAGGCAAGAGGCCTGTTTACTCACATTGTTTGTTGAAAAACGATCAAATAGTTGGAGAACTTGTAAAACACTTTTAAACACTGCTATTTTTAGAAATTCTTACACTACTTTTCCAAATCCAAACACGTATTAAAAATCTGTTAGAAATGAAGAACTCACTCGGGTTTTCACCACATCAAATTATTGACAATATACAACAGGGTTGCTATCATAAAAACCTGCTTACCACTAAGCAGTAAGCAAAGAGTACATAGAGTACATAATACATAATATACCGGTGTCTGAGGTGCGATCATGTAAGGATTGCCGATCCAATCGTTAAAGTTCGGCCTGAAAGTAAAATAAACCATAACAGCATCGAATTAGAGCTCAATTTCGTGTATCTATTCTCATACGTTTAGTGTATCGTAAATTCCTTCGAATCACTATTAAAAATTCAAAGTTTATCATGCCGCATCTCTTGCCGCAGCAGGTTTAGTTGAGTTGTCTGGTGGGAGGCTTCGGCCGTGGCTAGTTACTACCCTTAAATTTTCTTCATGCCTGAATATTGGTAAAATGTTAGCGAACGGCAGCACCATGTTAAGGTCATAGACAATGTAGCTCTACAGGCAGTCTACAGATAATGATCAATAAAATATACTCTGTTTATGATAAAATAATATAACACTCTATGCATTGCTACCCAGAGCTGTAAAACCAGTTAATATTTTAAAAAAATATATAGTATTTTGACATTGTGTCAAATGTCAAAATTTCGTCTGGTTTGTACAGTGTAGAGTGGTGTAGAGCAAAGTGTTCTGTGGTGTAGAGCTTCTTTTTCTGGTCAGTGGTGTAGAGTTTTTTATTTCAAATTCTAAATTCTAACCTCTCAAAATAAAATAAACAAATTATAATTTTTATTTTCAAATTAAAATTTTGAAATGAGTAGGTTAATGAATACCCTTCCTTTCTGTAGATATACTGGTAAGCTTATCTTTTATTGGTCGTTCGTTTTAAATTATAAAATTGTCCTAACTCTTTGAACCTACCCGGTCCGTGATTCCTTTTACTTGTAAAAATTAAGGGCAGTCTGTTAGATGATTTCACTTCTCGTAAAATGAAAAATATTTAAGTATGTTTAATATAAAATTACTAAGCCACCGCGCACAGCGGTCCCTTGGAGATCTGGCATGGCTAGTTTTTATGTAAAAAACACTCCTAAAGTAATGTTTTTTTTTCATTTCAGTTCTACACCGTTCTTTCACAAGCACTCCAGTGTCACATATGAAGCAATGGAGGGTCTCCAAGGGACTGTCTGCCAACCGCAACGCTGAGGGTGTATTGACAGATGCACCTGACTACACCTTCTTAGATGGAAGACCAACTCCATTACTTGTATGTTGATCAATTCTGTTATACACTATCTCTGAACTAAACCATAATGGTGGGTAACTAGACACGGCCAAAGCAAAAGTACAACTTGATTTTATCAATATAAATCATGTTAATATAAAATTGAAAGTGTGCCTGTTTGTTGGTTTTTCCTTCAATCATGATTTTTTGCATGGGTGTACCTTGTTGAATACCTTATTTTTTTTTTTTTTTTTAATCCACTACAAGCTAGCCCTTGACTGCGATCTCACCTGATGGTAAGTGATGATGCAGTCCAAGATGGTAGCGGGCTAACCTGTTAGGGGCATGGCAGTTATATAAAACCCATACCCCTTCGGTTTCTACACGGCATCATACCGGAACGCTAAATCGCTTGGCGGTATGTCTTTGCCGGTAGGGTGGTAACTAGCCACGGCCGAAGCCTCCCACCAGGCAAAACCTGGTGAATGACTGAATGAATCAAAAATGACTTTTTTTCACTAGTTTTAACCAATAAGAGTGCTCTTATTGAGCTAATGTGCTTAAGATACAAGTTTTAAACTTAGCCGAATAAAAACAGTGGCATGTACCAAGAAATATATGCAATAGTCACTGTTTCGTTTATAGTGTCACCAATACCGGTATCCCGGTATTAGACATTTCAATACCGGTATTGAAAACGGACGAAAAAGTATTGGAAGCCCTAACGTGGACCAAGTTGTGGGCATCTAGTCTTTGGAAAAATTTCAGTATCTAAAATATTTAATGACATGATAGAGTAAAAATTGCTTATTTTTATTTCAGCAAAAGCAAAAGAAGAGGATGCTAAAACAGCAAGAATTTGCAAATCAAATTGTCACATTAAGTTCAGAACTGGCCTTTGCTAAAAAGAGACACGAAGATATGGTAAGAGCCAAGGAGCAAGAGAGACAGGACATCATCAACAACCGGTTAAAACCTAAAGGGAATGCATTGTTAAAGAAAAAGTAATTTATTCATTGTTAAGTGTTATTGTTAAGTCAAAATCATAAGTGTAATATAGTTAGAAATAGATTAAAGATTCAGATATAATATAAGATACTTGTTTGAGTCCCTAAAATTCGACTAAAAGAAACAGAGTGGAGTTAAAATAAATGGAGGGGGTAGGTAAATGTAAAAAGACTTTTTTAACTTTTTTTTGGAGTAGGAGGGATAATTGAAAGTTCTCAACGATGGCTGGCTGGTGCGAAATCTGTGTATCTGTCACCGTAAGATTGTAAAAACCGTTAGATTATAATATAACGTTTTTTATTTCGATAGATTATAAACTGTCGACAGATTGTGAACCGTAACATACTGCTTACAATTTAACGCGTTATTTTTCGGTAAATTGTAATATATTAGGTATATTAACCCGATAGAACCTAAGTGGTAACCTGAATCTTCATGTCAAACCCTAACCTAACCTATAGTTCGCGCGCGAGTTGAATGCAGAGTAAATGTATGGTGACACTTTCACTTACTCTGCATTCAACTCGCGCGCGAACTGTACAAGAAAGAGACAAGAAAACGTAAAAACAATAAATATTTCATAAATTAGTAATACTCAGAACATTGGACGGTTCACAATCTTTCGACAGTTTATAATCTAGCAGGATAGAAACCGTTAGATTATAATACAATTTCACAATCTTACGGTGACATATCCATTTTGTAAAGGAATAAAACTCTTTTCTCGCTGTAAAATGGTTTGACCGTATTGATTCCATTCACCAAAAGGCGCAAACTCGACAAGCTCGTGCCGCCCCGGTTGAATGGTATAGAAATACCCTTCTCAACTGAGGTTAAATATCTAGGGGTAACCTTAGATCAAAAACTTACATGGAATCCTCATGTGAACGGTATTACTAGTAAGGCAAAACAAGCCCTAGGCATCTGTAGTCGGCTAGCGGGGACTAGATGGGGAATCAAACCCAAAATAGCCCTCTGGCTCTACACCGCCATTGTGAGGCCGACGCTATCGTACGCCTCCGTGGTCTGGAGTAGGAAAACGACTCAGAAGACTACACAAAGCAAGCTAAGCAGTATACAAAGAACTGCTGGTCTGCTCATCACAGGAGCCATGAGCACCTCTCCGGGAGCTGCCCTGGATGCATTGCTGAACCTACCGCCCCTTCACATCTATTTGGAAAAGGAGGCGAAGGCTAGCATGTACAGGATTGTCAGCCAGAGGGAGGTGAACTGGCTATCTCAAGCAATGAGATCTCTCCATGACTCAGTGCTTGAGATACCAATTTTGGGAATGCCGTCTGACAGCATGATCCCAAAATATCACTTCCAGAGGAACTACTCTGTGGAAATTCCTGAAAGGGATAAATGGTTGAAAAACCAAATGACTTGGAGACAGGGCAGCCAAAAATGGTATACCGATGGATCCAAGTCAGGCAGTGATGTGGGCTGCGGAATATATGGCGAGCGACCCAAGGTGCGACTTCGTCGGAACCTAGGGAAGCATGCCTCCATATTCCAAGCAGAGGTGTATGCCATAATTGAATGTGTGGAAACCCTACTGCAAAGCAACACTGTCAACAAAACAATTTACATCCATTCGGATAGCCAAGCAGCTCTTTCAGCACTGTCCTCAGTGAACTTCAACTCGAGGCTGGTTGAAAACTGCTGGCAACTTTTGAACACCTTAGCCAATGCTAATAAGGTGATCCTCCGTTGGGTCCCAGGGCATGCGGGTATTGACGGCAATGAAAGAGCTGACGAACTCGCAAAGCTAGGAGCTAGGGAGCGGCAAACTGGACCTGAGCCTGTGTGCGGCATACCTAGGAGCCTGGCCAACCTCACCCTGTTGACCTATTGTTATTACGAAACACTGATTCGCTGGCGAGATCTACCAGGAATGAAACACTCTAAAGCGCTAGTCAAATCCTTCAACAAGAAGGCCGCCGAAGCGGCACTAGCGCTTAGCAGGAAAAATTTGTGCATACTAGCGCGGGCAGTGACGGGGCATTGCGGGCTGAACAGACATATGTTCAACCTAAAGCTCCGAGAAACAGACAAGTGCAGGCTTTGCTGTGAGGCGGAGGAAACGCCTCTGCACCTTGTCTGTTACTGCCCCGCGTTAATGCACAAACGCAGCCTCCTCCTAGGGAAACACCTTGTAGACCCTGAAGAGGCAAAAAACATCCCGGCCAAAAAGTTGCTGCTGTTTCTAGCGGCAAGCAACATTGGTCAGGAACTTTAGATAGTGGCGATCACAATAGATCGGCGACGGTCAAAGTGATACTGGGTCTCGCTACAGAGCCCTGCAAAGCCGCATCAACAAGAAGAAGAAGAAAATGGTTTAATGTTGTGTCAATAAAATGTTTCAATTCTCGACTCGCACATCCCCGCGCGTCCAGACCTCTCATACCAAAGATGGGAATTAGAAGGAATTGAAATTTTGCGATACCTCGTCGCGCTCGCCACGCCTCGCCTCGCTGGTCTGAAGCCACCTGAGTGCTGTCCCAAACACGTCCGTAGGAAGGCGTTGCCCTCCCAATGTCTTCGAGCCCTAGGGTTTATTTCTTGTCGACGCCTAGCGCCCGTCCAACCTACGGTGATGCTGTAGCGGCCAGTATAACCTTCGCAGCATACTCAATCCGAAAAAATACCAGCAAAGTCGTGCGCTAAGCGATTTAGCGTGCCGGTCCGTGTAGTTAAACCACTTACAAGTAGGTATTTTAACTGCCTTAAATATAAACGCTAAGCCCGCTACTATCTTAGACTGCATCATTTCTTGGTGAGATAAAAAAATCTATGTCAAAAAATAATTATAAAGAGCTGAAATTATTATCCGCGAAACTGATACACGGCAAATTCATTGTGTGTCTAAAATAACCCGCAACGCGCTTTCTGTTCACTGCCAATGAAGCGAGAAGACCAGCGGAGCGCGGTGTACAGCTATTGTTGAAGCTTTCACGAAAAGGCCGCGATAATTCACAAAGGCACCCCGTAATATCATTGACGGATTTTCATTTGACCGCGAGCTAACTTGGAGCCAAGCTTGGAGCTATCTTAACTCTATACTTTTAGGAACCAGAGGTGGATTAAAGTAAAAATAAAAGCAAATAACAAAGCTCAATTTATTCTAGTGAACGATTTCAACATATCACACACAAAATAACCAATAAAGGAACACACTTCAATCCAAAAACAATTATGACTCATTGCGAGTCTCTCAACTAATAACTTGACAACTCAAAAGGTGACGATAGAATGCCCCCCCGATAATACAGCGAGCGCTTTTATACACGTTCGTGCGGTGGCGCCACGATCTACCGGAAATTAAACTAATTCTCCTAAGAATACTAATATTATAAATGCGAAAGTTTGGATGAATGGATGGATGGATGTTTGTTACTCAATGGATCCGGATGAAATTTGGCACAGAGATACACCTATTCAACAGATTTTGCTGAAATTTGGTACAGAGGTAGATTACATCCCGGGGAAGGTTAGTTCCCATGGGAATTTAAAAAAACCTGACTTCGCCGGTATCATCTTGATAAAATTATTAAAAAAAGTAATCATACGTATGCCTCCTGTGAGGATTGAACTCACGACCCCTGGTTTACAAGACCAGTGCTCTACCACTGAGCTAAAGAGGCGCTGACTACGACGGATGGATTTATTGATGGCCATATTATTAGATCAGTATTTGAAACTATGTAACTACCTAATCAATACATAAAAAACTGTATTATCGATAACTAATTTAAACTCGCATGTTATAACTATATTATCAGATAAGATGGGTACATCATATCATACTTAATAAGTTAATATTATAAATGCGAAAGTGTGTTTGTTTGTTCGTTTTTCCCTCAATCACGCCGCAATGCAACAACGAATCGATGTGATTTTTGGCATAGTTGAGGACCGGAGAGTGACATGGGCTACTCTTTTTATCTCGGAAAATTATGGAGTTCCCGCGGGAATAACAAAAAGCTTAAACGACGCGGGTATCAGCTAAATAGTGGTAGCTAATTCACTAAATCTCTGCTCAGGATGTCAGTATCTGATGACCAAACATGGTCTGAAGGTTTGCAAGGAAAATTTCATTTTTATGTCATAGCAAACCTTCAATGGATAAAAAATATACTTATAGGTAGGTATATAGAGGCTGGTCCCCTCGGCGGACGGACGACATCAGGCGAGTTGCAGAGAGCTGTTGAATCCAGTAGGGCTAGCATGCGCACTACGAGTAAAATTATGTGTACCTATTTGTCTACCGAAGCTAACATAGTTACTTGTCTCGTTACGTCAAAGAGATAAAAGTAACATTTCTTATCAGTGGTATTTTTCTCTACGGTACTTTAGGGTAAACGAGAAACTAGCCGGCATCATCGCGAAATATCTCGTTGAAGTCTGCAGGCCGCAAGACCGCGGGCGTCGTTTAGAAGTCACTAGAAACAGACCTACGATAGGTACATGTCTACTATCTAGGTACAATGTCTACTAACTGCCTCGTTGGTCTAGTGGTTAGCATGTTCGACTGCGGCCGACGAGGTACCGGGTACGAGTCTCGGGTCGGGCTGGGCAAGTGTTGGGTCTTCTGACAAAAAATTCTCAGCACTAGCCTGGAGTTGGCGGTGTTTCACCCCCGCGCCTCGGAGCGCACGTAAAGCCGTCGGTCTTGCGCCTGATCGCCTCCGGTCGTGTCGGATTTTCCGTCCCATCGGGCTATGAGAGTAAAGGAGAGAGTGCACCTGTGAATGCGTACACACTTGTGCACTATAATATCTCTCGCGCAGATGGCTAATCTCTCTGGAGATAGGCCGCCGTTGTCGAAAGGACGGAGAACATTATTACTGTCTAGGAGTGGATGCTCACTATACCTATCTCTTCGGCCGTTTTGCTACTTCTATATTGCTACTTCTATATCTATTTTGAATTCGGTGATATGCATAAAGACAGGTAGGTATTCCTATTGTTAATTCTGAGCTCGTAGTTCACTTAAGTGCCCCAGCATCAAGGATAGTTGCTTTGTTACCCACAATCGCACAATAGCCAACCGGTGATTAAATTCCTCTATCCACTCTCGTTGAGCTACGGTCAGTCAGCTTTAACTTACTGTGTGGTACAAGTGAGAAACGGTAAGCGTTTCATCTCCTGCATTTCCATTTCCGTATGAAATGGAAGAACACATGAACAAAGTGTTCCATTTGCAACAAGGAAGACTAAGAGACGTCCCTGGACAATTTCTCAATGCAAAGCTTAGGTATGTGTCACCTCAGGCCCCGACTGCATTCAACTCGCGCGCAACACCTACTATGCTATAAGATAATAATCATTATAAGTTTAGGTTAAAGCAAAATTACTCATTAGCCAAACAGTCTGGCTAGATTGAAATTATATTGAGCACCTTTACGTTGGTACTCATTAACAGAAAAAAAACCATTTCCGAACTCAGCGTTCAATAAAAAGAACCGGCCAAAAGCGTGTCAGGCCACGCGCAGAGTATGGTTCCGTAGTGGCACGATATCCAGAAAGGACTGTTTAGCTGGCAGAGGGTAGAACAGGAGGAGAGGCCACTGGATTCTAATAAAAATTGCACTTTAAAGCTTAACATTTTGTAAACGGATTCCTGAATCGAAAAATAATTTTCCCACACCCGCACTATTTTTGAACAACCTATCCAACGACACCCTACATCATGGGATAGATAGGAAGGAAAAAAATCATCCCATTCATCAGTTATTTTTTCCTAGACACGGTGCCTAAACAACTTATTTTAAAAAAAATTTACTTTACCACTTTGTCGGCGTGATTAATAATAATATGTATAGGTGCCCATGCACCCATGCCAAATTACAGCTTTCAAGTACTAATAGTCTCTGAAGCCGCGGAAAAAGGCTATTGGGATTCACCGTCGCTATAAACTATCTCCCGGCACGTGCCTGTGGAGTAAGCGTTCTTATATTATCTAAGATACTATTATTTGAGATGACTGCAACTCTTGTCAGTTGCACCACACGCAAACAGTTGAAACTATGCATAACCACTCCGGCGTGACACTCCTGCAGTTCGTATTACTTGACTAACTGCCTCGTAGGTGTCGTGGTTAGCATGCTCGCGGATGGCTAGGTCCTGAGTTCAGAGTTCAATTCCAGGGCCGGGCCGTAATTAATGATTGGGTATATTTATCAGACTAATTTTGCCTGGTGGGAGGTTTCGGCCGTGGCTAGTTACCACCCTACCGGTAAAAAGGCGTGCCGCCAAGCGATTGAGCGTTCCGGTGCGATGCCGTGTGTAAGCCGAATAGGGGTATGGGTTTAATATAACTGCCATACATGGTATATATGGTCATCACATATCACTTACCATCAGGTGAGATCGCAGTCAAGGGCTAACTTGAAGTGGATTAAAAAAAAAACAAGAAATTCTGAGTAAATATTAGTCCGTAGTTAAGAATTTGGCGGTGTTTACACACCTCGGAGAGCACGTAAAGCCGTTGGTTTTGCGCCTGATGAGTTGTTTTATGCTTACGACCTCACTGGCGTAGTGGTGAGCGCTATGGGAGGTCCCGGGTTCGATCCCCGGCAGGTGCAATTTGAAAAGTTTTACAATTTTATTATCCTAATATTATTTTTATTAATATGCAGCAACTTTTTATCCTGGAAAATCAGTGTTTCCATGGGATTAGTGAGTATAACGCGAACGATGTCGCAGGGTATTCTGTGGTATGACCCAGATATTCATAAATTAGTAGCTTCTTACCTACTACTTACCTAATAGGTAAGTGAAAGCATTCAAAAACTATAACACAAATTAGAACCAAACGTGGAACTAAACCGTTAATAGGATTTCAGAAACAATTATTCTTGTCCGTATACCTACAAGCGCTTGGCACTTAGAATTGAATTCGGAACCGTTTGCCGGAATTCCAAAACTCACAGAAATTAGAGCTCAGTCGTTTAAACTTTAAAGCGTACGTGAGGAAATTGTGAAATACGATTGTAAATGTTAAGCGACGTTGACCCAAGTCAGTGAGACAGTGACATTGGAGTCTCAAAGACCTTTTCATTGGCTCCGTGCCTCGGAGAGCATGTTAAGCCGTCGGTCCCCGTTGTTATCAAATAGTACTCTCAGTGAAGTCGTACGCGGAAGGATCTGGGAACCAACCGCATTATTATTCCAAGTAAACCCCTGCCATAATGTGATTAATGGAACTCAATTATTGACGAATTTGTTAATGACAAAGTTCTGTGGATACAATATTTATTTTTTCTATGGATACAATCGACTTTGGGTCCAGCGCTCCACAGGATAGTATAATAACTATCCTGTGGAGCGCTGGATAACTTACACTAGGTACTGTAGGTATATTAGTTATTTAAACTCATTGTGTTATCTAGTGTTTTATGAAGAACAACTACTGAGTTTCTTGCCGACTCTTCTCAGTAGAACTGCTCTCCGAACCGGTGGTAGAGTCAAACTATGACGCAACATAAGAGACACCTGTATGTCCATTATAAAGTGTGTCTGTCTGTCTGACTGCTACGCTTTCGCAGCCCATCAGTTCAACCGATTTTGATGAAATTTGTTACAGGGATAGGTTGTATCCCGGGGAAGGACATACTTCCCCGGGATACAATTTACTTTACGGGCTACTTTTTATCCCGGAAAATTTAAAAGTTCCCGCGGGAATCAAAACCTTAATCCACGCGGACGAAGTCGCGGGCATCGTCTAATAAGTTTAAAGGGGTCTAGTCAGCAATAAGGAAACCGACGCAGATGGAGAGAGATTCATCTGTATTTATTATTTTTATTTCGTGTGATGTCGGCATTCCCGTATCTCATGTTATACCTACATAATATAAAATTCCCTTTTTGCAACCAACACGGCCCACGCTGGTAATATAATAAAGCGGGTCTGAATTGGGTCACTTCACTCCACCGAGTACTTCACTCGTTATCTCTCGTCAGTGGCGGCGTTAGACGTCTGTGACGTCGGCAACCGCCTAAGGGGGCCTCGCAAAAATGTATTACAAGTTACTCGAAGTTTAGTTACGGGGTTCTAAGGCAGGTTTTTAGTAAGGTAGGTACGTTTTGGGTCATGACTCATGCTCTCCGAGATAGTATGCTTTTATGCCTCTATGATTTGCACGCTACTTGTACAGGATCTTTTAAAAAAATATTAATTTGACTAGTTGTCAAATACCCAATTGAATGGCTATGGAAATTGGAACCCACTGTAAGCATGTTCTGCCACGCTCTTGACTAGATTACATACCTATTATTACCTTTTTTTTTATCCACTACAAGTTAGCCCTTGACTGCGATCTCACCTGATGGTAAGTGATGATGCAGTCTAAGATGGAAGCGGGCTAATCTGTTAGGGGCATGGCAGTTAATAAAACCCATACCCCTATTCGGTTTCTACACGGCATCGTACCGGAACGCTAAATCACTTGGCGGCACGTTTTTGCCGGTAGGGTGGTAACTAGCCACGGCCGAAGCCTCCCACCAGACCAGACCAGGGAAAATTTAGAAATTATAAATTCCGAAACTGGGTCAGTTTGGGAATTTATAATTTCGTTCGGGGATCGAACCCGGGACCTCCGCACGTTAAGACAACAGCGCTCAACACTGCGCCACGGAGGTCGTCAACCTTCGTTGCCTTATATAATTGTGGAAACCTTCATTAAAATAAAATACCTACAAACATAACGGATGACTTTCGTTCAAAGTTAATGAGACCCCGACAGAGGTTTGAACTTTGATCCTCTAAGGTCCCAATTTCCAAAGTATTAAATGCGTATATAATAAAACCGGCCAGTTGCGAGTCAGACCAGTAGACGAATGGTTCTGTACCATGGCCATCGTACAAGATTTAATGTACTTTTATGGTTCCGTATCCAAAGAGAGTCAACGGGCTAGGGCTAACGGGACCCTATTACTAAGCCTCGTTGGTTACCATGTTCGGCTGCAGCCGACACGGTCCCGGGTTCGAGTCCCGGGTCGGGATACAACAAGTATTGGGTTTTTCTGTCAAGAAATTCTTAGTACTAGTAGAGATAGGAAGTTGGTGGTGTTTCACCCCCGTGCTATTGAGAGCACGTAGCCGACGGTTCTGCGCCTCTCTCTCCGATCGTGTCGGATTTTCCGTCCCACCAGGCTATGAGTATAACAAACAGAGAGTGCACCTGTGTATGCGCACACACTTGTGCACTATAATATCTCTCTCTCTCTCTTTGGAGATAGGCCGCCGTGGCCGGAATTCGGTTGGGAGGACATTATTATTATTACTAAGCCCCCGCTGCCCGTCCGTCCATCCGTCTGTCTGTCAGCGGGCTGTATCTCATGAACCGAAATAGCTAGACAATAATTGTTCACAGAATATGTATTAAAAAATATATAGCGTTAATTGCGCGACTCGCACTTGGCCAGTTATATAAATTTGTACAAGTTTATTGTATGGAGACTCTTATAATTTATAACTATAGTAGCGAATACCCGCGACTTCATCTGCGTGGTTTGAGGTTTTTGGCTCCCGCGGGAACTCTTTAATTTTCCGGGATATAGAGTAGCCTAAGTCTACGTGCTATTCCAGACTATAATCTATCTCTGTGCCAAATTTCAGCCAGATCCGTTCAGCCGTTGGCGCGTGATTGAATAATAAACATCCATCAAACATTCATACATCCATACATCCATCCAAACTTTACCATTTATAATATTAGTAAGATTTTATTTTCTTTATTTGTTTTTACAGCGGCGATAGAAATCACACTGAGAAAATTTCAACTGTTTAGCTATTACGGTTCATGAGATACAGCCAGGTGACATACAGACAGACGGACGGACAGCGGAGGTTTAGTAATAGGGTCCCGTTGGGATCCTTTTGGAACCCTAATAAATGCCCTTTTGGTTTCCGACCTAAGCCTGCACGACAGATGTCCATTATTAGGATTTAGGGTTCGGTATATCATTGGGTTACGTATTTATTGTACGCAGCGTAAAATAAAGTGTTTAAAACCTACTTCTAATTGTAGATTTGGATTAGAGATGAAACGGATATCCGGTAACTATCCGGTATCCGGCCTTTCCGGCGTAAATTTATTATTATATATTATAATTATATTTTGTTTATTTCAAACCTTTTTAATTGTGATATTATTAAAAAGGTTAGTTTCTTCCATCTCGGGACCATGGGTCCCAGACCTTTGGAAGGCATACGAGGGGCCGAAACCAACTTGCAGAGGCCCGTTTGACAATTTTACTCTAAAGGAAATGTGACACCAACCAGCGAATATCCCTATATGCACTATGCGAGTGCACCCAAGGACAATCCCCGGTTAGTGCAGGACTATTACAAAATATGGACATAAATGATATGTAGGTATGGGTCTACGGGTTTAGGTTGCTATAGTGGACTGGTGAAATAGGTCTATGGAAGTACTAGTACTAAAAGGTTTTAAAAATAATTTTAATAAAACTCGCACTTTTAATGCAAATTATATCTATTAATTAAGAAAAATAGTATGTGCGCCACGGGATGAAACACGATTTCAGATTTCGGGTGATTCAACCTCGTCTGAAATCGTCTTGTTTCACCCCTAAGCACACAATATACTATTCTTTCTGTGAAAAGAGTAACTGCTGAGTTTCTTGCCGGCTCTTTTCAACAGAATCAACTTTCCGAACCGGTGGTAAAGTCTTGACTTGTCATAAGTGGCACAAATTGTCCTACGTGAAGTAAACAAATCATTTTATCATGTTTACGGAGCATCTATTAACACGTCAAGTTGGACCTGAAACGTATCACAGGAACAACCGAAACGTGTTACCCTGTCTTTGCAATATAAAACAAAAGACTACCATTCGAAAACCACCCCTATCATATTCAGAACAAAGTAGAAAATGCCTTGTACGAATAGCTAGAGATAATTTATCAGTTTTACTACAGTTGTAAATGGGAAATGATTTTGAGATCTAAATCGTGGGTGTTAAAGTTCAGTTTTGTCTGCAGTGTTAAATCCAGTTGGCTGGTGGAAACTAAATTTGTATTAAATTGGTGAATTCCACGTTTCGTAGACAACCCTAATGGCTGGATGAACGAGGTTTTAGTGCACAGGTTTGACAGATTCACCAGGGTAATGTTATATTTCGATGAAAGGTACTTACCTACTCGTACCCCTCTTTGAAAGAAAGTACCTATGATTCTAAAAAAAACATGTTATATACGGTCGAAGATTATATTGTAATGATAAACTGTTAAAACATAGTTCTTTTTTTACACTTTAAAATAGGGTGATCAGATGGGTAGCGGGCTAATCGGCAGTTATTGTACTAAACCCATATCCCTAATCGGCATCGTACTGGAACGTCTAATCGCTTGGCGGTACGTCTTTGCCGGTAGGATAAACTAGCCACGGCCGGAGCCTCCTACCAGACTAGATTAAAGAAAATTCAGAAATTGAAAAACTATACCCATGCAAAAATCACGTAGATCCGTTGCACTGGTGCGGCGTGATTGAAGGACAAACAAACACACTTTCGCATTTATTATATTATTAAGTATAATATGATAATATTAAATTAGTAAATAAGAAAATATCGGCTTGGTTGGCAACCCTATAACCAAGGCTAATATGGCTCATATGTCAGTATGGAATCGGTTGAGCATGACATTTATTTCTTTAATATTCCCTGCAGTTTGGCTGAAATTGGGAGCATATATTCTGCAAAATCTGTTCAAGATTGAGTTTATATGAACGGGTTTGGCATTTAGTTCAATTCATAGCTAAAATAATAAAAAAACCGGACAAGTGAGAGTCGGACTCGCGCATGAAGGGTTCCGTACCATTATTAATAAATAATTACCTTTGTTAGTGAACCGCAAGACTAACTTTGTTTGTTAATATCAAAAAAACTATGCTAGTTAGAGCATTGGCTATAGTTTTCCTGTAAAATATACGTAAATTCCTATTGACCATAATTATTTCAAATTTTTCGATTGGTAAACTCCGGAGATAAGGGGGGGGGGGGGGGGGACGGACGGTATTTTTTAGACTTTTTCCCCGATAAATCAAAAACTATCATAACTAAAAATAATTAAAAATCTATTTTAGAACCCTCCGATTTTCCCCCCTTTTTAAATAAGAACAAAAATAATTTCCAATTTTTTTTAATTCCAGTGTCTTTGGGCCACTAATATACACAACTATTCCAAATTTCATGTCGATAGCTTCGGTAGTTACTGAAATAATCGAGTGTGACGGACGGACAGACGGACAGACAGACGGAGAAAGTCGCACCATAAGGGTTCCATTTTACCATTTTGGTACGGAACCCTAAAAACAAAGGTTGTAGATAAAAAAACCTGACTGTTTTTAAAAGTTTTAACTCAACTTCAATGTAAGTAGGTAGTTGTGACCAGTACTACTATACGATTATTATAATAATTTTGGTGGGAAAAGCATACTGTTGTACTACCTATTTCGAATTAGCTCATATTTTCAGATATTCCGAGATTCAGATTATCACAACTCGATGTTTTGTCATTTACTTTGTCATACATGTATTTCATAGTTTTAATTTGATATATTTAGTAATAAATACCTGTGAGATTGTAAAAAAAATTTGAAGCGCTGAAATATTCTACTCAAAGATCTCGGGTAAAAAGCTTTCTTGGATCTTAAAATAATTAATTTTAATATCATCTTCATCATCGTCAACCGATAAACGTCCACTGGTGGACCACCTACGTCTCTTGTAGGGTCTTCCATAGATAAGCCACGTTTTCGTGTACTGTGACCTAAATATGGACACGTGCACTTACGTGCTCTTTAAAAGATTGTTGGTGTAAACGGGCATTTAATGTCGTTGAATAGAAACTTGTGAATTTGCATGCATGTTTCATTCCATCCTATATAGAGAAGTTAGTGGAATAAAACTGTAGGTTTTTCGCCTCTAAATTAACTTTTTATTCATTAAATAGGTACTAAATATATACATGAAAAATTAAAATCTAAATTAAATCTAAATTAAAAAAAAAAAAAGGAAACTAAAAACTAAACATTAAAAATATCATCTATTCCACTGCAATAAGGCAATGTGCCCAGAATGCTGGCTGCGTTACCTCGCTGAATAGCCAAACTTATATGTTGGCCGAGATAACTGCCAGCCCTCCGGTCACCTGTGGACTCCGTGAGACGAGAAGATAGATCCTTAAAAAAGGATCTAGCATCTTCGCCCCACGACCCCATGGTTTCAACACCAAAAGGCACAAAAATAAAATTATTTTCTATAATTTCATATTTGCGCCTCTTGGCTCTTTCTGCATTAGAGGCCGCCGCCCCCGCCGCCATGGAGGTCGCCTGTAAGTGGGACAACGCCAGCGTATCCACGCATGTGGCATCCCAAACAAGCGACCTTCCAAATTATAAATTAATTCTAAATTAATCATTTGGATATGGGATAATTCATACAATTCTGAGCTGAGGATTTTAAAATTGGAACGGAAGCGGAAACGGCTGTTGGCAGTCGCAAGATGGCATCATACAGGCATACTTTAATGAGACTCATTGTCATGTGTGCCAAAATTTTATTGCTTATTGGGTATACATATTCAGTTCACATCATACGAATTTTTTGGCACAAATATTACATGTTACACAATTTAATTACGAAATAGAGCAGGAACTTTCACAAACTGCTTGAGCTGACAACTTACTTTTTGTTTACTTGTTTCGTTTACTTTTACTTAATTGTTTAAGAAGTGTTACTGTTACTATATGTTTCACGTTTAGATGATTTATATATACCGGATATTAGAAGTTATAGGTATATAGCGGATTATTCAATCTAAATATAAAACTAACTATTAAATAAATTTAAAACAAATCCTTATATACCTACCTGCTAACAAAAAATAAAAATAAAACCCTAATCAAAAAGACCACCCCTGGTTGATCCTGGGCCAAGGCTTGTAGCATTGCCACGTTGAATAGCGATGGATAACCTTTGAACCAGGTAGGAACCAGAACGTGGGTCGCAGCCTCTTATTAATTGTCCGCATAATACGTGTATTTATGTACTAGATTTTAGAGGAATATGCAGGCCCCAGACCAGTCGACAAGGCTTATAGGGCGCTAAAAACCATATAAATGTAAAAAACATTTATGTTAATATGTAAATTGGAATTGAAACTGCACAAGCAGTTAATTTCAACTGGTCAAACGAATTGCATAGATCTGCAGGTTTTCTCACGATATTTGCCTTCATGGTTAAAGCTAGTGAAATTGTAGGAATAAAATATTGTACATGCTGTCTCTCAAAGTTAACCTGATCGCACATCTAGCTGTATGCGCCGCACCGATAACCAAGGAAACAACATAATACACCAAAAAAGCAAATCTTTGTACCATGTAACGGGAATACTCTACTTTTGTTCAATAAGAAGCGTCCTTCATTTTTTTGATGAAATTTGGTCAAAGCGTCCTTATTATTTAATAATATTTAAGCATATTCTTAAATATAGACTGTCTCTACAGACAGTATGAATTTTATGGTTTTTTTTCCTCTGACATGGAGACTGTTCTACTAACTACATAAGTAAAGTTCATTTAATTTTTTCATTTCATTTAATTAATTAATTTATTATTCATTTAATTAATTAGTTCGTCGGGGATAGGTACCTATATACTTAATTAATCAGTTGCACAAAAGGTTCCCAGGTTCGTTTGTGTTGTTGTGTGAGTGGTAAGTCCAGCGTGCGGTTCGTGCGGATATCTATCAAACATCTGTGTGGTCTGCCGTATGGAAATTACCAATCGCAGCCCAGCCCCACAAACAAGTGAGAAGCCCCGACGAGACCAATTGATTCCCGAAATTGGGCCCATCGCATCTCCCCACCGACATAAATCAGGGTTGATCGATAATGGATTTTTAATGAAAATCTGTAGGGGTGCTTCAGTTGGCAGATTTGTTTATTCACTACTAGCTGTTGCCCGCGACTTCGTCCGCGTGGAATAAGTTTTTTTGGATTCCCGCGGGAACTCCTAAATTTTCCGGGATAAAAAGTAGCCTATATCACTCTCCAGGTCCTCAACTATAGCCATGCCAAAAATCACGTCGATCCGTTGCTCCATTGCAGCGTGATTTAAGGACAAACCAACAAAGAAACTGACTTTCGCATTTATAATATTAGTAAGACTAGCTGATACCCGCGACTTCGTCCACGTGGAATAAGTTTCTTTTTAATTTCCACCGAAACTCCTTAGTTTTCCGGGATAAAAAGTATGTCACTCTCCGTCGTCAACTATACCCATGCAAAAATATTACGAAGATCTGTTGCTCTGTTGTGATGATTGCAGGACAAACTAACAAACCAATAAACCAACAAACAAACACACGTTGAATGCATTTTAAAATAAGTATTCATGACTAGAGAGTTTTCGCATAAAATAAAAAAATAACCCTGGTTTTATGATCCGCCCAATTACAATACGGCTTAAAGCATTGAAGAACGCGAAGCCTTGATTTAATGCGGCGGACGTTCGCTCAATAAAGTTCGTTCCACAACCTATTATAAACTTGCCTTTACACAAGTTTGAGAAATCCAATAAAAATATGCTCCGGAAAAAAGCTTATTATACTGTTGAAGATTATATAAATGATAAAAGAGCATGGATTTGATTCGCTCCAGTAATGTTTAGGACTGGCAGTTACTCGCTACGTATCTTATGTAAATATATATTTTTAAAAGAGCAACACCGAGTTTCTTTCTGGTTCTTCTCGGTAGGAACATCATTCCGAACCAGTCGTAGATTCATTCGACTATTCAAAAGCACTTGTAAAAAGTACTTGAATAAAAAATATTTGTATTTGTATATCTGTACTAATATTATAAAGGCGAAAGTTTAATCACGCCAGAAAGGCTGAACGGATTTGGATGAAATTGAAAAAATTGCGCCCAAAAACAGTTTTTTGACAATAACTCCTATCGGACTAATTTTACGATGAAAATAGTAATGTATTAAATTAAACTACAGAAAATTTGCTACAGTTTATGTAGTAACCTTTTTTTTGTAAAATCAATAGTTTCATCGTACGACAGCCGCAAACCAAAACCTAAATACCTTCCACAGTTCAAATAAATTTGTATTGTGGGTGTTTTACAAGTTCTTTAAACTAAATAAGATTGACTTGGCGAAATTTATAAAATAAACCAACTTTCAAAACTCCCAAGAAACTTTCCAGGTAAAACTACCAAATAACCGTATCACTAGTAAAAGATAAAAGTGTCTTTCACGATAACGTCTTACGTCCAATATGACGTCACATATCGTCTACACAGCTGCCTACGACTAACGTAGCGGCACACCTACGACGTAGCAACCACGTAGCGCTACGAGCGCTGAATAAATAACCTTTAGAAGGCTTTTAATGTCATTGCACACGTTATCGTGCCAGACTCAATAAACTCAATTTATTTAAAACATGTAGGACATACAGGTGTCTCATAGGTTACGTCTTGTTTTGACTCTACCACTGGTTCGGAAAGTAGTTCTGCTGAGAAGAGCCGGCAAGAAACAGCAGTTGCTCTTTTTTTTTTAAACAAGATATTACAATACTGAGGTATATAAATGAAATACAGTTGTGTAAGCTATTATTCTATCCTGTGGGGCGCTGGACCAAAGTCGATTGCTTCCATACAACTTTGTCATTAAGAAATTCGTCAATTGTAAAATAGCCTCGACTCAACAAGTGTTCTTTACGGCTTTTTATGTGTAACGGCAAATCCAAAAATTATTTTGGAATCATTTTATATAAGCTAATACTCGATTCCACAAAGGATTTTCTGCACCTTGCGTAGATGAAATAGCGGCATTACTATTTTTTATTTTTTTATTATTATCATAGGAAAATCAATAGCGATTCTGAAATACAATAATACTTAAACATTAAAAATAGGATTAACATGGCCAATTACAGTACGCTTACTCCGAGTTTTTACATTGCAAATACGATTGATCGACGTGAGAGCTCACCTCACCTTTGCTTACACTTGGCGAGGTGAGTTCTCACGTCGATCAACCGTATTTGCAAAGTAAAAACTCAGACTAAGCGTACATAATTTATACCGCTGTGTCGCAAAAAAACTAAGTATGTTTTAAAAAGACAATTTTGGAAGTGAAATCTTCTTAAGCCGCGTTGAGCACTATTTGGTAGGGGGAAAACTTGTGGATTCCCGTCACCGTCACCGACACCGTCACTGCGTTGTTACGAAGACAAATGGTCTTAAATATAAATATACTACATTCGTAATTAAACTTTAATGCCTTAGTTTTAAGGTTTATATTTGAACTATTTTACTTTTTTTTTTAATTAAAAAAAAAACCACCTTAAAAAGTATTAAAAATAAATAAATTAAATATTCGTTTTCAGTTTTTGTCAGCCCTTGAGCTTTCTCATATGGCCACATACGGGGTGTGGGGTGGGTGTAATTAATAACTTGATTACATTAGTGTGTCATGAATAAATGACCGCGTTCCGATGGCGGCGAATATTTGCGTATTTGTGTCAATATTAGGGGTTAATTAACCCTCATATGGTACACCGGTGGGCAGTGAGCAGAAAATAATCTAAATGAGAAATTAGTCCAGTTATTATACTATATATAGCTAAATTTTGGATATTACGTGGGGCAGGCCTAGAAAAGCTTAACTTCAAATTGTCGACCAAGATTTTCATGTGCATTTTCCGCCATATTGAAAAAAGGGGTAAATTCAGTTTTTTCACAAATAACTCGGTTCTCCGTTGAGATACGAAAATTTTAATATACTTACCTAATACTTTTTTGGTGCTTTTTTTTACGATCTACAGTTACTAAGGTCTTTTACATTTTTCACCTATCGTTCATCGTTATTGAGATAATCAAAAAAGCCATTATTTTTTTGCTATTTTCTTTTTTCTCGTGAAAGATATCGAGAAAATGTCTATTATCAAACTTGTAGAGCGTATTTAGACCTTCTTACTGTATTCACAAATAAATAAATTTGAATTGATTTGATTTGATTTGTTGATTTCAATTTGGCGTGTATTATTTTTTGTAAACATATCACCGAAATAAGCAGGTGTGACAGACAGACAGACAGACTTAGTCCAACCAATTTTATATTATTTATGTACGGAACCCTAAAAATACTTTACCTTCGTGTCAAAACTCAAAAGCGTATAATTTTACAACCGGCGAACTAACTTAACTTTTCAGTGTAAACAATATTCTTGTAAAACAGTCATTAAACCGATCGTTAGACCGTCTCGTTACGGTGACGACAGTACCCTCAGGGTCTTTCCACCAGAGATGTGCTACGTTTCGGTTACGTTGCTAAGCTGCAGGTGTGTGTCAAACCTACCAATAGGAGCGCTTGGTTTATCTTTTTTTATGTATCAAAGTACTAATAACAGTTATAACTTGGAACCCTACGAAGGTTACGATCTAGCCTATGAATAAGTAAAGCTAATGAGTTACATTATTTTAACCTAAACTTATACTTTAAAATTATATCTAAGAATTGGTCCATTGACTCTCTTAGTTTACGCTAGGTTTTATTATGAGACTTAATTTATCATTGATCTAGCGATCTATGCTATGAAAATCAAGCGCTCCTATTGGTGGGTTTGATACGTACATCCGTATCTTTAGCACCGTAACACATCCCTGGTGGAAGGGCACCCTTAGGGTCGGCGCACATGGACGGAGTAGAGTGGACGAGTCTTGTTTACGGATCCGTACCTCAAGAGGAAATAAAGGAACCTTTAATATAGGATCACTTCGTTGTCCGCCTGTCTGTATGTCTGTCTGTCTGTCAACCAACTTTTTCTCGGGAACGCGTTTAATCGAGTTTAAAAAAACAACAAAGTGGCCTATTTCACTCTCCAGGTCCTCAACTATACGCATGGAAAAAACACGTCGATCCGTTGCTCTGTTGCGGCGTGATTGAAACACAAACCCACAAACAAATAAATTTTCGCTTTTATAATATTATTAAAGTAAGTAGACTGATTTCAGAGATATTATAAAGCGTGTACCACCGAGTTTCTTGCTGGTTCTTCTCGGTAGGAATGGCATTCCGAACCAGTGGTAGATTCACTTGACGATTCAAAAGTACTTGTAAAAGTTTATTTGAATAAAAAATATTTGATTTGATTTGATTTGATTTGTACAAAGCCAGCCGTTACCCTACTCTTCATTACGAGTTATGTTAAGATGAGGCCATTTTACCCTTTTTAATTGGGACATTCTGGGGCTTCAGCTATAAAAGGTAAAGGTCACCAAATTTTTATTTAATTCTAAGTACTTAAGTATAGGATGCCCGCGACTTCTTCCGCTTGGATTAAGGTTTTTTCCCTTCCGTGGAATTCATTTTTCACTTGTATGTACCATTTTGTGGAGCCCGCTTCCATCTTCTGTGTTCCCTCATGACTAAGTAGAAAATGGGGCTCTACAAAGGGCGGATAAACGAATTTCTCAAAAATCGGCAACGTATTGGCGGTTCCTCTGGTGCTGCAAATGTTCGTGTGCGGTAATCACCTATAGAAACGGCGAGATTTGTTTATTTTAGTTACTTTCACAGCATTATGTCATAATATGGTATATTATTATGGGGTAATGCTGCTGATATTAATTCTGTTTTTGTGTTGCAGAAGAGGGCTGTTCGAGCCATATATAATATGGGACCAAGACAGTCACTAAGAGATAAATTTAAAGAAATCAATATTATGACAGTGCACAACCAATATATATTTGAAAATTTAGTACACGTGCTTAAGCACATTGATAAATTCAAGAAGAAAAGTGATTGTCATAATGTCTATACTAGAAATAAAAATAAACTTGTAATGCCTGTTTCTAGGCTTAGTAAAACTAGCAATTCATTTGTTGGAAACAGTGTCCGCTTCTACAATAAGCTCCCAGAAGACATGTTGAAGATGTCTCTGAATAAGTTCAAAGTTAATGTAAAACGTAAACTCTTATTACCATGTAAAGGACTACTTATACGTAAACTTTTTTTTAACACTACAAGTTAGCCCTTGACTGCGATCTCACCTGATGGTAAGTGATGATGCAGTCTAAGATGGTAGCGGGCTAACCTGTTAGGGGCATGGCAGTTATATTAAACCCATACCCCTATTCGGTTTCTACACGGCATCGTACCGGAAAGTGAAATCGCTTGGCGGCACGTCTTTGCCGGTAAGGTGGTAACTAGCCACGGCCGAAGCCTCCCACCAGACCAGACCAGGGAAAATTCAGCAATTATAAGTTCCAAATTGACCCTGCCGGGGATCGAACCCAGGTCCTCCGCACTTTAAGACAACAGCGCTACACACTGCGCCACGGAGGTCGCCAAATTCATTCATTACGATGAATGGTAATTGACTTTCTTTATAAATATAACTTCTATTTAGATAATCATTTATGAGGCTTTAGAGTTTAGATGCTGTTCGCGACTTTTTGTTTTTGATTCCTGCAGGTTTTTTTTTATTTCCCAGGATAGAGGCTTTGGCCTTCCCTGAGAATGCAGCCTACCTCTGTACTAAATTTCGTCGAAATCGTTATGGGTCGTGAAATCCCATGGGATGATGGGAAGAAAGACAGACAGACAGACTGACAGAGAGAAACTCTTTCCCATCATACTAATATTATAAATGTGAAAGTGTGTTTGCTTGTTGGTTTGTATTTCAATCACGCCTCAACGGAGCAACGGATCGACGTGATTTTTGGCAGGGGTATAGTTGAGGACCTGTAGAGTGAGATCATGCTGGAAACTCGAGGAGTTCCTGCGGGAATCAAAAAAACTTAAATCACGCGGATGAAGTCGCGGGCATTAACTAGTTTATAATATGAGTATGGAGCCTCATGTGCTCATATTGCAGTTATGAGGAAACATATGTGGAAGCTGATTCCATAATTTGCAGGGGCCATGCCGCCAACGCTTAATTTCATTATTATTGACTTTCGTGTTTTAGAATTAATAGTTCTTATTTTAGGAACGTCAAGTTCGTGACATCGAACTGTCTGTTTGAGTAATGATGCTTAAGTATTACTTTAAGCGTTGGCAGTATTGCGCCAAGTCATATACCTGCTACGCAGAAAATATCTGGAATAACGAGAGAAACTTGCTCGTATCGTAGCTTCGTTCCTACTTCTATAGATATTACATCAAAAGTGGCAATGCAAACACCTTTTCACCGGAATGCTATTATGCCCGGCGGGTATTGTTCTCAAAATGTCGACTCTATGTCACCCGAAGACCGAGATATTTTATTCACGTTCGGGTATTCATTACGATGAATGGTAATAGACTTTCTTTATAAATATAACGTCTATTTACCTAATCCATACCAATATTATAAATGCAAAAGTGTGTCTGTATGCCTGTGTGTCTGTCTGCTACGCTTACACGGCCCAACATTATAGATAGATAGGTTGCATCCCGGGGAAGGACATAGGCTACTTTTTATCCCGGAAAATTATGGAGCTCCCGCGGGAATTGAAAAAACTTAATCCACGGGGACGAAGTCGCGGGCATCATCCAGTGTAGTCATTTATAAGGCATTAGTAGTGCCCGCCACTTTGTGTTTTATGTTGTTTGGAATAAAGAGAGAAAGGAAAAGGTTCATTTTAGGCCTACTCATGTACACTCTACCTTGAATAGAGGAAAATACATAGATTGTATTAAAAATATAATAATTTAGAATAGTAAAGTAAATAACGAGCAAAAAAATAAAATGTATTTCAAGTTTTCGATACGTTTCCAAGATGGCAACCTTCAGCCACAGAGAATTGGCTGTAGGCGCGAAATGTATCAAATCTCATTTCTGACAGTCACTGTCAAAATAACGTGTTTTTCTTTGCAAAACGTCAAAATATATGAATCCGCCATTGTTACCCACTTATGTTTAGTGTTCTATATCTTGGAAAGATTAAATAATTTTACCACTGAAATTACGATGAATTCGTAGATTTGACCAATAAAAACTGGTCTAGTATTTTATTTTCCTTCATTTCTCTGCTTGTACAAGACTTGGCCTACGCCCCATACAAATCTGAACCGTCTCCTTTGCTTCTTATCACAATCATTCGCCGCTTCGTTCCTACTTCTGATGATAGATATTACATCAAAAGTGGCTATACGAACACCGTTTCACCGGAATGCTATTATGCCCGGCGGGTATTGTTCTTAAAATGTCGACTCTATGTCACCCCAAGACTGAGATATTTGCTATTCACGTTCGGGTTTTCCTTGCGATGAATGGGAATAGACTTTATTTATAAAATATGACGCCTATTTATATAGTCGAAATTTATGAGGCGCTAGCTGACGCGCCCCAGCTTTGCTTGGTGCAATTTCTTATTTTAAGTATAACATGGTTCCAAAAGAGTTCTTAAATTGACTTATTTATACACTGTTTTAACTCAAAATTATATTGATACTAGCAAATTCTGGAGCTGACATAACTACTTGTACTTCGAAACGCCACGGAGGATGGCGCGAAGTAATGTAGCAGAGAGTTACATCGAAGAATAAATTGAAAAAGACAAGGGTCTGCCCGCGAAATTCAAATTTAATTTGGTTTTTCACAATTTGTAAACTAATACGACAAAGTAGGCATAAGGCATTCAAATTGCGCCCCTAGGAATATCATCTTCACAGGTTTATATAAAAATCTTTAAAGTGCCCAGTTTAAGAAATTAGTCAAAATAATGACTAATTTGTGAGTAACTCACGTCAAACTCATTATTTTGACTAATTTCTTAAACTGGACACTTTCAAGTAAAGATTTTTATATAAACCTGTGAAGATGATATTCCTAGGGGCGCAATTTGAATGCCTTATGCCTACTTTGTCGTATTAGTTTACAAATTGCGGAAATCCAAATTAAATTTGAATTTCGCGGGCAGACCCTTGTCTTCCACCTTAACGGAGTCTCTCGTCTACTTCATCTGAACATATACAGCCACCATAACAGCATCCGGCCTAAACATTATACCTGCCACGTCCTCTTCCTTATATGAAAATTAAATTAATAATAATGTTTTAACCAAACCATCAAATTTCCGGAAAAGCAAATTTCCTTAAAATTCAATAATCGCTCTAATTTTACATTAAATTTTCATAATTAGATAAGCATTGTTTGCCTTTGTATTTTATTAATTTAATTTTGTAATTTATTAATAACGAGGCATGACATAAACATCGACAACGACATCGAGAATCGACATCCACAATTTAGAAAAAATATGCGTCGTTTCAAAATTTTGTCGGGAACCCTTGAAGTAAGTTTGAAAAACCTCGGGGTCACCGCATTCAAAAATTAATATTTTTAACAATCAGATTCAAAAGTGTGCGTGTTTGTGTGCGTGTATGTCTGTGTGTGTTTTAGTGTGTGGTGTGTGAGTTTTGGTATTGTCTTGCTGCAAAATGGCACTAGTTACGAGCTTGACGCGTGTAATTTTGCGATAGCAGTATTGTTTTGAACTTTTAACAACATTACTTTAACATTACTTAGGATTCCTCAGAGCTCGCGCACGAACTATATTTTAAAGAAGAGTGATCATTCGTATCTAAGGTAAATAAAACAAATATATCACATACAGTATTCAAATTTATTGTCAATCTGTTTATTTACAATACACACTAGCTACATTTTACACACAGATGTAGTACTAACAGATACCGCGCTCGGAACACGACAGTGCGGCCAAAATTTATACTAGTGTGCGTGACAGCACTGTCTGGACACATGCATCAGTGTGCGTGAAATGTTGCCACATTAATGAAAAAATGCCAAATTAATGTAAGAAATTTTAATTGTTTGTTCTATCTTTAGACCTTAACTACTTAACCGATTTCAACGACATATGGTAGGAGAATAGCTTGTATCCTGGAAAAGGAGATTCGCATATTACTGTGGTGGTACGCTGGCTACTTTGGAGCTACGCTGAGTAATTTAGCGGTACGTCGAATACTTTCAAGATATGCCAGTTAAATTGGAGGTACGGAGACTACTTTGGAGGTAGGCCGACTACTTTAGAGATACGCCGACTACTTTGGTGGTACGTAGGTACGCCAGCTGCTTTTGAGGTACGTCAGCTACTTTGATGGTACGTAGGCTACTTTTAAGGTTCGCCAGCTTCTTTAGAGGTACGCCAGCTACTTTAGAGGTACGCAGGCTACTTAGGAGGTACGTAGGCTATTTTGGTGGTACGCCAGCTACTTTAGAGGTACGCCGGCTACTTTAGAGGTACGCAGGCTACTTAGGAGGTACGTAGGCTATTTTGGTGGTACGCCAGCTACTTTAGAGGTACGCCGGCTACTTTAGAGGTACGCAGGCTACTTTGGAGGTACGTAGGCTACTTTTAAGGTACGTCAGCTACTTAAGAGGTACGCCGGCTACTTTAGAGGTACGCAGGCTACTTTGGTGGTACGTAGGCTACTTTTAAGGTACGTCAGCTACTTTAGAGGTACGCCGGCTACTTTAGAGGTACGCAGGCTACTTAGGAGGTACGTAGGCTATTTTGGTGGTACGCCAGCTACTTTAGAGGTACGCCGGCTACTTTAGAGGTACGCAGGCTACTTTGGTGGTACGTAGGCTACTTTTAAGGTACGTCAGCTACTTTAGAGGTACGCCGGCTACTTTAGAGGTACGCAGGCTACTTTGGAGGTACGTAGGCTATTTTGGTGGTACGCCAGCTACTTTAGAGGTACGCCGGCTACTTTAGAGGTACGCAGGCTACTTTGGTGGTACGTAGGCTACTTTTAAGGTACGTCAGCTACTTTAGAGGTACGCCGGCTACTTTAGAGGTACGCAGGCTACTTTGGAGGTACGTAGGCTACTTTTAAGGTACGTCAGCTACTTAAGAGGTACGCCGGCTACTTTAGAGGTACGCAGGCTACTTTGGTGGTACGTAGGCTACTTTTAAGGTACGTCAGCTACTTTAGAGGTACGCCGGCTACTTTAGAGGTACGCAGGCTACTTAGGAGGTACGTAGGCTATTTTGGTGGTAAAATAGCAAAAGAACCTTTAAAGCAGTAGTCGTACCTTAAAAGTATCCTTCGTTCCTCCAAAGTATCCTGCATACCTCCAAAATAGATGGCGTACCACCAAAGTAACCTACGTACCTCCAAAGTAGCTGGTGTACCTTAAAAGTAGCCTACGTACTACCAAAGTAGCCTGCGTACCTCTAAAGTAGCCGGCGTACCTCTAAAGTAGCTGACGTACCTTAAAAGTAGCCTACGTACCACCAAAGTAGCCTGCGTACCTCTAAAGTAGCTGGCGTACCTTAAAATTAGCCTGCGTACCACCAAAGTGGCCTGCGTACCACTAAAGTAGTCTACGTACCTCCTAAGTAGCTGGTGTACCTTAAAAGTAGCCTACGTACTACCAAAGTAGCCTGCGTACCTCCAAAGTTGCCTGCGTACCTCTAAAGTAGCCTGCGTACCTCTAAAGTAGCTGGCGTACCTTAAAAGTAGCCTGCGTACCATCAAAGTAGCTGACGTACCTCTTAAGTAGCTGGCGTACCTCCAAAGTAGCCTGCGTACCTCTAAAGTAGCTGGCGTACCTTAAAAGTAGCCTGCGTACCAGCAAAGTAGCCTGCGTACCACCAAAGTAGCCTACGTACCTCCAAAGTAGCCTGCGTACCTCTAAAGTAGCCTGCGTACCTCTAAAGTAGCTGGCGTACCTTAAAAGTAGCCTGCGTACCAGCAAAGTAGCCTGCGTACCACCAAAGTAGCCTACGTACCTCCAAAGTAGCCTGCGTACCTCTAAAGTAGCTGGCGTACCTTAAAAGTAGCCTGCGTACCTCTAAAGTAGCCTGCGTACCTCTAAAGTAGCTGGCGTACCTTAAAAGTAGCCTGCGTACCAGCAAAGTAGCCTGCGTACCACCAAAGTAGCCTACGTACCTCTAAAGTAGCTGGCGTACCTCTAAAGAAGCTGGCGTACCTTAAAAGTAGCCTACGTACCATCAAAGTAGCTGACGTACCTCAAAAGCAGCTGGCGTACCTATAAGCTAATCGGCGTACCTCGAAATACGCCGGCAGCGTAGCTGTTTCACAAAAAAAAAAACTATCTACTAACAGCTCATTTACACGTCCTTCTTTAATTTAAGGGAAAATATTACAACGTAAATTAGCAACACTGATAGATATCGTTGAGGTTTTGTGTTTCAAGTCATCAGCAATTAAATAAAAAGGGAAAAAAAACTTACAGAATGAAAATATAAATTCTTACCTATGAAAAGAAACACCATTATCCTTTTTTAATTTTTGGGAACAATTTTTACAGTGTTTCAAGACACAAGAAGGCATTATTTTGAGAAACTTGTTTAAACACACGTTACGTCGAAACTTCTCGACGCGTCGCATCCAACTAAATGAGATTTGTATTTGCTTTTCGTTTTGTATTTGCTTTGTTGGCGCGCCTGCCGTGTTCCTAGCGCGGTATCTGTTAGTACTACATCTGTGATTTTACAATACTTTTTAAACAATAGTAAATTTAATAATTATTCAAATTGTTTGACAGTTGGCAACCAAGACGACGAGTTTATGTCGAATTAAACTTACGCTGCGTTCACACCTAACTTAAAACGACACGATTTAAAAAGAACTACGCGAAGTGAGCCTCCAGATGGCCTTCAAACGAGTTCAGGGAATTTCGATTACCAAGTTAACAAGCGCTATAAAGTAATATGCTTCCTGTATACATTTTTATTATAATAATGGTGCGGGTTGTTACGTTCTCTCAAATATGGTCGAGCGAAGCAATGGCTGGATCATGCGTCATGCTCGTGAACGGGTGCCACTGGCGGGAATGGGGCTACTTTCTGTCTGCCCGTCTTTGACATGAATTGAATAAACAAATTTAAGAAATCCATTAAAAGTATGCTCCTGAAAAAAGCTTATTATACTGTTGAAGATTATGTAAATGATAGAGGAGCATGGATTTGATCGCTCCAGCAATGCTGGGGACAGCGGTTACTTATGTACACATTGATATAGTAATTGTAAATGAATTATTTAGAAAGAGCAACCACCGAGTTTCTTGCTGGTTCTTCTCGGTAGGAATGGCATTCCGAACCAGTGGTAGATTCACTTGACGATTCAAAAGTACTTGTAAAAGTTTATTTGAATAAAAAATATTTGATTTGATTTGATTTGATTTGAATATAAAAGTCTTCCCAAAATTAATTTAGCGTTATTCGTTTGTATTCTATTTATAGGTATTTTCTTCGTTAGTAACTAAAAACATATTTTAATATTGTCTCTAAAAGGTTTTAGGCATAGGAAATAATTACTGTATTCTTGGTTTAATAATATAAAATTACACAAAAACTATAAATAAATATTAATGAAATAGAAAAATTGCGCAACAGGTGTGTAGCTTTAGAGATAAAAATCTAAACTAATATTATAAATGCGAAAGTTTCGATGGATGGATGTTTGTTACTCAATCACGCCAGAACGGCCGAACGGATCTGGATTAAATTTGGCACAGAGAAAGATTGTTATAGTCTGGAATAACACTTAAGCTACTTTTTATCCTGGAAAATTTAAGAGATTCCGCGGGAACCAAAAAACCTCAATCCACGCGGACGAAGTCGCGGGCATCAGCTAGTAATAAATAGCGACTTACACGAACTGGAAAAAGCGGAGCATGTGCATATTTTGATTATCTCCTTTAATCTTTCCCCCGTTTGGATGCCATTGTTTTTTAGATAAATAAAATAAATAAATTATCATTTATTTCAGATCTTATTTCTAAATTAAATATAAACATAAATTAACATTTAAAGGGTTTGGATGATCTTTAGACATTCGGTAGCTTTAAGACACTCTTCTATGTTAACATTAGCAAGTCTTGGTTTTATCCAACCGACAAAAGGTGTGATTTTAGATATGAACACTTTAACACGTCAATACAATAATTTTTCAAATGCATATTTAAAACTTATATACGTATATAACTTATTACATTAATATAATAATTAGCTACAATATTACATTATTTATGTATACTAACGTAAATTCTGTAGGATATAAAAGTATAAAGGTAGATTCGAGGTCTATAGTGGAGTCACAGAGTACGTGGAGTCTAGGAAAGGCTTTATGATCTAGATACTGTATTTGGTATTTTTCTACTCTTCCATATGAAAGAAGCTGAAACTTTACCTTATAAGATTCTACCTTAGACACACAAAAAGACACAATTTCCATTAGCCAATATTCATGGCTGTTAGATATGATTTTAAACAGATAAAATATAATATTTAGATTGCCAATTATTATTAAACAATAATACGATATTAAATAACTACTTATACATGAAATTACATATTTATATAATTCGGATATCTGTACAATAAAAGGTCCTTTTCATTAATTAATAATACTAAATTATTCAAATAATTTATACGATAATGTGTAATATTAACTTAATATATTATAGGTAAATAGGTACATGAATAACTATGCACTACAACATACAACAATCACACATCAAAATTATGGATTTAAAGATAAATTGTGAAGGTTCAACATACATTAATAATAATTATTAATATAAATATTATTAATAATTAATAAAAGGCACTGTTTCAAATATAGGTAATAAATTCTAATTTATTATTAAATTCAGTTTTTGAAGAATTTTAAGGATTATAACATTCAGGCATTACTTTTGATCCTTTTATTACAGTAGGTATTAGGTAAATAATTCATTTAAAATGGCGACTAGGTTTTTCAAATCTTGAAGTTTTGTACCATGTAACTTTTGTAATAAATACAATATGGACAAAATTAAATAAAGTTATCATCTAGGTATGTGTGATTTTATTCAGAATTGTTTGAATTCCAAAAAGAAAAAATACTTATATAAATTGTCATTAAGGTATGTTCTCTTTATTTTTTACTCTTTATTCTTTGGTATACCTACTTCACATTTCTGGACATCAATTTTTACAATAGCAATCTTGTATTTGTTCACGATTTATTTTATTATCAATAATTATCGTAGACGAAATAATACGATTAATTTAAGTACGATATCGTATAGTGATATATTTTGACATACAAGTGGACAATCACAAAAACATTGAAATACATTTTAATACATTAAATCTTATACTATTTTATACAACATCAAATCCTTAAGTGCATTCGCAATCGTCATTATATTTACATTGTTCAGCTAAAATGACAGTTTTATATAATAAAAATGAATTTTTATATTGTATTTAATAATATATTTAAATATATAATTGTATGTCGTATTTATTTAAAGATTCACAGACCGTGGCATTGAATATCCTGCTTATGAAATATATGTGACTTTTAAGTGATAATTATGTGTTCGCGAAATATAAAAAAAAATATAAATCATTTGGGAAACATAGACACAAAAAGATACATTTAATTTATGACTAAACTTTTATTTATAATATTGTGATTATTTTTTATAGTAATAATACGATTTTACACATCAAATGGTCCAGTAACATTGTATTTATTTTTTATCATTCGAGTTTTATTACATTTAGTAGTTATAATGTACTTACTTATGTGTTATTCAATATCATAATTATTATAATATTGCTGATTATGTCGTAGTTAATTACTTAACTATATAAAACACGCGATAGGGAAAATACTGCATGTATCACTATAATGATATAGGCTTAATCTAAACGAATATATTTAAATTTTCTCCGAAAAATTGGCACAATACAACGAATATTGAAATACAGAGTATTCTTTGGCATTAAAAATACACTACTGCACTGACGCCATATTGACTTTTTTTTATATCCACTACAAGTTAGCCCTTGACTGCGATCTCACTTATGGTAAGTGATGATGCAGTCTAAGATGGTAGCGGGCTAACCTGTTAGGGGCATGGCAGTTATATTAAGCCTATACCCCTAATCGGTTTCTACGCGGCATCGTACCGGAACTCTAAATCGCTTGGCGGCACGCCTTTGCCGGTAGGGTGGTAACTAGCCACGGCCGAAGCCTCGCACCAGGCCAGACCAGAGAAAATTAAGAAATTATAAATTCCCAAATTGACTCTGCCGGGGATAGAGCCCGGGACCTCCGCACGTTAATGCAACAACGCTCAACACTGTGCCGCGGAGGTCCTCAAAAGGTGTATTTTATTAAATGTTATCAGCCCCGTCCCGCTGGTAGGTATATTATTTTATAAGCAAAGTAGATGTATAATATAATATAATATACTTTGCTTTAGTATAAATTATATAATATATAATTTATTATATAATATTTTCCTTGTAGCTATAAGTATTTTATTTGTACAAAAAACTGTATTTGACACTAACTTTAATATCGCAAAATTATACAACGTACTCATATTATGATGATATTTGAGTCGTCATTCTCATGGAATACGATTAAAAATGTACCTAATAAAAAAAATTCATAGGCAGTCATAGGGACTGCCGGTAGAAGTGAAAACGAATATTTAAACTTTTTTTAATAAAAAAAATTAAAATATAAACCATAACACTAAAGCATTACAGTTTAATTTCGAATGTAGTATATTTTTATTTAAGACATATGTTTATATTTTGTCTTTGTAACAAGGCGAGCATGTCGATGACGCGGCAAATCCACAATTTTATCCCCTACCAAAAAGTGCTCAACGTGGTTATAGAAGTTTTCACTTCAAAAACAATATGACGCCAGCCGTTGCCTAACCTAAAATTAAAAAAAAAAACACCCGCGTCACAGTTCAATGTCTACACGAACACGGGGCCATCACTTTCCACTCACAGGACGTTTAAGTTCTCACAGTTTTTGAACTTCGTATCCTCTTTGCCGAAGATCCACGTCAACATCTGCCTGGCTTTCATACTAGCACGTACTACACCTCTAGACTTGTACCAGTGGGCTGGCGAGGATTCCCTGCCCCCTTCTGCTGTGTACTGCTGCTTTTTCAGTCGTATTTGGTTGAGGATGCCGACCAGAAGTTCGTCTACGTTGTGGTTAATACCGACTGAGACTTCGATGAACTTCGCTTTGTACGTGCAGGCGAGACATTTGCCGTCTGTGGACAAAGTTGAAGTGTTAATGAAGGTAAAGTTGCTCTGTGGACAGTAGTGGACAAAATAATTGAAGTGTTATCAAAGGTAAAGTTGGTCTGGGAACAATAGTGGACAAAGTAGAAGTGTTAATAAAGGTTGTTGTAATAGTACATTACATCGCGAGACTGGGAAGTACGCGTTTTCTGGTCGAGTGTTAGTTCGACGTTAGGCTATATACGAGACCAGAAATGCTCTCCCGATCGAGGTGTGTTTTTCTAAAAAATGAAACAAGTGACTTTTTTTAAATATATTATAATATTATGTAATTAAGAAAGTAAATAAAAAAGCAAACTACTTAATAAATATTATAAGTTAAATTAGTTATATTTATACTTTTTTTTTGCGCTGTGAGTGCTGAACGCGTAATACGGTAGAGTTCCAAATTTAAACTATTTAGGCCAACGAACATTATAACAAGTTACAAGATATTCAGGAAGAAAGATTCCAAATTCAAACTTATGATATGTAATGAAAATACATACATTCTTTACTGGCCTAGGCCGGGAAGTTTAACTTTCGAACTCATTTACAGGGTATGAAATGTGCACATTTCATATCATTTTTAAGAAAAATAGTTTAGTGGAGAGTAGAGGAGTGCTTTACTATGCATGTTTGATGTTTCTAGTGTACCTACTAATCCAATGGGAACCGCCCGACTTTACTAAAATGTTTGAGTTTTTTCCCTTCCCGGAGTGGTGGAAGCATGAAGTTTTGCACAGGGGGTAACATCGCATAAAGCAGTGTAATTTCAAAGTGACAGTTTTATTTCACGTACCTTGACGTCCCTAATAAAAGGATTATAAATGTCAAATATGAACGTCAACAATATTAAAACCATATGGTTTTAACATAGATTTAATAAACCCAAGAATAAATCTATTTGTTTTAAGCGATGTTCGTATGTCCCCAGGTATCATTATATTATTTGTCAGAGCGTGTGTGTCTGTTTTACTAAAACTACTGTTTATATCTACACAAAAAGTGGAAATCAAACAGAACTAAAACAAAACTAACTTCCCTTCCCTACAACCTGAGGATTAAAATACAGATCAAACTATCTTTACTTACACAAAAAAAATAATTAATGTAGCACATTAAAAAAAACGCACATTAAAAACACGAATAATTATTCAATTCTATACAGATATATTTACAATTAATTTAATTTAAATTTAATTATTAATTGGAATAGATAAATTTTGCTGCATCCATCTGGGCGTTTAAGAAGAAGTTTCTTAATTTATTTTTTAATGTAATCTCGCTAGTAGGTTTATTCCATTCGCGAAGCGGGAGAGGCAGATCTATCCAGATTTTTGCCGCAGAAAATCGAAAATTACTTATACAGGACTGCCACAAATCACTGGAAACACTCGCCGCTTCCAATGAAATCACCGTACAGTGGATCAAAGGACACGACGGGGATCCAGGTAACGAAGCAGCAGACGCATTGGCACGTAAGGCTACGACGCTGAAGGTAGCAGGGCCCGAACCAATCGTGCCCATACCTTTCAGTGAGTATAAGACCTGGTTGTATGAACTAACACTCAAAGAGCATTCCCGACATTGGACGAATGCCTCGGACTGTAGACAAGCCAGGCAGGCATTACCTAACATCGACAAACGTTTAACACACAAACTAATCCGCCTGAATCGTAATCGTAATCGTAAACTCAGGAAGGTAGTAGGACTTATAACAGGACACAGCCCATTAAACAAACACCTCTTTGTCATAGACGTCACCGACAGCCCTCTGTGCAGAGCCTGCATGGAGACAGATGAAACGCCGACGCATGTGTTGCTAGAATGCACAAGCGTCACAGACCAACGAGAGCGACACCTTGGATCCCCAACCTCGCTACGAGAGGCTCTAGACAACCTGGGCGGTCTTCTAGGCTTCTGGAGCGAGCTCGGTTGGCTGGAGTGAAAACTCCAGCGGGGAGGGGCACCTCACGTACAACAGACCTCCAACTGGAGGTTTAAGAGCGGAAACCTGCCCAGCAGAAAGAAGAAGAAGGAGAAGAACTACCAAATGACTGTATTACGTACTTCTTGATTTAAAACTAAGGTCACTTTCACCAAGCTCAAGCACATACATACATACATAAGTGAGTTCGTACATAGTTACAGTAGTTACGTCTATTTACGGGATAGTTTGACCAAGTACAGGATTTACATAAAATCTAAATTCACGCAGACAATCTGGTTTCTTATATAAAAAGCCTTTGGAAAATTTGGAATGAATTTTCAAAAATATATAAAGGCTATAAAGAATGAGAGTTCCTACAGGAAGTTCGGTTGAAAAGACGACGACGGAGCGTGACTGGAATATTTCGAGAAAATTCGAATTTTAAAATGAATGCGTCTCAAAATAATCTGCTGCCGACACAAATCGAACGACGTTATAAAAGGAGGCCATTTTTCACTAATTACGATTTATTTATTTATGTTTCGCAATTTCGCTTGGAAATTCTCCCATTCAGCCAATGTTCGTGCAATTGACGGCCTAATTTACGGTCTCGTAAATACTTTATTGTTAAGCTAGCTGCCCACGCAGATTAATGTTTTTTTTTTAAATTCCACACGCA
Organism: Erebia aethiops; assembly: GCA_923060345.2. Lineage (NCBI taxonomy): Eukaryota > Metazoa > Arthropoda > Insecta > Lepidoptera > Nymphalidae > Erebia > Erebia aethiops. Next base: position 14,845,855 of record OV281095.1, on the reverse strand, counting down.
GACCTATTCCCTAACTCAATGGCTGTCAAAATATGAAAGCGACTGACATATATTTATTATCCATTGAGGGTTTGCTATGTAAATAAAAATAACATTTCATAGTAAACCTTCAATGTATAAAAAATATATGTCAGTCTTTTTTTGATACCGACTGAGTTAGAAAGTAGTGGGGCTGAACCTAGCTCTTTCGACTGGCATCTCGATGATGCAGTCTTCGATACCGAGTAATAAGTGTTCTGTGCTTCGATAGTAGCGGGCTAACCTCTTAGGGGTATACGAAAATCTATAATATGGTCTATAATATCTAAAGTTTGGATGGATGGATGGATGATTGAATGTTAGTCAATCATGCCAAAACGTCGAACGGATCTGGATCAAACTTGGCACAGAGACAGATTTTAGTCTGGAATAACAAATAGGCTACTTTTTATCTCGGAAAATTGAAGAGTTTCCGCGGGAACCAAAAACCTCAATCCACGAAGTCGCAGGCATCACCTAGTTATATTTAAATCATACCCATTCTAACTCACTATAGCCAGGACTGAAGAAAAGCAGAGAATTTTCTCATAAATACTTGAGTTAACCGTCGGTTAAATTGTGTTCCAAAAATTGTGTTCTTGCCCTTATGGTGAAAATCGCTAATATGACCTCGCCCTTATTAGAGGCCAATTATTCGAAAGGTCGTCTGCACAATATCCTCATTATTCAAGTAAATTGAACATCCGATATTTTAGCCTACATCTAAAAACAAGAAAAAATCTTGTAACATTTATTTATCTACTAGACTAGCTGATGCCCGCGACTTCGTCCGCGTGGATTAAGGTTTTTGGTTTCCTCGGGAACTCTTCTATTTTCCGGGATAAAAAGTAGCCTATGTGTTATTCCAAAACTATAATCTATCTCTGTGCCTTTCATCCAAATCCGTTCAGCCGTTCTGGCGTGATTGAGTAACAAACATCCACCCATACATCCATCCAAACTTTCGCGTTTATAATATTAATACAACTGCAGATGCCCGCGAGTGCCGCGACTTCGTGCACGTGGTTATATAGTTTTTCTTGAAAATCTTGTGGGAAATCTTTGATTTTCCGTGATAAAAATATAGCAGACAGACATACAAACTTGCGCATTACTCGTATATTAGTAACAAATTTTTGTTTAGTTTTTGTTTTCATTTTATTTTTAATAGATACTAGCGACGCTGACACCAGGGTCAGATAAATTTGTGGCACTAATTGGCAGCGAAACATAAAAAAACCCTGAATATTAAAGTATGTCACAAACTCATAACTCAATGAAGCAAAAAACAATTTAATCAAAAGTTTTTGTCACCCCTACACGCAACTTGGGAATAAAGTTTGGAGCTCTGATTCAATTACCAGAACCTGTTTAGCTTATAAGAAAGGCGCTTGTGTATTAAATATTACGTGTAGAAACAGTCCTGCTTCTCGCCAAGTCGATGTTAGTACCGTCCAGTAAAGCAGGTCTTGCCCTCAGCATGTCACCGTCTAGCAACCTGTTTAGTTTATGAGAACGGTGTTTGTGTTTGTGTAATAACAGCCTTGCTTCTCGCCAAGTCGATTTTAGTACCAACCAATAAAGCAGATCTTGCCTTCAGCATGTCACAGTCTAGCAACCTGTTAAGCTTATAAGAACGGCGTATATGTATTAAATATTACCTTGTGCTGAACCAGCCCTGCTTCTCGCCAGATCGATTTTATTTCCGACCAGTAAAGCAGGTCTTGCCCTCAGCATGCCACATTCTAGCAACCTGTTTAGCTTATAAGAAAGGGCGCTTGTGTATTAAATATTACCTTGTGTAGAAACAGCCCTGCTTCTCGCCAAGTCGATTTTATTTCCGACCAGTAAAGCAGGTCTTGCCCTCAGCATATCACAGTCTAGCAACCTCGCGAGCTCCTGTTCCGCTTTCTGGAAGGACGCCTTGTCTATGACTGAGTAGATCACTACGAAGGCATCTGGAGGCTCCGTTCTATCGATTTCTTCCTACGAACATAGAAATAAAAATTATGACGTCTGTCAGTCTTCACACACATTTGCGAACTCTGAGGCATATGGATTTCTTCACTAAAGATAGATAGATAAATTATTTATTGCTATAAACATAAAGATATAAAATAGACACTTAAAAAGTATAGAAAACAAAGTGCGCAAGGGCGGTCTTATCACTAAAAGTGATCTCCTCCAGACAACCCATCCATTATGAATCTTTAAACATCTTTAAACATATTTAATATTTATTTACTATTAGAAAGTGATAATTGAATGCTTTTAAATTTCACATAGCTCCAAAAATTTTGAGGTGCCCGGGGATCGAACTCAAAACCCACCGAAGCCTTGAAGCTATTACAGCACGGATGACGACGATTCCTTGGCGCAGAGTTGAGAGCTATCTTAAAAAGGCCACAGGTTCAATTCCCTGTAGGGGCGATTTCAGAATTTATAATTTCCAAATTGTCTCTGGTCTCGTGGAGGGCTTCGGTCGTGACTAGTTACCACTCTACTTGTAAAGACTTATTGTAAAGCGATTTAGCGTTCAAGTTGCAATAAGGGGTTCCATTGCATTCCATTCCATCCATATAACTGCCATATCCCTGTCAGCTTAGCCCGCTACCATCTTAGACTGCATCATCATTTACCTACTTACAATTCAGGTATGATCGCAGTCAAGGGCTAGTTTGTAGTAGAAGAAAATATAACAAACTAACGAATGCCCGCGACTTCGTCTTTGTGGTTAGTGGTTTATTTGTTCCCGCGGGAAAGCTTTAATTTTCCGGGATAAAAATTTCCGGGATTATAGTCTGGAATAGCCTATGTGCTATTCCAGACTATAATCTATCTCTGTGCCAAATTTCAGCCAGATCCGTTCAGCCGTTGGGGTGTGATTGAGTAACAAACATCCATCCATCCAAACTTTCGCATTTATAATATTAAGATAAAAAGTATCAAATGCAAAGAACTTGCATATATTATTCCGAACGAACAAATAATATAATCCCCAGTTTGCCATTCAACAGGGTTCTCGTGATGTAGTTTGCATGATTCAATAATTCTAATAGGAAATGTGGCAACGCTCGGAGAAAAATCTCGATAAATATTCCAATATATTTCACGCTATATGTGAAGCCCGCGACTTCATCCGTGTGGTATAAGTTTATATAATTCCCACGAGAACTTCCTTATTTTCCGGGATATGTCACTCTCCAGGTTCTCAACTATACGCATGCAAAAAATCACGTCGATCCGTTGCTCTGTTGCGGTGTGATAGAAGGACAAACAAACACAATTGCACGTAATACTTCATACTAATATTATAAATGCGGAAGTCAGTTTGTTTGTTGGTTTGTTGGTTTGTCCTTCAATCACGTCGCAACGGAGCAACGGATCGACGTGATTTTTGATATGGGTATAGTTGAGTACTTGGAGAGTGACATAGGCTACTTTTTATCCCGGAAAATTAAGGAGTTCCCGCGGGAATTAAAAAACTTAAACCACGCGGACAAAGTCGCGGGCATCAGCTAATTTATAATATTAGTATGACTAGATGATGCCTACGACTTTGTCCGCGTATATTACGTTCTTAATTCCCTTGAAAAGTTTAATTTTCCATGATAAAAAGCTTGCCTATGTCCTTCCTCGGAATGTAACTTACCTCTATACCAAATTTCATCAAATTTGGTTGAAAAGATGGACGGTTAAAACGTAGGAGACACACTTTCGCATTTATAATATTATTAGTATGATTTGAAATTTTTTTTCCAGCTCTATAATTTTCCGGTATAAAACTTATAATAAATTAAGATGTTACTACTTTTAAAGAAAATTAAACAGACAAACTTTCATGTTTGTAATATTTTTTTATGTAGTGAGTTGCAATTCAAAAGCACGGAAAGCTACTAGATACATTTTCCAATACAAAGCTTTATTTAATGTTTAATCAGTGCATACGAGTGGGCAGCGGGGAACGACCTAGCCTTACCTACCTATTACCTACTGATACTAGCTTTTACCCGCAGCTTCGTTCACGTTAAGTTATGTTTTCATAAAAATTTAAAATACATATTTTACCCCCTTAGGAGTTGAATTTTCAAAAATTCTTTCTTAACGAATGCCTACGATATCATAAAAGGTACCTGTAATTTATACGCTACGCCCAAATCTCATATGTCACCGTAAGATTGCAAAAACCGTTAGATTGTAATCTGACTAGAGAAATTGTAAACTATCGACAGATTGTGAACCGTTCAATGTTCTGAGTGTCAATTTTTGAAATATTCATTGTATTTACGTTTTCTTGTCACTTTCTTATAGGTTAGGTTAGGGTTCGACATAAATAGTCAGGTGAAAGAAAGAAAGAAGAAAGAAAAACAGTTTATTCGACAATGGTGTCACAGACAAAACAAAGATTACATATGTAAAAAAAAAATTCTGTCTGTGACACCACCCAGAATGGGTGTACAGCTCAGCATTAAGCCCTGCATTGTATGCCAATAAATTGCATACAAAGCAGGGCGCTGGTTTTCAGCTGTGACCCGGGTGACGTCACAGTAACAAAAAATATTAATATAATAAAACATAAGTAAATTTTATAAACAATCACAAGTAAGCAGCAAGAACTCAAATTATATGTCATTTATAATATTACACATAGAAAAGAAAAAGAAAAACATAAAATATATAAAACTATAACAAATAATATGAAAACAAGAAAAATATATCATGAAAATTACACATAAACTTACAAACAAATATAATATTAAATTAATGAAATATTGGCCGCAATATTCTCATACTCAATTTGCTTTAGTAACATAAATCTTTTTAACTTCTTTACAAAGGTGGTGCCTTAGGTTTTATCGGGTTAATAATTAATATACCTAACAGATTACAATCTAACGGTTTTTGCAATCTTACGGTGACACATACAAAAATCGGCATTCGCCAGTCACCTTGCTTTTATATATTTGACGAGAAGATAAATAGTCTTTGTGTTTTCCTATGATTTTTTCGAACATTTGTAAGTTTGTATGTTGGTAAGCTTGTATATATTTGCATGTTTGTAAGCTTGTTAAATTGAAATTCGGTTAGCTTGTCAGCTTGCATGTTGGTAAGCTTGTATATATTTGCATGTTTGTAAGCTTGTTAAATTGGATGTCGGTTAGCTTGTCAGTTTGCATGTTGGTAAGCTTGTATATATTTGCATGTTTGTAAGCTTGTTAAATTGGATGTCGGTTAGCTTGTCAGTTTGCATGTTGGTAAGCTTGTAAGTTTGGATGTTTGTTATTCCTTCACCGCTGCAACGACTAAAATGAAAGACGTCTGAAATTTGGAGTAGAGATCCTAGCTTACAATTATCTACCCCAAATTAACACATTAGGCTAAATTTTATCCCGGAAAATTAGGAAGTTAGGAATTAAAAAAACTTAATCGAAGTCGCGGGCATCATATTCTAGTATTAGTTAAGTATAAGTTAGTACTATTACCTATTCTGTGGTATAAGTCCGGCAAACTTATCTGACCCGGTGGCCAAAATTGGAACTAATTTTCATGCCTGTTTAGTTTTGTTTTTAAAGGAGGCCATGCCTCGAGGCCCGTACCCCCGCTTTGCCCTGACGGGCAAATCGGAGAAGACCCGCGGATGTAGTTTTGTTTTTTATTTTATTTTTCATATCTACTAGCGACACTGTCACCAGGTCATGTAGGTTTGTGGAACTTTTAATATGATAAACCTCACCTTCGTACTTGTGCAGTTAACGAAATATAACTCTGATTCTTCGCCGTTCAGCATTATGGACACCTTTTGCTCTGAACTGTCGACATCTGGAAAAAAATAAAGTTATTATTATAACTATCAAGTTAACATATTATTAACTAGCTGATGCCTGCGATTTCGTCCGCGTGGATTGAGGTTTTTTGGTTCCCACGGACACTCTATTTTTTTTGGAATATATTTATAAAATAATAAATGAAATGAAATTAGATGACTTTCCTGGCGCAGCGGTGTGGCCTTCAAGTGGGAGGTCCCGGATTCGATCCGGTTCGATGTACATGTCATAATCGGTTGAATAGATGGGTCGTGAAAACGTAGCAGACAGACAGAGAAACAGACGGACAAACTACCGGCAAAGACCGCCAAGCGATTTAGCGCTCCGGTACGATGCCGTGTAGAAACCGAAGGGGTATGGGTTTAATATGACTGCCATGCCCCTAACAGGTTATCCCGCTACCATCTTAGACTGCATCATCACTTACCATCAGGTGAGATCGCAGTCAAGGGCTAACTTGTAGTGGATTAAAAAAAAACTTTCACGTTTTATCTAACCAGTATGAATTTAGTACACATTTATAGAAAAAATAGGGTTTTATTTTATGTTTTTCTTTGTTTTAGACACTAAAACAATTTAATTTATTTAAAAATAATGTCTCATCAGTCACGACAAAATATTCGCGATCTAATAATTATATTAAATACTAATCATAATTCAAGCAGCGGTTTTAACCACTAACCACGCTAACGCCAAATTTCAAAACATTTAATTGAAACTACAGAGAATAGTTCAGTAAGTACATAACGCGTAGATTAATCTAAATGTCCAAATTATTGACATTAATAGCTTCAATCAATAACTAATTGGTTTACTATTGAGGGTATTTTGACATTAATCCATTGCGTTCACCGCTCTTCATAAAGCCACTGCAAACGTGCCAACAAGTTGGCTTCAGATACGTTCCGAAAAAAATTTTATAGGCGCACTGAAACTAGCGGTAGCAGTATTGTTCAGAATGGAATAGAATATATTTTTTATTCGCATAATGTGTGTTAGTAAATAAGATCATAGGTCTAATAAATCAGAGTTCAGCATATTAGCCGTATCGACGTAGGTACGTATTAGAAATTAGCGATTCTGATTAACACAATCTCTAAACTAAACTAAAATGACAGTGCTGCCCTTTTCCGCAGGGAGTATTATGAAAGGGTTAGCAATATAAATGGAGCTGTTATTTATGTTTAGTTTAGAGATGTGTACAATTGAATTGGCCTCATTATTTTGAAGACCTTTGTGGCGCAGTGTGTAGCGCTGTTGCCTTAACGTGCGCTCCGTTTATTCGTTTATTATAATATATATATATATATATATATATATATATATATTATATATATATATATATATATTATATATATATATATTAACTTCATTTATTTATAAACGAGTGCAGAGGTCCTGGGTTCGATCCCCGGCAGGGTCAATTTGGGAATTTATAATTTCTGAATTTTCCCTGGTCTGGCCTGGTGGGAGGCTTCGGCCGTGGCTAGTTACCACCCTACCGGCAAAGACGTGCCGCCAAGCGATTTAGCGTTCCGGTACGATGCCGTATAGAAACCGAAGGGGTATGGGTTTAATACAACTGCCATGCCCCTTACAGGTTAGCCCGCTACCATCTTAGACTGCATCATCACTTACCATTAGGTGAGATCGTAGTCAAGGCCTACGTATCGTAGACCCTAAAAAAAGAAAAAAAAAATCTTCGCATTATTGCCTTTCTAATGAAACCAGTTTGGGGCACATCGGTCGGATGGTTTTAAAGTCTATAACGGACTAGGTAGAAATAATTGTTGTGTTTTATATATACAGATAACAAGAATCTTTAAACTACTTGGAAATCACACAGTTTAAAAGACAATATTTGGAATTAGTAAGCACACAGATTCAGGTTATATCTTTTAGATTCACTTTTAGGTTTCTACTTTCTACACGGCATCGTACCGGAACGCAAAATCGCTTGGCGGTGACCGACCAGACCAGAGGAGACCATAGAAAATTCAGAAATTGTAAAATCCCAAATTGACCCTGCTGGGGATCGAACCCGGGACCTCACACGATAAGACCACAGCGCTCACCTTTTCGCCAGTGAGGTCGCCACATTACAGTATAAAATTGGCATGTCTGTACGTGTTACAACCCATTCATTTTGATTAATAGACGCAGTTCGGCCATTGCTTTTGATTTATTAGGGGTGGAATTAGTAGGGGAGAACTGGGTAAAACCCGTTATTAGGTAAAAGCTTGAAGCGAGTGTTCTATACGGCTCTATAAGTGCATGAACAATCATCGTTGTGTGTGTTTTTGATGACACACAACGACTCTAACAGACTTTACAAAGAACTTTACTTTATCATACTTACTTAGACGGCGACAAATTTTTTTAGGCTATGAAAAACTCATAGATTTAGTATGGGGTACGCAGAAGCGCGCGAACCCAATACTAAATCTATGGAAAAACTCCACTATCTTTAATTTCATTTAACACTTTTCTGAATTGCATATTTGTCCACTATTCAAATAAATTATTTTTAGTGAATATTATAAATAAAGGAACTCCCAAAGAGTCGTAATATCCACGTACCCTGATAGTTTTATGTTGAATAACCATTTTATTCAATCGATTAAAGTAAAAAAGTGCGTTGAACTTTAATGACGTCACATTTCAGAATTTTATATAAATCCCATACTTAGGTATTTGACAACCTAATTGGGTATTTGATAACTAGTCAAATCAGCAACTTTTTTTCAAACGTCAAAACGCGTGCTTATTATAGAGTTTGTATGAAATTTTGAATTGTGACGTCATCAAATTTCGACGCACTTTTTTACTTTAATCGATAGTTTTAATAATAAATAAATAAATAATCTTTATTTCAAGCAACTGGGGCTCAACTTGTTAGTATTATATATATATATTTTGAATCTAAATTGATTAATTGATTAAATTTTAAATGGTTATTCAACATGAAACTAACAGGAGCCGTCGATATTACGACTCTTTGGGAGTTCCTTTATTTAATAATCACTAAAAATATTTGAGTAGTAGTGAAATACCAAATGGAGAAGTTTACCTTTTTTTAATTTAATATGAAAATTAAGACAAAATAAAACATAAATATGAAAGAATCATTAAAATATCTCAACAAATGAGAAAGTTATGGAACTTTAAAGTTGCGCTTGCAAGACGGGAGACGTGACGTTATAATTCCCTATCATTAACAGACTTTATAAAGCCGAATAAAAGAAATAAATGGATTTTACGTGACTTAATTGAATTAAAAGCACTTAATTTGTGTGTGAAGATAATTTTATGAAGTGAAGATATTAAATCTCGGCTAGGTATTAAAACTCACTCACAAAATTTCTCACTCGAGTAAGATACAGCATTCGGTGTAAATTGCATAATTAAACTTTTAAATCGTCATTTCTCAGTCATTTATTGATGGATTGTAAAAAAAAACCACAGATTTATTAGTTTTAATCTATATCTTACTTCCCTTGTGTTAAATATGATATTCACAACATCATGAAACTTCTCCAATCTGTCAGGTCATGTTTTAAGCCCCGGCTTCTAGTAAATGAAAAGGTGCTCATGGTTACCATCAGGTGAGATCGCAGTCAAGGGCTAACTTGTACCTAGTAGATAAAAAAAAGATCTTGTACAATGGCAAGTATAACGGAATCCTTCATGTGCGAGTTCGACTCGCACTTGGCAGGATTTTCCTACATCATTTCAATAGCTTTTGCTAAAATGGAAAGCCAGACACATTACCTACACAAAAAATGGTAATTTATAAAGATTCTGCAGGCTTTAGTAGGTAAGTAGGTAAGACAAAATGAACGAAATTAAAAATGACTGCCCATTTTGATCCATTGTCTTATTATAATTACCTCGGGAAGTTCAAACCCGTAATTTTTCACGCTCATTTAAATTCCGTACAAAGGGAAAACTTGGTCTAAATGTTGCCAAGACGGGAATTTTAATGAGCTCGCACTTTTGGCGGTTAGTGAGGGTCGTATTTAGGGATCTTACTACCATCGCATAAAGCAGTATTTTTAGGGTCCCGTACCTCAAGAGGAAAAAAGGAAAATACTTCCCGTTGACCTAGAATCATGAAATTTGGCACGAAGCAAGGTGCCACAGCACAAGTATAGGGAAAAATCAGAAAAGCGTTAGTTAGGGTTTCGTACTCATAGGGTGTCAAATTGTTTGTTAGCTGCCAAATCAAATAATATCAAATATCAATCAATCAAATATAATTATTATAAATGCGAAAGTTTGGATGGATGGATGTATGGATGGATGTTTGTTACTCAATCACGCCCCAATGGCTGAACGGATCTGGATGAAATCCAGAAAACTAAGGAGTTCCCTCGGGAACCAAAAAACCTCAATCCACGCGGACGCAGTCGCGGGCATCAGCTAATGTTATATAAGCCAGTTATTTCACAGCTGATTACGTGCTGTTCTGACATCTTTCTTGTTATTTACTAAAATAATTTATTTTATGTGGTGGTACGGAACCCTTTGTGCGCGAGTCTGACTCGCGCGTGACCGGTTTTATTCCAATATTATTAACGCTCTTGCTTTCTGAACTACTAATACTTAGTCCTTATTTTAGGGATGTCGAGGGACGTCATATAAAACTGCAATATTGAAAAAATACTGTTTAAGGCGATGGTAGTAAGTCCACTGGGTGCGATTAATTACAACGACTTTAGAGGATGCTTACTGACCGTCAAGTGGGGGGGAGATAAAATCCGAGGAGGAGGAAGTGGGGGAGGGGTATAAATGCCAACATTTATCACAGTTTTATCCCGTTTTAAGTTATTTAACATTAAAAATGCGAAAGTTTGGATGGATGGATGTATGTATGTATGGATGGATGTTTGTTACTCAATCACGCCCAACGGCTGAACGGATCTGGATGAAATTTGGCACAGATAAAGATTATAGTCTGGAATAGCCTATGTGTTTCTATAAGACCATAATATTCACCACTGCGCCAGACTAGGGAGAGAAAACTTAATTTGGTCGAAATAACACGGGACACGTGATATCGGCCATAATATTCGCCTTACCCCTCTAGCCACGAACTGGATAGTTTCGCCATTAATTTTATGATATTGTGTTTTTTTTTAATCCACTACAAGCTAGCCCTTGACTGCAATCTCACCTGATGGTAAGTGTTGATGCAGTCTAAGATGGTAGCGGGCTAACCTGTTAGGGGCATGGCAGTTATATTAAACCCATACCCCTTCGGTTTCTACACGGCATCGTACCGGAACGCTAAATCGCTTGGCGGCACGTCTGCCGGTAGGGTGGTAACTAGCCACGGCCGAAGCTTTCCACCAGGTCAGGGAAAATTCAGAAATTATAAATTACGAAATTGACCCTGCCGGGGATCGAACCCAGGACCTCCGCATGTTAAGGCAACAGCGCTACACTCTGCGCCACGGAGGTCGTCAAAAGTTTATTGTGTTGTCATTGTGATCGACTTTTCATGCAATAGCGTCAATAATTGGGCAGAAAAAAGACAAAGAACTCTCCCCTCTCCCCGCAAAAGTTAGTCGAACGTGATTTCATACATTTTTCTTACGTTTCCTATCCCGTGTTTATTTCATTCAAGCTAGTCAACGATTTATGTCAAGCTAGTCAACGATTTATGAACCATCCGAGGGTCTCATTAAATCTCTGAATGTCTCGCAATCAACGTACGCATGTAATTTCCCTGAACCCTTGTGATTGGACTGATTCAATTCGCGCCGCTTGAAATGTTTTAACATTAATTTTCACCTTTGAGTTTGTAGCTACGATATTATTTCTCATAATTAAGAATTCGGGAATTTAACTCATTTAACGGTAAATTACGCACGTGATGTGAGATATGATTTTTCACTTTTTAACAGACTTCCAAAAAGGAGAAGGTTCTCAATTCGGCGCGTATCTTTTTTTTAAATGTATGTACATCGATTTTTCCGAGGTTTCTGAACCGATTTGCAATTTTTTTCAAGGTTCCAAACTAAAAATTAAAGTAGTTTTAGCCTAGTTGTTTAAACTCCCGAGTTCCTATAAGGGGTAGGGGGTTCGATCCCTGGGCATGCCTGTTACTTTTCAAAGGTGCGTTTTAGGATAATTAAATATCCTTGGCTTCAAATGGTGGAAGAAAACATCGTGAGAAAAGTAGCATGTTCGAGAGTTTTTTCTTAAATATATGGCTAGTGTTTGGCTGCAATCAGACCTCCTTGGTTCTTCATAAGGTGTGTGAAGTCTGCCAATCCGCACTTGACCAGCATGGAGGACTATGGCCAAACCGATTCCGAGAGGAGACTTGTGCTCAGTAGTGACTCTTGTCGAAATGGGTTGAAAATGATGAACCAATTATTGTAAAAAGCAATGTAAAAAGGAAACTTTCTGGTCTTAATATGTCCGTCCATCCGTCTATCACGCTTCTATATTTCAATAATTACTAGATAATACATCGATGCACTGCACTTAAGTGTAGTAGCACCAATTCATTTAGAGCAAAAAGATAGGCAAGAAAATCCATTCAGAGTACCTACCGATCTAGAACCGTCTCCGATCGCCATGTCGGAAGAAAAAAGGGAGGAACACATTAAAGAAATATACCTATTATCGATTTTTTTATATTATTTGTTCCCGATTCGATCCCCGGCAGGGTCAATTTGGTAATGGTCTGGCCTGGTGGGAAGCTTTGACCGTGGCTAGTTACCACCCTACCGTCAAGCGATTTAGCGTTCCGGTACAATGCCGTGTAGAAACCGAATGGGTATGGGTTTAATATAACTGCCATGGCCCATGCTCTTAACAGGTTAGACCGCTTCCATCTTAGACTGTATAATCACTTGCCATCAGGTAAGATCGCAGTCAAGGGCTAACTTGTAGTCGTAGTGGATAAAAAAAGGTCCTTATCCAGTCTAATTGAAAATCTATACTAATTTTAGTGACTGCCTCGTTGGTCTAGCGGTTAGCATAGTCGACTGCGGATCATGAGGTCCTGGGTTCGATTCCCGGTCGGGTATAAAAATTGTTCGGTATTGGGGTTTTCAATTAAGAAATTCTCAGTGCCAGCCCGGAGTTGGAAGTTGGTGGTGTTTCACCCCCGTGCCTCGGAGAGCACGATAAGCCGTCGGTCCCGGTTATTATCACTAACATGATAATAGTCGTTAAAGCCCGCCAACCCGCATTGGAGCAGCGCGGTGGGTCTAAGCTCTATTCCTAAGAGAGTGGAGGCCTGTGCCCATGGTGGACTAATTTTAGTAAAGTAAAGTAAAGCTTTCTTATATTTTTGTCTTAGTAACCTTTCGTGTGCATAAACTGACATTGATTAGTCCACCACGCCCAATCTAATAAGTTAAGTCAAGGTCAGATTCTAATTGGTAGCGTGTCGAATTTTTTTTGCTCGGTTACCTAACTTAAACGAAATGAACAAGCACTTGGAAATGAAGCACGCGACCTCGTCCGCATGTATTTACTTAGGTTTTACTTAGAAATTCCGTGATTTTGCGGGATAAAAAGTAGCTTATGTCACCCGGGGACGGCCCCGGGTTGCAATCTAACTCTATACCGAATTTCGACCACGGCGGCCTATCTCCAGAGAGATTAGCTATCTGCGCGGGAGATATTATAGTGCACAAGTGTGTGCGCATACACAGGAGCAGTCTCTGTTCCTTTACTCCCATAGCCTGATGGGATGGAAAATCCGACACAACCGGAGAGAGATCAGGCACAGGACCGACGGATTAACGCGTTGAAGAAGGGTTTGTATCAATTTATGTCACACTGGTTGTTTATTTATTTTGTTTTCTGATTGTCACTCTTTTATTGTCTTCTTGAAAAATAATTTATGTTTCTCAACTATGTTTCTCTAATTTATTAAATTTATTAGATCTTTCTCTAATTTATGGTAGCAGAGCGTAGTTGCATGGTCTCTCTTCAACTCTATGGTCTTCATTGATGTAGGAATATTTACACATCTTTTTTTTGTTTTTTTTAATTGTGATATTGGCTTGCGCTTGACGACAATCATGCTTAGTGTAAAGCAATGATGAGGTCTAGGTTGTAACGCGCTTGCCTAGAAGATGCCTGTTCACTCTTGCCTTGAAGGTATGTACCTAAGTTATACCACAGTTATACGTGGCAGGAAACACGTACACTGGGAGAGTGTTCCACACCCTAGCGTTTCGTATCAGAAACGTCGAGTTGTTATCTCCCCCCACAGGAGCCCTTAATTCCAAACGGAGACCAGTTTTGCTATGTGGAAAAGGTTGGATTCATACTTGTCCTGTGTTTATTCTATAGATTGAGTTAGATATTTTTTTAGATTACTTAGTAGGTATAACGTATTACGTTTCCAAAGTTATGTCCTATGTTTATTCTATAGATTGAGTTAAGTAGATATTTTTTAGATTACTTAGTATTACATAAGGAGTAAGTTTCCAAAGTACTCTTGATTTATACAGGATAAAGCGTAATATGATTTGATCAGACACTGAATGCTATTACAAAGTTTGATAGGCATATTCGAAGTGCTTTGAAGGGACCGGGTGTTGAGGCGATATAAACTTGCAATAGTTTCTGAGGCGGTTTGATTTTGTATTAATAGATTATAGGTTTATTTAATGGTTATATCTAGTATAGTGTACTTGAATTAGCCACGGCCGAAGTCTCCCACAGACCATACCATAAATTACTAAATTGCCGCTGCCGCGTTTAAAACAAAATTGTACATTGTTCACCGAGGGGAGAAAGTGACCAATTCCTACCCAGGGGGTATTTTGAGCAATACACGTGTGACGCCAGGTAGGAATCCTACTTTCTCCCGAGTGATACAATATAGTGCTTTATACTACACCTGCGAGGAAAATAAGCGACAATTAGTGATTAAACGAACTTACAAAGTGAAATTCTTCATTCGAAGCTTCCCTATCACAACTAGACTACATTTTGAAGATTATTTCAATATAGATTTCGATATCGACAATCGACATCGATATCGACAAAAGACATCGATATCGACCATCAAAATCGGCATCAACATCGACAATCGACATCGATGTCGACTTTTAATGTTTAGTTTTTAGTTTAGATTTTAATGTATTTCATAGTTTTAATTTGATATTTTTACATACATAGAAATAGGGTATACCGTATACCACTTTGTCGACGTAATTAATACATTGTGTAGGTATACCAATATCTACAAATTATAGATTTTAAGGTATACCCATTACAGCTTTCTAGTACCAAGAGCATCTGAGCTCGCGGACAGACAGCCAGATGGAGGGACGTGTCGAAACTATAAGGGTTCCGTGTTGACAAGGGAACCCTAAAAAACGTAACGCCCGAAGCAAAATAGGCTAGCTCCATCAAAAGTTGAGCCCACGGGGCTTCGTTAGATTGATGCGGGAAAAACGTCCGCCGCTAGATTCAATTTGTACAAGTAAATTGGCACTAACTCTCGCGGGAGTCGAAGTAACCCTGTTCAAATATTGTCACTTACTTTTACTCTTTCAACGTTTTCAACTTTCGTTCTTAGTTAACTTCATGATATCCGCGACTACATCCGCGTTAGGTTTTGAAGTGAAAACTTCCGACGCTCGCGTTAGACTACATTCGTAATTATAACCAGCAACGCATTGGCGGTTCCTCTGGTGCTGCAAATGTTCATGGGCGGCGCTAATCACTTACCATCAGGTGACCCGCCTGCTTGTTTGCTCGCTATATATAAAAAATATATATGCCTCAGTACGTATGACTTCGGGATGCAATCTCAATACCAAATTTCGTCAAAATCGGTAAAGCGGATGTTAAAAAAGGTAACAGACAGACAGACAGATATTATCATCATCTGATAAAAATCTCAATACTCTTAAAAAAAGTTTCAATACTCTTAGTCGGGTCGTATGCGGAAGGACGTGGGAACTGGGAACCCACTGCATTATTATCCCAAGAAAACTCCTACCATTATGTGATTAATGGAAAGGGGTCACGACCCTCAGTAATGAGGAATACGACGCAAAGAGAGAGATAAAGTTTATAGCTCTTCAATATTGACAGTTTCACCTAGAAATCTATGTCCCTTATAATATACGTTTTTACTTCCTATACTTAGTTTGCTAAGGAATGATAAAAGTTTGGAAAAAACCATTAGGAACATGTTATTAAAGGTTTGCGTGGGCTGACTCCTATAGATTACAATCACGCACCACGCTTAAGTTGATTGCACATTTAAAGTCGATCGCAAAAGGAGCCGCACGCACCGATCTAGATGTGTTTACATTTTGCAGTATCATGTTCCATTTTCAAACTATTTTGTATTTGGTATTCTGACGTGACGTAATGGAGGAAACTGGCAGAATTTTGTATTGAACATACGTCCTTTTACCCCACAGCGTTGCTCTAGATGCCTCCGCCGAGCGACTCGTAGCAAAAATCTTTACCCGTTAGACTGTTAATATTAATATAATATAATAATAATATTAATATTTGGATGTATGAATGTATAGATGTATGGGTGTATGGATGGATGTTTGTTACTCAATCATGCCCTAACGGTTGAACGGATTTGGCTGAAATTTGGTACAGAGATAGATTATAGTCTGGAATAACACATAGGCTACTTTTTATCCCGGAAAATTAAAGAGTTCCCGCGGGAACCGAAAAACCTCAATCCACGGGCACGAAGTCCCGGGCATCAGCTAGTGTTGTATTATATTATTCGGCGCGTACGAAGTTGCGTACGCTGTCGTATGTGCGATCATCCTCTTCATGCCTATTTAGTTTAATTATTCATTATAGTAATTTTATACTTAGACATTATTACATATTTTTATATAGTAAGTATCGTAGTAAGAGACTTTGCTTGAGTAGAATATTTGACAATCGGTGAGGAGGTAAAATTTTGACCAAAATGCTGAATTTAAAAAGAACAAAGACACTATTACTTAATTCATTAGCCTGTAATTCGCCTGCCAAACTGTTTATACATTATAATATTTTGGTTTTATCTAGGATACTAGGATATAAACCATGTATATCGTAAAAACTATTAATTAATAAAGACTTTTTTAAAATAAAACCAACAACACTTAATTCATTTTTCACCGAAAGCCCGTTTAAGATATAAACTGAAATCCCGCAGATTTAGGTTTTAAAATTTCTACTCCATTGCAGCCTGATGAAAGGACAAATAATTAGGTAATACACTTTCGCATTTATTTCTTAAGAAGATTAAGTTTCTTGACAACTTTTATCCTTCCCTGATGCAACCTGTGTCTTTACCTTTCATCAAATATCAAGTACTTAAGTATATGTATGGATTGTAATCTTCAATTAATTCGTATAATATTGGAACATAAATAAAATAAATAAAAAAGCCTTTATTTCTAATACGTTACAAGTTACAACATACAATTTACGCATTTCATTTGCAATACAGTTCATTAGTACTTATTCATTCCATAAACAGTTAATATGTTTTGTCTATTCTATTGTATTCATTCATTTAATTTAGAAGTTACAATATTATTATCATTACAATATCATACAATTAATCATTAATTCAAATTACAATGTCAGTTACTTATTTCTAATATAATTAAATACATAATAATTACAATTGCAATATGATAGATTTCAAATTCAATTTAGCCAACAAATATAATGTGTAGAATAGGTAAGTATTTATTTATCTTCACGTATCAGTCGCCTCTACGGCGTAGGCCTCCCCCAAATATTGGAACATAGCTTACGCATAAAAATAGTATCTAAAACTAAATACGTGACTTACGCCATACAACATTTCTCTAAAGGCCTAGCCCCACTACAGGGCGAGGCGCGGAGCGGCACGTAGCGGCGAGTATTATTTGTATGAGGTTGTATGGAGCTGGGCCCACTTAAGCTACGCGGTACGGAGATGCACTGTAAGACGCGGCCCTGTACAAACTCATACAATTAATGAATGAATTACACTTTTATTGTACACCACAAAGGAAATTATACAATAATAAAATACAGTAAACTTAGCTTAAAACAAAGTAAGTATACAATTTGGCGGCCTTATTGCTACATATAGCGATCTCTTCAAGGCAACCAGTAGTGTAAAAGGTGATAGCTACAAACACAACCGGTAGATGGTGCAGAAATAACAAAATAAATAAAAATATTTATATAAAGCTACAAATTATGATACAAAAAAAATAAAAAAAATTAAAAAGAATTGGCAGTCATAGGGACTGCCGAAAGAAGGGTAAACGAATATTTAAAAGCTTTTTTATAATTATTTAAGTATTTTTTTTAAATAAATAATTTAAAATAAGGCATTAAAGTTTAGTTTCGAATGTAGAAGAATGTAGGTCACGCGAGCATGTCGGTCACGGTCACGCGAATCCACAAGTTTAACCCCTACCAAAAAGTGCTCAACGCGGCTAAAAAAGTTTTTACTTCAATATTTGCCGCTACGTGCCACGCCGCTGCGTGCATCTGAAATGGGGCTAGACCTTAAGAAGGTATACGCAGTCTACGCACGTATCGTTCCTAGTCCCGAGTCCCAATACCGGCTCATCCCTAGCGCCTGACGGGAATACTTACTTAGTCAAACTGTGCTTATTTTGTTGTCAGTACTGTCAGTTGGCACGTGTCTGATACCCACTGAAGTAAAGGCGATACAGTAGTTTATTTCCAAAAAAGCGGCATCAATCATTGTTATTTTATTTATTTACTAGCTGATGTCCGCGACCAGGTCTGCGTGGAGTATTTTTTTAAAAATTCCTGCAAGAACTCTTTAATTTTCCGGGATAAAAAGTAGCCTATGTCCTCCTCCTATCTCTAATATAAATTCATCAAAATCGGTCGAAAAGATGGGTCGACAGACAGACACACTTTCGCATTTATAAATTAAGTATGGATGGATATTAAGTTTGTGGGTCTGTCCTTCAATCATGCCGCAAAAGGACATGTCCACAAGGACAAAAGCCTCCAAAAAATCGAAGGTTAAAAAAAAAAGCCACGGGCCGACGTTCTCAAGTATATCACTCTATGCCTCTGACCGGTTAACCGATACTTGAGAAAGTGTCCTTAACTGATGTTGGTTTATTAATACGTGCTTCAGACTTCATCATCAAATAACGTTAGGTAAAACCGCAGTCACGGGCTAACGTGTATTGGAGTAAAAAATAAATTGTAAATTGTTGAAGCTAAAGTTTTCCGTTCTACCTAGTTGGTGGTTGGTCTATCGGTGTAAAATAGCCACAAATACGTAGTGCCAATACCCGTGCAAGGGTCTGATACACGTATAAAAAACTCGATTTATAAGGCTAGCCCCATTAAAGGTGCACGGTGCGACGCGGCACGTAGCGGCAAATATTATTTGTATGGAGTTTGTATGGAGCTGGGCCCATTTAAGCTACGCGGCACGGAGATGCACTGCGACATAATTGTACAAATAATACTTGCCGCTCAAACGCTTTATATGGTACAAAACGATCCAGCCACAGCCACCCAAACTCCCTTGGATTGACAATGGCAGAAGTAGATTAGACCTGATCCTTATGATGCGTCTTCGTTCCGGGCACATACCATTGAACAAATTTGCATATTTAATGAAAAAAACAAATTCACCCAACTGCAGTGTCTGCAATGTGCCAGAGGATGTGGTCCATATCTTAGCGGAATGTGCCCGAAACGAAGACTTTAGAAGGAGGATTTTTAAGGATTCCGTAAACTTGTATGCTGTCGGCTTATTCAACACTGTGCTGGCCTACCCGCTTTCAGCCAATGCAGCGCAAATGTTGCGGATAGTTAGGATTGGCATCGAAAAAAGAGAATAATATCTCGTGTTTCGATGGCAGTCCTGGCCTTTTTTTTATGTGTACCATTTGATTAGTGGATAATTTATCTATAATTATTGTTTACTTAATAATTATTCTGTTATTCTACAGAGAGGCATATTCGCCAAGCGAATAATCTCTAAAAATAAAGATTTAAAAAAAAAAAAAAAATACGTGCCGCACCGCGCCGCTTTTCTGTTGTGAGGCTAGACCTTTAGCGTTCCAGTGCAATACCGTGTAGAAACCAATGTCGATATAAGGGTATTTATTTTATATAACAGCAGCCATACTCCTAACAGGTTTGCATCGCTCCTCTTTAGACTGCATCATCACTTACTATCAGGTGAAATCGCAGTAAACGAACTTGTAGTAGAGGACAATTTTTTTTAAAAGGATTTTTCAATAAGTTTTCCGTAGTTGGCGGTCTTTTACGGGATCGGTGTCAACAAGCCATAAATACGTAGTGCCAATACCCGTGCAAGGGTCTGATACACGTATAACAAACTCGATTAGCTCTCCCAAGCCGTGAGCCCGGGATATTTGGATTGTATCCATTGCATAAATGTCGGCAGGCTTAGGGACGGTTGATCGAATTTTCCTCAAGTATTTATAATCATGTTAAGGGACGTATTGACAGTATGAAACTCGTATAACTTGGCCAATCTGTGCGTGTGACGGTGGTGCTAAAGTCTATTGAATAGTTTTGAGGTATCGTTGGATACCTCAAAACTATTGATAGGTAAACTAGAGGCCGCCATAAGCTCGTGACTCCATCGCTCCGCCTCAAGAAGGTCCGAAGGTCGTTTGTGGGAATGAGCATTCTATTATTTTATAACAAAATTCCACAACCTATCTTAAACTTGCCTTTACACAAGTTTAAGAAGTCCATTAAAATTATGCTCCTGAAAAAGGCTTATTATACTGTTGAAGATTACGTAAATGACAAAGGAGCATGGATTTGACTCGCTCCAGCAATGCTAAGGACAGCTGTTACTTATGTATTTTACAAATTAATGAAATTGTAAATTATTATTTTTTTCAAAAGAGCAACCGCCGAGTTTCTTGCTGGTTCTTCTCGGTAGGAATGGCATTCCGAACCAGTGGTAGATTCACTTGACGATTCAAAAGTACTTGTAAAAGTTTATTTGAATAAAAATCATTTTGAATTTGAATTTACCCCGTAATCATACTAATTTTATAAATGCGAAAGTTTTTTTGTTTGTTGGCTTGTCCTTCGATCACGCTCCAACGGAGCAACGGATCGACGTTATTTTTGGCATGGAGATCTGGGAGTGACATAGGCTACTTTATCCCGGAAAATTAATAAGCCCCCGTGGGAATAAAAACAAAATTAAACCACGCGGACGAAGTCGCGGGTATCAGCTAGCAGTTAGATACTTTCGCTATCCTAAAAAAAAGTTACTTTGTTCTTACCAACTTCCGCCAAGTTTAAATTAGTTGATGTTATAAAAAAATCAACTAAAACAAAACGAATGTGCGAATTTCGTGAGTGGGATTCGAACCTGCGACATAACCCGTAACCTAAGCCCAGCCTAGCCTAGCTATAAATAACATTGACCCAAAGGTCACATTGAATCTTGCCTACCTTTTATTCAAGTAAACTTTGACAAGTGCTTTTGAATCGTTTTCGTAGATTCAATATCTACCACTGGTTCTACCGAGAAGAACCAGTAAGAAACTTTGTGGTTGCTGTTTTGAAAACTAGCTGATGCCCGCGTCTATGTCCGCGTGAATAGAGGTTTTTTGGTTTCCGCGGGAACTCCTTAGTTTCCGAGATAAAAAGTAGCCTATGTGTTATTCCAGACTATAATCTACCTCTGTGCCAAATTTCAACCAGATCGATTCAGCCATTCGAGCGTGATTGAGTAACAAACATCCATCCATACATCCATAGATCTATCCATCCAAACTTTCGCATTTATAATATTATTTTATATGATGTATGATTTAGTTCAAACGCTCACAAGTTGCGCAATAAATTCCTCAACTCTTGCTACTATTCCCATCTCGATCCTCCCAAAATCCTCGGAGCTAGGGCCAAAAATACCATGTAAAGGATTATTATCATGTAAAGGATTACTTAAATGACATGGAAGCTTGGCAATGATTTTCTCTAATGGCTCTGATAGTTCCTTAGTGGATGATTTGTGAAATGGTGATAATGAAAAAATACCCGGCTGAGTTTGTTGTGGGCTCTTCTCAGACCAGGGCGCGTTTGGAACCCTCGTAGCTTTAGTTTTAAGATACCGTTACTAATTATCACCATTATATTTTATAAATAACTGGACGTCAATATGTGTAGTGTACCTACCTAAATTGAATACAATTTATTGACTATTGACTATACGTCTTAGGCGATTTGCATCTGATAACCATTTTCAATGGTAAAAGACTTAATCCACGCAGATGAAGATGCGGACATTTAGTTTTGTATAAGCTTTTAAGTGGAGTGTATTAGCCAACTAGCCGGCTTTTAACTACCGGCCACAAAGCCTGGATTAAAACTATGCCAAAGTTCTATTGTACGCGCTTGAATGCGGCTTAAGGAGGTAAGTGTAGCTACGTTTAAAGGCTTACGTGAAACAGAGACTGATTGATTAATAGGAAATTAAGTGGGTTGTAACTAGAATATAATAGTTTTAACTTTTAAGTTCTTGTAATATGGATTCTCACTTCCAAGACAAGTTTTGGAAGGAAGAATTGTAGGCAAGAGGGCTCCAGGGTCACTAAAGGCGCAAGTAGTTGGACGATATATTAGGAGGTGGACAGTGTTTGGCTATCCAAGGCTAAAAGATGCGGCTCAAAATAGAGAAGATTTTCGCAAATTGACTGCCAAACTTTGTTTTGAAGAAGGCACGCGGTGATGATGAATAGGGATGGTGACAACTCAATCAAATCAGCAAGTCTTTATCAAACTTAATAATAATAGTTTAAAAAAACTAAAAAACACGCTTTTGACGCAGACACTCCGGGTCTCAGGAAAACAAAAAATCGCTAATCCTGATTATCCTAGTAAGGATAACGGGTCAAACTGTTTAAAATATTGAAATGTCATCGGTCCTTAATAAGTATGCCAAATTTCGAGTTAATCCGACGTCTTAAAGGGGGTCAAAATCATGTTCAAAGATTCCGTTACATACTAACATACATACGTCTGAAGCTAATAAAAAGCGTGTAAAAACGCGCTATAGTATGGAAGTTTGAATGAAATACATAGTTGTGACGTCATCAAATTTCAACACACTTTTTTTCTTTAATAGATCGCTTAAAATGATTATCAAACTTAAAACTAAGACAAGATGGTAATATTAATCTTTTGGAAGACCCTCTATTTAGTAATCAGTAAGAAATAATTTATTTTTGACATAGGCATCATCCCTATTCCATTTGCATGGCTGTACTTGTGTAGGTAATGATCTCTCTGACAACACTAGAAGTTTACCGATAGTCTAGTATCTACTGAAAATATAAAGTGCAAAAAAATATTGAGGGTGATAATAAATAAAACCCGGCTGAGTTTGTTTGCTCTTAGACAGGCCGCGTTTGCAACAGCTTTAACCGTGGTTAATATTATAACCATCACGTCTTATACTTTGTGACGTTCAGAAGGTGTGCTGTGTAGATACCTATCTTCTTATCTTATATATATATATAAAAATGAAACCCGTTTTCCTTGGTCACGGCATCACGCGTGAATGGCTGGACCGATTTCACTAATTCTTTTTTTGTTGTATTTGTTATTATTAGGAGAAGGTTCTTACGGAAAAAAATATTAAGAAAATCTCTCAGAAATATTGAAAAATATACATTTAATTTTGCATACTAAGGCGGTACGAAGTTCGCCGGGTCAGCTAGTTTTGAATAAATATACTTTGAGTTTGAGTTTGAATATGGCGGGAATTTTAAAGATATTTATTGGTCGGGTATCCCCAATGAGTAGGGAAATATCCCGAACGTGCGTATGCGACCGCTGTTGTCTTAACGTGGGAAATGAATTTCAGATTTTTTTCTGGTCTCATCTGGTCGGAGGCTTCGGCCGTAGCCAGTTACAGTACCCGGCAATAAATATTGCACATCGACCTTTGGAAAGAGACAATCGGTTATTTCGGCTTCGTATAGCGTTATCTCTGTCGCACACTACCGATCGGTAGTGTGCGACACGACACCCTACCAGCAAATACGTAACGCCAAGCTATTTAGCGTTCTGCTACGATGCCGTGTAGAAACCGGCTAGGGGTATGGATGTAGTATTACTGCCATACCCCTAAAAAGTAAACCCAGTACAATGTTAAACTACATCGTCACTTGGGATCAGGTGGGATCCAGTCCAGTAACTTGTAGCGGAATAAAGAAAATTAAGGGTTTCTTACTAACTCTTACCATTTTGGTACGAAACTTTAAATCTCAATAACGACCAGGAAGTTCTTTGTTCCTTGGGTAGATAATGTTAACGCTCGCGTGTTAAACTTTATCTACACAATTTATTTCCCATGGAAAAATTTATGTTCGCCGAAAAGTTGAACCGTGAATTTAAGCGGCCTAATTTTTCATTCGAATAGTCAGCAAGCATCCACATTAATTTCCAAACTAATGTTCTCACTCATTTCAAACTAACATTTTTGGACCTAACTCCTTAAATCTGATGCTGCAGGGTTACTGCCCGTGTAAGTTATGGTGAATCAGTTCATGGTGAATAAATATACTGTTTGGCTAACGTTAATTAAAAATACATAGGCAGAAAACCTTACTGTTTCTACGTCGAGAGTGACATCATTGGTTTTAACCATCGATATATGTGGGTACTAGATGGGTTTTATAGAAAAAAGTTGGGCGTCCGACTTGTAGAGCGTGCTCCACACCTGTATAAGCCTGTCCTTGTCCCCTCGATAGCGCTGTTCCGCTTTTCAGACAATGATGAGATGAGATTTTCAGAGATGGCTTTAGTAAAATAGGTCCACATTCTATGTTTGACAGGGTCCGTCTAACTCTATGTAAATAATTGATGTCGTTGGTCTTAACTCTAGGATAGAGGGTCAAGATGGCGACGCGGTCGTGTTGGTCAGTGTTTGTGTGAACTGCTAAATAAAAGTATAATTCAATGGATAAACGAGTTAGAATAATACCTAGTAGGGACCAAGCAACGATTTCATAATAGTAGATTTCATAATAGGAATTGATTTCTTAACCCTTGTAGCTTTAGTTTTAAGATACCGTGGTTAATTATCACCAGCACGTCTTATACTTTGTAAACGTGACCTTCAGAAGGTGTACTGTGTAGGTACCAATCTATATACATAACATTCAAAGTCCTGACTGACTGACTGACTGACTGACACATAATTCAACGCACAGTCTAAACCGCTGGTCCTAGAGACATAACATTTGGAGGGTGTGTTCTTTGTGAAGAGTAGTGTATCTACTAAGAAAGGGATTTGCGAAATTCTACTCCCAAAGGGGTTAAGTAGGGGTTGAAAGTTTGTATGAAATTCCATATAGTTTTTCAAATTATAGCCATGAGACTTGGTATTTGGGCTTCCGTTTTAAAATCATGAAATACGTATTTCACAATTTTTGTAATTTTTATCCCCGAGGACGTAAACGACGTGATTTTTTGCATGGGTAAAGAGAGTTTGCCCTTCAATCACGCCGCAACAGATGATTTTTTGTTTGAGTTTAATTGAACACCAAGTTCCAGCACCTAAATCCTGGTGCTACGGGTTCATCATCATGATTTCAACCTATTGCCGGCTCACTCCTGAACGCGAGTCTCCTCTCAGATTAACTAAGGTAAGGCCATAGTCCACCACGCTGACCAAGTGCGGATTGGCAGCCGCACCTTTGAGAACATTATGAAGAACGATATTGCGTCATGCATGCCGTTTAGTAGCAATGCGACTCGATACGGCGCGGTTTCGAGTCGCGTAACGCGTTGTCACGTTTTTCACTCGCGTATAGGACTCGACCTTAGATTGTAAGTATATACTAACATGTTATACTTAAGTGGAGTACAAATGTTGTCTGAAATGAAATTGAAATTACTCTTTTCCATAGCGACTTAAAATTTTGGATTTTCGTGTGTTTTAAATTTTTATGGTGTGATTAAAATTGTACGTGTAGGTTACCATGCGAGCAATTATTTATTCATAGGCTGTAAGCCACAATACAAATCCGACCTCCCAATTTCATGGTTCTCTTTTCAAGTTGGTTTACATAAATCTCGGCAAGAATGTACTTTGTAGATAAATTTGAACACGCAAGGCTAAACAGCTATCTATATTGTTGAACGACATTATTTATAACTTGTAACTGGTGTAACCTTGCCTATTGGGAGGCTTCGGCCGTGGCTAGTTAGCACCCTACCGGCAAAGACATGCCGGCAAAGACGGTACGATGCCGTGTAGAAACCGAATAGAATATGGGTTAAATATAACTTCCATGCCCCTAACAGATTAGCCCGCTACCATCATCAGGTGAGTTCGCAATCAAGGACTAACTTGCAGTGGATAAAAAATAAAAAAAAGATTTCCTTTGCTGAAGTCGTTCAGTGAGTGTGCGCTGTGGTTTTATAAATGAGAGGTCCCGGCTCCCGGATTAGATTCCCGGCGGGGTCAAATTAGGAATTTACAATTTCTGTACTTTTTCTGGTCAGATCATGTGGGAGGCAAGAATACGTGGCTAGTTGCCCTAGCAAACTAAAGTGTTAGGGGTATGGCTGCAGTTTTTTAAAACTACACTTACCCCTAATCGGTTTCTACACGGCATCGCGCCGGAACGCTAAATCGCTTGGCAGCACGCCTTCGCCGGTAGGGTGGCAACTAGCCACGGCCAAAGCCTCCCACCAGGCGAGACCAGGGAAAATTCAGAAATTATAAATTCCCAAATTGACCCTGCCGGGGATCGAACCCGGGATCTCCGCACATTAAGACAACAGCGCTACACACTGCGCCACGGAGGCCATCAAAATGAAACTTGATGAAATGAACTTGAATGTTCAAAAATACTTTCTTAGCGAATCCCTACTTCATTCCAACTCTCCAACAAACTGCGTGTGTAGTTTGGCGAGATATATAATTTATGTATTTGTTTGTGCAATATTAAATAAATAAATTAAAAAAAAAAAAAAAAATGATAATATGGCTGTATTTTCGGTGGGCTGCATGGCGACGGCGTACATTCTACGCACTGAGCAGAAAATTCTAACCAAAGAGCAACTACCGAGTTCCTTGCTGGTTCATCTCGTTAGGAATGTCATTCCGAACCAGTGGTTGATAGACTTGATTATTCCAAAGCACTTGTCAAAGTCAACAGCCCTCGACCATCGGCTTCATCACCACGTTAACGTTGCGACAATCCTGCAGCTGCTCGACGTGACGAAACTAGTGAGAAGACTAAAAAGGACTAAACCTTTCGAGTTTTATAGTGTGTTTATAGAGTTTATAGAGTGCATAGTGATAAGTGACAGTATAAAGTGTAGTGCTAAAAGAACACGTGAACAAAGTGTTTAAGTTTATCAAGAAAGACTTAAGATGCGTTAATGGACAATTTCTTAGTACATAAAATAAATTATAAGTTTAAGTAAGTTAAAGCAAAACTGCTCATTAGCCAATTAGTTAGCTAGATTGTAGTTAAATGAGTACCTCACTGGTACTGAATAATAGGAAAAAAAGAAGAAAAGAAGTCAACTTGAATACAAAATATTTCAATTTTGCACTTTTTTTAACCGGTGTTTTATTTCCCAAGATGAAATAAACGTAAACGAATCGCCAGCCCGAATCGATCTCGGAGAGTAATAAAGATCGCATCGAGACCTCGCATAAATTATTGTCTCAATAAATGTCTATTCAATTGAAATGTTACATTCGGAATTAGGTGGAAACTCGCGTCTTTTACCGTTTCAGATTTGTATCTCGGAATCTATATTTTATATTTATCCATATGTTAATATTATTAATGCAAAAGTGTGTCTATCTGCTACACTTTCACGGTCCATCTGTTAAACCGATTTTGATGAAATTTGGTACAGGGCAAAGTTGTATCCCGGGAAGGATATAGGCTACTTTTTATCCTGGAAAATCGAAGAGTTCCCGCGGGAATCAAAAAAACTTAATCCACGCGGACGAAGTAGCAGGCATCATTTAGTAAATTGTAATAATTTAATTAATTTAAAGGTAGCTACTGTGTCTGAACAAGTTAATAGAATATTTAAAAGTCTATGTGGTTTATATTTAGCAAAAAACTTAAAGTTAATGTTGTTTTGGCAGAAACTTGTAGGAAACCAAGAGTTTCTTTTGTGTTTTCCACGTCGACGGAATAATTAACCTCTTTGTATTTCTCGCCGTAATTACTGCAGTATAGTCTGTGTATTTGCTTGTTTACTTGCGTGATTAGGGTTCCAAAATGGTAGTAAAGATATCCATCAGCCTGTATGCATTCACTGCTGGACATAGGTTTTTTCGAGAGCGCGCCACTAAACACGGTCCTCCGCCATCCTCATCCACCCGCATCCAGCCACCTACTTTAGGTCATCGGACCAGCGAGCTGGAGATCGTCCTATACTGCGCTAGCGTACGCGGTCTCCACTCCAGAACACGTCTGCCCCAACGGCCATCGGTTCTGCGACAGACATGGCCTGCCCACTGCCACTTCAGCTTGCTAACCCTCAGAGCTATGTCGGTCACTTCAGTTCTTCTCCGAATTTCCCCGTTCCGGATTTTATCCCTGATCGAAATTCCCAACATAGCCTGCTCTATGGCAGGCTGACCGACTTTTAATTTGTGGACGAGTCCCATAGAAAGCAGTGCCCACACTGACCACGCTGGGCAGGCGGGTTAAGGGATGGTTCCCTTAACCCGATGTACAATAGCCGCCGCATAAGTTGAACTATGCGCAGAAACATATTTCGGGTGTCAAACGAAATGCGGTATGAGGTATGCCGCGAGGGGCCGCGCGTTACCATACCCCTCGCTCCCCGCGCATGCTCGCCTCGGCCCTGTAGTACAATGTACCTGCGCAGACGGCCGCCATTTTGGGACAACTTACGGGACGCGATTTATACTGTAATTGATTATTACACGGAATTGTACCGTAAATCGCTTGGTGGTACGTCTTTATCGGTAGGTTGCAGGTAACTAGACACGTCCGAAGCCTCCCAACAGGCCAGACCATTAGAAATGTCAAAAATTATAATTCTCAAAACCATGCTGGGGTTCGAAGTTCGAACCCGAGAAATCCCAGACAACAGCCCAGAGAGTTCTCAATATAATAATCTGCAGAAGACAAAGTTTGTTCGACGCTACAGGGATCGGATTTCTTACCCGCGAACACAAGTTTGTTGTTTGTCACCTAAAGTTTTGAAGGAATTTGTAAGATAGATATAAATGAATTTATTGCATAGTTTACTGTATACAGTAACTCAGAAATCACTCAGTGAGTTCCTATTAATAACTTGTATGTAGTGAGTTGCAATTCAAAAGCACGGAAAACTACTCGATTATTTTCCAATACAAAGTTTTATTGAATGTTTAATCAGTGCATACGAGTGGGCAGCAGGGAACGACCTAGCCTAGGTACCTACTACCTACTTATATTATAATACTGATATTAGCTTTTGCCTGCAACTTCGCTCACGTTAAGTACGACCTCTTCTTGCCAACGCCCTGCGCTCCAACCATGGCCACCTGTGACACGCCACAGGCTTGTGCTCCTGTTACCCTTTCCTATGTTAGGCATTTTTTAACAATCTGACTTCAATTCAGTTAAAAAATTATATTTGTTATTAGTGACTTACTTTGCAGCGTTGCCTGTCATACGCTATGATACACTCGCTGCAGCGAGTGTATCATTGCGTATGACAGGCAATGCTGGTCTGAACCTGGCTGATGAGCGCAGTCTTGCCAACACCCTGCGCTCCGACCATGGCCACCCTGTGACACGCCACAAGTTTGCGCTCTTGTTACTGTACCCTATGTTAGGTCCGTGAGTTAACAACCGTTTACATGATATATTTGTTTAATGGTGACTTACTTTGCCTGTCATACACATTGATACACTCGCTGGTCTGAAACTGGCTGATGAGCGCAGTCTTGCCAACACCCTGCGCTCCGACCATGGCCACCCTGTGACACGCAACAGGTTTGCGGTCTTATTACCACTGGCGTACACAGTATTCGGAGCCCGGGTAGGCATTGGTTACGTAGATACCTACTTTCAGGCAGGGAATGTTGAAAATTATGTATTATGTAAGCAGTACCTTTATGCCTCTATGTCGTACACTGTCGCGTCTCAGCGCACTAGTTGAGACGCGACGCCTTCGAATATGTAACACTTCGTTACAACACGCCACTGCCTATTATCGTACCCTATGTTAGGTCCGTGAGTTAACAACAGTTTACTTAGTATATTTGTTAGAACTGACTTACTTTGCCTGTCATACGCATTGATACACTCGCTGGTCTGAAACTGGCTGATGAGCGCAGTCTTGCCAACGCCCTGCGCTCCGACCATGGCCACCCTGTGACACGCCACAGGTTTACGCTCTTGTGCCTCGGGGGCGGACTGCGCGGGGGATGCTGGGGCCAGGCTTCCTGAGCGGGATCTCCGCCGGCGGAAGGAATCTCCTCGGTTGACGATCCCTGGTGAAAGAAAATAGGGATTAGTTTTTAAGGCACAATGACCCAGTCTTAAAGGGTAATTCCTTACTAATATAATAAATGCGAATGCTACGCTTTAACGATTTTCAAACGATTTTGATGAAATTTGGTATACCTAGAGATAATTTTTAATTAATTTTAAAATTGGTGTCCCAGGGAAGGGCATACGCTACTTTCTTCGCGTGGATTAATGTTATCAAAATCCCGTGTGAGTTTTAAGGGGAGAGTCGGATGTATCGTACCAGATTTCAGTTTTTATGAATTATCTCTTTTCTTAAGAAACTTACAAAAGTAAGGTTTTATATATGCAAGGTCAAATTAGCCTGTCTCCGTCCCCAGGATGCAACCTAGGTATGTCTCTGTACCAATTTTGACAAAATCAGATGAACAGATGTTGTGAAAGTGTAGTACTTATGGATTTCTTATTGATAGTTAGTAAAACAATTGAGTACTTGTTTAAAATAAGTCTTTTAAAAAGACGTATCCTCGTAGGTAAATAGGGAAATGGTAAACCCCGCAAGATCTTAAAGAAATCTCCGCAAGAAATCCTTGTAGATCTTTTATAAATATTAAACAAAACTCCGTCAATGTAAATCGCAGAACAGCCATTTATAAAATACTTAGGTAATATAATTACGTAGCAGTTTCACAATTTTTCCATAAAAGTAATTGAATAACTTTTGAATAAAGTTCTCATACAATCCAGAAATGTGTTGACATTTTCAACTCCCTCGAGTTCTTGACCTTTGAAGTAGCTATAAAATATAGGTAGGTATATTGTGTTCTCAGCAATACACAGTATGAAAGCCTTGAAAGTCCTTTTGAAGTGTTTTGAAACTGGTTTCATTTTGCAAAGCGCTAACGTGAACTTTTCACGTTCAAAGTGTATGTTTCAGCGAACCTGAATAATGTAGGTAAGTGCTATGTATGGTAAAGGTGAGTGCACATCAGCACACCAGGGCCATACTGACAACTCTTAAAACCGTATTGTTTCAATATTGTTGACTTTCATGTTTTAGAATTATAATCCTTACTTTAGAAACATCACACACTAGAGACACAGATTAAATAATATTATTTACTCCGTAACTAGAGCAAGCTGGGTTGCAGTAGTACATTGACGGATTTTTAGCTCAAACTTAAAACTGTCGGCTTAAAGTTTACGTTTTTTTCTTTTATTAACGCTTAGGTTTTGATTAACTTCAAATTATATAGAACATATTGTGTGCACTGAATTTCATAGGATGGGATCCGCTTAAATCCGCTTAGTACGCTCCGGCATAGTATGCGTAGGGCGTAAAAAAAGCTCCATAGCAAAGTGCACGCGTAGACTTTTGTCTGCCAAACTTTAATTCTCGGGGGAACTCCTTAACTTTCGGGATAAAAAGTTAAAGCCACCTTAAGGGAAGGACACCTCGAATGTAACCTACCTCTTTACCAAATTTCATCAAAATCAGTTGAGTATATGAGCCGTTAAAGCGTAGCAGACAGACAGACACTTTTGGACTTATATTATTAGTACAGAAATAACATTTTAGCAGAGGCTGCATTACATCGCAAAGTTGTTTAATTAATTTTAGTGTTTTAATGAATGCGGCGACGAGGCAAGCCAAAGTAGGACCCCATTTATAAACTACCCCAAATGTTGACAAATTGAAATGGAAATTTAGATTAACATTTGTATCTCTATACCTAAATTGTATTAAGTTTATTTTGGAATAAGTACATATTTTTATGTGCGACTTGAGACTACCAGACTCATATGTTTTCCTACTTCAAAACCTGCACCTCAAAGTAAAATGCACCATAACTTCATTGTTTTAGAGCTCAATTTCGTGTATGCATTAATTGCCAGCGCTCCAACCAAACTGAGATGTTTCGGGTTTCTTTCGGGAAGGGCTTTTAGGTCCATTTTACTTTGACGCCAATGTAATCAATCGAAATTGCAATGTTAAAACTCGGACTAAGGGTACATGTAGCGGCCCAGCGATGCAATAGCTTGAGATGATAAAAGCAAGCTGCCGGTGGCAGCCCTAGAGAGACCGGCGCCAGGATGCGCGTGCGCACACGTGCGGAGTGCGGACGTAATCATTCAACGGCGCATTGACGTCAGCGACGCCGTTTCACAACAATAAACCTGAAACTACGTGTCGAAATGCTCCGTTCAATTCGGTATTTGACATACTAGTCAAATCAGGAACGATATTTTGATATTCTTTTTTAGTCCACTACAAGTTAGCCCTTGACTGCGATCTCACCTTATGGTAAGACATCAATCTAAGATGGTAGGGGGCTAACCCGTTAGGGTTAGTTAATATAAATGCCATACAGTTATATTAAACCCATACCCCTAGTCGGTTTCTACACAGCATCGTACTGGAGCGCTAAATCGCTTGGCGTTACGTCTTGCCGGTTAATCGCCGGCAGGGTGGTAACTAGCCACGGCTGAAGACTTCCACCAGGCCAGTTAAAGATAATCAAGAATAAAATGGTAAAATACCTATCTTCTAAATAATATATAAACTAACTGACTGATTTATAAATGCACAGCTCTAACCACTGGACGGTTCGGGCTGTTTGGTATACATATTGGTTATTACGTAGGCATTCGCTAAGAAAGGATTTTTAAAAATCCAGTCTCTGAGGGGGTAAAATTGGGGT
Organism: Erebia aethiops; assembly: GCA_923060345.2. Classification (NCBI taxonomy): domain Eukaryota; kingdom Metazoa; phylum Arthropoda; class Insecta; order Lepidoptera; family Nymphalidae; genus Erebia; species Erebia aethiops. The sequence continues at coordinate 14,812,831 of OV281095.1, read as the reverse complement.
TTGAAGGTTTGAAATTTGTATGCAAATTAAGCTTACTTAACGTAAGCAAAGCCGCGGACAAAAGCAAGACAAACATACAACTAATAGGGGACACTAAGATGGTAGGGGGCTAACCCGTTAGGGTTAGTTAATATAAATGCCATACAGTTATATTAAACCCATACCCCTAGTCGGTTTCTACACAGCATCGTACTGGAGCGCTAAATCGCTTGGCGTTACGTCTTGCCGGTTAATCGCCGGCAGGGTGGTAACTAGCCACGGCTGAAGACTTCCACCAGGCCAGTTAAAGATAATCAAGAATAAAATGGTAAAATACCTATCTTCTAAATAATATATAAACTAACTGACTGATTTATAAATGCACAGCTCTAACCACTGGACGGTTCGGGCTGTTTGGTATACATATTGGTTATTACGTAGGCATTCGCTAAGAAAGGATTTTTAAAAATCCAGTCTCTGAGGGGGTAAAATTGGGGTTTGAAGGTTTGAAATTTGTATGCAAATTAAGCTTACTTAACGTAAGCAAAGCCGCGGACAAAAGCAAGACAAACATACAACTAATAGGGGACATGGATGTTCCGTTTTTTGGAAGACCCTCTATTATATAATAATCAGTAAGAAATAATTTCCAGTATTATGTCATCATCCCTATTCAAACTATAATTTACGATAGTAAGAAATGGACGTAGTAAAATGAGGATTATAATGGGAGAAATGAGTACGTTAATAACATATTGGACAGGTGACAATAATAATTCTGTTTTTGTCACATAATTATAATACGTGGAAAAACCCATTCCAATCACGCACTACTCACTAGTGACTTCTCAGTACTTAGTACTTATTAGTCACTCTGTAATGATAGTCATTTCCGTGTAACATTTCACGGTGTCATTTCGGACATGTTTCAGTTGATAATTGCCAAAAATTTAGCTAAAGCGGAGCTTCCACCGCGGACTTACGGAGCTCCGTTTAGCTCGCAGAGGAAAACTATCCAAGCACTTTCACCAAAAAAGAGTTAGCAGAAAGGACAGTACCTACGCTAGTCTAAGTTTTTACATTGAAAATTTGGTTGATCGTATTGAGCGCTCGATTACAATAGTGTCAAAGTAAAATGGACCCAAAAACTCTTGATTTAAAGTTACAAATTCAGTACATTCAATTTGCTGCTGCGCTGGCTGGCTGTGCATGCATACACGAAATTGAGCCCCAAACCAAAGCATTTAAGGTCCATTTTACTTTGACGCCAATGTGATCGAACGCTCAATACGATCACAAAAAGAAATCAAGTTTGACATTGTAGCCTGAAAAGATTTTTATACACGTTTAGTATATGGATGACAATGCACGGCTAAGTGACGTCATTCTTAATCTAATGTGTACTCCTATAGATGGTGGACTAGCAAATTTTTATGCATCCCCATGGGTTTTTTTTATTAATTTTTATAGTCTTACGCTTGACCACAATCACACCTAATGGGAAGTGATGACTAAAAGGGTTATTAGTGGTATCAATAATTAAAAGGGTTTGCTGAGAAAAATACGAAATAAAAATGACGTCACACTAAATTTAATATGGCGGACGATAAAATCTTGTTTTTAAAAATGATTTTTAACGATTTAAGACTTATTTTAATACAATTTGTGTCCATGACTAGAGGTGAACAAGTGACGTTTCGTTGAAACGCATAAAGGTCTAGCCCCACTACAGACATACGGAGCGGCGCGGCACGTAGCCGCAAATATTCTTTCTACGAGTTTGTATAGGGCTAGGCCCACTTATGCGATACGGCAAGCAAATGCAATGCACGACGCGGCCCCGAACGAACGAACGAACTTATACAAATATTTTTTGCCGCTACGTTCCACGCTGCTCTGCATCTCAAGTGGGGCTAGACCTTTAGAGACATGCTATACACGTCAGACAGGATATTGTTACTACTACCGTAAGATTAAAGCGGTTTTTGACGTGAAGTGCCTAGCCCAACCAGAAATCGAACGTGTATCATTTCACTCACGCCGATGAGCTCATCTTGCCCACTTGTGATCTATTCTTAGAAACAGACAAGCCACGACGAGATCCATTGACGTAAGATGGAAGTGAGTTTTATTGAGCTTCCCAGCTAAGGATGCCAATCATCCCGGATTTCAAATTAAACTTACTTTGAAAAATTAAATATTTTTTTAATCCACTACAAGCTAGCCCTTGACTGCGATCTCACCTGATGGTAAGTGATGATGCAGTCTAATTTTATAATTTTATTACAGTACTTCACACACGAGAAAAGTTTCTAAACTGCACTGATGCAGTTTAAGATGGTAGCGGGCTAACCTGTTAGGGGCATGGCAGTTATGTTAAACCCACACCCCTTCGGTTTCTACACGGCATCGTACCGGAACGTATTGCCTGGTGGGAGGCTTCGGCCGTGGCTCGTTACCACCCTACCGGCAAAGACGTGCCGCCAAGCGATTTAGCGTTCCGGTACGATGCCGTGTAGAAACCGAAGGGGTGTGGGTTTAATATATCAAGGGCTAGCTTGTAGTGGATAAAAAAAAAGAAAAAAAAATAGGATATTAGTGGGGATTTTACTTTTAGACGAGTGGTAACCCTATTTCACGGCAGAGTTTTATTAGCTGCGATCAAATAACTAGCAGTACCATTATCCTAACTTTTAATTCGATTTATCGTATAGGCATTCGATGACATTATCTTCAAAGTAAAACGAACCTTAAAAACATTTGTTTAGAGCTCAAATTCGTATATATGCATTCATAGCCAGCGCTCCAAACGTAAATAAATCGTTTTTGCAATCCTGTATCGTCGAGTCAATATCTCTTGAAGATGCTGCGGTGTCGGAGAAAAGCGTGCGTTGGGAGCACTTTGGAGGATTTGTGTGGTATGTTGAATATCGTAAGCTACAAGTGTGCCACATAGATTTGCCTGTTTAGCACTTTTTTTTTTATTGCGTGATGGGCTTGCGCTTGACTACAATCATGCTTAGTGCAAAGCAATGATGAGGTCTAGGTTGGAACGCGCTTGCCTAGAAGATGCCTATTCACTCTTGCCTTTAAGGTACCTAAGTTATAAGTGGCAGGAAACACGTGCGCTGGGAGGGTGTTCCACACCCTACCGGTTCGTATCAGAAACGTCGAGCAAAAACGCTTCGTGCGAGCAAATTGGACGTCAACCACATAAGGGTGCCAACGCTCACGATTTCTCGCTGTTCTGTATAGAACGGAGAAGGAGGAACAAGGTTGTGAAGTTCCAGAGCACACTCCCCATGGTATATCTGATAAAAAACCGATAAGCAGGCGCCATTGCGTCGGTGTTGTAGACTGAGCAATTTCGCCTGCGTGAGTGATCAACCGCCAATTATTCTTCGGGCCCGGCGATCTGTCGAGTCTAATTCATTATATCGATTTAAACTTTTAACCGTCTTACAAATAAGGAGGAGGTTCTCAATTCATGTATGTCGGTGCATATCTCCGTGTTTTCTGAACCGATTTGAATTTATTTCTATCAGTCTTTAGAGGAAGTTGTCGAGGTGGTCCCAGAAAGAATTCAGACTCCAAATCCTCAACCCTGACACTAAAAAGTTAAAAATAAAAATTCTTTCCAAAAACCGAATTCCAACGCCACTGTAAAGTAAAAAAATATTTTTTATTTCTACCCACTATGTTGAAGTCGGGCGGGTATAACAAGGATAAGCAAAGTTGACGCATCAGGCTCGCCCGACTTCAACATAGTGGGTAGAAATAAAAATTATTTATTACTTTACAGTGGCGTTGGAAGTCGGTTTTTTGGAAAGAATTTTTATAGTTTTTTCATTCATCATGGACTTCCGCAAAGTAACCATGCTTCTATCCAATATTTGAAGTCGCGGGCATCAACTAGTTACTTATATAGGTACGCGACTGACGTTTATCTAGTGTCATAATATATACTGAATATAAACTTTATATCGGCCATATACCGACGCATCAGACACACCTCTGGACATGAATCACTCGTGTATGCATTTAAACCTCTGACGTCAATCGTGTTTACTGCTGGCTTTAGTCGTCCCGAGCGATCTAAATCCAAAGCCATCAAGACAAACAGTCTGTAACGCAATGTAAGCTCTCCATTGGACAGGTACCTACATGCTGGAATGGCTGAAAACACTTTGAAATTACGGTCGAAGAATGAACTTTAGCTACAGTATGCTTAGTCTGAGTTTTTACGTTGCAAATTCGATTGATCGTATTGAGCGTGGGCGTGGGAAATCTCACTTCTGATACCACGTTGTCACGGGGTCCGGGTCGTCAGTCTATTACAAAACCACGAACAAAAAAATTAAAAAAAAGCTCTCCGAGGTGCTGCGAAATAAATAAATAAAAAAAAGCACTATAATATTGTGACTTACACAAAATCCGATTTTTGTATACTTACCTAGTTTTGAAAAAAAAATACGACGAAATAACTTTTCAGGGTTGAAAATAAACCGTTTAGAAAATATGAAATTAAAAAATCATTAAATTTTATCGTGAGCACAATAATTATGAAATTTTCTGTACTAACACAACAGTTTCACAATTGGCCGAATCTGTTTTGTTTACCTTCGACATGTTTGTTTGGTTCGTAAACACGCGTAGAAACAATTCGGGCCACAGGCCGGCCATTACGACATGTTAGCACTGGATATTAGATAACATGCTAATATTTGGCCGATACCAAGAAATTGGAGGAGGGTTGGGTCAATCTTAGGGTAAAGTTCAAAAAGCCCATCTCTGTCAGAGCGTAAAATTGACAAAAGGGGGGGTTTTACAATTACTACTGGCTACTTTACATAATACATACATTTCATTTAACAATCAATCAGTGCGCAAAACATCATAGCGACCATCACGCGTGCCACTCAATCATTAGCATTTATCATTCACACCATTACGTGATTATCATCTATGCTCGCCTATACTAATATTATAAATGTGAATGTTTGGATATATGAATGTATGGATGTATGGATGTATGGATGGATGTTTGTTACTCAATCACTATATTACACAGATAAAATTAGGCACAGATATCTCTGTATTAAAGTCTGGAATAACACATAGGCAACTTTTTATCCCGGAAATTTACCGCGGGAACCAAAAAACCTTATTTCACGCGGAGTCGCGGGCATCAGCCAGCTATCATTATATTTCATTAATTATATTTTTCCATCATTCTAACGTTTTTAGATCGAACACCTATATTAAGTAGAAGTATGTTTTTTTATTTTATTTATTTATTTCAAATGGATACAGCAATTTTTACAAAATATAAATCTCGCCAAACTGGTGGGCCAGTTTGTTGGTGAGTTGATGTATGGGGAATCGCTTTAGTTAATCGGGACTGAGTAGTCCTTATACTCCTAATCATTTTTATCCATCACCGTTGGCTCACTACTAAGCACGAGTCTCTTATTAGAATAAGAAGGGTAGAGCTATAGTCCACCAGGCTTGCGTGCGGATTAGCAGACTTTTTTTTTTATTTATTCATTATAGGCTTACGCTTGACCACAATCACACCTGATGGAAAGTGTTGATGCGGCCTAAAATGGAACGCGCTTGCCTAGAAGATGCCTATTCACTCTTGAAGATGCCCGGATTGTAAGTGGTGGGAAACAGTTTTTGATAGAGTGTTCCAAACACACTCACTTCACACACTTCACACTCTTTTGAGGACGGCGGATACATATCTTTATGAAGAACTCTCGGGCAACCAGTGCTTTCCTTTACCGATATATCAAGTGATATATCGGTCAAAAACGGGTTCTTTAAACGTACCTATACGAGGACAAACTCCGAAAAGTTAGCTAAAGAAAACACGCAACCAGGATATGGAATGCCCTGCCGGCTTCCATTTTCCCCTCCTCTTTTACGATTAATATACTCGTAGGTATCTTCAAGTCAAGAGTGAATAAGCATCTTCTAGCCAAGCGCTCCACTTTAGGCTGCATCACCACTTGCAAGTAGGTCTGATTACAGCCAAGCGTTAACCTATATAATAATAAAAAATACCGACTGCCGATAAAAGTGAAAATTAAATCCATTCAATTTTACTTGTAAAGTTAAACACGGCACTAATGTTGCATAATATGTCACGAGCATGTCTGTGACGTGAATCCATAAGATTTTCCCCTACCAAAAAGTGCTCAACGCGGCTAAAAAAGTGTTCGCTTCAAAAAAATTGTTGTTGGAATAGTCGGATGAAAAATATAAGGATACTTTCGTCTTTCCATTACGACCCACGAATCAAAATCTCGTTCTCTGATTTGAAGTGTTACGTCATCCGTCAGGTGGCGGATACATATCTGATTGCTTTGATCTGCGCACCACGGGCGAATCTGTTTATCCATTACCCGCCGATATGCGTGGGGTGTGGTTGTTGTGACGTGGTTATAACTTTGCGATTTTATTTTGAGATGTTACTTCACCAGTACACCACTTTCATAGCAACCAGAACATACGCGGTTACAGTATCTACACATTTATGTTATGTCATTGTAAATTATTTTTTCAAGAGAGCAACCACCGAGTTTCTTGCTGGTTCTTCTCGATATCAATCAATCAATCAATCAATATCATTTATTCATTATTTACAAAAAAGGGCAATACGTGCAATTTATAATTTAAAACCGCGCGAATCCCTTAGAGAGAAATTTAAGGAAATAGGTATTCTCACAGTAGCCTCGCAATATATTTATAGTAATTTAATCTTCGTAAAACAGCACATTCATAATTACAAAAAAATATGCGATCTGCATGATAGACAAACTAGAGGCCGCCATAAGCTCGTGACTCCATCGCTCCGCCTCAAGAAGGTCCGAAGGTCGTTTGTGGGAATGAGCATTCTATTTTATAACAAAATTCCACAACCTATCTTAAACTTGCCTTTACACAAGTTTAAGAAGTCCATTAAAATTACGCTCCTGAAAAAGGCTTATTATACTGTTGAAGATTATGTAAATGATAGAGGAGCATGGATTTGACCGCTCCAGCAATGCTGGGGACAGCGGTTACTTATTATAAATTAGTGTTTGAATATTAGTATTCAATTCGATGCTTTGATACGGGTAGACTGGGTATGTCACGCTCTCTTTAAACATTTCTGTGGTGGTGTCGTGTGGTGCGGGTTGTTACGTTCCCTCAAATATGGTCGAGCGAAGCAATGGCTGGATCATGCGTCATGCTCGTGAACGGGTGCCACCGGCGGGAATGGGGCTACTTTCTGTCTGCACGTCTTTGACATGAATTGAATAAACAAATTGAAGAAATCCATTAAAAGTAATAATAATAATAATAATAAGCCTTTTTATTACTAATCTCATGATATTTACAATTGTATATAACTACTTTTTAGATGAAATAAGTGTTAGTTGTGTTAGTGTTTGTCTTATTCTAGTTAGTATTGTTATTTGTTGCAGTATTTGTTGGTTTAAAAGTATGCTCCTGAAAAAAGCTTATTATACTGTTGAAGATTATGTAAATGATAGAGGAGCATGGATTTGATCGCTCCAGCAATGCTGGGGACAGCGGTTACTTATGTACACATTGATATAATAATTGTAAATGAATTATTTAAAAAAAGCAACCACCGAGTTTCTTGCTGGTTCTTCTCGGTAGGAATGGCATTCCGAACCAGTGGTAGATTCACTTGACGATTCAAAAGTACTTGTAAAAGTTTATTTGAATAAAGAAGATTTGATTTGATTTGATTTGATTTGATTTGATTCAGTATAGGTACACTGTAGGTACACTTATTGACGTTAAAAATTACTTAGGTACTTATCAAACATGAAATATGATGTTGATAATCGGTTACGGTATCTTAAAACTAAAGCTACGAGAGTTGCAAACGCGCCCGTCTGAGAAGAGCCCACAACAAACTTAGCCGGGTTTTTTTTTTATTATCTCCATCTCACAATAATTATCTTAACTAAGGAACTATCAGAGCCATTAGAGCAAATTATTGCCAAGCTTCCTTGTCGTTTAAGTAGTCCTTTACATGTTAATAAGATTTTTCAATGAGTTTACGTTTTACATTAAGTTTGAACTTATTCAGAGACATCATCAACATGTCTTCTGGGAGCTTATTGCAGAAGCGGACACTGTTTCCAACAAATGAATTGCTAATTTTACTGAGCCTAGAAGCAGGCATTCTAGGATTGGCATACCGAACCAGTGTAAAGATAATTAAAATAAAATATATATTTATTGCCAATACACAACAGTTACAGTCATTTTTAACTTTGGTCTCCGCACTAGGGAACCTGTATCACGGAGATCATAAATGTCACTCGATTAAGACTCACTCAACTTTTTTTTAAAAATTAATTATAGGCTTGCGCTTGACCACAATCACACCTCATGGGAAGTGATGATGTGGCCTAAGATGGGACGCGCTTGCCTAGAAGATATTCAAAAGCACTTGTCAAGTTCAACTTGAATAAAAAGATAGATAGATAGATAGATAATTACTTTATTGCCACACAAAACATTCAAAAGAAACAATGTAGTGAACAAGCAAAAATAAATAACAAGTGCGCAAAGGCGGTCTTATCACTGAAAGAAAAAAAAAATTAAAAAGATTTAAATTTTGAATTTTATCACCTCATAAATCATTTCAACCCGCTGCCGGCTGACTACTTAGCACGAGTCTCTTCTCAAAAAAGAAGGATTTACCTATAGTCCACCACGCTTGCCAGATGCGGATTGGTACACAATTCTGAGAACATTATGAAGAACTATCGGTCATGCAGGTTTCTTCACGATGTTTTTCTGCACCGGCAATTTTTTTTTAAATTTTTGTTTTCTTTTTTTTTCTTTTCTAGTCTATCTTCACTGTGTCTGGTAATTCCAAATAAAGATTTTATTTATTTATTTATTTATTTATAAATGCTGAAAACGCACAAATGTACCGAACCTTATGGCGCTCTAGTAACTATATCTTGACGACCTCCGTGGCGCAGTGTCGAGCACTGTTGTGCGGAGGTTCCGGGTTCAATCCCCGGCAGGGTCAATTTGGGAATTCATAATTTCCGAATTTTCCCTGGTCTGGCCTGGTGGGAGGCTTCGACCGTGGCTAGTTATCACCCTACCGGCAAATACGTACCGCCAAGCGATTTAGTGTTCCAGTACGATGCCGTGTATAAACCGAATAGGTATATGGGTTTAATATAACTCCTATGCCCCTAACTAGTTAGCCCGCTACCATCTTAGACTGCATCATCACTTACCATCAGGTGAGATCCCAGTCAAGGCCCTACTTGTAGTGGATAAAAAAAATTACCTACATTATATCATAGTAAAATTGATGGAAAGTCCCATATCACTCGGATGCGACATGACAATGCATGACCTATGGCAATGGAAGCTATTTGCAGCGGTTATGGCTCTTCAGGCCGTTGGACGCTGCCCAAATATGTTATGACCAATAACATATACCAATAAAATAATACAAAGACAAACCGTTCAAGGAAGGATATTGTTTGAAGATAGATTTAAACGTCGACAGCTCTCATATTTAAGGAAAGAAACATCATTTGGATAGGATGCGTTGGAGTGTGCCCAAGAACTATCGATCTTGTTTCTGCCATCCTACCACAATTCGCAAGGCATCGTCCAGGGCTGCATCCATACGTGATCGAATTTTCACGCACACGAACGAAGCGCATCTTTCTCGAAAAGCAAAGCAAATCTTTTTCGATTGTAACTCTCTTACTCTAAAATGGACTCCTGTCCACTCCTATTCATTATATTATATCAGACTTCATCATCAGCCGTTGTGCATCCACTGTTGGACATAGGCCTCTTTATAGTAGCGTCAATGTGCTCTTTCTTCAGCTTTTCGCATCCAGTCGATGCCAGCCACCCTCCGGATATCATCGCTCCACCTTGCGCCCTACGCTCCGTTTACCAAGATGCGGTCTCCACTCGAGGACCTTTCGACTCCAACGTCCTCCGACACACGTGACCAGCCCACTGCCACTTCAGCGTGCCAGCCCTAAGAGCTATGTCGGTCACTTTAGTTCTTTGGCGAATCACTTCGTTCCGGACTTTATCCCTAAAAAAAATCCGAGCATAGCTCTTTCCGTAGCACGCTGAGCGACCTGTTAATATCAGACGCCATACTATTATCTTATTCTGTGCTTATGCCTACTTAGCAATACTGAGGTACATGTTACAAGATCCAAACGTGCTACACAATAAGGCTGAATTTTCTGTGGGCCGGTGGTGAGCGGAAGCGGGAAGAATCCGCCCATGTCCTGACCCGTTGGCCTAGGTGAGCGACAAACGCTGCCACCAAAGCGGCAATGCGACGCGACAGCAAACAGTAGGTCAAACGTGGCCTACGTTATCGCGTTGATACGTCTGTTATTTTCCAAGGCGTGGTAACGCGTCGCGTCGCTTGCGTCGCTCACATTGAACAACGGGTTAGGCACATGGGCGCAAACCTCTAACTTGCTTGCAATGTCGCGGATCGTGGATTCGATTTTTTTTATTCCACTACAAGTTAGCCCTCGACTGCGATCTCACCTGATGGTAACTGATGATGCAGTCTAAGATGGTAGCGGGCTAACCTATTAGGGTTTTGTAACAGACTATAGGGGTATAAAACGCATACCCCTATTCGGTTTCTACACGGCATCGTACCGGAAAGCTACATCGCTTGGCGGTACGTCTTTGCCGAAGACTGAAATACCAGACCAGACCCTGGTCTGGTCTGGTAGGAGGCAAAATTCAGAAATTATAAATTTCCAAATTGACCCTGCCGGGAATCAAATCCGAGACCTCCCAGGTTAAGGCAGCAGCGCGCCAGGGAGGTTGTCGAATTGCAAAGTATCTTGCAACAGACGTTGTGAAAGCCTTTAGAAGTTTAGATAGTGTCATGCGGCATCTTATCTTTGTTGTGGGAGTAAATGACAGCATCCGATGTTGCACAGCTGCCTTGTATACTTAGTTAAAGAGAAATATCCGACAACTTTGTCATATAAATGGACATAAACCTATAGATAAAGCGGTTACATACCTCAGTACTACCGACGTACTATTATTACCTACTATACTGTTGTACTACCATCAAATGCCTCGTTGGTCTAGTGGTTAACATGTTCAAGTGCACATGCGAGGCCCGGGTTCGAGTCCCGGGTTGGGCCATAATTAAGCAATGACAAGAAATTCTCCGTACCTGCTAGCCCGACGTCAGGAAGTGGTTCGGAGAGCAAATAAGCCACCGGTGCCGGTTATTGTACGGAAAGTAGTTCCAATATTATTCTGAAGGTGATAGCTGAGAGACAGGACAGCGCTTTCAAAGCGCACTGGATGTCAGCTTTAGTTTGTAAGTGTATTAATTATATTAACTAACATAGAATAAGTCATACTAACACATATTATTGTTGTTTATTATTATTTAATAGGTAACTTATTGGAATTACTAACATACTCGTAGGATAAGTCTTTACTAACCATTATGGACTTTTGTTGTCTGGAAAATAAATTCATTCATTCATTCATTGTCACTAACATGATTATAGTCGACAAAGTTTACATTTTCGCTAGTTAGATTACAATCTAACGGTTTTTGCAATCTTACGATGACAAAATATTTTGTATTTTATCTGTGTATATTTTGACGACTTCCCTGGCGCAGGACGTTGAGCGATGTTGCCTTTACGTGAGAGGTCGCGGGTACGATTCCCGGCAGTTTCAATTTGGGAATTTATAATTTCTGAATTTTGTATGGTCTGGTCTGGTAGGAGGCTTCAGCCTTCGGCAAAGACGTACCGCCAAGCGATGTAGCGTTCCGGTACGATGCCGTGTAGAAACCGACTTGGGGTATGGGTTTTATACCCCTAGTCGGTTACAATATCCCTAACAAGTTAGCCCGCTACCATTTTAGACTGCATCATCACTTACCATCAGGTGAGATCACAGTCAAGGGCTAACTTGTGGTGGAATAAAAAAAATGACGATAAAGCTATTTTACGAGTATTACGCAGTTGGAATTTATCTATTTACATTAGTATCTGTTAACGTCACGACGCGACGAGGGTTTACAAACAAAAGCCACAGCACTATATCAGATAACGGGTGACATGGCCGATACACACCATTTACTATTTAGTTGAAACCACTTCGCTACTCATGTATCCCGTCTGAAGTGAAAACTTCTGTAGGCGCGTTGAGCACTTTTTGGTAGGGGGTAAAAATGTGGAAACGCGTGACCGACACCTCGCGTTGTTACGAAGACAAAAGGTCTTAAATATAAATATAGTAAATTCGTAATTAAACTTTAAGGCCTTAGTTTTAAGGTTTATATTTTAAGTATTTAAAAAAAAAAACTTTTTTTTTTAATTTTTTTCAACTAGCTGATGCCCGCGACTTCGTCCACGTGGTTTATTTTTATTTGATTCCCGCGGGAACTCCTTAATTTTTCGAGATAAAAATTAGCCTCTGTCACTCTCCAGGTCCTGAACTATACCCATGCCAAAAATCACGTTGATCCGTTGCTCCGTTGCGGCGTGACTGAAGGACAAACCAACAAACCAACAAACAAACACACTTGCGCATTTATAATATTAGTAGGTATAATATTCGTTTGACTTCTGTCGACAGTCCCTATGACTGCCAATTTTTACTTTTTACCCGATGGTTAACTACTTACTAGGACCTGGGATGTTATGGAAATGAATGTCGGATTTGGAGACGGATACGGATATAGGAATAATATACTGGTTTCCTCGATTATTATCACTAACGTATAGTCGTAAAAGCTCCCCAAACCGCATTGGAACAGCGTGGTGGGTCTAAGCTCTAATTCCCTCTCTCCTATGAGAGTGGAGGCCAGTGCCCAGCTGTGGGACGTTAATGGGCTGTAGTGGTGGTGGTGGTTGTTTCCTCGAACCCTCGTAGCTTTAGTTTTAAGATACCGTGGTTATTTATCACCATCACGTCTCATGCTTTGTAAACGTGACGTTCAGAAGGTATTGTGTTACAAATTTTGAATAATCAAGCAATCGTCCTCACACAACATCTCCTGAAAATGCTCCGGTATCAGAGTGAAACGTACGTTGTGAGTAGTTTGGAAGATTTCTGTGGTGTGGTGAATATCGCGGGCTATAAGTGCGGGATACACACTGTGCCACAAAGATTTACCTATTGTATAATACCTATTGTTTGACGACCTCCGTGGCGCAGTGTGTAGCGCTGTTGCCTTAACGTGCGGAGGTCATGGGTTCGATCCCCGGCAGGGTCAATTTGGAAATTTATAATTTCTGAATTTTCCCTGGTCTGGTCTGGTGGGAGGCTTCGGCCGTGACTAGTTACCACCCTACCGGCAAAGACGTACCGCCCAGCGATTTAGCGTTCCGGTAAGATGCCGTGTAGAAACCGAAGGAGTATGGGTTTAATATAACTGCCACGCCCCTAACAGGTTAGCCCGCTACCATCTTAGACTGCATCATCACTTACCATCAGGTGAGATCGCAGTCAAGGGCTAGCTTGAAGTGGATTAAAAAAAATTGTTGCGGATTAAAGCGAATTAAACTTCTAGTTCCTTCATTAATTTTGAATAAAATATACTCTGAGTTTGAGTTTTAGTTTTTTTTAATTCCCCGGGAACTGTTCAATTTTCCGGATTAAAAAGTAGCCTATGTCACTTTCCACGTCCTCAACTATACCCATGCCAAAAATCATGTCGATCCGTTGCTTCTGTCGCTGCGTGATTGTGGGATAAACCAACAAACAAACACACTTTCTCAATTAAATAATATTAGCAAGTATAGATTTAGAAGCTAGCTACTACTTAATTTTAATTATTTTATTCCGTGTTTCTGAATCATTTGTTTTGTTTTGACGGTAAACTCAAACTTAATCCGGACCGTAACATACGGGAAATAAATCTTGTTTATGTACGCCGTCAACGTTATTCAAGCTACAAAGTCGACGCGCGTTGTTATTGAGTTGGCGCATTTATCAAGCGTGCCTTTCTGTTACTGAGTAATCTTTTTACCCTGATAATATAGGTAGGTACTTTTTGGGGTAGGTATGCCGTATGGTAACTATCTAATCCAGGGACTCCCAAACTATTTTGTGCAAGGGACCCCTTTTCCAAAATGCACTGATACCTCAGACCCCCATAGCTAAATTACTACTTTAAAAGTCCTATCTCTAGTTTTACAAAATCCTATCTAATCTAGTTTTCCTATTGATACAAAATACTTACCAATTTAAAAACTTTGCGGTTGGCTAAGTGAGTTTACTTGAAATCATTTTCTCGTCAATATTTAACAAAAAAAATAGACATAAAATTCAGTAAATATCAAATGTAATTAATAATAATTTTAATACAAATTACGTAAGTTAATTATTTTTTGAAAAATAGGGGTCGATTTTTAGACCTCGTCGACCCCTAAAGTTAATTTTTGACCCCTTGGGACCACTTTGGGAATCCCTGCTCTAATCTATACTAATATTATAAATGCGAAAGTTTGGATGGATAGATGGCACCTATCATCATTTACTTACCAATATCCATATTAGGTACGAATGGGTATGGGTTTAATATAACTGCCATGCCCCTAACAGGTTAGCCCGCTACGATCTTAGACTGCATCATCACTTACCATCAGGTGAGATCGCAGTCAAGGGCTAGCTTGTAGTGGATTAAAAAAAAGGTATTTAACAAACTTTTCAACATCACCATACGTGTTCACAAGTACTGCCTCGTTGGTCTAGTGGTTATAGCATGTTCGACTGCGGCCGACGAGGTCCCGAGTTCGGGTCCCGCGTCGGGCCATAATATTTTTTTTCTAACCAGAAATTATCATGACTAGCTTAGTTAGGATGTTGGCGGTGTTTCATTCCCGTGCCTCGGAGAGCCCGGTTATTATCACTAACATGATAATAGTCGTTAAAAGCCCGCCTACCCTAGCAGCGTGTGGTAAGCTGTGCTAAGCTCTAATTCCCTCTCTCCTATGAGAGGGGAGGCCTGTGCCCAGCTGTGGGACGTTAATGGGCTGTAGTGGTGGTTCACAAGTCCCAACCATGGTGAGTTTGATGGGTAACCTACTGCACATGCGCTACGTTACAACTGTTACGTCAATGTCGCAAGGCTCCCAGTTATTTCAGAAGTCGTTTTATCGTGAATATTATTTGATATTAGCGCTTTCAGTGCGTAAACTTATAGCTTTGGGCGCGCGCCAACTGTAACAATTTTCCCGAGAAATTGCAAGTGTTTTCTAATTCCGATCCACGCCTGCATAGTATTGTTTACATAATATTATAATCAAATAACAAAAGAGAACGTGTAACAGTTACGCGTACGCTGTTGGTTTATCTTTAAACTGTTTTTTTTATTGTTCAAGATAATCATCCATACTTAATATTATAAATACGAAAGGGTGTCTGTCTGTCTGCTACGCTTTCACGGCCAACCTGTTCAACCGATTTTGATGAAATTTGGTACAGGGATAGGTTATATCCCGGGCAGTGGCGTGCATAGGTTTTGAAACTAGGGTGGGCATTAGTTATTCAGAATACCTATTTACTAACTGCTTTGATGACAAATGAGCATTGACGTATTTCCGTTCGGGTAAACAGTGCTTTTATGCCTCTATGAACTGCACGCCACTGATCCCGGGGAAGGACATAAGCTACTTTTAATACCGGAAAATTTAAAAGTTCCCGCGGTAATCAAAAGAATGATCTGTTCAACCGACTTTGATGAAATTTGGTACAGGGTATTAGGTTGTAACTTGTATCCCGGGGAAGGACATGGCTACTTTTAATCCCGAAAAATTAAGGAATTTCCGCGGGAGTAGAAAAAACTTAATCCACGCGGACGAAGTCGCGGGCAAGAGCTAGTTTAATATAATATTAGTAATGGACGAGTTAAACTGCTAAATTTAAATCAATCTAAAAGCCCACTAATCCTAAATGTATGAAATAAAAATAGAGTATAATCTTTAGAGGATTATAGATCGATTATAGCAATGGAACACGTAAATAACGCACTCGGGATAAAAGCCGCTGGAAATCATACTAACCGCCAATTGCTATGGCTCAATAGGTATGAAGCGATTATAAAAAGTGCGGAGTAGGTACAGTACACTTACTCTGAGTTTTTACATTGCAAATACAGTTGATCGACGCGAGAGCTCACCACGCCAAGTGTAAGCAAACGTCAAAGTAAAATGGACCCAAAATCTCTTGCATTAGAGTCACAAATTCAGCGTTTGGAGCGCTGGCTGTGAATAAATACACGAAATGATGAAATGAGCTCTCACGTCGATCAATCGTATTTGCAATGTTAAAACTCAGAGTAAGCGTACAGACTAATAAGATTAACCCTATTATTAGAAAGCTAATCTACGTTGCAGAGGCGCCCGCGCGGGAAACTTTTTGCTGTCACTTTTATTTCCGTCGCGCGTAAGTACTTAAGTATTACTTACTTTGTGGTAATAGTTTGTCTTTCACAGCCAACTTAATAATTAAATTAGAATCCCGTGAAACACACACTATTTTTCATATAATCTGCATTAAAAGTGCGAGTTTTATTAAAATTGTATTTCATTTATTTTAGTTGCTAGGTAGTTGTTTACTAATATGATTGACCGAGCGAAGCAAAGGTCTCTGAGACTACTTGGGTGAGTTTGCACTTGTCCGTCCGTCCATCCGTCCGTCCGTCCGTCCGTCTGTCCGTCCGTCTGTCAGAGCATTATAACTTCTGAATTACTGAACGTAATAACTTCAGCTTTAAATATATTATGTAAACTAATGGCCTCCAGCCGAATATGGCTTAAAAAATTATAAAAATCTTTATTTCAGGGGGGCTCTCATAGAACCGAATGCGAAGTAAAATATTTTATATAGCGTTACATAGGGTTGCGGTATATCATTTTAAAGATAATTAGGAATATAGTCCAAAAATATATTATTTTAATTTGTCTCCTAAAATTGACGAAATAGGGGACTTTCAAAGTGGAGATTTTCTAACGTCCAAAATTGACATCAGAACTCTAAATTTTCTGAAAGGCTGAGCCTGAAACTTGATCAATTATTTGAATTATATCCTGTACTTGAACAACAAATACTAAAATTAGATAAACATTGTAAGGAAACGAAATTATTTAATTTTTAATGAGCTTTAGTATTTTTAACAGAACTTCACATTGATGCCAATAGATGGCGCCGCGAGGTCTCAGGTCGGGGCGAACCACTAGTATCTGTCAGTTTAGTTGATGGGTAAAATGACAGATTTAAAGGTTTGAAATAAACAAATGATTTCTGACAGGATTGAAAGGAGAGCTGCTTGTGATGTTGTTGAAGTGATGGTTGTGATCAGAAAGTGATGATGACAGATTTTCTACCCGTTGAATGACGTATTCGTCTGAAATTTACTAGTTTCGGGTGGCTCAACAGGCACTGAAACTCGCATTTTCAATGCAGGATAAATGAAAAATATATTCTTTATATTACCAAAAGGTACTTCACCGTACCCTGGAAATAATATTATTTTCGGTACTCTTTGACGAAAAGCCTTTTCATATCAATAAATATAGGGTTTTATTTACATGAAACGACTATTGTTACGGGAAAGGTTATCGACTTTATCCAATAAGTGAAAAGGAAACGGTTAAAGTGATGGGAAATAACCTTTTGCAATAGAAAAAGGGCGCGACTTGTCCGGCATAATGTAATAAGTAGTACAGGGGGTTACCACCGTCGCTTACAGCAGTATTATTTCAAAACTAGCTGATGCTCGCGTTTGTTTTTTTTAAATTCCCATGGGAACTCATTAATTTTACGGAACAAAAAGCCTATGTCACTCTCCAGGTCCTCAACTATACCGATGCAAAAAATCACTTGGATCCGTTGCTCTGTTGCGGCGTTATTGAAGGACAAACCAACAAACCACGTATGATGACAGTTTTATGTCACTTGTATGTCATGTACCTTGACGTAGCTAAAATCCATACTAATATCATAGATGCGAAAGTGTATTTTTCTCCGTATCGTTATCAAGAAGGAATAAATACAGTAGAACCATAGACCTCGTAGATCTCCAGGATAATGGTAGGATACGATGGGTAACATGGTAGGATACAATGTCAACATTCAACTAAGTGACATAAATTTTTTGGCTGTTGATAGTAACCATAGACTAAATTTTTTGGATAACCGAATAGAAACGAATGAGGCGCGCGCATAGTACCTACGGCAAAAATTAAAAAAAAAGTACTTTAATCCCTAGCTAGAGGCTAAATGCTAACTTTAGTCCGCCTAGGTTATGCTATAATGACATAAGTCCCAAATTGACCCTGCCGAGAATCGAATACGGGACCTCCCACTTCAACACTGCGCCAGGGAGGTCGTTCTTTTCTAAATACCCTTTTCCAACCCTCATAAAAATAAAAGCCTTTGTTCAGCGAAAACCTTGCTCTGACACGTAGTCCGAAACTCCGAACATATCAAATATTGTCCGGATTACGGCTAGAGGTTACCAGACTCCGGAAAATCCGGAATTTACTTGGATTTAGCTAACCAAGCGGATTTGGACTTACTAAAGTTATTTTAACGTACCGAGTTCCGATATGTTATCGTGGAACATAGAAATGTTAACATGATTTAGAAAGTCTGTAAGAAGCCTTACTTTGTATGAAAGAGTAACTCTTGTACCCGAATTTTATGGACTACTCGTAACTAGATGATGCCCGCGACTTCTTCCGCGTGGAATAAGATTTTTAGGTTCCCATTGGAACTACTAAATTTTTCGGGATTAGTTTATGTCACTCTTCAGGTCATCAACTGTACCCATGCAAAAAATCACGTCGATCCGTTGCTCTGTTGCGGCGTGATTGAAGGACAAACCAACTACACACTTTAACATTTATAATACTAAGCATGATACAATAAACGTCTTACGAATCAAATCGAATTAATGCCAACCAATAATCAACTAATCAACCAATAACCAATCAACTAATATCAACCGAGCCTAGCCAACTACCTACGCAGGAAATAGTCTCTGGTTCATTCTCTATTCCCTCAGTCTCATAGGATGAGGGGGGGGCAATTTAACCCGACCGGAACGCACATCAACGAGACTTCAAGCCCGAAGATAGTTGAATAAAAAAAAATAACCCCCGCAATAACAGATTCTCAGCAACGCAAGGCTACTACTGACAATTTACTGTTAGAAAAATCCCAATAAGCTAGCCGTAAAGACGAACGAGGCAGCTATTTTTTAAAATAACGGTAAATTAGAAGGATTTATTCGGGGTAGGCATCTGTTTACAGAGTCTGAACCGCTTTGATATATTACGTATAGTTCCGCTGCGCGCACGCACATTGCTGAATTAGTAGTGTAGGGTGACAAGACCTTAAATTATTAACTACAATAAACTTAATACCAAGGACTGAAACAGTAACCGAAATAAGCGTTTTAAACACTGTTTTTTGGAACTGTTATAGAAAAAAAAACACTTATAACATACACAGAAACGATACTGTAACCCAATCAATCTGTAACCGTTTAAATATGTTAATAAGTGTTTTTATCTGCCTGTTATTACCCTAATTAGTTCTCACCCTAACAAATTGCACGGTGTGACAACGCGGTCTTGTCACTTCATTGGACTTTACTCACACTGGACACAACATTGGCCATGTTCTTCTTAAAACAATTGCAACCATCGCTGCTTTCACCTTAAGGTTCACGGTGGAGGTTCAAGGTTCAAGGTCGCTATTCCAGTTTTGGCTATAACACTTAAAAACAGTGTTAAACACTTTCATTTCTGTTACAGAAATATAAGTGTTTTGGGTTAGTGGATTTAAAAACACATTGAAAAGGATTACAGATTTGATTCTGTTATCAATTCAACATTTAACACTTATAATTTTGTAACCTATAAGAATCTGTTTTTCAGTCCCTGCATAATACTGAAAATTTAAACAAGGCAAGAGTGAATAGGCATCATCTATAGGCGAGCGCGTTCCAAACTAGACCTCATCATTGCTTTGCACTGAGCATGATCGTCGACAAGCACAAGCCTATCTTGCATTGGAAAAAACTTGTTATATATTTACTTAAGGCGCTGTGAGCTCACGAGATGAAAAACACAGGCACGCGGGAGTGAAAGCGCAAGCACATGTTGCAAAAAATGCATGAAATAATTTGTTAAAAAAATTAATATTTACTTTTCAATACAAATTAATCCGACAATGTGTTTGATTTAGAAATATGAATTTTATCTTAAATTTCTAGATCTAATTATTGGTTTCAATAAGGAGAAAAATTGGTAAATTAAGTAGTATGTTTAAAATAAATTTCAAGGCAGAGATTTTTTTAAATTGTGTTTTGAGATGCGTCAATGGCTGCTCAAAGGTCTTGAAAACAGCACATTATTTTTACAAGCATACATTATGTCACCGCTTGATGGATACACTGCTTTTAAAACCCCTCTTTTACGCTACACAGGGCCTTAAGTTTTGTTAAATTATATAATATGTAAGTATTTTATTATTTTCGATTTTCCACCATGGTATTATTTGTAAGGCTATCTTGAAGCTTTGGCAGACAGCGTCTAAGATATGAAGTACTAGATGATGCCTGCGACTTCGTCCGCGTTGATCACGTTTTTTATTTCCTCAGGAACTTCTTAATTTTCTGAGATAAAATTGTCCTTCCCGGGTGCAATCTCTCTCTATACCAAATTTCACCAAAGATTATTTCCTGTGGGCACTGAAATCCGGCTCTGTTTGATTCAAGGAAATACCATGTTTTTTTGCTAATAAAAGTTAAAGTTTCTTTATTTCCTGTGGGCATTGGAACCCGGCTCTGTTTGAGGTTAGGAAATACCATGTTTTTTCGAGTAAAAGTTTGGATCACCTTAATCTCGCGGGTATTACATAGATGGGATATGCAAATACCTAGTTGTAATTTCTCGTCGTTTCCTGTCGACTTACAGTTCGCATAAAGTGTCACTTTGGTACCGGCTTAAATTTTCTCATCAATATTAATGAATTTGCGTCGCATCGAACAATAAAAAACCGGTCAAGTTCGAGTCAGACTCGCGCACAAGGAGTTCTGTATCACACAAGATATTTTTTTTAGTAAATAACTGGTATATGGCGCTAAAGTGGTAGCGCCTGACAAACAATTCGACAGTCGACACCCTACGAGTACGGAACCCTAATTAATGATTTTTGGATTTTTTCCTATATTTGTACTGTGAGATCTCGTTTGTTGCCAAATTTCATTAATCTAGGTTAACGGGAAGTACCCTATAGGTTTTGATTTATTGGCGAGTGTCAAAGTACCTATGCAAAATGTGCGCCATGAACGGCCGTATCTTTTGATGGCGCTGACTTAGAAACTTGATTTTTTAAATCCCCATGGGAAATTATTAATTTTCGGGAAGCCTATATTTGTCTCTAGGACTCAAGGTATAAAAGTTGACCAACAAACATACACCCTTTTGCATTAATATATTATTAGTATGGAGTAGCAGACCCGCCTGAATATCCGCATTAACAGTAATGCATGGTCACCGTATCCTATTTAAAGAACTTAAGACATTTTTGAAATAGGGTCAAGAATTGCGTCGGTCGTGCGGGCGTGCGTTCGTTTATTTTCGGAAGTTTTCGGTCTACTTCGGCTATTTTCGGAAACACGTTCAGTTCGTATTCGTTTGTTTAAAATTGGAAAACACTTTGCTTTTGATGTGAAACAAATGTTGAGTGTGTTATCGTGTATGAAATTAATATTCATTTATTAATAACTTGTGTATAAATTGTTATTATTATAAACTGTGTATTAAATTTATAGTATCATTTGTTACAATTGAGCACTTACAGTTACCAAGTAGCTACTACAAACTGCTGCAACCTATCTCTGTATCAAATAATTACCGTTAAAATAAAGCCGATGATTTGGCAAAAAGAGCATCCGAAGGTACTGTAAAAGAAGTTAAACCAAATTATTCAGATATTTTAGGAAAGTAAAAAAAGAACGAATGTTACAAAAATTGGAAAGTGCTTTTTGATGAAAGATCAAATAAGGGAATTTGGTATAAGAGTATAAAATGCGAACCTCCTCGTGTCCCGTGGTTTTGCGATGTGAGATTGACACGTCAACAAGTGGTTATTATGGCTCTAAGTGTGAGACCTATATAGAGCGAACTTTGAGTTTGCAGAATGCTTTTTGTTTTTAAATTAAGTTATTTAATATACTAATTTATAGATAAGCCTCAGATGAGGCTGACGTTCTTTGTTTTGTGAAGAAAAGCCCCCAAATAAATAAGATTTAAAAAAATCGGTTGAACAGATAGGTCGTGAAAGTGTAACAGGCAGACAGGCACACTTACATCCATCCAAACTTTCGCATTTCTAATATTATAATATAGATAGGTACCTGCATAGTTAGTCTAGGATAATACTTTGTTAATGAAAAAAAACACGGATGTGTCTCTTGATTGATATAAACATTTGAAAATTGTATGTTTCTAGCTCACTGGCTCACTGAGTGTATCAAATCGAGTGTGAGTCGCAGTGAATACCTCACTGGACACGACACAGTTCACAACTTTGAGGACACACGTTGAATGAAATATAGTTGTTTTACTTGCTGCTAGCTTTATCGGAATAAAATGGCATAGAGATCCCTACGAAAATTGCAATTAGTAGGAAAATCGTCTCATTTGAGAGCTTCCGCTGCGTAAATATTAAAGGTTACACGAAAACAATATATGGTGGAAGTGTTCCTCTTAAAAAGTTATAAAAAAAGTCCACGACAGCATATATCAATCTTTTAAGGTTGTCTCACAATAACCATTTTTAAGATTTTCAAATTTGGTTTAAAAGTTTCAGAGGGGGTTTTACAGACATAGTATTAATCTTTATCAAAATTAAATTGTTGGTCATCTCAAGTATTTACTATAGACAAAATTTACCCTTTACAAATATCTTAGGAGATATCATATAGAAATAAAGTAACGCGCAACAGAAATAGGCGCGGCCACGACCAGTGCTAATGTAAAACCTGATGTGCCTGGCTATTATTGGGTGTGGACTATTATGTTGATTAGTGCTACCCGTATGAAGCCGGGGGTAAGGTGCTAAATAAATAAAAATTTTTGAAAGCTGAATAACTAGCTCAAAGTAAAACAGATGTGAATACCTCAATGTACTCGACACAGTTCCTTACTTTTAAGAGAACAAATGTGGCTATTTATGTTGTAAACACTTTCTAAATTAAAATCTACCTTGCCTTGCCATTACTGTAGGGTATTTAAGGAAGAGCAAAATTATTATTAGGGTTGTCGTTTTATTTAGTTACAAAATAAAAAGTATTTCATGTAAGTACCTATTTGACTGCCTCGTCGGTCTAGTGGTCGTAGTGGTCTACTGCGGCCTAAGAGTTCGAGTTCGAAGTCTGAGTCGGGCCATAATTAAGTATTGGGTTTTTCTGACAAGAAATTCTCAGTACTAGCCTAGAGTTAGGAAGTTGGCGGAAATATAATCCTTATTTTGGGAACGTCAAGGTACTTGATATAAAACTGTCATTTTGAAATAATACTGCTTTAAACGATGGTAGTAAGCCCCCCGGCATTTAGAAGTGGTGGAATAAAGAAACTCACATACATAATAATTTATGCATACATGAACACTGTAAATATTATCCTTATTTTTTAAATCTTATCTTATTTTTCATCTCCCACTTCTTTTTTTGGCAGTCGCGTAACAAGACATACTTTCCTATTAACATAAATATTAATGGATACCGTTCAGTACGCTTAGTCTAAGTTTTAATTCGATTGATCGTATTCGATCGAATTCGACAACATTGACGTCAAAGTAAAACGAAACTTATTCGTATATATGTATACTCATAGCCAGAACTTAAATTTTTATTGAATTTATGACTTTAAATCAAGGGTAGTTTTTTTTTCAATTCACTACATGCTAGCCCTTGACTGCGATCTCACCTGATGGTAAGTGATGATGCAGTCTAAGATGGTAGAGGGCTAACCTGTTAGGGGCATTGCAGTTATATTAAACCCATACCCCTTCGGTTTCTACACGGCATCGTACCGGAACGCTAAATCGCTTGGCGGCACATCTTTGCGGGTAGGGTGGTAACTAGCCACGGCCCAAGCCAAGCCAACCCAGGGAAAATACAGAAATTATAAATTGACAAATTGACCCTGCCGGGGATCGAACCCGGGACCTCCGTACGTTAAGGCAACAGCGCTACACACTGCGCCACGGAGGTAGTCATAAAATGGAGTTCCATTTTTGGTGACGACCTCCCTGGTGCAGTGTTACCATCCTACCGGCGAAAATGCCCTGCCAAGCGTATTATCGTTCCGTACGATACCGTGTAATAACCGACTAGGGATAAGGGTTTAATACAACTGACATACCCCAGACTGGCTAGCCCGCTACCATCTTAGTCAAGTACTACTGTACAGTCAGGGGCTACTGTAAGTGTTATTTTAAAACGACTTGTGATATTTGTGAGATGGTGATAATAAAAAAAAACCCGGCTGAGTTCGTTGTGGGCTCTTCTCAGACCAGGGCGCGTTTGGAATCCTCGTGGCTTTCTTTAGTATTAAGATAATGTAGTTAAATATCACCATTATATCCTATACTTTCTAAACGTGACGTTCAGGTGTACTATGTCCCATACAAAATTCTGACTCCAATTCCTCAAACCTGATACTAAAAAGTTAAAAATAAAAATTATCGGTTTTTTGGAAATAATTTTTTGAATAAATATACTTTGAGTTTTGAGTTTACTTTGACGCCAATGTGATCCAATGCCGATACGATCAATCGAATTCAAACTAAGACTAAGGGTACTGAGCCGGTGCCTCCGTTTAAAATTATCCTGAAGTCCTGAGTGCTCCTGACATCTGTCCGTTTACATCTCACCGCTTTCGCTGAGTAAGTCCTTTAAGGTTTTTTTTTAATTCACAACAAGTAAGCTCTTGACTGCGATCTTATCTGATGGTTAGTGATGATACAGTCTAAGATGGTAGCTGGCTAACCTGTCACTTATATTAAACCCATACCCCTTCGGTTTCTACACGGCATCGTACCGGAACGTTAAATCGCTTGGCGGCACGTCTTTGCCGGTAGGGTGGTAACTAGCCATGGCCGAAGCCTCCCACCAGACCAGAACAGAGATAATTTAGAAATAGCAAACTTCCGAATTGACTCTGCCGGGGATGACCTGGACCCGGGACGATACGACTATTTGATCTCTGGCAGAATAACAACCTCATACCATGTTTATTAAAATGCTCTGTATAAAAAAAAAAAAAATAACTAGCTGATGCCCGCGACTTCATCCGCGTGGAATAGGTTCTTTTTAATTCCCACGGGAACTATATCACTCTCCAGGTCCACAACTATACATGCAATGCATGCAAAAAATCACGTCGATTCGTTGCTCCGTTGCGGCGTGATTGAAGGACAAACAAAAACCAACAAACAAACACACTTTCGCATTTATAATATTAGTATGATTTATTACAATTCACCCATAATGAACAGTTTAACCATTAATGGTCTCTTCGGTTCGCAATTCAACCAAACCGCACGAATTCAATTCAATGGACCGCTCTCCGCAAGACTTGTGGTCTCGACGCAGTGTTTTGGAATTAAATTGTAATTAATTACTTCACTGGGCCTTTTGTTGAAGGATTTATTTGTTACTCGCTGATGCCCGCGACTTCTTTCGCGTGGATTGAGGTTTTTTTGGTTCCCGCAGGAACTCTTTAATTTTCCGGGATAAAAAGTAGTGTGTGTTATTCCAGACTATATAATCTATCTCTGTGCCAAATTTCGTCCAAATCCGTTCACTCGTTTGGCCGTGATTGAGTAACAAACATCCATCCAAACTTTCGCATTTATAATATTATAGTATAGGTAGATGTCACTCAGGCTGAAGTAACTCAACGATCTACAATGTGAATTTTTTTCACAAGCACACATAAGTATAATTTGCCAAGTTGTATCAAAGGAAAAATAAGCAACTTTTTTTCAAACGGCAAAACGCGTGCTTAGTATGGGATTTTCATGAAATACTGAATATTGACATCATCAAAGTTCGTCGCACTTCGGATGTGACGTCTTTTGAGAGAACCTCTATTTAATAATCGGTAAGAAATATTAATCCATACTAATATTATAAATGCGAAAGTGTGTCTGTCTGTCTGTCTGTCTGTCTGTCTGCTACGCTTTCACGGCCCACCTGTTGAACCGATTTTGATGAAATTTGGTATAGGGGTAGATGGTATCCCGGGGAAGGACATAGGCTACTTTTTATCCCGGAAAAATAAAGAGTTCCCGCGGGAATAAAAAAAAACTGTCTCTTCGCCCGATTTTGATAAAATTTGGTACAGGGGTAGATGGTTTCCCGGGGAAGGACATAGGCTACTTTTTATCCCGGAAAATTAAAGAGTTCCCGCGGGAATCAAAAATCTTAACCCACGCGGACGAAGTCGCGGGAATCATCTAGTTTAAAATAATTTATTTTTGACATAGGCATCCACCCCTATTTAAATTCGAAGAAACATTTATACCCGTATAATTACGGTCTCTTCAGCTTTTACTCCGACAGATTTATAATCCTGAGTAATTAATTTATTAGATTTCTTAGCGCAGCAAACGGTTGCGAGTTTTATTTACGTGAAAACTTTCCTTAACTCGTTGACTTAGGACCGTTATTTGAGGTATCTGCAGAGGCCATACTGCCGACGCTTAAAGCCATATTGTTTCACAAGATGATGCCCGCGACTTCGTCCGCGTGGATTAATGTTTTTTGATTCCCGCGGGAACTCTTATTTTCCGGGATAAAAGTAGCCTATGTCCTTCCCCGGGATATAACCTACCTCCATACCAAATTTCAGCAAAATCGGTTGAAAAGATAGGTCGGGAAAGCGTAGCAGACAGACAGACAGACAGACACACTTTCGCATTTATAATATTAGTATGGATTATTGATGACTTTCGTGTTTTAGAATTATAATCCTTATTTTAGGGACGTCAAGGCACGTGAAATCAAACTGACATTATGAGCAATATTGCTTAAGTATTGCGTTGGATTATGAGCAATATTGCTTAAGTATTGCGTTGGATTATGAGCAATATTGCTTAAGTATTGCGTTGGATTATGAGCAATATTGCTTAAGTATTGCGTTGGATTATGAGCAATATTGCTTAAGTATTGCGTTGGATTATGAGCAATATTGCTTAAGTATTGCGTTGGATTATGAGCAATATTGCTTAAGTATTGCGTTGGATTATGAGCAATATTGCTTAAGTATTGCGTTGGATTATGAGCAATATTGCTTAAGTATTGCGTGGGCAGTATGGCCCCTGGGTTACAATGAGATCCGCGTACAACCTATTATATGGTTTGGGTTGGGGCGCGATGGATGATTTAATAATTAGACGATGTTTTACTTTTATTAACCTTTGGGTGCTCTCCGAGGCACGGGGGTGACACACC
The DNA here is from genome assembly GCA_923060345.2 of Erebia aethiops. Taxonomy (NCBI): domain Eukaryota; kingdom Metazoa; phylum Arthropoda; class Insecta; order Lepidoptera; family Nymphalidae; genus Erebia; species Erebia aethiops. The sequence continues at coordinate 14,785,281 of OV281095.1, read as the reverse complement.
ACCAACTTCCTAAACTCCGGACTAGTACTGAGAATTTCTTGTCAGAAAAACCCAATGCTCAATTATGGCCCGACCCGGGACTCGAACCCGGGACCTCGTCGGCCGCAGTCACACATGCTAACCACTAGACCAATGAGGCAGACCGGGGGCATCACCTAGTAGTCAATAGTTATTAAGCTTGTTTATCAAGGTAAGCGCACACTTATCAAGAAACAATCAAATATCTTTTGTTCAAGATAGTGTGAAGGTGTGCTTGAACTTCAGAGAGAGATTACTTGTATTTACTGGGGGATGCCCCGTCGCTTGGGGGAGGCCCCGTCGCTCACGTCCGCAGGAGCTACCTTCTACCTCCCTGCACGTGTCCCCTGGGTGGTGCTAAACGAGCGACGAACTTGCAGGCGAAATAAGCGTTCTTTTTATAAAAACGCTTATTATGTACCAAACGCCATACGATTAAATAAGAGAGAGATGCAGAGATTATTAATTTTCTATGGGATTACCAACAAAAGTTCACAGGACGAAACCTTTTTAATGGCGTTTATATTATAAGATTTTTGATTTTGACGACCTCTGTGGCGCAGTGTGTAGCGATGTTGCCCTAACGTGCGGAGGTCCCGGGTTCGATCCCCGGCAGGGTCAATTTGGGAATTTATAATTTCTGCATTTTCCCTGGTCTGGCCTGGTGGGAGGCTTCGGCCGTGGCTAGTTACCACCCTACCGGCAAAGACGTGCCGTCAAGCGATTTAGCGTTCCGGTACGATGCCGTGTAGAAACCGAAGGGTTTAATATAACTGCCATGCCCCTAACAGGTTAGCCCGCTACCATCTTAGACTGCATCATCACTTACCATCAGGTGAGATCGCAGTCAAGGGCTAGCTTGTAGTGGATAAAAAAAAAAAAAGATAGTTCAGGATTTGATTCCGGATTGGTTATTTTGGTAAAGTCCAGTTACCTACTAATTTGATTTATACGATGATAAGTTAGCCCTAAAATCTCTTATTTTTTACTAGCTGTGGCTCGTGACTTTGTCCGCGTGGATTTCGGTTTTTTGGTTCCCGCGAAAATTCCTTAACCTAAGTGCTATGTGCTATTCCAGACTATAATTTATCTTTGTGCCAAATTTCATCTAGATCCGTTCAGCCGTTTTGGCGTGATTGAGTAATAAACATCCATCCATCCATCCAAACTTTCTCATTTATAATATTAGTATAGATTCTACTATAATTCAGCCCTTGACTGCGATATCATCTTTGCGTGAGTGATGATGCAGTCTAAGATGGTAGCAGGCGAACCTGTTCGGGGTACGGCAGCCTTATTAAATTCATACCCTTTATTGGTTTCTACAGATTACACGACGTCGTACCGGAATCTCATCCTTTCATCAACTAGAAAAGAGATAATCATCTTCAAAAGGAACACAGATTTTCGTGAATCATAGCTAAGAACATTCTCTATCAAGTCATATTTCATAAAACAGTACTAAATCAAAATCTATTCATACGTTTGGGAGCTACGACGCCACAGACACATAAATACAGAAATACTCAGATACGTACAGACACACACTTTAAATTTATAACACCCCATATTTGCGTCAGTGGGCAGCAGTAAAACTGACTTTCACAATAACGTCAAACGCCCCGTTATGACGTCACACACAGAGCTATTGGCTACGATAAACGTAGCGGCACAGTTACGACGTAGCAACTACGTAGCGCTACGAGCGCTGAATAAATAACCTTTAGAAGGCTTTAATGTCATTGCACACGTTATAGTGTCGTGCACAATATTGTTAGTAGTGTCCTATCAAGCCATGTGTAGGGTGGCCATGCGTCCAATAGAATTGTACATTGGTCCCATTTGTTAGTGGGAGGTTTTGGGCACGGTTGGTTATAAGTCTATCGGCAATGACGTGCCCCCAAGCTATTTAGCGTTCCGGTACGATGCCGTATAGAAATCGATGGGTTTAATATAGCTGCCTCACACTTAACAGGTTAGCCCGCTACCACCTTAGACTGCATCATCACTCACCAAGTGCTGTATCACCAAGTGATACAGCAGCTTGCTATGGCAAAAAAAAGCTATATTCTCCTAGATCTACCCCCAGATTAAAAATTCAGGTGAGATCGCAGTCAAGGGCTAGCTTGTAGTGAATAAAAAAAACAACTTGCCTTAACAGCGAAGCAAAGCATCGTGAGGAACTGCATGCTGCAGTATTCTTAAAAATATTCTAAATATTCTCAAAGGTGTGTGTAGTCTGTCGATTCGTAACCCTTCATATCCTGAGCGGAGAACCATCAATTAAAAAACCACTAGATGATGCCCGCGACTTCGTCCGCGTGGACTAAGTTTCTTCGGTTCCCGCGGGAACTCCTTAATTTTCCGGGATAAAAAGTCTATGTCCTTCCCCGGGATGCAACCTATCGCTGTACCAAATTTCATCAAAATCGGTTGAACAGGTGGGCCGCGAAAGCGTAGCAGACAGACAAATAGACTGCAGACGGACAGACAGACACACTTTCGCATTTATAATATTAGTATGGATAGTATGGAATATGGATTAATTTTTCATTGGTTTAAAAAAATTATAGCACATTTTATTGAGAAGACCTGGCTAGAAACGTTACATAAATGACATAAAATGGGCCTTAACGGGATTGTCTGCTTTTAACAATTCAAGGATGGCTACACTATTTAATTCAATTCGCCAACCTGACGATATCATCTAGTTAACACCATTTCAGCGCACTGTACCTGTACGCTTACTCTAAGTTTTTACACTGCAAATTCGAATGACGTAATGAGCGTTCGATCACATAAATCGTTAAAGTAAAATGAACCCAAAAGCTCTTGCTTTAAAGTCACAAATTGAAATGATGAAATGAGCTCTAAATCAATGCAATTAAGGCTCATTTTACTTTAACGCTAATGTGATCGAACGCTCACTACGTCAATCGAATTCGCAATGTAAAAACTCAGAGTAACCATACTGAACTGCTATGCTAGGTGATGCCCGCGACTTCGCCCGAGTGAATTTTGAAAATTCCTTGGAAATTGGGTATTGGACTACTAGTCAAATAAATATTTCTTTGTGATTATTAAATAGAGGATCTCCCAAAAGTCGTAATATCCATGTTCCCTGTTATATTTATGTTGAATAACCATTTAAAAAAAAAGTGCGTTGGACTTTGATGACGTCACAATTCAGTATTTAATACTAAATCCTATACTAAACACGCGTTGTTGTGGCGTAAAAAAAGTTAGAGACGTGAACCCAGGATCTCCCCGGATAGGAGACCGAAGTTTTTATCACTAAGTTATCACCGCTCTTATTTCGACATTAATGTCAATCTAATTATAAGCGCTAATGCACCTAATTATGTACCGTCTAGAGTCGAAATTAGTTTGCGCTAGCAATTTCAGGCGTCGTATTAATACGTAATTGAGTTATCGTTTACCGAATATTGTGCTAAAAGCCTGATAAAAAGTAGTTTATAATTTATATACTACTTAGAAAAAGAAATGTATATGCTTTTTACCACAGATCACGGAAACAAGGGAGATGTGCTAAGGGGGCGTGTTGCGTGCGAACTCATCAGGCACAAAATAGGCCTGATGGCCGTTTTTGTCTTTAGTCGCATGTCATTCAAAGATTGGTTCACTTCTCTCGGTTTTTAACAAAATGCCGCGTTGTTCAGTGGTTGTTTTTAAAAATTCAAGCTGCAAAGTGAATTACATGAAAGATGGCATCTCATTTCACACGTAAGTACAAATAAATTGTTGTAATTTTCCATTAAAATCAATAAAACATTATTTAGTGGTATCATAATGTAATAGAGTGACAAGTCTATATCTCATTATGAACAAAAACCATTGCTTGCTTAGTAGAAATCTATCAATGAATCGGCCAGTCTTACGACGCAATGGTTAAGTGTTCTTTACCGATTCTTTCACTAGCACGATAGATCAAATTTCGTAGTTCGGCCGCTGTCGGCGTGCCGTGAACTAGAGATGTGACGATGCAGGTACGAGTACAATGCAGTTGTCGATATTTTAGCGACCAAACGATGATCTGTGATACAATAATTAATAGTACCTTAATTATAACTTAGTAAACAATTATTGCTATTTTAACGTTTAAACTATCGTGAGTAAAATTCATTATAACTATATTTTTAGTCATAATTATTACTATTTTTTTTAATGTAAGTACTCGACTTACTTAGCTGACGAAACGTATAAAAAATATACTAGGTGAATTAATATAATGTCAATTTACGTAGATACTCATTACTCATTTATTGATATATTTAATGTCACTCTTTAATATTAATATTTAAGATATCCGAAGGATGCAGAAAGAAAAGAAAAGTGGATAAATGCTACAGAAAGAGGTCCAAGCTGGTTTCCGACGAAAAATAGCACAATATGCTCGTATCACTTTGAGCCAAAGTGCTTTCAACCATTGAAGATGGTTCGTCGGCTCTTCGAATGGTCAATCCCAACATTGAACTTGCGTTTTGTGTTGACTGTAAGTTAATAATACCCACTAGATGATGCCCGTGACTTCGTCCGCCTGGATTAAGTTTGTTTTAATTTCGCGGGAACTCCTTAATTTCCGGGATAAAATAGTCTAGTAATTTCTGAGTGAAGTAGGTACAAATTCTGTACTTACGGGACATGGCTGTTTCGGTAAGTACTTGCACCAGATTGCGAAACGGGAGGAAACAGCCATCTGTCATGAGTGTGGTACTCCAGAGGACACAGCGCACCATACCCTAGTGGAAAATGTTATGGAGCTGAAGGAGGCTGCGGAACGGGAACGAGAGCTGGACCCTAACGCTCCACTGATCCGCAGAAGACGACAGGGGGGAAGAAGGCGACCCTTCGCTCGCCTTTTCCCGCCTTAGTATAGGTGTCTAGGACCCTATGGTCGGTTCAGCGTCGTGATGTCTCAGTAGCCTTGGGACTCTGAGACCTCTCTTTGTAGACGCGGACTGTGCTGCTGGTTTTTTAGTGGGTATTCTGCTTCCATCTGTGAGTCCCACATACCCGCCTTGTGCGGGATGCGTAAATGCATTTTTCCAGCAAAAAAAAAGTACAAATTCTGTGTCTAGTTAGGACGTTTGGGTGATATTTTCGTCGCCCAAGGGTGGTTAAAGTATATTTAATAACGAGGAAGTAAAAGCCACTTTACGAGCAAAGGTCTTGTAAAATAATTTTTCGATTAATGTGTACTTAAAATTCACCCAAACAAACAAACAACCAAACAAACTTGAAGAAAAAAGTGTTGTAATGTGCACAAAAAGAACCTCGTCCTTTTTTCGGAAAGTCGGTTAAAAATAATCTAATATGAGATGATTTTTTACATCTTATTTTTGGTACACAAGTAAAATATCACTTTTCATAATCGGTAGTCATTGTCAAAAACCCAAATATTAAGAAATTTAGCATCGATAGATCCATTTTAGTCAACCACTAATTGTATCATATTTGAATTTTGCACAGCACATCGACAACGTTTTACGTTTGTGTGAGTAAGATGCACGGTGGTTGAAATTGAACCCTGTTTGGTAAACAATAAAGTGTATATTTGTTCGTGCCTCATGCACTGATCTATCGGTATGCGTGTGTGTGAGTGAGACTTCTTGTCTATTGTATTTATTTAGTTGCTTGTATTGGTAGCAGGTAGTAGGGATAGGTAGGGATAAACTGGAGACAGCAGGTTTCAATACAATTTGATACATAGGCATATCTCCCTTGTTTCCGTGATCTGTGCTTTTTACCAACCGACTTGTAAAAAGGAGGTTTTGTATGAAATCGTGTATGTACGTATAATTGTTCGCGATTTTTTCACGAATTTTGACGACCTCCGTGGCGCAGTGTGTAGCGCTGTTGCATTAACGTGCGGAGGTCCCGGGTTCGATCCCCGGCAGGGTCAATTTAGGAATTTATAATTTCTGAATTTTCCCTGGTCTTGCCTGGTGGGAGGCTTCGGCCGTGGCTAGTTACCACCCTAGCGGCAAAGACGTGCCGCCAAGCGATTTAGCGTTCCGGTACGATGCCGTGTAGAAACCGAAGGGGTGTGGGTTTAATATAACTGCCATGCCCCTAACAGGTTAGCCCGCTACCATCTTAGACTGCATCATCACTTACCATCAGGTGTGATCGCAGTCAAGGGCTAGCTTGTAGTGGATTAAAAAAAAAAAGAATTCGAAGTTTTTTTTATTTAAATATAACATTAGATGATGCCCGCGGGCCGCGACTTCGTCGATTTCTAGAAACTCCTTATTTTTCCGGCATAAAAAGTATATATGGCTGTCCTTATCCGGGACGTAAACTACTTCTATAACAAATTTCATCAAAATTGGTTGAAAAGATGGGCCGGCCGGATTAGTAAGGAGTATGGATATGGATTCTATATAATTTCATCCAGGTGTAGGTAATTAAAACACCTATAAAAATTACTTTAAAAAAAAGAAAAAAAAATATTGTACTGGCAAGATAGTTAAAAAAGTTGCTACAAAATAAATACATAGTAGCAGGAAGTTACAGAAAAAAATTAAAGTATAATTCATAAACTTATACGAAGATGCCTAAAACGGTTCTGCTCTACGTTCCTGATTCGAATGCTTCGATGTGGAAATCGAAAAATTCGATGTGGCACGCATCCTGCCCATGCATTCCCTGCCACCTTCAAGGCAAGAGTGAATAGGCATCTTCTAGGCAAGTGCGCTCCAACCTAATGTTGAGGAACATTGCTTTGCACTAAGCATGACTGTCGTCAAGCGCAAGCCTATCTCGCAACAAAAAAAAACCTCATACTGCAGAAATGCTTAGTAGGAACCTTTTAGTATGACGTATTTACTGCAGTGTCTGCAATGTGCCAGAGGATGTGGTCCATATCTTAGCGGAATGTGCCCGAAACGAAGACTTTAGAAGGAGGATTTTTAAGGATTCCGTAAACTTGTATGCTGTCGGCTTATTCAACAATGTGCTGGCCTACCCGCTTTCAGCCAATGCAGCGCAAATGTTGCGGATGGTTAGGATTGGCATCGAAAAAAGAGAATAATATCTCGTGTTTCGATGGCAGTCCTGGCCTTTTTTATGTGTACCATTTGATTAGTGGATAATTTATCTATAATTGTTTACTTAATAATTATTTTGTTATTCTACAGAGAGGCATATTCGCCAAGCGAATAATCTCTAAAAATAAAGATTTAAAAAAAAAATGACGTATTTTCTAAAGCTACGGAACCCTCTACGGTGGAACTTGCACTTGGTCGGTTATTTTAATCCTAAATGTAAGTATGAACCATCTTTACGTCGGCTAATTTATCCCTTAAGGAATTCAACGTAATAACACTCCATCTTATTTCGGCATGAAAATAAGTAATAAATAATAAGTAATGCGCTCAAAGAAAGCAATAAGTCATTTTAGTTAAGCCAAGTCTAATTAGTTCATTATATTTTGCTCCAACATAAAATTATCCATCCCTTTTGAATTCTCTTCTCCCGTCTCCAAAGGTTGTCTGGAAGAGATCGCCTTAGGCGATAAGACCGCCTTTGCATACTGTTTAGTCCTATTCATTAGTTTTAATGTCTTCTGTAATTCCTTGTAGGTATTTGTGTGCAATAAAGATTTAAAATAAAATCCATACTAATATTATAAATGGGAAAGTGTGTCTGTCTGCTACGCTTTCACGGGATGATCCCGGGGAAGGCCATAATTGCTAATTGCTAATTTATTTATTCGTGAAAACTCACATATACACTGTTTTTTTAAAAGGAAATGTAGTACAAGTGTAAACTTAAGTGGTAGATAGCTAAATAAGAAAGAAAAAATGACAAAAATACTGGTCTAGCTAAGGTTCCCGGCCCCCAAACTGGCCAGCTACGGGCGAAGCCAGTCCTTCGTCCGTACCTTCCAATATCCAGGTTAAAACTAATTAATGTACATACATTAGGGTAAATACCTACAAGACGAATACAGAAACAGTGTCTGGCTAAGTTCCTGGCCCCCAAACTAGGATTCCCTGTGCTATGGGAAGCCAGTCTTTCGCCCGAAACATAATAACATTGGCAACTTTTGGTCCCGGAAAATTAATTAGTTCCCGCAGGAGTAAAAAAAACTTAATTAACGCGGACGGAGTCGCGGGCATCATCTACTACAAAAGTATTCTAACCCTTTTCATGAAAAATTCCTACGTGTCGCCAAGTAGAAAGCTACAGAAAACTTTTTAAGTCCACGCAGAATAGCCTTTTGTGGATCTATTGTACAATAAGGCTTGTTCTGTTAATGGGGAAACGCTGTTTTTACATTCCAAAAGTAATTATAACTCTTATCGACATTGACTTAAAGAATAATTTCGAATAGCCGTAATCAAGTTTTACTTACAGTGGATTAGCTGGCTTCGTTGAAGAAATTTGAGACTTGTTTCCGTTGAGTAGAGTCTATTTTTGAAGAGAATCACGTAAACAATTGGGTTTTTAGAGGATGGGATGTAAGCTGAAATTGGTAATAAAGTGTGAGATGAGGGCATGAGCACCTGCAGCTTTGTCCTAGAAAGTTAAAAATAGGGGTGTCTTTACGACAAAGTAATAAGCCTTTGGCCACGATTACATTAGTAAGTTTTACTCACTTAAGACGCTTTAATGAGTAGATGACTGACGAAATGTATTTTTTAATAATATTTAGGCTAGCGCTTGACTTGCTTGCAAGTGATGATGCAGCCTAAGGTGGAGCGCGCCTGCCCAAAAGATGTCTATTCACTCTTGATTTGTAGGAAGGTTGATGTAAACTGTCTTATAAGTAATGAATCGCATGCAAATGTTAGTTTTATAAGTCACTTACGTACGCTACTTACGCCGATGAAATCGCAGCCTTCGCAGGCATCCAATTAAAACAGGAATCGTCCATTTTGTTAGTTTATTTAAAATAAAATCGTTTTTCCCTATTCGTCTTTATTGCTTTCTTCGTAGGTTTTTCAGTACAATAATAATACATTATTGCCTAGGACGGAGATAGGCCTATTCGCGGCTGAGTAATATTGGAAGGAAAGGAGAAGCCGAGGCCCTTTCAAGTGATTTTTAAAAGGACGAGGCGCTATATTTTCTCTGATTTGCGAGGAAGAATTTGTTAAGAAAGCTTTTCTACTGATAGATGGCGTTGACTTGTCTTAACTCACGCTAAAATCTTGTGTTGTATGGGCAATAATCTGATTTCGTACTTGAAAGATATTGGGGCTGATTCTGTATAACACAATCTCTAAACTAAACTAAAATGGCAGCTTTAAATCTAGTTCTGTCCCTTTCCGTAGGAAGTATTAAGAAAGGGTTAGCAATATTTGTAATGCTCTAATTTAAGTTTAGTTTAGAGATTGTGCACTACAGAATCAGCCCCATTACCTTATAAATAACCAATATCCGTACTGTTCACTTAAATAATGAAGCAAGTAGGGGACAAATGCATTTAAATACTTTCGTAGCGAGCAACAACCTGCTTGGTATGACTATTTTATCTGGCTTTATAAAATATCTGAGCATTCTACAGAGCCAACAGCCCCGCTGCATAGGGGTCACCGACCTTTATCGTGGGATCGATATGAGTTGTACTTCCTAATGATTTAACATGTATTTACTTCCTATATTAAAGGTCGTTCGTGGGAATGAGCATATTCCGGCAAATAAAATATTATTTATTTATTTATTATTATTTATTTATTATTTATGTACTGGGGCCATACTGCCAACACCTAAAGCAATACTCAAGCAATATTACTTAAAATGAAACGACACTTGACGTTCCTAAAATAAGGATTATAATTCTATAACACGGACGTCAATAATAATTAATGAAACAATATTATGGCAGTATGACCCCTGTTCTATAACAAAATTCCTCAATCCATTTTAAACTTTCCTTTACACAAGTTTAAGAAATCCATTTAAAGTAGGTATGCCCCTGAAAAAAGCTTATTACACTGTTGAAGATTATGTTAATGATAAAAGAGCTTGGAATTGACTCGCTCCAGCAATGCTTAGGATAAATTGTGCGGTTAAATATGTATCTGTCAGCTATCTACGCGTCAATCCATATTATAAATGCGAAAGTGTCTGTCTGTCTGTCTGCTACGCTTTCACGGCCGATCTATTCAACCGATTTTGATGAAATTTGGCACAGGGATAGATTGTATCACGGGTAAGGACATAGGCTTCTTTTTATCCCGGAAAATTCAAGAGTTCCCGCGGGAATCAAAAAAAAAATCTCTTCAACCAATTTTGATGAAATTTGGTATAGGGATAGTTTGTACCCAGGGGAAGGACATAAGCCAATTTTAATCCCGGAAAATTCAAGAGTTCCTGCGGGAAACAAAAATCGTAATCCACGCGGACGAAGTCGCGGGCATCATCTAGTCTGGTAATTTATAAATGTTTTCTAAAGAGCAACCACAGAGTTTCTTGCTGGTTCTTCTCGGTAGGCATGGCATTTCGAACCAGTGGTAGATTCACTCGGCGATTCTAGAAGCACTTGTAAAAGTTTATTGTTAGTATGTATTATATGCAATTCAATACACGCAAGCCAACGTATATTTAAAGCAACAACAGTCAACTGTCTAGACTCTAGACGCGATAAAAAGATAACCTAAAAGATTCACCGAGATGAAATCTGTCGCAAAGTTAAAATGTCTATTGAATTAAGTTTCACAACCTTCGTGTGTATTTTTGTGCAAGATTAGTTAACGCTGCGACTTCGCTTTGCGTGTGTTTATAGAAATAAAGTAAACAATTTATTTGGCAGTGTAATAGTGACGAAGTCACGGGCATCAGCTAGTTCTATCCTGATCGCAAGAAATCGCTAATCCTGATTATCTTAGTAAGGATAACGGGTCAAACTGTTTAAAATATTGTCATCGGTCCTTCATAAGTATGCCAAATTTCGAGTTAATCCGACGTTTTAAAGGGGGTCAAAATCATGTTCAAAAATTCCGTTACATACTAACATACTAACATACATACGTCTGAAGCTAATAAACTAGTGAGTGTGACAGTATTGGCTGGACAAACGATACTATTGCCAGTTCTTGTTTATTTTCTTTTTTTAGGATTCCGTAGCGAAAGGCTTATGGCAGCCTCTCCTTGGGGCAAAGGTAATTTTAGTTGTGCAGCTGAGTTGGAAAACGTTAAATATTTATCAAAAAAGTCCCTTATTGGCACTAACTGTAATTCAACTTTGTTTTTTACAATGTGCAAATGAATGATACTCCATATATAAATAACACAATAGGTCACAGTGATTAGTCATTTCGGAAAGCTCTTTTCAGTAGAATAATTTTCCGAACCGGTGGTAGATTCTTGTGACATATTATAAGTGGCACAAGTTGTCCTACTTACGTGAAATAAATAGTTTCATTTTCATTTTCATAATAACATTAAGTACCTACTAGAAATAATAATTGTTTATAGAATAGTTTAAAAAAATGCTTGAGTCAAATTGAAGCATTTTTTGAAACTATTCAATACATTGAAATTTACTGAAATTAGCAATAGTGGCTTGTGACAGATAGGCGAACGGACGTTCGACGACGGACGTTTTGACGACCTCCGTGGCGCAGTGTTGATCGCTGTTGCCTGAACGTGGGAGGTCCCGGGTTCGATCCCCGACAGGGTCAATTTGGGGAATTTATAATTTCTAAATTTTCTCTGGTCTGGCCTGGTGGGAGGCGTCAGCCGTGGCTAGTAACCACCCTATACCGGCACAGACGTACCGCCAAGCGATTTAGCGTTCCGGTACGATTCCGTGTAGAAACCGACTAGGGGTATGGGTTTAATATACAAACTGCCTTAACCCTAACAGGTTAGCCCGCTACCATCTAAGACTGCATCGTCACTTACTGCACCAGGTGAGATCGCAGTCAAGGGCTAACTTGTAGTGGAATAAAAAAAAACGTAGTCGCACCAAAGGGACTCTTTTTTATTTACGGAACTGTAAAAACGGTTTCTGTCCCGTCATTGTCCTCACAGACTTGACCGATTTTTTATTTCGATCGCGAGTAATAATAATAATCGGCCCGAAGGCGTGTCCGCGTATAAATAGATGGTTATTTCTGATTTTCGCACGCTTGGTTTGAAGCCAAATCGCGCCAAATTGTTAAGCCGCCATGCCTTTTCAGGGGTTTACGTTATGGGTATGAGTAAACGAGTAGGTAGGGGTTTTCTGAGTAGTTATATACTAATATGTTTCCTAATCCTAATATTATTTAAATGTGAAAGCTAGGATGTTTGTATGTTTATATAATACTAGATGATGCCCGCGACTTCGTCCGTGTGGATTAAGGTTTTTGATTTCCGCAGGAACTCTTTACTTTTCCGGGATAAAAGTGGATGTCCATCCCCGAGATACAACCTATCCCTGTACCAAATTTCATCAAAATCGGTTGAACATATGGGCTGTGAAAGCGTAGCAGACAGACAGGCAGACAGATAGACAGACAACTTTCGCATTTATAATATCAGTATGGATATGGAAGTATGGATATATTAAAAAGAAAACTTCAGCTATTTATGCAGTGTGTCTATGCTAATTGTCTCTGGTTAACTTGTCTCTTGTAGGATTCTGTGTCCTGTAATAGAAATTATAAAAGGTACTTGAAGTATAAGAGTGCATAATTAAAATATAATAGCCGTGCTAAGAAAACCTAATAGTTTTATTAAGTTTTAATGAAACAAGAGAAACAACAATTTATTCCATATTCATTATATTATAATATAAATCAGAAATGACGAGATCCTTTGAAGAACTTAAGTAATCGACATAAGTCGACGGGATTCAAAGCTGAAGTGGCAACAGTTGGGGCTCATATTTCCAAGAATCGATAAACGTGCTGCCCCTTTATTCTCTAACTCAGAGGGTACTTATCAAAAAATGAAAGCCGCTGACATCTTATTTTTTTTTAAATCCCGGAAAATTAGAGAGTTCCCGCGGCAATCAAAAAATTTTAAGCGGACGAAGTCGCGGGCATTATCTAGTATATTATATATATTCACCTAACAATTATTGATTTTACAACGTTACCACATGGGTCATGTAGTGTCGCAAACATTCACACTATTAGGATGTGTGCTTCCCCCCTTCCTTCTAAAACCCCCTGACACATTTTTTTTGTAATTTACACAAAATATTTAAGGTATTTTTTCAGTGTCTAGAAGCCATTTCAGTGCCATGGGATCCCATCCATCTTATATTCATTAAGAATTCAATAAAAGTACGCACCATATCGAGAAAATTCTCCTTTTTAAAGTCGGTTTATACATTATTTATCTAAGCCTCATCAAACTGAAAGCCTTATTCTTAAAAAACATATTTAAAAGCCATTAAAAGTTCCACGAAACGATTCCCTGATAATAAACACACAAAAAAGGTAAGTAAGTTCCGCAAGACAAAAGAATGTATTATTTTTAGCTATTATCTTTGCTTCTTCAAAAACAACGAACCACGGAGTGAAAGGAAATCACATTTATACACTCAGGGCCGCTTGCACAAGGACATTTAAACTGATTTAGTTAATTTTGTAATACTGTCCCTTTTTGGCAAATGTATATTGTAGTTGTCAAAAAGGGACAGCTAATGACTGAAACAGTAACCGAAATAAGTCGTTTGAACACTGTTTTTTGAAACTGTTATAGAACAAAAACACTTTTAACAGAAACGATACTGTGACCCAATCAATCTGTAACCGTTTATTTCTGTTAGTAAGTGTTTTTATCTGTAACCCTAATAGGTACTTGCCCTAACAAATTGCACGGTGTGACAACGCGGTCTTCTCACTTCATTGGACTTTACACACACTGACACAACATTGGTCATGTTCTTCTTAAAACAATTGCAACCATCGATGCTTTCATCTTAGGTTCAAATTTGAATACGCGTTAACAGTAAATTGGGTAACGTCTCTATTCCGGTTACACTTTAAATCAGTGTTAAACACTTTCATTTCTGTTACAGAAGTATAAGTGTTTTGGGTTAACAGAATTAAAAACACATTCAAAAGGGTTACAGATTTGATACTGTTATTATCAATTCAACCTGTAACACTTAACATTCTGTAACACATAAGAATCTGTTTTTCAGTCCCTGGGGACAGCTTTAAAATATTTAACTAAATCAATTTAAGAGTCCTTGTGCAAGTGGGCCTTAGAAAAATGACGGTTCGACCTAAAGTTGAGTTCATATTGGCTGTTATTCAGTTATTAATAAATTAATAAACTGTATTTTAGTTTTCCTTGATAAAGCGGTGAATAAGTCGCAGAAACCTTAGCGAAAAGTCTTACATGTCTTTAAACTTACTCTAAAAAGTACTTAAATTGTAGAGATTTCACTATTTAATATGACAACGCGATTATTACGAGTAATCCCAATTAATGCGTGGTCTCCGACGTACTCTACCAATTTATTACGATCAACCTAGTTACGTGTGTTTTTTTAATACAATTTTCAAAAAATCTAAATTCAAATGTTTTTAAAATTAAAATAAACTTTTACAAGTGCTTTTGAATCGTCGAGTGATTCTATCACTGGTTTGGAATGCCATTCCTACCGAGAAGAACCAACAAGAGACTCGATGGTAGCTCTTTTTTAAAAAAAATTACAGTTTCATTAATTTGTAGATACATAAGTAACCGCTGTCCTTAGTATTGCTGGAGCAAGTCAAATCCATGCTCTTTTATCATTTCAATAATCATACAGTATAATAAGCTTTTTTCTGAAGCATACTTTTAATGGATTCCTTAAACTTTTGTAAAGGCAAGTTTAAAATAGGTTGTGGAATTTTGCAATAGAATAAATAGAATGCTCATTCTCACGAACGACCTTCGAACACTTATTTATTGACCCATATCATTAATTAACTTTGCGAAAATGTCAGGGCTGACAAAAATTATTCACCGTAAGCGATCGAGCACTTCATAATAAATCGGGATGATTGAGAAAAAATGTAAATTTAAAAAAGGGGAATTTTTCCGGACTCCCGAACAAAGCAATCGATCCGTCGCCTGTTCACTCGTGATTCGGGTCAACCTGATACTGACGTGACTTAATGCATGGAGATGGCTCTCGAAATAGGGTTGTCAACAAAATTCGCTTGACCGTTATTATGATTTTCTGCTAGGGATCTTACCATACACTCATTACTCCGATGGACTCCGACTTCTTTTTGTTGTCTACGCATATTTTATGTACCAAAATGGTAAATCACTAGATGCTGCTCTAGCTGTAGCGTTCACCAGACTAGACAATCTAGATTCTATGGTTAGACATTTAAATATTGCAATATATTTTTTTAATCCCTTGAGAACTCTTTCTGTCCGAGAGAGAAAGTCCTATGTCCTATCGCTATGCCAAATTACAACAAAATCGATGTAAGATGCAGATGAGCCATGAAAAGGCAACAGTCAAACAGACATGCTTTCGGATTTCTAATATTAATATTATAATGACAGTTATTCTATTATAATCTCAACTACTAACGAAAATGTGTTAATGTTACGATGCTATTCAAAAAGTATAAGCAGTGAATTGGCAACCCTACGGTCATCTTTTGAGGGTCCATGTAGGGCCGTAACAAATTACGTCAAAACCGTCCTTAGGGGGTCTCAGAAAGGATGACGGGCGCGTTTCCACGCGTCTGTAATGTTGTATTATCGCACGGGATAAAGTCGTCACCCAGAGAATTATGAAATCCGGAGGAAAGAAAAACCTTTACTCCACATTTAACAAACAACTGTACATAGTGTTAGCATTATTACTGTTTGTCATTATATCTCATGAAACAGGTAGTATAATGTCTGTTAATTTGACTCGTTTCATTTCATTCGATTTAATCTGATACGGACGCCATATTGAAAATGGTTAATATAAATACGAGTGTTTTAAGCAGTCTCCTGCCGGCAGACTCAGCGATTATTGAATACTTTTGTGTTTAGATCGCATTTTGATTTAGAGCAATCGTGGCCGGATAAAATGTAGGTATATTATCTTTAATTTTAGCCAACTTTTACCTAATTAAATTAAATCTCTCGTGGAACCTCAACACGTTTAACCATTTATTCGTGCAAGTTCCAAATGAGAGTACAAATATATTAAAAGTGTTTCATTAATACCTACTTTCTGGATTGTCTCTAACAATAGGATTGTCTATGACACCACCCAGAATAGGTGCATAGCTCAACCTTGACCACACGTCTATTACGTCACTATACGTCACTGACCTTTTGGTTCAATGTTTGTACAAGTGCAAGTTTTTTTCAAAATCGTTGTCGCCGTCAACCGACATAAACCTATCCACTGGACATAGAGTAAAGAGACTCCCACAACCACAAGCCACGGTTTTGTGCTGTCCGTGAAAATTTTTGAAATACAAAAAAATGTCAATAAGTATTTACCGCTTTACCCGATTGTAGGATTCCATAAGGCACTTTCCTCAGTATAGATGGGGAGCGACTGAAATACCTGTATGTAATAATTATTATTTTAGTAAGTGTAGAACATTTGGAAAACTTCCAACTTGCTCTCCATAGCGCAGCTGAAAAAGAGCCGCATTGTTAGCAATGTCGCACGTTCTAGTCCAATTATCAAAATCCGTAAATTAACGTTTTTTTTTAAAAGTAGTAACACCCTTGGGCGAATTAACCACGGGTCGCCGGACGCGTGATGTCGGCCATATACGCCTTACCCCTCTAGCCGCGAACTGTGGTAGTTTGAAGTTTCGCCACTAATTATTCTAATATTGTGTTGTCATAAGTGATCAACTTTTTCAGGCACTCTAGTTAATAATTGAACAAAAAATGACAAGGCACTCTCCCCTCGCCCCGCAAAAGTTAGTCGAACGTGATTTAATTATTTTTTTCATCCAAGTTACATGCACCAGCACTATCACATAACTTGTTTTGTCCGTAATGAGTTTTCGTTTTTAATTAAACACGTTACTAGGTACCCATGAAGGCAGGGAACTAATTTGTTGAAAGCGTAACAGTATATTTGCGAGGAATCTCATAAAAGCGTTATATCGCCCGTAGGCCGTAAGCCACGGTTTGTGTACATGCAAGGGCGTTTAAGGGCCACGTTTGACACTCTTATTACAATCTTATTACATATCCACGTGTAGCTAAAGAGCTACAAATGAACAAATAAAGATGGCGTAAGTAGATTGTTAGGTAAAACATTGCACATTTTCAGACCCAGTGGTAGATTCACTTGACGAGTCAAAATAACATAAACGCTATTTGAGATATAAATAAGGCTTTTCCCACCCCTGGGCGATATATATTTATTTTTGACAGGCATATGTTCACCGTGGACGTCCACAGACTTAAATAATGATGATGACCTTGACATTCCTAAAATAAGGATTATAATTCTTAAACACGCCCTCTGGTGAAGTTTTACCTACTAAAAATCTGTACCGCCTCGAATAGTGGTAATACCTCGTGAGCTCCTACGATCGCCTTCGCCCACGCGGCATGAAGACGATCGTAGCGACGACGACGACGCGACACACACCGGACTTGACACCGACTCCACGCGCGACGGCGACCATATCGCCCGCAGCGTGGAGTCCACCGGCTCTGACACCATCTCGGCGCACGAGAGCGACCCCACTGCCCGCAGCGCCGAGACACCTGGACATGACACGGGTCCTGCACGCGGCGGCGACGACGTCACCCGCAGTGCGGACCCAACACCGGAGATGACACCAGGCCTAGGGGCCCGTAGCCTTCAAGGCAGGCCCTAGCCGACTCACGGCTTAAAGACAACCACCGGGGTACAATGTTACCCCGCGCCCCGCCCGGGTAATGAGGCCAGCCCTCGAAGCCCGTACCCCGGATTGGCCCTCATGGACCAACCGGAGAAGACCCCTGCTGCTGGAATAGTGGTACCAGTAATTATTTTAACAGTGCGCTAACAAGCCTGGAAACTGGCGCCATTAATTTACAGGGTGCTTCGCTTCCCTGTCCAATTAACTGTCGCTTTACGCAATAAGTAACCGACTGACGATATTGAGCCTGTTTACTTACTAATTTCGCAAACTAAACTATCGGATCCATTATCGGATTCCTCTTTTTTCTTGAAAAAAGTACGAAACCTATATAATATCCTAAAAAACACTAGATGATATCCGCGACTTCATCCGCGTGGTTAAAGTGTGTTTAATTAAAGCTCCTTAATTTTCCGGGATAAAAACTAGCCCTTCCCTAGGTTCCAATTTATCTCTGTTCCAAATTGTGTCTAAATCGGTTGATCAGATGGGCCAAGAAAGCGAGCAGACAAGCAATTTCGCATTCATAATATTATAATTATTTATTATGGATAAGTTGTAACTTGTACTACAAAATCTGTACCACCTCTAATAGTTGCATCAGTAATTATTTTAACAGCGCGCTAACAAGCCTTAATGGAAACAGGCGCCATTAATTTACACGGCGCGGCGCTGCGCTCCCCTGTCCAATTAACTGTCGTCTTACGCAATAAGTAACCGACGAAATTGAGTTTGTAAACTTAATAGGTAATTAATTTGCAAACTAAACTTGAACTGGTTGACTTTTTTGAGTCTTTTCTTAATTTTTTTTTATAAAAAACTTGAAACTTGATCAATTATTTGAATTATATCCTGTATTTGAACAACAAATACCAAAATTAGATAAATATTGTAAGGAAACGAATTATTTAATTTTTAATGAGCTTCAGTATTTTTAACAGAACTTCACATTTATGTCAATAGATGGCGCCGCGAGGTTTCAGTTCGGGGCGAACCACTAGTTAGAGAAAATCTCCACTTTGAAAGCCCCCCATTTCGTCAATTTTAGGGGAAAAATAAAAAATAAAAATTTTTGGACTCTATTCCTAATTATCTTTAAAATGATATACCGCAAACCTATGTAACGCTATAAAAAATATTTTACTTCGCATTCGCTTCTATGAGAGCCCCCCTGAAATTAAGAATTTTATAACTTTTTAAGTCATATTCGGCTGGAGGCCATTGGTTTACATAATATTATGTTTAAAGCTGAAGTAATTACGTTCAGTAATTCAGAAGTTATAATGTTCTGACAGACGGACGGACGGACAAGTGCCAATTCACTCAAGTAGACTCAGAGACCTTCGCTTCACTCGGTCAACAAACAAAGGAAGGGAAGGACAAATGCTACTTTTATCACGGAAAATTAAAAAGTTCTCGCGGTGTATGGGTTACTTATGTTATACATAACTGCCGCACGCCTAACGCAGGTTAACCCGCTACCATCAAGACAGCATCATTACTATCCGGTGAGATCGCAGTCAAGGACTAACTTGTAGTGAAAAAAAAGGGTGAAATGATGATGAATGATGCCCGTGAAAAGTTTCATTTTAATATTATAGTGAGAATGCATATAATTGATATTTGAAGAGTACCTACTGCTGATGCCCACCTGCAATGGGTTAACCCGATTTTGTTATTGGCACCAGACCAACTCTCTTAATGGCTTTGAAAGAATCGTTCAATGATCGCTACAATATGAAATCTGTATAAAAACCTATCTATTATTAAAAACGGGAACTAAATTTCATCAAAATCGGTTGAAAATATGGGCCGTTAAAGCGTAGCAGACACGCAGACGGACAGACACACTTTCGCATTTATATTATTATTATGGATTTGATCACATATAGGGATTGGGTCAAAATTCAAAAACGTAAGCAATTATTTTCAAACAAAACCTATAAATAACTTATTGAGAAAAATTCGAACTCAAAGAAGCTTTACTTACAGGGATCGCATTTTAATCTAAAAAAATGTTGACAAAAAAATTAAATTACATCGACCCTGTATCTGTCACATCAATTTACAAGGCCTAGTCTAGGAGATGATACTCAAGTATCTTAGATTCATCATCATTATAATCATTTAGCCTGTGATGAGATGAAATGAATGAATGAATGATTATGATAATCAATTCAATCCATTGTCGCCTAACTACATATTACACACATAGTCTCCTCTTAAATGACTATAGTCTACCACGCTGGTAAAGTTCTTGAAAAACCGAAATAAATTCGAAAATAAATGATTTATTTATTTCATGTATGACAATTTGTGTCACTTATGATACGTCAAGACTCTACCACCGGTTCGGAAAGCTAATTCTACCGGAGAGCCGGCAAGAAACTCGGCAGTTGCTCTTTTCGTAAAAAAGAAAAAGGTTACAATAAGTAAACAATACAACACATACATTACGTTACAAGTATTACACTGACTTGTGCGTCCCTGGATTCGAGGCCGGTTGCTTCCATGCAATTTTGTCATTTAGAAATAAAATATAATATATTTCCTTTTAAATAAAAATTAAACAAATAATTGATGTGATTCAGAATTTGAAATTTATTTATTAGATTAGAGTAGATGAAGATTAAAATTATACTTTTTGATGGGGAGAACAATCAATGCTTTTTTTTAATTCTGGTATTTTTTTTGGATCAGTCCCATCGTTACACACAAAATGACACAGAAATTATAATTAAATCCAAAGCTATTACAATTTTAGAGAATCCCTTTACTTCTTCTTCTTCTACTTATCCCACGAATGTACTTTCATAGCCGAAATGTCCAAGGGGTTGCTAAAAATTAAATTAAAAAAATGATATTCATAAAATTTTAATGAAAGGCGAATTAAGAGGTATTTGATATTTTTTTGCTGCGAAGTTGTTTAAATTGTATTTTGGGATGAAACAAATTGACTGCTTAAAGTTCTTTAAAACATTAGGTATATATATAAATATTTTTTTTAATCGCACTAATGCCACCGTTTAGTCGATAAACTGCTTTTTAACGATTTTACGAACTAACAGGACCGTAAAGTTGTGCGAAATCTACCATTCTGCACTTGCCAAGCGTGATGAATTATAGGCAAACCCTTATTCTGAGATGATACTCCTGCTCAGTGGTTCGACCCATCACTTTTTTGTCAGTCGTCTCCCGCTCTATGAAGGACCTTTAACAAAATTCGTTTTCCTTCAATCTTAGAAATTGAATTCGGAAAGCTGAACGGTATTGAACCAAACCATATTTAGAGACGCCGATCTTGGGTTATAGGAAACATTCAGGGGCCATACTGCCAAAGCTGCTAAGCCAAATTGTTTTATTTTTATTTTTTATCCACTACAAGCTAGCCCTTGACTGCGATCTCACCTGATGGTAAGTGATGATGCAGTCTAAGGTGGTAGCGGGCTAACCTGTTAGGGGCATGGCAGTTATATTAAACCCATACCCCTTCGGTTTCTACACGGCATCGTACCGGAACGTTAAATCGCTTGGCGGCACGTATTTGCCGGTAGGGTGGTAACTAGCCAGGGCCGAAGCCTCCCACCAGACCAGACAGAAATTATAAATTCCCAAATTGACCCTGCCGGGGTTCGAACCCCGGATCTCCGCACGTTAAGGCAACACAGCGCTACACACTGCGCCACGGAGGTCGTCAGAGTCGATCTTGGGTTATACTAAACGTTCTTATTTATATGAATCATCATTCTATTATTCACACACACGCACACACATACATTACACTTCATATTATGCTAATACACAAACAGCATTACAAACTTAATTTACAGCTGCCACCACGGGCGTATTTACCCTAGGGCCAAGGGGGCCATGGCCCAGGGCGGCAGGCTGCGAGGGGCGGCCAAGCCGGGCCTCTTGGCCTTCTCTGGGCGCCTTTTATTGTCAAGCTTAACTACAATAAATATTATATTTTAATTGACATTTAAATTAAGTTAGAAGGCATGCCGTAAACCTTCAAAATGTATACCCGTTAGATCTCGCAGTAGACCTACAAGACGAATGTGTTCTATTGAAACACTTCTTGGCAGCATATGAAAATAAAATGAGTCTAAGGCAACTTAGCTTATTTTTAAAAAATAAGGACTTAAAAGAAGCTTTCCCATACGTAGAGATTGCATTACGCATTTTTCTTTGCACCGCAGTGACGAATTGCAGTGCAGAACGTTCGTTTTCTGTACTCAAAAGGATAAAAAATTATTTACGTTCCACTATAAGCGAAGAACGCATAAACAGCTTAGCTGTCATGAATATACAAGCTGAATTGACAAACGCCATCTGTTATGATAGCGTCATTAACGATTTTGTCAACCAATTTGTACATAGGAAAAAAATGTAAATATTTACCTATTATAGTGAATAAATGGTTATTTTTTTTTTTTCATTTATTATTTCACACCACATAGTAGGTAGGTTTTTTTAAATGAATGGGGCGGCAAAGCTAACTGGCCCGGGGCGCCAAATCTTTAAATACGCCTCTGGCTGCCACTACATTTGTTAATTTATTAATTTAAATTTCTTTTCCTTGTACCTACCCACTTATTGTTCTGTTATAATTTTGATTGTTTTGTGTTGTTTATTATATTGCTAAGGAAGAGCAGAGCCTTCTACTACAGGGGTAACTTAAACTCTTAAAAGAAGGCTTCAACCTTTTATGTGTAAAAACAAATTTTTGGTGTGAAAATAAACAATTTTTTTTTTTTTTTTTTTAATTATTCGGCGTTCACTCGTTCAGGGGCCATAATGCCAACGCTTAAAGCCATATTGTTTCATTATTGTTTACTTTCGTGTTTTAGAATTATAATCCTTCTTTTGGAAACGTCAAGGTACGTGACATCCAACTGTCATATTTTGAGTAATATTGCTTATGCATTGTTTTAAAGTATGCCCTCGGCCCACATGCCTTACCTATAATAAAACAGTTTCTATAGTAAAAACATTGATCATATTTTTGGGACTGTTCGTAAATGCATTTCGAATGTATTTAATTCAAATAAACTTTTACAAGTGCTTTTGAATCGTCACCACCACCACCACCACCACCACCACCACTGTAAACCACTCGGCGATTGCTCTTCATATTAATATTATAAATGCGAAAGTGTGTTTGTCTGTCGATTTGTCCTTGGAGCAACGGCGTGATTTTTGGCATGGGTATAGTTGAGGACCTGGAGAGTGACATAGGCTACTTTTTATCTCGGAAAATTAAAGAGTTCCCGCGGGGACCACAAAACCTCAATCCACGCGGACGAAGTCGCGAGCATCAGCTAGTAAAAACTAATTAGGTAGTGTTGCACCACTGCGTTAAAATCCGAAAAAGTCAGCGTGATTCTTTCTCTATATTTAAAAAAAAACATACGCGCCGAATTGAGAACCTCCTCCTTTTTTGGAAGTCGGTTAAAAAAAGAACATCAGCAAAATTTCCTCTGTCTAGCGTTCGATCACGAACATTATTAGGTAATTTCGAGTGGAAATTCTTTCAGTATTGGAAACACTTGTTTTATAATAGTACTAGCTGATGCCCGCGACTTCGTCCGCGTGGAATAAGTTTTTTTGGATTCCGGCGGGAACTCGTCAATTTTCCGGGATAAAAAGCCTATGTCACTCTCCAAGTCCTCAACTATGCCCATGCCAAAAATCACGTCGATCCGTTGCTCCGTTGCAGCGTGATTGAAGGACAAACCAGCAAACAAACTGACTTCCGTATTTATAATATTATAGTATGAATCATTCGTGATTGGTAAACGTGGTTACATAATGCAATCAGGAACAGTGGCGAAAAAAGAGAGAAAGTAAGGCCAGCACCCGACGCGACGGTCGGGGATCATTCTGTGATGGACTTTTAAATTGCTCAGTAATAATTAACCCATCATAGTCTCAACCATAATTTTTTTTTGCTGATTATTTCTTACAATAGAATCGTAGTATCGAGCTACACTCTACCAATATTATGGTGTGGAAACAGGGATGATGACAACTCAATCGAATCAGCAACTCTTTATCAAACTTAAAAACGCACTTCTAGTATGGAAGTTGTATGAAATTCACAATAGTGACGTCATCAAATTTCAACACACTTTTTTTATTTTTTTTATTTTAAAATGGTCATCAATCTTAAAACTAACCGAGAATGTGAGTTTTAGGTCTTTTGATCAGTTAGAAATAATTTATTTTTGATATACTTAGGCATCATCCCTATTATCATGTTCATATGTACATAATAAATTATACAGTCTACCACTATAATATATTATTATTATTATATAATCTATTATGTTAGAATTACTAGTCAAGAGAATTATTAAGAGCAAATTTACTTTACTCTTGATAATTATCGATACTTTACCAAAGTATCGAAGTTTGTGGCACTAGGTTCAATGTTTTAGGCCCGTCGTTTAATTAGTCAATCAGTGTGTAAGTAAGTCACGAGTCACGACTTTCCTTTACTGTACGATATAACAAAAGCGACGACCTCCGTGGCGCAGTGTGTAGCGCTGTTGCCTTAACGTGCGGAGGTCTCGGGTTCAATCCCCGGCAGAGTCAATTTAGGAATTTATATAAATTTCTGAATTTTCCCTGGTCTGGCCTGGTGGGAGGCTTCGGCCGTGGCTAGTTACCACCCTACCGGCAAAGACGTGCCGCCAAGCGATTTAGCGTTCCGGTACGATGCCGTGTAGAAACCGAAGGGGTGTGGGTATAATATAACTGCCATGCCCCAAACAGGTTAGCCCGCTACCATCTTAGACTGCATCATCACTTACCATCAGGTGTGATAAAAAAAGCGACGGCAACTTTAGATCGGAGCGCGCTTGTCTAGAAAATACAAAGCCTTATAAACAGTTATAATATTATTGTTGTATAGCCTCAAGTTATACGTGCCGTGGCGGGAAACATGGACGCCGGAAGGGCGTTCTACATCTTAGCTGCTCGTTTCAGAAACGTTGAACTAAAATAACTGCAGTGTCAAGTTCTAAATTGAAAAGGAGACGGTTCAGATTCGTATGGGGCGTGGGCACGTGGGACTGGTCCTTTCATACCTGACAAGATGTCAACTCTAGGTTGGAGCGCGCTTGTCTAGAAAATACAAAGCCTTATAAACAACAGCTATAATATTATTGTTGTTATACGTGCGGTGGCGGGAAACATGGACGCCGGAAGGGCGTTCTACATTTTAGCGTTTCGTATCAGAAACGTTGGACTAAAATAACTGCAGTGTTATACCATACTGGCCATACCTACTGCCAACTCTAAAATCCATATTGTTTCTTTATTGTTGACTTTCGTGTTTTATCTTAATCGATAAACGAATGCTACATGAATCGACCTAATTATTATCATACCTACCTACTTAAAGATAATTGACATAATATTCTGACTTTCTTTTTTCTATATTAACATTTTGACATTTATGTATTAAGTATTTGTATTTATTTTATATAGACTTAGAATAATTGATTTTGTTCACTAAGATTTCAGATTTTTGTTATTTTTAAAATGTTCGACTCCATTAATTTTTTCCAAATTTTGCACGCCATTATTTGGCAGATTGTAATATGTACCATATTTATGTAACATCTTTTCATGTAACTTACAATCATGCAATAAATGAATAAACAATAAACAATTATAATTATAATCCGTATTTTAGGAACGACAAGGTACGTGACGTCAAACTGTAATTTTGAGTGGTATTGCCGCAGGTTTTGCTTTACTTTGAAAACTAGTTACGACTCACAGGCACAGTGGTGAGCGCTGCTTTCTAAGCGGGAGGTCCGGGGTTCGATCCCCGGCAGGGTTAATTTAGGAATGTATAATTTCTGGGTTTTCATTGCTTTGGTCTGTAAGGGAGGCTTCGGCAGTGGCTAGTTATCATCCTACCGGCAAATATGTGCCAAGCGTTTTAGCGTTCCGGTACGATGCCGTGTACTTGTTTACCTTTTTACCAGTTATGGAAAACAGACTATATTTATTTCAAAATAAGTATCATTTTACTTGAAAAGTATAAAGAGGCTTAAGTCAAATAAGAAAGTTAAGTTAGTAGGAACCGAGTCCACTGATTCGCTAATACTCAAAATTGTAATATCAAACATTTTTGGGTAGGCATTTGTTATTGACAACCTTGTATTCGAATAATAATTAATTCATCCTTAATTTTTCGATTATTAAAATAGAGAATTCGCCCCCTGTTAGTTTTATGTTTGAATTTAACCATTTGAAACTATCGATTGAAGTAAAAAAGGGGTATGGGTTTAATATAACTGCCATGCCCCTTACAGGTTAGCCCGCTACCATCTTAGACTGCATCATCACTTACCATCAGGTGAGATCGCAGTCAAGGGCTAGCTTGTAGTGGATTAAAAAAAAAGTACGTGGCATTTTGATAACGTCACAGTTCAGTTATTTCATACTTGAACATCCCAGCGCGTTTTGACGTTTGAATAAAAGTTGCTGATTTGACTTGTCAAATACCGAACTCAGACTGAAACTCTCGTTCAAAACTCTCGAAGACGTTTTCACGTGTATAATGAGTTTACTTTATACATGAGTTATTCTCCAGTTTATTTACTTCTTAATGTGTTCCGGTACTTGAACTTTTTATGATTCTTGTAGTGTTTTTTTATTCCACTACAAGTTAACCCTTGTCTGCAATATCACCTGGTGGTAAGTGATGATGCAGTCTTAGATTCTACCGGCTCACCTGTTATGGGAATGGGAATTAAAGGGTATGGGTTTAATATACCTGATAACCCATACCTACCCTTAATCGGTTTCTACACGGCATCTTACCGGAACGCTAAATCGCTTGGTCTTTGTTACTTGAAATAAACTTCGATTTTGTTTTCCGGAAAATCAAATAGTTCCCACGGGTAAAAACCTTAAATCGCCGCGGATGTAGTCACAGTGGTCCTTAATAAAGGTCTAACCCCACTATACAGATGGTTGGCGCGGCACGTAGCGGCAAATATTCTATGTATGAGTTTGTATGAAGCTAGGCCCACATACCTAAGCGAAGCGGTGCACAGATGCATTGCGAGTTGCGACATAATAGGCATGATGACAGTAACAAAGAATCAATGAAATTATAAACTTATCTAATAAAATTGGATTCATGGATTATAAAAAACGTATTTTTTTCCTATTTCTAGTAAGATTGCTATTTTTTTGATAAAATAAAACTATAAAATACAGCAAACCAAAAACACCAAGAAGCGAATGACGTCACAATGGTTTGTTTTCGAGCTTTGACAATCACACTATTGCTTACTGCACACTGCACACAGTACATTGGTAAAAATAATAGTGACGTCACAAACGACGCCATGACACCGCCGAACGTTTTGGCGTGAATTTTAAAATTTAAATTTCAAATGCCAATTTCATCTACCAAACCTTTTTCTGCTGCAATAAGATATTTTTTCGAAATAGTAGATACTTCCGAACATAATCTGACCATTTTTCAAAATCAGTCATCATGCCTATTGTACAAAGAATATTTATAAGAAGAATACGCGCCATTGTAGTGGGGCTACTGTTGATTCCGTTCGTTATGCTACAAAACAAAACAAAATTAATTAAATAAAACAGTTAAGACAAAAAAGAACGAGTTTACTTCACCCGTAGTTAAACAAGTAAAAGCTACAAGTTTAATTGGTAATGGTTTTCTAATTACGGACTGTAAAGTTTCTCTTGTTTCTGATTCTAACGAGTTTTATTAGGTAATTAGGGTTCCGTAACAAAATGACAAAAATTACATATTATTTAATAATTTCACGTTTTCTATTACATATAATTTTTTTTTGTTGGGCGTGTATTTTTGGTTTAAGTTTTATATCTTATTTGTTTTTATAAGTTAGTTGAGTAATATGTACCTATAATATAGGTAACTAGTCTAAATATACTCTGCTTATTTCTTGCTGGTTCTTCTCGGTAGGAATGGCATTCCGAACCAGTGGTAGATTCACTTGACGATTCAAAAGTACTTGTAAAAGTTTATTTGAATAAAAAGATATTTGATTGATTGATTGATTGATATAAGGCAAAGGGCGCAGCGCAATTTTTGTACAATCAAATATAACCGGAGCAAACCGAAAACCAGCGCTGAGCATTGTTATCAATGCTCAGTAATGCTGAGTTTGCTTCCCATTGTATATTGTTAGATTTTATATATTTACTTTTTTTTTTTATCGTAGGATTTAGTTGATAAGTGTTTAAATGTGTAAATTCTAGCAATAAGATACAATAAAGCTTTTATTTATTTAATTATTATTTATTTATTATTTAAAAATTCTGCTAGTGCCGGCACAAAGTAGCCGGCAAGTGATTTAGCGTTCCGGTACGATACCGTGTAAAACCGTTTAAAAATGTTGTGTGCTGAAAATGCACAAGCAAAGGGATTTAATTCCTTGGATAAACACTAACGGTCAGGCGTCTAGACGCAATAAAATAAACTACCCGTTGTGACGAGAATAACTGTTTTTAAGTTAGTAAAAAGTCAAAACTTATTTACACAAAATTAGCTGACGCCCGCGATTTAGAATAACTTTTTAATTTCCCACGGGAACTCCTTAATTTTCTATATTTTACAACACAGTCTTAAAATTTGTTCAATGGAAAATTCAGAAACTGTTTTGGAACCAATCAGGATTTGAAATGTACTTCTTCATATCTTCTGCATTGAACGTGCGAGTTTCAGTGTCCGCCCGAAAATAGTCAATTTCAGACGAATGCGAGTGTTGCCGGACAGAACCGATCGTTTTCTGACCGCTGAATGACGTTGCAGCCCTGCTTTGGATCTTGTCAGAGTATCTTTTGTTTATTTCAAACCTTTATAATTGTCATTTTAACCATCAACTATACTGACAGATATTATATTTCTGCAACTAAAATAAATAAGCATAGATTTAGCATTGGTCTTGGTGAAGCGCGCGAGCCTAATAATAAATCTATGTAAATAAGAAATACAATTTCAATAAAGCTCGCAATGATAATGCGGATTATATGAAAAATATAGCGTGTGACGCGGGATGAAAACCGATTTCAGACTTCGGGTTATGCCAGCCCTCGCTTCGCTCAGACATGCAGGCAGCTTCACTCTCGTCTGAAATCGTCTTGTTTCATCCTTAAATACTATCGTAAAAGAAATAGTAAAGGCGTTCAAAAAACACGATTTTTGTTTCTTGTTGTATAAACCCCCTGAAATAATATTTTTATTTTTATTATTGTTGTTATAAGGGCAATATAAATACGGACTGCGATAATTTCGACTGTCTTCCTATAACGGTGAGATACAGCCAGCTGACAGATAGACGGACAGACGGACATCCGACTTGACGCTTAGTAATAGCTATGGTAATAGGGTCTCGTTGGCACGGAAAAATGGTTTAGAAACAAGGCGCAATCACTGTTGAACAAAAAATAGTCCAACGTAAAAGGTGATATTAAAATTCCCCGTATAAATTACTCCAGTCCTGGGATCTGAGGTATCTTTTTTCAAAGTTTATTCAATTTACTAAATCTTCCTCTTTTTCCCCGCTCGGGCCTTTATTAATTTATCGTTGAATAGGTAATCTGATTGTCTTTGAAATACATATTTGTATGAGCTGTATTGAAGCTGAATGAAAAAACACAGGGTAAATTTGGGAATTTATCATTTCTGAATTTTCTCTGGTCTGGTCTAGTGGGAGGCTTCGGCCGTTGCTAGTTACCACCATTTAGCTATCCGGTACGATGCCGTGTAGAAACCGATTGGGGTATGGGTTTTATATGTATAACTGCCATACATTTAACAGCGTTAGCCCGCTACCCTCTTAGACTGCTTCATTTATTTATTTATTCATTTTATTCTCTTCTTACATCATCTTTACAGGAATCCCTAATACGATGGTGCAGTTACAATATTAATATATCTAGCTTAGCCTAAAGAAATGTACAAAACATAATATCCTATTAAAAATAAAAATAAAAAAAACAAAAATATCACCTACTTAGTTATAACTTATAGTCCACTTTGCTACCTTTGTGAGTTCACCACTCATAATCAGGTGAGATTGTAGTGGCGTAAAAAAACACACGGACCTGACAAGAATAAACGTCAGCGTTAAACTTCCGCATTTGGAAGTCCATTTGGAGAAGAACGTCGTTTTGTCATGCCGCCCCAGTCTGTGCAAATCCATATAAAATTGCCGACGCGGATATTTTTTTCTGTCTCTGTTATTAGTTTAATGTGTTTAATTGGTTACGCGGATTTTACTGTCATCGCTTAAAGCAGTATTATTTTAATCTTGTTGATACTCTTGTTTCAGAATTATTCATCCTTATATTATTAACATAAATTTTAAAATAATGCTGTTTATAAACAAATTCCTTGTTCTGTGGTTTTATGCGAGTAAGTAGTAAGCCCACTAAACGTCCTAAAAGCTCTGAGGTGATAATAATACTGTAGATAGAAAAGAGATGTACAGGGTTACTACCTCGTTCAAAGCAGTATTATTTCAAAATGTCAGTTTCATGTCACGTACCTTGACGTCCCTAAAATAAGGATTATAATTCTAAAACACGAACGTCAACGTATTAGGTATGCCCCAGATTCTCTTAGCGGAAATAATGTGACGTGAACGTTCCATATACCGCAACCGAAGGGCTATTCGCACGTTAACGCACTGGAAAGTGAACAGCCGGATTTATTTTTACACCCAAAAGTAAACACGTATGTTGTTATACCGCTTGATATATTATGCTGGCCTCGTAAACTGTGTTACGGGATGATTCACGGTGTATAAGATTTAACGACCGGGATATTTAGCACGAATGGAAAAAGAAACTTAAACGTCGAACAGGATATTTCTCTCACGTGAATCAAGAGGATACACTGCATTAATACTATAGGTTTAAATGTAAAAGTGTGTAGGACATGTGCCAACTTTTTGAATCGAAAAACTCCACGTTTAAATATAGTTAAAGAGGTGAATGAACGGTGTAGCACTGACCTCCTTTCTGTGTAATATTGAAGGTGCGTAGCCTGTAGGAGTCCTCATCTGGCTCTTCCTCTGGTTGGTGGGTTGATTTTGGGACGTCCAGGAACGCGTTGGAGCGTCTAGGCTGGCTGTGTTGGGCTGGTGGCGGTCGGCGGCGTGCGGAAGCCTGCCGCCTGACTTGCGGGGGAGTTTCGGCTTCAGCCAAGCGTGGTTCCGAGCTGTAACGTGCTCTAGTTTCTCTGTCCAACTGTTGCTGCTGCTGTTGGCGTCTGTGCCTCACGGATCGTCCACCTGTGAGGCGAGCGGACTGCGATCTAGTGGCGGGCCTGCGTCTAGGAGCCGGTGTGGTCTCCATGGGTGCAGCCAAGGCCTCCATACTCGCGGAAGAGGGCGCGCATATCGACTGCGAGCGCTTCGTGCGTCCCTCTGTAGCCATGGTCGCGACGGTACTGAAGTGTGAAGCTCGGAGACCGCCCGCCCGCCCCCGCTTGGGCGGTACTTGTTGCATCGGGCTTATATTAGAGCAGTTTTCAAATGCCACTAATTCGTGGGAGCTTTTGTTTGGGCGGGCGGCTGGTTAGCGTAGTATTGCGCGGTCAATGGTTTTGCATTTTTTGTTTACTACTGTTTAATAGTTGTAGGAAGTGAAAGAATGAACTAGATATTTATTTTTTATCTACCCGAAAACTACTTGTAAAAACTAACTTTTGCTTTGAAAAAGTAAGCTATTTTGTTGGCTGAATAAGTTTACTTTCTAATAAGTATTTCTCTCTCTGCGTCGTATCCCTGAACTTACACAAATATACATATATAGAACGCGCGCGAGTTGAATTCAGAGCTTATGTATGTGTCACCATACATAAGCTCTGATATGATAAATGCGATAGTGTGGTTTTTCCTTCAATCACGCCGCAACAGAGCAGCGGATCGACGTGAATTTTTGCATGGGTGTAGTTGAGGACTTGGAGAGACGTAATATGCTACTTACTTTTTATCCCGGAAATTTAGGAGTTACCGTGGGAATTAAAATCCTTATTCCGCGCGGATGAAGTCGCGGGCATCAGCTAAATAGTTAGATAGATAGATAGATAAATTCTTTATTGCCACACATAACAAAGAGAAAACTTAATTATAAACAAAAACCAGAAAACAACGCGTGCGCAAGGGCGGTCTTATCACTAAAAGTGATCTCCTCCAGACAACCCATTTCTTAAGGAACTTTAAAAAGGAGCGGGAAAGTGCAACAATAACAATAAACATGCAACAATACTATACCACATAAACTATACATACTAATAGTTATAATATAATTTTTTTTTTTAATCCACTACAATAATGTATACATATATATTTATACATATTACGTACGACTTATTACAATTATTATCATACATAATGAATTATAACAAAACATATCAATTTATCATATATAATGGTAGCAAAGATCATCTATAATAAATAGATAAATAATTATTAGTAAATGCATGAATCTAGCATCTAACTTTAGTCCATTAACTGTTGCAGTACTAATTTGTCATACTTTAGTTTAGTTTCAGTGTAACAAAAGTGCAATTTAGTGTTCGGTAGTTAAAGTTGGATAACTTTTCCAGTCTTCACTCTCTGATAAAGCTCGTTTTCTCTATACTGTTATTAATCACGGACTAAAACTTTGTACATTAAAGTCCGTTCAGTACGCGATATTATAAGAACGAACTGGGTATAAATCCATACCACACTAATCATACTAATATAATAAACTAACTGATGCCCGCGACCTCTTATAAGTTTTTTTTATTCCCACGGGAACTCCTTAATTTTTCGAGATAAGAAGTAGCCTATGTCAGGCGCTCCACTATTAAGTTATACCAACGCCAAAAATAACGTCGATTCTGTGGTCGATCCGTTGCTCCGTTGCGGCGAGATAGAAGGACAAATCAACAAACAAACACACTTTCGCACTAATTA
The DNA here is from genome assembly GCA_923060345.2 of Erebia aethiops. Classification (NCBI taxonomy): domain Eukaryota; kingdom Metazoa; phylum Arthropoda; class Insecta; order Lepidoptera; family Nymphalidae; genus Erebia; species Erebia aethiops. Next base: position 14,752,472 of record OV281095.1, on the reverse strand, counting down.
GGTAAGAAATATTTATTTAGGAAATACACAGAAAACAAACAAAATTACAAGATATATAATGAAAACTTATAGACTAAACGTTAATCTAAAATCTAAATATTATACAAACTATACAATAAATTTGAATCAAATCCTTATATACCTACTAACAAAAATAAAAATAAAACCCTAATCAAAAAGACCCCCCTGGTTGCCCCTGGGCCAAAGGTACCCATCAAACTTGCAGCATTGCCACGCTGAATGGCGATGGATAACCTTTGAACCAGGTAATAATAATATATTATGATACGAGTAACGGATTGACGTGATTTTTGGCGTGGGTATAGTTGAGGACCTGGAGAGTGACATTGGCTATTTTTTACTCGGAAAATTAAGTAGTTCCCGCGGGAATTAAGAAACTCAAACCACGCGGACAAAGTCACGGGTATATGTCTGTCTGAAAGTGTGTCTGTCTGTCTGCAAGGCTTTCCTGGGCCATCTTTGTAACCGATTTTGACGTAATTTGGTACAGAGGTAGGTTGCATCCCGGAGTGAAGTAAATAGGCTATTTTTAAAATGAAGGAGTTACACTGAATCTCTAAACCAAACCAAATTGACAGCATTAAATATATTGTTAACCATTTCATAATACTCCCTGCGGAAAGGGAAAGAACTAGATTTAGAACTGTCACTTTACTTTAGAGATTGTGTTATATCGAATCTATTAGAAACTATGGAAATATAACTAGCAGATGCCCGCGACGTCGTCCGCGTGAAATAAGTTTTTTAATTCCCGCGGAACCTCCTTAATTTTTCGGGATAAATGTAGCCTATATCACTCTCCGGTCCTCAACTTAGATACTGATGCTAAAAATCACGTCGATCCGTTGCTGCGTTGCGGCGTGATTGAAGGACAAACCAGCAAACAAACACAGCTTCGCATTTATAATATTATAGTATGATATATACCGATGTTTATCATTGACTACTTCCGTTGTATGATGATTCCCAGAACATGTTTCTTAGACAATAAATTATAAGAAAACATAGGTAGCTATATATTTTTTAATATATTCACACAACACTTAAAATATAATATTGTGACATATCTATCTATTAATATGTTAACACTTCCATAATAACCTAACATGTTTCTTTGACGAATAGTTTTTTTTTAAAGAAAAATAACCTTCGCTTTTTCGTGGCAAGAAATAATCAAAAAAAAGAATGATGATTTACAAACAGACAGTACTTAAATTTATAAAAATGTACTTTTGAAATTATGATATCCTCAGTGTTACATGACTTCTTTGAAATATTGAAGATGATAGAAATATTATTACGGATATTACGTCTACTGAATTATTTTAAAAAAGAATTGCAGGGAATTTATAGTTTAAGTAGATCTATACTTCTTTATCTATACTAATATTATAAATGCGAAAGTTTGGATGTATGGATGTATGGATGTAAGGATGTATGGATTTACGGATGTATGGATGTATGGATGGATGGATGGATGTTTGTTAGTCAATCACGCCCCAACGTCTGAACGGATCTGGATGAAATTTGGCACAGAGATAGATTATAGTCTGGAATAGCACATAGGCTACTTTTTATCCCGAAAAATTAAGGAGTTCCCGCGGGAACCAAAAAACCTTAATCCACGCGGACGGAATCGCGGGCATCAGCTAGTCTTATATAAAATGTTTTTTGAAGTGAAACTTCTTTAGAATCGTTGGGATTTGAAAATTCGATTAAACGAAAAAGTGACACCAAAAAGAGAGACATATTCATAATAAGCTGATGCTCGCGACTTCGTCCGCGTGGTTCTAGTGTTTTTGATTCTTTTTATCCCGGAAATTTACGGAGTTCCCGCGAATATAAAAAGTAGCCTAGGTATGTCCCTCTCCAGGTCCTCAACTAGGTATACCTATGGCAAAAATCAAGTCAATCCGTTGTTTCGTTCAGGCGTGATTGAAGGACAAACCAACAAACAAACACACTTTCGCATTTCTAATATTAATATGACACGATTTAGCCTGCGAGAAAATGAGATAGAATAAAAGTTATATTTATCTCATTCTCTCGTAGGCTAAGTAGGTAGGAAAAGTATTTTCTGAAGTTTCACTTCTGCCGTGAGTGAATTGCACATGTCACCGTAAGATTGTAAAATCCGTTTATATTATAATCTAGCGGGATAGAAATCCCGCTAGATTATAAACTGTCGAAAGATTGTGAACCGTTCAATGTTCTGAGTATTAATTTATGAAATATTTATTGTTTTTACGTTTTCTTGTCTCTTTCTTGTACAGTTCGCGCGCGAGTTGAATTCAGAGTAAATGTAAGTGTCACCATACATTTACTCTGCATTCAACTCGCGCGCGAACTGTAGGTTAGGTTAGGGTTTGATGTGGCCGGGCACTTAGGTTCTATCGGGTTAATATACCTAATATATTACAATTTACCGAAAAATAGCGCGTTAAATTGTAAGCAGTATGTTACGGTTCACAATCTGTCGACAGTTTATAATCTATCGAGATAAAAAACGTTATATTATAATCTAACGGTTTTTACAATCTTACGGTGACACACACAACTCAAAAGCACATTTTTTTTTTCATGTAGTATTTCTTTAGGTACTTACTCTAGTAGTATATTGAACTAAGTAAAAAGGCAGTTTAAAAAATGCTATGTATTAGAAATATTTACAAACTAGATGATTCCCGCGACTTCGTCCGCGTGGGTTAAGATTTTTGATTCCCGCGGGAACTCTTTAATTTTCCGGGATAAAAAGTAGCCTATGTCCTTCCCCGGGAAACCATCTACCCCTGTACCAAATTTTATCAAAATCGGGTGAAGAGACAGTTTTTTTTTATTCCCGCGGGAACTCTTTATTTTTCCGGGATAAAAAGTAGCCTATGTCCTTCCCCGGGATACCATCTACCCCTGTACCAAATTTCATCAAAATCGGTTCAACAGGTGGGCCGTGAAAGCGTAGCAGACAGACAGACAGACAGACAGACAGACAGACAGACACACTTTCGCATTTATAATATTAGTATGGATATGGATATTTACAATTAATGCATATTTATTTATGTAAAGTAAGATCTTGAGGAAAACTGTTGGTATTTGTACATCAACTATATCAACCATATTAATTATGTTTAGCGACAACCGGTAATTCCAGCGGTCATCGCTTCTCGCCTTTTCCATAGAGCTAATTCTTTTTAGACAGGTCAAAAATATTTAACAAATTATTACAATTTCACTGTCTATATTTTTTTATATAAGCATTATGTTTTTAAAAAATTGCGAAAAGGAATTAATATTTTGGTATAGAAAATTGAAGCAAATTAAAAATAATTGCCAATTTCGCTTTAAATATTTCTACTGCCAGTTCTATAATTTCACTAAATCTACATTTTCCAGATGCGCCTGAGCAATCAAAACACATCTCGAGACCTCTTAGGCTACGTCCACATATGATCATTTTGGCGTATCGTATCACCGTCGCGTGGCACCGACGTGTATCATAATCGCTAGGTTGGACGCAGAATTTACGCGATCATCTGATACGATAGATGTGATACGGTATCTGATACGTCCCGTTCTGCACTGAAATATATCGAACTGTATCGTGATCGATAGTGCAGACGTTTTTTTCCACTACAAGTAAGCCCTTAACTGCGATCTCACCATATAATATTAAACCCATAATATGAGTATTAATATTGAACCCATAATATGGGCAGTAATCGACTTACTAGAAACCGGCATAAACTAGTAATGCCGCGATGTCGTCTACGCAATTGGTGCAGAAATCCTTTGTGGGGTCGAGTATTACCTTTTATAATATGGTTCCAAAAGAACTGTTGGATTTGCCATTGCACAAATTCAAAAAAACCGTAAAAGAACACTTGTTGAGTCGGGGCTATTATACAATTGACGAATTTCTTAATGACAAAGTTGTATGGAAGCAACCGACTTTGGGTCCTGCTCCCCACAGGATAGTATAATAACTTACACTATTGTATTTTATTTAACTTACCATACTTATTTAAGTATTGTAATAGATTGTTTAAAAAAAAAAGCAACTGCTGAGTTTCTTGCCGGCTCTTCTTGGCAGAATCTGCTTTCCGAACCGGTGGTAGAGTCAAAACATGACGTAGCATAAGAGACACCTGTATGTCCTACATGTTTGAAATAAATTGAATTGAATTGAATTGAATTGAATATAGGATATTATCGCTTTTTACTGGACTGCTACTTTCTTCATTGTACTGGAACGTTAAATCGCTTGACGGCATTTGTTTGCCGGTTGGTAACAGCCACGGCTGAAACCTTCCACCAGACTAGACCAAAGAAAAATCAGAAATCATAAATTTCCAAATTGAACCTGCCCGAACCCAGGATCTCCCACAACAAGACCACAGTATATGCGCCTGCTCGCTCATGGAGAAGTATTTTGATCACGATACGACAATGCGATACGATACGTGATACGCGCCGTATCTCGAGGCGGTTTGCCCGATAATTAATCAAAGGTACTCGCCGCAACACAGTCTTGAGGCATATTGAGGTCAAGCTTTTCCAAATTTGTGGCGTCTAATAGGGCGTTACACCGATACGCTCATATGATACGTATCCTGTGGATACATCGAAATGATCAAATGTGGAACTAGCCTAACTTCTTACTGATACATAACGGACAAGTCTCCCAGTCTGTGACAAGCCTTCGTGGAAGGCGGACGTCATGTTGGAAAATATATTTTTGATCTCTGCTACACTATGCAGCGTCTTCATTTTGAATGGATGTGCTGCTTACACGGTCCCACCTGCGAAGCTTGAAGCGATCTATCCCAAAGGACTGCGAGTCACGGTAAAAGGTATGTTTTTCTGTATCTTTAAAGTATTATCATCACACAATTCAAGGTTAAACTAGTTTATTTTATTATTGTCTTTGTAGAAGTTTAAATTAGTTGATTTGATTGTGCGGGATGTAGTCTTCTTTGTGTATTTTTGTGTGTTATTTTTTATCAATTGTGTATTTTTTTTATCCACTACAAGTCAGCCCTTGACTGCGATCTCATGCAGTCTAATATGGTAGCGGGCTGACCTGTTAGGGAAATGGCAGTTACACTCATACCCCTAATTGGTTTCTATACGTCATCGTACCGGGACGCTAAATCGCTTGGCGGCACGCCTTTGCCGGTAGGGTAACTAGCCACGGCCGAAGCCTCCCACCAGGCCAGGGAAAATTCTGAAGTCATAAATTCCCAAACTGACCCGGCCGGGAATCGAATCGAACCTCAATGTTAATAATTTTAATTACTTATGTTAATTTTTTTCTCAACGTACCAGCTACAACTCTGAGATTTTTTTTGTTGTTTCTTTCTTTAGACTAACTTTCCCGCAAGAAAAGATTTTGGATAATTCCAACATTCCAAAAGCAAGTATTTTCAGCAGTTATTTCGTTTGTGTAATATTTTTGGGTTAATTTACGTTACAAAAATAAAGTCTTCCGTCCGAAATTCTGTCACGGAAAAATCTTGAGCGAAATCTATGATTTTCCGGGATGTACTTATAAGTAGGTACCAATGGGGATCAAAGCTTTGATAATGATTAAGCGGTCATTAATTATTATTTATTGCTAGTTAGTGATAAATAACAAGAAATCAATAATTACTCGAGGCAAAAAACCTCTAGTACATGAGAGAGATGCCACTGAACTGCGCAATATTATATATTTTATGAGTTATGACTTTTATTGTACGACCTGTTTTTTTATTATTATAGTAGCAAATCGTAAGTTAGCAACAGTTTAACTCGTTCATTAGAGTTCAACGTACTTTTGGACTAGGCAAAGTTGTACGAAGATTTTCTTATCAACTAGTATAACGGAACAAAACTTTGAGAAGTATTAATTTTATTCAATGTAGTTGTACCTATACCGAGAAAAAGTTTGCATATGAAGCAATGTTGGTTGCAACTTGTAACGGGAGTAAATAATTTTATCAAAAATAATCGTGTTTTTTCGTGTTTTTAAAAACAGTAATCGGAAAACAATTTATGTCAATTTTGGAAATTAAAGTTACTTATTCAAGAGGCCTATGTCCAGCAGTGGATGAATGCGGACTGATGTATGGATGAATGGATGGAAGCACTCACCATGTACTTATGACCTGCACGCCACAGATTAGAACTTTTACCATAAACATTAAATAAGGCTTCAGTACTACTTCTTTTCCTTTCACAGATGACGGCTTCTCACTATTCGCCTTCCACGGCAACCTCAACCAAGAGATGGAAGGTCTAGAGGCGGGGCAGTGGGCAAGGGATATCACAAAGGCCAAGAACGGGGTATGGACCTTCAGAGATAGGAACGCACAGCTGAAAATCGGTGACAAGATCTACTTCTGGACTTATGTCATCAAGAATGGCCTGGGATACAGGCAAGACAATGGCGAATGGACTGTTACTGGTAAGGCATTTACTTTTTAGAGACTTCACGTGAGGATAAGCGCCACCAGACACGATAGGTCCTTCCATATAGAAAAAGTTGGGCGTCCGACTTGCAGGCCATGCTCACATGCTCACCCGTATAAGCCTGTCCATGTCCTCCCTATAGAGCTGTCCCGCTTTTCAGACTAGATGGCGTTAGTAATATATTATGTCCACATTCTTTCTTTGACAGGACCCGTCTATGTAAATTAAGGTCGTTGACTGAAATATAACAGTAGTATCAATGACAATAAAAACAAAACAACAAACAAGATTGAACATATCCCTATGACCAGGGGCGGTTTTATTCACTGGCTGTGCTTAGATCTTTCGCAAGCTCTACATCCCTCTGGTTTGCTGTCCACTGTCCAGCAACGTGACCTAAGAAAAATATTTTATCGACTCACTAAGATTACTGTTTTTTACGCCACTACAACCGTTAGCCCTTGACTGTAATCTCACCTGATGGTGAGTGATGATACAGTCTAAGATGTTAGCGGGTTATATTAAAACCATATTTAAATGGCTTTCTACACGGCATCGTACCGGAACGCTAAATCGCTTTGCGGTTCGTCTATGCTGGTAGGGTAGTAACTAGCCACGGTCGAAGCCTCCCACCAGGCCAGACAATTCAGAAATTGTACAGTTCCAAGTTGACCCTGCTGGAGATCGAACAGCAGCGCAGTGCGCCAGGGAGGTAGTCAAACTTATAAACTTTACGCAGGTATAAGGTCCCTGATTATATTTAATTGGACTTAAAATATCATTTTTGTTTTACTTTTTGGAAGTAAGAAAATACCTTTATGCCACAATGATGTTAAAGACAAAAATCTATATATATAAAAATGAAACCCGTTTTCCTTGGTCACGGCATCACGCGTCAATGGCTGGACCGATTTCACTAATTATTTTTTTGTTGTATTTGTTATTATTAGGAGAAGGTTCTTACGGAAAAAAATATTAAGAAAATCTCTCAGAAATATTGAAAAATATACATTTAATTTTGCATACTAAGGCGGTACGAAGTTCGCCGGGTCAGCTAGTTTTACATACAATTGTACAATAACAATTGTACATTTAACATATTATGTTGTGCAGAGTTCGTCAACGAAGATGGAACACCAGTGGATCCAAACAACCTCCCGGAGCCAGGACCGACGTCTGCTCCCGGTCCAGACGTCGATGTCGTCACTCCTCCCCCAGTCTGTCAGAAGTCGCAAACTGAGGTGCAAGGTCTCAGATCCGTGTGCCAAGGTGCCCTCATCTTTACTGAGGACTTCAGTAAACCTAATTTGGATAAGCTGAACCAATGGGACGCTGAGGTCATGCTTCCTCGAGGGCCGGTACGTTTTATTTTTTTGCTATAGGATACCTGTGACTTTCTCTATATGGATTTAGGATTTTATAAAAATCAAGGAAGCTTGGCAATAATTTGCTTTCAGCTTTCAGCCATACAGCACAATCAGCAGGGCGACCGCGTATCTTCTGCCTCAATCATTGTTCAATCAATTGTTGTGATTGGCTGAATTTATGGTAGGTATTCTTGCTGCGTCAATGGATTTTTTCGAATAGTGTTAACCAATCAGAGGTGATTGCGATGTAACAATGATTGATGCAATAAATGCATCAATGATGCGATAAAATAATGTCCTCGCGACCGAATTTCGGCCACGGCGGCCAATCTCCAGAGAGATTAGCCATCTGCGCGGGAGGTATTATTGTGCACAACCGGAGACCGGATACTACCGGAGAGAGATCAGGCGCAGGACCGACGGCTTAACGATGCTCTCTGAGGCACGGGGGTGATATACCGCCAAGTTCTTAACTCCGTTTTATAATACGGCAGATTCAATCTGACAGCGATATGTATTTTACAAAATCGGAAAGATTGTCGGGAATCGAACCTATCAATCGATTGAGTCGAATCGGTTGAGTGACTGAGATTATACCGTCTTCTTCGCAGTCCGCACAAAATCCAATAGATGGCAATACTAGTAGCGCACTAACAACACGAAGAGCCTGACTCGCGATTACGAAGTTTTCTCTGAATTATGCTATGCTGTCACCGTAAAATTGCAATAACCGTCAGATTGCAATATAACGCTTTTTATCTCGTTATATTGTAAACTGTCGACAGATTGTGAACCGTTCAATGTTCTGTGTGTCAATTTTTGACATATTATTCATTGTATTTTCTTGTCTATTTATAGCAGGTTAGGTTAGGTTAGCAGGTTCGACATAAATAACTAGCTGATGCCCGCGAGTTCATCCGCGTGGTTCAAGTTTTTTTGATTCCTTAATTTTCCGTCATAAGACTATGTCACTCTCCAGGTCCTCAACTATACCCATGCCAAAAATCACGTCGATCCGTTGCTCCGTTGCGGCGTAATTGAAGGACAAACCAACAAACCATTAAACCAACAAACAAACACACTTTCGCATTCATAATATTACTATGATATGATAATCAGGTAGGTTATATCGGGTTAGGTTATACCTATCGGATTAAATACCTAACAGATTACAATGTACCGAAAACTAATGCGTAAAATTGCAATCTTTCGACAGTTTACAATGTCCCTAGATGGATTACAATCTAACGGTTTTCACAATCTTACGGTGACATATAGGTGACTATACCACTTCCAAAGATCAATGGTAGGATCATTGGTCCCCGAGCACAACACCCGCTCGGAGGATGATCATCCCATTGTTACGGTCCAGCCATATCACCTGCTCCGTACTAAATTTCTACATCAATGCCTGCTCCCAATCTAGCACCTATTTGCTACTATTACATACTAGCTTATGCCCGCGACTACGTCTGCGTGGATTGAGGTTATTTGGTTCCGCGTTTGGTTGAGCCGCAAGCCGGGCACTTAGGTTCTATTGGGTACCTAACATAATATGTTAAAAAATGTATTTTCAGAAGCACTAAAGTTTAGTTGGTAAAATATAGCTTGATACCTGTAACAGCTGTCAGAGTGACATAGATAGGGCTAGGACAATGTTGAAAATCCATCATAATATTATCGATATTATTGATAGGTACTAGCTACAGATGTCGATTTTATTGTTACTAGGTATATTATGTTTTCATTGATACTATACTAGGACATTAATTTATAACTACTTGTTATAACGAAATCAAACAAAAGGGATAAATGTATTTAATTATTTCCAAAAATGTATTTAAATTGCTATTATTTTTTCAATTACCCAAAAAATAATATGAATAAAATGTTACTAACTAGATTTTTAATTTAAAAAGTAACAACTTATTCCGATTTAACGTAGTGCCCATATAATAGACTTTGGTTACGCTAACTAACGTCACTATTAATGTGCAGAAACCAATATAGTATGACATTTTTGGCATACATTTTTCATACATTTTTACGATGACATAATACTGAACTTCATAGGCGTCATTTGGATGACATCTGTCACAGGTATCAAGCTATATTTTATGAACTATAGTAAAATGTACCGATATTTTATAAAATCGCAAATTTGACAAATAAATTATTTGGTGAAATAATAAAAGAGACGGTTCAGATTTGTATGGGGCGTAGGCCCTGGTCTTGTACAAGTAGAAAAATGAAGGAAAATAAAATACTAAACCAGTTTTAATTGGTCAAATCTACAATTTCGTTGTAATTTCAGTGGCGAAATTATTTAATCTTTCCAAGTTAAGCAACACTAATCATGAGATAAAAGGATGTGTTATTCCAGTCTATAATCTATCTCTGTGCCACATTTCATCCATATATCCATACATCCATACATCCAAACTTTCGCATTTATAACTAATAATGTCCTCCCGACCGAATTTCGGTCACGGCGTCCTATCTCCATAGAGATTAGCCATCTGCGCGGGAGATATTATAGTGCACAAGTGTGTGCGCATACACAGTTGCACTCTTTGTTCCTCTACTCTTATAGCCCGATGGGACGGAAAATCCGACACGACCGGAGAGAAATCAGGCGCAGGACCGACGGCTTAACGTGCTCTCCGAGGCACGGGGATGTAACACCGCCAATTTCCTAACTCCGGGCTAGTACTGAGAATTTCTTTTCAGAAAAACCCAAATTTTCGCATTTATAATATTAGAATACATTTAATTTTGCTTGCATTTCAGGACTACCCGTTCAACGCGTATATAAAGGACACAGTGACAGTAGATAACGGTGAACTTAAGATCAAGCCCGTGCTAACAGAGTCGCGGTTCGGTGATTCGTACTTAGACGGCGAATGGGACTTGACCAGCTCGTAAGCATTTCTTATCTTACTAGTATTATAAACAGTTAATTATGTTAATTATCATAGTAATATTAATGCGGAAGTGTGTTTGTTGGTTTGTCCTTCAATCACACCGCAACGGATCGCGGTGATTTTTTGCATGAATATAGTTGAGGACCGGAAGAGTGACAACATCTACTTTTTATTTTAGAAAATTTTAGGATTCCCGGGAATGAAAAATACTTAAACCACGCGGACTAAGACGCGGGCATCAGCTAGTATTATTATAAATGCGATAGTGTGTCTTTCTATCGGTCTGGTACGCTTTCACCATTTCACTGAATATTTTCAACATTTCAACAACAAGCATATTTGCACTGAATTTGGTACAGAGATAGGTTACATCCCGGGAATGGGGATGAAATTTAAATGAAAATGAAAATATACTTTTACATTATACATAAAACACATTTACAAAAACAAGAAAATGATGATGCCTATGTTAAAAAAAAACTATTTCTTACCCTTCCAAGAGACCTAAAATTCACATCCTCGAAGTAAATTAAATAAAAAAGTGTGTTGAAATAAAATAAAAAGTGCGTAGAAATTTGATGACGTCGCAATTTTATATGTCATACAAACTTCCATACTGATTGGTGAAGATTTATGGAAGGTAGGAAGTTACGTGTGTCGTATTTTCTGAATAAAGCGGCAAGCAATTCTATGTGAACCGATTTAAATATACCAAATATTTAAATTAAATAAAACTATTATAAATAAACTGGTTATTAATTTTGAATAAGTAATACCCAGTCGTTAACATTGTAGTCGTCCGACCTTAACAATTTGAATAATCGCCGCAAAGAAAAAAACACTATTAATTGGTGAATAAATAAAGTATAATGTTAATATACAGGTTCCTCTTATTATATTTATTTTTCTATGGTATTTTCCTCAATAATAAAATACTAGCTGATTCCCGCGACTTCGTCCGCGTGGATTGAGATTTTGGTTCCCGCGGGAACTCTTTTATTTTCCGGGATAAAGAGTAGCATATGTGTTATTCTAGACTAAAATCTATCTCTGTACTTAGCAAATTTCATTTATTCTATCAAAATATTCGCAAGTTACGAAGATTTTTTAAATTATTTTGTGTGTTTGTATTGAAAATAGGAAATTGGCGTTATTTAGCTCATGTGACTGGCCGTACTGGATCTGCGTCTGATATTTCTCCGGGCGTGTCGGATTTTCCGTCCCATCGTTAGGGAATAGAGTGCGAATGTTTGTTTGTATCACTATATCTCCCAGACTCGCATAGGTTTTATCTCTGCGGAGATTGTACACCGTGTTACCGAATTTCGGCCACGCGTGGTCGGAAGGTTACTGCGTACGCGTGGACTGCCTCGTTGGTCTAGTGGTTAGCACGTTCAACTGCGGCCGACGAGGTCCCGGGTTCGAGTCCCGGGTCGGGAATAATTAAGTATTGGGTTATTCTGACTAGAAATTCTCAGTAGGTACTAACCCGGAGTTAGGAAGTTTAACGACTATTATCATGTTAGTGATAATAACCGGGACCGAAGGCTTAACGTGCTCTCCGAGGCACGGGGCACGTTAAAGCCCGCCAACCCGCATTGGAGCAGCGCGGTGGGTCTTAGCTCTAATTCCCTCTCTATGAGAGTGGTGGCCTGTGCCCAGCAGTGGGACGTTAATGGGCTGTAGACTGTAGTGGTGGTCGGGAGGACATTAATTAAGTAACTAATCATTCTACCTCATATTATTTCAGATGCACAGGCCAGGTGGGGACACAGGAGTGCTATTTGCAGGCTTCTGGCGCCAACATCCTACCACCAGTCACTAGTGGCAAGATCACAACACGTAACCATTTCAACTTCAAGTATGGCAGGATTGACGTGAGGGCAAAACTGCCGGCGGGCAACTGGCTTATACCAGGTAACTGCTTCTATAGGTGTGGAAGTCTTCTTCTTCTTCTCTCTGGGATTTTCCGCACAGGTACAGGTGCCCGTTGTGCGTGACACCTTTGGTGCGACTCCCCTCTGGATCTCTCCAGCCAGCCGAGCTCACTCTAGAATCCTAGCAGGCCGCCCAGGTCGGCGAGGACTTCCGGGAGTGTTGCTGGGGAGCCAATGTAGGCTTCTCGTTGAGTGGATACAGCACTACACTCGAGTAGTACGTGTCTTGGTGTCTCCTCGCTCTCCATGCAGCCTCTGCACAGAGGGCTGTCGGTTATATCCAAACTTTCGCGTTTATATAAGCTTATTTATGCTTTATATAAGCCGCTTGCCAGTTGAGAGGGGTATTGGTGTGGAAGTAATTACTAATACCATATAATAAATGCGAAAGTTTGGATGGATGGATGTTTGTTGCAAATAAACGATTGATTGATTGTTACTCAATCACGCCAGAACCGCCGAACAGAACTGCCTCCGATTGTGTAAGGAAATCGTTTGTCAAACGTATAATCCGACCTGTTTATGGAGCCTCATAGATGCCTGCACGTCAAAAAGAATGTATGAACTCCTATAACACTTTGAGTAACACGTTTTAAACTGTCAAATACTACGATTTGCTCAGACAATCGCGCGTTATTTTGTGTAGCGCTGTTGCCTTAACGTGCGGAGGTCCTGGGTTCCATAGGTGGGTTCGATCCCCGGCAGGGTCAATTTGGGAATTTATAATTTCTGAATTTTCGCTGGTCTGGTCTGGTGGGAGGCTTCGGCCATGGCTAGTTACCACCCTACCGGCAAAGACATGCCGCAAAGCAATTTAGCGTTCGGTACGATGCCGTGTAGAAACCGAAGGGGTATGGGTTTAATATAACTGCCATGCCCCTAACAGCTTAGCCCGCTACCATCTTAGACTGCATCATCACTTACCTACCATCAGGTGAGATCGCAGTCAAGGGCTAGCTTGTAGTGGATTAAAAAAAAAGACAATTTTGCCTCTGAATGTTTGGCACAGAGCTAGAGTATAGTCTGGAATAACACATAGGCTAGTTTTAGCCTGGAAAATTAAAGAGTTCCCGCGGGAATCAAAAAAAACTTGTACACAACACGCGGACGAAGTCGCGGGCATCAGCTAGTTATTTATGTCGAACCCTAACCTAACCTACAATAAAGAGACAATAAAACGTAAATATAATGAAGTTGTTGCTAGTTTTTAGCCAGGAAAATTAAAAAGTTCCACTACAAGCTAGCCCTTGACTGCGATCTCACCCGATGGCAAGTGATGATACAGTCTAAGATGGTAGCGGGCTAACCTGTTAGGGGCATGGCAGTTATATTAAACCCATACCCCATTCGGTTTCTACACGGCATCGTACCGGAACGCTAAATCGCTTGGCGGCACGTCTTTGCCTGTAGGGTGGTAACTAGCCACGGCCGAAGCCTCCCACCAGGCCAGACCAGGGAAAATTCAGAATATTTGTTATATTGATTGTTTGGGAATATTTGTTTCGAAGCCCTGGTAGGTTATCATAATATTGTGATTATTTATATTTCCAATAATATTACATACATACGTGTCGAATTGATAAACTCCTTTTTTTGAAGTCGGCTAAAAACACCGCTTACCCAAGTCAACAATACTTAATTTTGATATTTTTTATTTATTCCATTACAAATAAGCTCTTTTCAATTCCAGAAATCAACCTCGAACCTCGTGACAACGTCTACGGCAAACAACGTTACGAGTCAGGTCTCATCCGTGTTGCGTTTGCCAGAGGAAACCCGCCCTTCGCGAAGAGGCTATACGGTGGACCAGTCCTCACTGACGCTGAGCCGTATAGGACCTTACTCCTGAAGGAACACCTCGGTATCGATAACTGGAACAAGGACTGCCACAACTACAGTATGATTTGGAAACCAAGTAAGTTTACGAGTGCATGAAATACTGCAGATTTAGTTCAAATCGGATTGCAATTTTCGACGTAAAACATATTTAAAAAATTCTCACTTTAGCGCCATTTCTTGTCACCACTATAGCCCATTAACGCCTCACTGCTGGGCACAGGAGAGAGGGAATTAGAGCGTAAACCCACCACGCTGCTCCAATGCGGGTTGGCGGGCTTTAACGACTATTATCATGTTAGTGATAATAACCGGTACCGACGGCTTAACGTGCTCTACCAGGCACGGGGGTGAAACACCGCAAACTTCCTAACTACAAGCTAGTACTGAGAATTTCTAGTCAGAAAAACCCAATACTTAGGTAATTATAGCCCGACCCGCGACTCGAACCCGGGACCTCGTCAGCCGCAGACCAACCTAGGCCTTTCTTGTCAACCTAGAGCGTATTTAGCTTTTGTACCCTCATTCCCCGTATTTGACAACAAATAACGCTGAAGAGACCGATCCAAGGACTCAATTACCTCAAGGTCGATCTCAAGCAGGTGTCACCTCAAAAAATGGCTGAAATAGATAATCCAGGAAGTCAATTCTACCTGTGAAGTCAATCCCGGGCAAGAAGGCTCGGCCTCAAGAGGACTGATAGACTTTGGCCTGTCGAGATCACACCACAACAAAACCTTTTCACCTCACTAGCTTAAAAAGGGCTCCTTTACTGCTAAAACCCAGTAAGCAATAGTCGTTTTTGCTCACTCAGTGAGGAAAAAACCAGCTTGCTTATCACACGATACTCAGTATTTTTTTTTATTTCTCGTGCCTTTAAATACCTCACTACTCTTAGGATTCTACCTTAGAATCCTAAGAGTAGTGAGCTCGCTCGAGATTAAAACTAGGCACCACAGAGTACATTGATTATAAGGCACTCGCAACATTTAAAGCGATAAGGCCGCCATTTGTACCGATTTTTCTTTTCCTTTTTTTTATTGTTATTTATTGTTTATATGTATTTTTTATTTTATTTTATTTGGTGTACAATAAAGAATTTAATTGGTGTACAATAATATTTCATTTATTCATTCACATTGCCGTAGCTGAATGAGCTGTAAAAACGCTTTGTCCACAGATGGTATCCAGCTGTTCGTAGATGGGGTCCACTACGGAGACGTGAACCCCGGCGAAGGTTTCTACTACACGGCCAAACAGCACGCCGTACCGCACGCTTCCATGTGGCTGAAGGGGTCCATTATGGCGCCCCTTGATCAAATGGTGAGCCAATATTAATTGTGTATCAAGTACAAGATCGCATTTATTGGTCGAAATTCAAACATTTGGTAAATGCAAAGTATTTATCGGACGATATAACATGCAATACTTGAAAGAGATCTATGTCCAACAGTATATGCTCAATGACTGATGATGATGATGATGATGATGGTGGTGATGATGATGGTGATGATGATGATAATAACAACCGATAACAAGTTTCAACTACCCCGTAGAGTGTAGACGATCCCACATCCAGCTAAGGTTGCAGTCAAGGACTGACTTTGTAGTGGAAAAAATAAACGTAGGTTTACACCTACGTATTCATTAATTTCTACGTGTACCAGTGTGCTTACTCTAAGTTTTTGTTCGATTGATCGTATGAGTATTCGATCACATTGGTGTCAAAGTAAAATGAACCTTAACAGAATTGAATTAAAGTCACAAAGTCAGTACAACTGATTTAAATTTGGAATCGTATCGTATTCATAAACGTTTATGAACGCATAAACGAAATTGAGCTCTATCTCGATGCATCTAAGGTTCATTTTACTTTGACGCTAATGTCATCGAATTCTTAATACGATCAATCGAACAAAAACTTAGAGTAAGCACACACAGCTTCTTCTCTGTGGCTCGTTTTTTACGTTTTATTATTAAGATTATATTCTCACTAGCTGTGTTGCCCGCGACTTTGTCTGCGTACTTTAAGTTCTTTTTCACACAATTATTTTAGGGCATTAATGCCCTCTAGTGCATGGTATGGCAGTATAAAGGGTGTAAAAGTACAGGAAAAGGAACGATACCGAAAACGTAGTCCTTCCTAAAACTTTTCTACTCGCATTTTTTTTTGAGATAGGTATTCTTATGGATTGCTTGTCGGCACGTCTTTGCCGGTAGGATGGTAACTATAGTCACAGCCGTCTCCCACCAGACCAGAACAGAGAGAATTCACATACTATAAATTCCCCAAGTGACTCTGCTGGGGATCCATCCAGGGATCTCCCACTTATAAGACCTCAGCGCTCACCACTGCGCCACAAAGATCGTCAAAGATCTCGGAGCCTACCAATATCCGCTGAGGGTGTCCACCGAGGGGGTATAAATCCTACATAACCTAATTTCTCCCCCAGGAAGTTGGGTATCTCATGAAGATTTCCCCCCGTAAACAAAAAAAAAATTGGCAGTCATATGGACTGCCGATAGAAGTGGATTTTTTTTTAAATTATATATAATCAAAATATAAACCTTAACACTTAAAGGCATTAAAGTTTAATTTCGAATTAATTATTTATATTAATTATAAATTTATTAATATAAATAATTAATTCGAATTAAATAATTAAATATATCACGTTATTTAATTAACGTGAATTATTTATATGTTCACGAGCATGTCGCTGTTTGCGAGCATGTCGCTGTTTGCGAGCATGTCGCTGTTCGCGAGTATGTCGGTCACGCGAATCTACATTTTTACCCCCTACTAAAAAGTGCTCAACGCGCCTAAAGTAGTTTTCACTTCAAAAAAGGGAGGTCTTTAAATCTGTGTAATCACAAGGTATCTAATCCCATTTCTCTCTTGTCCCCACAGTTCTACATCTCCCTTGGCGTACGCGCGGGAGGCATCAACGATTTCGCTGACAACCCTGACAAACCGTGGACCAACGGCGCCAGTAAAGCCGTATACAGATTCTACCAGAATCAGGACTCCTGGTACCGCACCTGGACCTCGCCAGAGCTGATCGTGGACTCCATTAGCGTTTACGCTTTGTGATTCTGGAATCTTAAGTAAATTTTTTGGAAATAAACTTTACAAAACTGTCTGTTTTTTTACAATTTCTTAATTTTTTTGGAAATAAACTTTACAAAACTGATGTCTGTTTTTTACAATTTCTTAATTTTTTTGGAAGTAATCTTTACAAAACTGAAGTCTGTTTTTTTTACAATTTCTTTTTTTTTTTGGAAATAAACTTTACAAAACTGTCTGTTTTTTTACAATTTCTTAATTTTTTTGGAAATAAACTTTACAAAACTGAAGTCTGTTTTTTTTACAATTTCTTTTTTTTTTTTGGAAATAAACTTTACAAAACTGTCTGTTTTTTTACAATTTCTTAATTTTTTTGGAAATAAACTTAAAACCAATGAGGTGGTCTAAGTTGTGATGCGTTTATCTAAGATGGGACGGGAGCAGGACACTGTTGCCTAGAATGTGATCCAAAAACTCTGATTTACTTTTCAAGATAATAATCCTCTAATCTGTTCTAATCTAGTCTATAGCTGAACCATACGTATTGGGGGACCTAAGAACATTAGACTGTTTCGTTGTGTCATACTCGTTCCAATAAAATTAGTGCAGCAGCATGAAAGGCGCCAACGACTTTGTTGCAAACCCTGACAAGCCGTGGATTTGTCGTAATCGTAAAAGTTTGTCAAACGTAATAAGTGATTTAGCGTTCCGGTACGATGTCGTGAAAAACCGAATAGGGGTATGGGTTTAATATAACTGCCATGCCCCTAACATGTTAGCCCGCTACCATCTAAGACTGCATCATCACTTACCATCAGGTGTAGATCGTTGTCAAGGGCTAACTTGTAGTGGATAAAAAAAAACAGTTCATCATGCTTTGACGTGCAGGCATTTATGAATTACTCCATAAACAGGTCGAATTATCCCTTTGACAAACGATTTTCCTTACACAATCGGGTGGCGGCTTGAAGAGTTCATATGAATAAATATGTATACTTTGAGTTTTGAGTTTACAACCTAAGTTCTAACCAATTGACGTTTCGGCCAATTCAATACAGGAATTTCGGGCACGGTCGTGGCTAGTGCTGTCAGTTACCTACCGGCAAAGCCGTGCCGCTAAGAAATTAGCGTACCGGTACTATGCCGTGTGAACATTACTCAAACAATTACGTTTGGCCAAAGTCGAAAACGCTGGCCAAACGTAATTGTGGTGTGTCACAGACCCAATAGAAAATCGCAATCATCTTAAAACGTATTTACTTGAACTGCCTATGGAGCATTGACTGCATCATCACTTACCATCAGGTAAGAGCGCAGTCAAGGGCTAACTTGTAGTGGAACAAAAAAAAAGACTACCTTTTTGACGTGCAGGCAGATCTATGAGTTCCTTCAACAATTCGAATCATGCGTTTGATAAAACATAAACCTTTACGATCTTACATAATCGGGGGGCAGGGCCTGCCCCGCGTTCGGTTAATTTGATACGTGGTAATGACGCCATCGCTATACCTAAGTATTATATGCAAACAATTTTGTTTAAATTGCTTGCCTAAATATAGCTAAGTAACCGGTTTCGACGCGGCCCATCTAGACGTTGAAAAACTTTGATAAGTGAAATACCAACAGTTTCAATCACCTTTGTGTTGACCTAAGGCCGCCATTACACTTTATTGAACTTGAAGTGAAACTTCTTTAGAATCGTTGCGATTTGAAAATTCAACGAAACCAAAAGCAACACCAAAAAGAGACAAACATATAGGATTTAGCCTGCGAGAGAATGAGATAGAATACAAGTTATATATTTTAATCTCATTCTCTCGTAGGGTACTTTTCTGAAGTTTCACTTCTACCGTGTGTGAATTGCACACTCACACATTTTTTTACGTAAATACTTAGCTTACATGAGTTACATTACACTAGATACAATTGTAGACACTACGCCGCTTTTATTAACCAACTTCCAAAAAAGGAGGAGGTTCTCAATTCGGCGCGTATGTTTGATTGTATACTTACCTACTTACCTACAATTCGCAAACCACTCATGTAAGAGACTTGCGTGAATAAAACTTACAAGTTTAATCTTGGCCTTAGGCCAAGTAATCAGTTGATCTTTGTATATCAGTGACCTCGGGAGTTGGCTATGGACGATTTCTTGTTATGAATTATTACCTACTCTGTAAGTATTTGATTATAGTGTTCAGTAATCAAATAAAAAAAAAACTGGACAAGCCCGTATCACGCACATAAGGTTCCGTAGTAATTCTAGTTGACAAAAACTTTCACGGTCATTATTTCACGGTAAACGGTAGTTTGTTTTGTTTTGAAACGTCATGATGTTTTTGAATTCCTTAACTAATGAGTTTACAGTTCTTTTCTAGCGCCGTGCCGTAATGGGCTACTTATGTCACGCGTATCATAACCGGAACGAGTAAACTCGTAAATATGGACTGTCAATTAATATTGTATTCAAAGTTTTTATTAATGTTTACAATAATTATAATTTAATTACATAATGGGTATAATATAGACGTCCAGTATTATGTTTTATCATAGTAATAATACAAGCAAGAGTTCACTATTGTTAATTTATACAAATCGTGAGAGCTAAAAGCTAATTCTATAAGCTAATTATAGACTAATTCTATACGCTATTTGTCCTTTAAAAGGTCAACAACTTGTAACTCGCAGGAACAAGTCTACTAAGATTTAGATTTTATAAATATCTGACTACATAAGTAGTCATATTATTAATATAATAATCCAGTTAATAGTATTAAAAATAATATACCTATCCAAATAGGTTTCGGAGAATCAGTGTACATAAAAAAATGTGTGTATGTGCAATTCACACACGGCAGAAGTGAAACTGCAGAAAAGAAAGCCTACGAAGCCTACGAAACTTCAGAAAAGACAGCCTACGAGAATAATAACAATAAATATAACTTGTATTCATTATATCTTATTCTCTCGCAGGCTAAATAATATCATGAATAGGTTTGTCTCTTTTTAGTGTCGCTTTTCGTTTCATCGAATTTTCAAATCACAATGTTTCTAAAGAAGTTTCACTTCAAAAATACGCGCCCAAATAATTGAAAACCTATTTGTAAGTCGTTTAAAAATAGTTTAGTTGCTCATGAAACACATCAAATCGTCTAGAATTGATGGCGTCAGAACAATTTCCCTACTAGTTTATCGCGTTTCAGTTTTACATATTTGAAAGTATAGTAGTATACTATCAATTCAATAAAAAAAAAAACCTTAGTAAATAACTGCCGGATTATTTTACACGACCGCTGCCGGCTCTTAGTCTATTTCTACATAAGGCCGCGAAAAGACCGCTATTTGTTAGTACAATCTATCGAATGGGTAACATCAGACCTATGTGATATAATAAATTACTTACCTCGATCGTAATTATTAACTTTACGCATTGAAATACTTTAATGAGGAAAAATAGTAAAGTGGTGTTACTATGACGTCAAAGTTTGGATTTATAGTGATTTTGTTGGTGTGTTCTGTAAAAGTGCTGTGTTATGATGTGCCAGAAGCCAAATTGGAAGCTATTTATCCTAAAGGATTGAGAGTTTCCATTCCAGGTTTAATATTTAATATTCACTATTTGATGCCCGCGACTTCGTCCGTACGGATTTTCAATTTTCCTGTGTTATTCCAGACTATCTATCTCTGTGCCAAATTTCATTCAGATCCGTTCAGCCGTTCTGGCGTGATTAAGTAACAAACCTCCATTCATCCAAACTTTCGCACTTATAATTAGTGCTTGTGTGTTCGTTAGCTAAGTACGCGACCGGGCATGCTGCTTCCGGTTGAGTTGAAATTTTGAACAGTTATTGTTAGCACTTTCGGGATGGTTGATAACATAGTCCAAACTAGAATTGAGCCTGCGAGAGAATGAGACAATCTCGTAGGCTACTTTACTGAAGTATGTGAATTGCTCACACACACACTTTTTTTTTGTTAATTTTTACACACACTTAGAACACCGGTACCGCCTATGGATAATTTGGTTGGAAATTGGAATATCATATTTTTTAAACTATTTACAGATGATGGATACTCTCTGTTCGCCTTCCACGGCAAACTGAACGAAGAGATGGAAGGCCTGGAAGCAGGCCACTGGTCACGAGATATCACCAAGCCCAAAAACGGACGGTGGTACTTCAGGGACCGCGACGCACGTTTGACTATAGGCGATAAGATTTATTTCTGGACATACGTTCTGAAAAATGGACTTGGATATCGACAGGATAATGGGGAGTGGACAGTTACAGGTAAATTTGTTGAAATCTATACTACAGAATTATACAGCGAGAAAAGAAGGTTTTACATAATTGGCCTATTTAATATTATTAATAATACAGGCTGTTTGCAATGTATATATATATTTATATATGCACGAGCTATGAGAGAAAGAGAGAAAGAAAATGTGTGCTCGCACCTCTCTCTCTTGCTCCTACAGTAATATACGAAACGTAACTTTCTCTCATTCTATCTATACGAACTTATATCTCCCTTTCAACTTCCGTTCGCCTCGCCCGCGTAATGCTCTCGTCACGCATTCACCAGCTTACTCCAAGTCAAGCGTGCGTAAAGAAGTTTTACTTCAAAAATAACTGTCAAATTTTTTGTAGGATACGTCGACGAAGATGGAAATCCAGTCGTCTCTGATGGTAGCCCCATAGAAGCATCAACCGCCCCCACCCCTGAAGCATCAACAACCGAGACGACTACCTATTCATATTGCTCAACCCCAAGGATAACCACAACCACCCAGACCCCTAGTCTAGAAGCTGTAAAACCAGTAACTCCAGACCAAGAAACCGTTTATCCATGCGAACTATCAGTGTCTAAAACGTCAGTTCCTGGGTTTGTCTGCAGGGGTCAACTTTTGTTTGAAGATAACTTCAATGCCGACATTAAAAAGGGGAACGTATGGACTCCTGAAGTCAAGTTTCCTGGCCCTCCAGTTAGTATAAACATATTAACTTTTTTTTATCATAACATGTTCCTTCAATCCTCTAGGATCAACAGACTGGATCCAGCAGTGGATCGAACTGCAGTTCACTGTGATCCGCCATTGTTCTGGGGTCCTGTTACACTTCAACCCCATTAAGATTTACGATCAACCGCCTGGCGTCAACATTGGATCAAATAGCACTCTGGGTCACCACATAGATTGATCGCGAGGATGCATTTCAAGGCTTTTATTCTCAATTTTCAGGATAATCAGAAATAGAGTCCAAAAATATATATTTTTTTCATTTTTGCCCCAAAATTGACGAAATGGGGGGCTTTCAAAGTGGAGATTTTCTAACGTCCAAAGTTGACTTCAGAACTCTAAATTTTCCGAAAGGCTGAGCCTGAAACTTGATCAATTATTTGAATTATATCCTGTACTTGAACAACAAATACCAAAATTAGATAAATATTGTAAGGAAACGGAATTATTTAATTTTTAATGAGCTTCAGTATTTATAACAGAACTTCACTTATGTCAATAGATGGCGCCGCGAGGTCTCAGTTCGGGGCGAACCACTAGTACTGAATTTGTGCCAGTAAATCAAGAGCTTTTGGGTCCATTTTACTTTGACGCCAATGTGATCGAACGTTAGATTACGATCAATCGAATTTGTGTGAAAAGACGCTCTAGCGGTTCGAGTATCATAGGCTACATGAAGTCATCACAAAATCAATATGGTGGGAATGAATAGCAAATTAAAAGACATGAAGAAACCAAATTGAGATATATATATTTTCACAAGCTTTTATTTAACTTGCAATGTTTGTGGGTTTTAGGTCAAATCTTGCAACTACATTTTCAAACAGCTATCTCAAACTGAATGACCTGAAATTTTGCATAAACATTTAGTTTATATGACAATGCATGGTTAGCTAAGTGACGTCATTCTAAATCCAATATGGCGGGCTACCAAAGATGGCGTACTAATTTTTTTTATGCAACTCGATGATATGGATACCCATACATACATACATAAATTCATACGAATTAAAAGGGTTTGCTGAGAAGAATAAAAAACATAAAAATACGTCACTCTAAATTCAATATGGCGGACGATAAAAGCTTTTGTTTAAATGTTTTTAATAATTTATTAGGACTTATTTGTCTTTTAGGAATACCCATTCAACGTGTGCCTGTTTGGCAAAAATGTACGAGTGGACGATGGGAAACTGGTCATGAAACCTATTACCTTGGAGTCCAAATTCGGAGATGAATATGTATATAAGTCACTAGATTTAACTGAAAGGTACGTATCTCAAAATTGTATTTCGGATAGGTTTTGTCATAGACTGACACCAACCTGACAGCATAAACTTCGTTAAAATATATACTAATATTAGGTATAAAGAGGTAAAGTATGTGAGTTTGTGACGTTGTAGGGGCAAATCTCTGGATCTACTGAAACGATTTTGAAAATTCTGGTACTAATAGAAAGCCACATTATTTGTGAGTGTCATAGGCTATTTATATTAACCAGAAAAATTAGGGTGTTCCCGTGGGAATTTAAAAAACTTATTTCACGCGGACGAAGTCGCGGGCAGATACTAGTACATAATAAAGAGAAATGCCCATAAATCAACCTCTATCTATCTATAATAAAGGAATATAATGAACTAGGTAGGCAAATTTTAATATATCTTTTTCAAATATTCAAAATACCATATAATATTAGTGATAATAAACCGACGTTAATCTAATAAATTCAATATGACGGATGCTACATTCAAAAAAGTGGTTTTTTACATAGTCGGATAACAGTTTTTTAATATATGTACTGTAACTGCTTGAATTTATATCTATAAAGATATCGCAAAAACTTGCAACTTTGACCCCAGTCAGTAGGTAAGTACGTGTCGTGTTCGAACCGATCAAGGAAAAATATAGTAAAATTGTATCACGTAGAATTCAATTATTATATTGAAGCTACGAGATACTACTTGTAAAACCACAAATATTTTTCTTTACCACAAAGCTCGTGAGACTGGAAAACCTTTGATTCAAATCCTGGGAAATCCCAGTTCCCATGTATGATGTAGGTAAATCGTTTATTGATTACTATGAAGATGATGATAAAAAAGCATGCGAATGAATTTTTTCACTGGCTAATTAATCGAATTGATAATTACAGAACTAAATTTAAGTTGTTTTGTGAGATGGTGATAACAAAAAAGCGGCTAAATTTTTTGTGCGCTTCTCAGTCCTGTGCGTTTGGAACCCTCGTCGTTAATTAATCCCCAGGTGACTGACTGACTGACTGCGATCTATCAACGCACAGCTCAAACCACTGGACGGATCGGGCTGAAAGGCATACAGATTGCCATTGTGACGTACTTATTGTGACGTACATCGGATAGGAAAGGATACGAAAGGATAGGAAAGGATTTTTGAAAATTTAAGGGATAAAATAGGGGTTTGAAATAGTCCACGCGGATAAAGTCGCGGGCGTACTTTGTATAATTGACTTTCAAAGTGCTTAGTACAAATTTTGAATAAATAATATACACTTTGATTTGATTTTAGTTAGTTTTGATGCAAAAAAATTACGAATCAATTGTAAGTCCTTGTCATATTTGCATAATTAAACAAAAATAAGTATTTAATCCTAGCAATTGGATATGTCACCGTAAGATTGTACAAACCGTTAGATTATAATATAACGTTTTTTATCTCGTTAGATTATAAACTTTCGACAGATTGTGAACCGTGACATACTGCTTACAATTGAACGCGTTATTTTTCGGTAAATTGTAATATATTACATTTAACCCGCACTACCTGAATATTCATGTCAAACCCTAACCTAACCTATAGTTCGCGCGCGAGTTGAATGCAGAGTAAATGTATGGTGACACTTACATTTACTCTGCATTCAACTCGCGCGCGAACTGTACAAGAAAGAGACAAGAAAACGTAAAAACAATAAATATTTCACAATCTTTCGAAAGTTTATAATCTAGCGGGATCGAAACCGTTAGATTATAATCTAACGGATTTTACAATCTTACGGTGACAGATACAAGTAAGTATGAGTAGAGACCAAAAAGAAACAGAAGGATACAAAAGGCGCCCTTATCGCTTGATAGCGATTCATTCGTTCTCATTCGTTCCCTTCCAGTTGCACAGGAGTGGTTGGTACCAGAGAATGCTCTAGAGAAGGTTCCGAGCCTGAGATCCTGCCGCCCATCATCACCTCCAAGCTGACAACGAAGAATAGCTTCAGTTTTATTTATGGCAGAATCGAAATAGGTGCGCGGATGCCCTTAGGGAACTGGTTGATTCCAGGTAGGGAATTGTGCCATACATTTTTTACTACAAGATAAAAGTTTGCAACATGAAAGACTAATCATTGGACAATTTCTTAGTACATAAGATAATTAAGTTTAGGTAAAAGAAAAATTACTTACTTATTAGTAAAATAGTCTGGCTAGATTTTAAGAGCACAATTTCGGGTGCATGCATTAACATCATCGATTTATCAACAATGATTAATATACATTTACGTATACAATTTATCGATGCTATTTAGATTCATTTTACTACCTACTTAAATTTTAAACTAATTTTTTCGAATGCATATACTTACGATCAATCGAATTAAAACTGAGAATAAGTCTATTCTAAGATGGTATGGTTTAGTCTAAGATGGAAGTGGGTTTACCTGTTAGGGGTACAGCCATTTTAATAATCCCATACCCCGTCTCACAGCTTAGTACCGGAACGCTAAATCGCTTGGCCAGTACATCTTTATCAGTAGGGTGGTTACTAGCCACGGCCGAAGCCTCGCACCGGACCAGACCAGAGAAAATATGAATTCCAAAATGGACCCTGCCGGGTTTCGAACCCGGATTCTCACATGATAAGACCACGCTGTGGTCTTATTGAAGGAGGGTCATTGACATCCGCAGAGTAAAGTCTGCTTTCATCTTTCATTGTTTTTATACAGATCTTCAACTGGAACCCCGAGACAACATCTACGGAGACCAAAAGTACGCCTCTGGTCTACTAAGAGTAGCCATGGTCAAAGGAAACGTGGAGGATTCCAAAAATTTGTATGGAGGCCCTATATTGAATGACGCCCCACCTTTTAGGTAACTTATAAAGCTTAACTTTAAATCCATACTAATATTATAAATGCGAAAGTGTGTCTGTCTGTCTATATGTCTGTCGATCTGGGTATCTGTCTGCAACGTTTTACCGGGCCATCTTTTCTACTGATTTTGATGAAATTTGGTATAGCGGTAGATCTCATCTCGGGGAAGGAAAAAGGTTTTCTTTCCTAACCTTTTCCCATAAAATTTAGAAGTTCTCGCGGGAATAAAAAACTGTAAATAGTTAAGAATATTTTAAAAATACTCGACACAAAACATACCTACTATGACCCTTTCAAACATCATATCGAATGATAAAGTGTATTTGTTAGTTAGTTTGTCCCCCACTCACGCCGCAATGGAGCAACGTATCGATGTGATATTTGGCATGAGAATAGTTGAGGACCTGGAGAGTGACACGAGCTACTTTTATCCCGGAAAATAAAGAGGTTCCCGAGGGAATGAAAAAAAACTTAATCCACGCTGACGAAGTCGCGGGCATCACCTAGTTTATAATAATATAAGTTGGTTTGATGGTTATTTTACCGTTTTCAGGACACAGTATATTAAAGAGAAGATCGGTTATGACCATTGGAGCAAAGTAATTCGTAACTACACTTTAGTATGGAAGCCAGGTAACTTGACAAATAATCGTGACATGTAACGCTACTTTTTATTCCGGAAAATTTGAGAGTTCCTGCGTGAACCTATTATACATAAAGAAAAATCAATTGACGAACATATGTAAGCGCATAACCTCAGAACGGCTGGACCCAAACAATTCTTTTCAAATACACCCAAACAATTCTGATGGAATGGTTTGGGTGTATTTGAGTGGGTCCCGGGATGGTTCATATTCACAATTGGACCCGGTAGGTGGCACTGCAATCGGGTTCTAGGTTCAGGGCAGGACAACGTCTGCCGGGCCCACTAGTGAAAAGTAAACCATGCGGTCGAAGTCGCGGGCATCAGCTAGTACTCGTAGCATATCAAAGAAGGAGAGTAGGTACCTATGGTAGAAAATTATATCCGACACACTATCCCTCGCGCAGTAATGAACGCTGTGGTCTTCTATGTGGCAGGGCCCTGGTTCGAGTGACCAGTGGCGTGCACTACATTGAAGCATAAAAGCTCTGCTTACCCTAGTCAAAAGAGTTCAATGCTTATTTTTCATCATGCCTTGCTTGAAAATAAATATCTACCTAACCAATGCCTACCCTGGCTTTGAACCCTGTGCACGCCACTAGGTTCGACCATCGGCAGGGTTAATTTGGTATTTTATATTTCTGAATTCTTCTCTGGTCTACCTGTTACGGTTCGTGAGCTAGAGCACGCTGGCACACAGAAGGACGGACGGATAGTGGGCTCCCGTATTGGCACCCTTTGGGTTCTACTACTGCATCCCATTAACGTCCCACTGCTGGGCACAGGCCTTCACTCTCATAGGAGAGAGGGAATTAGAGCTTAGACCCAACACGCTGCTCCAATACGGGTTGGCGGACTTTAACGACTATTATCATTTGGTAATAACCGGGACCGGCGACGGGGGTGAAATACCGCCAACTTCCTAACTCCGGGCCCGACTCGGGACTCGAACCCGGGACCTCGTCGGCCGCAGTTGTACATGCTAACCACCAGACCAACGAGGCAATTACCCTTTGGGTATGGAACCTTAAAAGTATTAAATTTATTCCAGATGCTATATCTCTTTATGTTGATGGAGAAAACTATGGAGAAATTAGCCCTGGAGAAGGTTTCGCTGAAGAAGGCAAGAAGAATGACGTGCCAGCCGCTACCAGGTGGCTTCAAGGCACACCCATGGCACCTTTTGACCAAATGGTATGACACTATATTTTATACTAGAACGTAACTTAGAATCTATACTAATATTATAAATGCGAAAGTTTGGATGGCTGGATGGATGTATGGATGGAAAGGATGTTTGTTACTCAATCACGCCACTAAGGCTGAACGGACCTGGATGAAATTTGGCATACCAGTATATAGTCTGGAATAGCACATAATATAGGCTACTTTTTATCCTAGAAAATTAAAGAGTTCCCGCGGAACAACCAAAAAACCTCAATCGACGCGGGCGAAGTCGCGGGCATCAGCTAGTTAATAATATAATTTAACTGCATCAAAATTTGAACGTCAGGATTGCCAGACAGGATATGCTGCGCCTTTTCATACTGTAACCATAATTGTAATAAATTTCAGTTCTACATTTCCCTGGGACTCTCTGTGGGGGGCGCCCACGAGTTCCCGGATAGCCCCAGCAAGCCCTGGACCAACAATGCCACGGATGCGATGCTCAAGTTTTGGGAGGCGAGGGGACAGTGGATGTCTACTTGGTACGAGGACATGAGCGCTTTGCAAGTCGACTATGTCAGAGTGTACGCGCTTTGATTGAAGGTACTTAATCTCTTTCGTTTTATGTTTACCTGGTAGTTTTTTTAAGGTCACTATAAATTAGCCCTTGACTGCAATTCCACCTGATGGTAAGTAACGATGCAGTCGTAACATGGTAGCGCAAGCTAACCTGTTAGGGATATGGCAGTTAAATTAATTAAACCCATACCCCTATAGTCGGTTTCTACACGGCATCGTACCGGAACACTAAATCGCTTTGCGGTAAGTCTTTGTCGGAGGGGTGGTAACTAGCCACGGCCGAAGACTCCCACCAAACCAGAACAACCAAATTATAAATTCCCAAATGGACCTCGCCGGGAATCGAACCCGGGCTCTACCACGTTAGGACAACAGCGTTCAACACTGCGCCTGGGAGGTCGTCACCGTTTCTTTGTACAAGCTTATTATTGTTCTCGATAAACCAGAGTTTGGAGGGGTTTTATATTGTTTTGTTTATTGACATGCCAACAAATATTGTACAAACAATTCATAAAATTAAAATAATACAATTATGTCTAGTTCTAATACAATACTTAATTATATAATAGGCATAGACAGCATTAAAGATTACCCGGTATTTTTTTTCTTTTTGTAGTAAAACAAAAAGCTTTTAAGAAAATTCAATGAACTTTTTTTTTTATACTGGTTTAACGGCACTGGATTCTAGTCTACTCTCAATGAACTTTTAAAAATAGCGCGCACAGATTAAAGATTTAGTATCTACGGCTATTGAAATAATACGCAAAAAAATAGCACATAGCACAGAATCTTACTTCTTACTATAATACTATATACTATACTATATAATATTATAAATGCGAAAGTTTGGATGTATGGATGTCTGGATGTATGGATGGATGTTTGTTACTCAATCACGCCCCAACAGCTGAACGGATCTGGATGAAATTTGGCACAGAGATAGATTATAGTCTGGAATAGCACATAGACTACTTTTTATCCCGGAAAATTAGAGTTCCCGCGGGAACCACAAAACCTCGATCCACGCGTACGAAGTCGCGGGCATTCGCTAGTTTATAATATAATGATGAAGAGAAACTTCAGTAAGCAACGTAACCTAGCTCTGACAGACGGACAAATAGATTACATTTATATTACTGTGTAAGGAAGTATTAAATTAAATGTTTTTTTATTTGTTTCAGAACACGAACCGGCTAACTTAAAAATCGTTAATTTCTAGCTAATAAATTAAAAACAATACACTTTCCAAATTGTTTTATTTATAGCCTAATTGATGAATAGATACCTACTACTGACCATAATATTAATATTTTGTAATATTTTGTAGATAGGTAATAGGTTATATTATACTATGTACTGGCACGTAGAAAGTATGTGCCTCTACATATAGTATGTAACTTACCGCTGGATTTAGAAACTTGATATTTAAACAGTTGATTCCTATTTAGAGTTTAGACTAAGAAAGGGTTTTTGGAAAATTAAAAAATATAATAATATAATATTGGGTTGGCAAAAAAGTAACGAGACACTAGATTTTTTTAAAAATATTTTATTATCTTTATCGTAAAAGAAGCTCAGTCAATGATGTGTTCTCCATGACCGTCTAAGACCTTTTGCCAACGACTGGGCAAAGTTTGGATGCCTTTCGCCCAGAACTCTGGTGGCGGCGAATCGAAGAAGCTCTAGCTGCGATTCCTCATGTAGGTAGGTATGTCATGAAATTGTTTGTCCATTTCCATTTATTTTTATTTATTGTTTTCCATTTAATTAGAGTTCTTCAAGACTCTAAATAAATAGTAGTCTGATGGGGCGATGTCTGGGGATTATGGTGGGTCATGGGTGAGGTACCGTCTTCCAGCCCAGGTGTTCCAGCTGTTGGTGAGTGGTAGATGCGACGTGAGCCGCAGTGGCCTAACAAATACTCGTATAGATATAGTATTTGAAATTTTCGCTTGTCCATTTTTTAAACAAATCGCGGTAGCGCTCGTATATAATCATAAAGCCAAAGTGTCTAGAATGTTCTACAATATACCAGAATATGTTCGAAAACAGTCAATTTTAGAAAGAGGACATTTGTCGAGTTTTTCAGAGTGTCTCATTACTTTTGCTATATATATCTATACTCGACTGCCTCGTTGGTCTAGCGGTTAGCATAGTCGACTGCAGATCACGAGGTCCTGGGTTCGATTCCCGACCGGGCATAAAATTGTTAGGTATTGGGTTTTTCAATTTAGAAATTCTCAGTGCCAGCCCGGAGTTGGAAGTTGGCGGGTGTTTCACCCCCGTGCCTCGGAGAGCACGTTAAGCTGTCGGTCCCGGTTATTATCACTAACATGATAATAGTCGTTAAAGTCCACCAACCCGCATTAGAGCAGCGTGGTGGGTCTAAGCTCTAATTCCCTCTCTCCTATGAGAGTGGAGGCCTGTGCCCAGCAGTGGGACGTTAATAGGCTGTAGTGAATGAAAAAAAATATCTATATATATTTTTTTTTATTGCTTTTTTTGTTTGGAAAACTTTACAAAGCAACAACTTTAACATAGTCAATGATCAGGCTGGGCTGCGTCCACGTGGGTAGCCAGGAGTGCAACGCCTCCCAGAAGTGGAGACTCGCTTTGGGATCGCCGTTGCGCCAAGACTTCTCTCTGCTGTTTCCATTGGTGGAGTTGTCTGGAAACACGGTGTCACCGCCGGCAGCCACGCCCAATGTGAGATGGAGCTAGAAGATCACCAGAACATTTATCACAACTGGTCTTTTAGCTATGCTGGGAGTATCTCAACGTGGTGAAATCAGAAATCCCCCACTAGGTGGATGGACCCAGGCGGTGAGATGAGATTTACAAAATATTATTATAATGAGTAGGTATATTTATATTTTATTTTATATTATTTTAATTTACATTACTATATATTTTTGTATATTATATATTTGTTTTCTGTGAATTTCTTGCCATGTATTTTTACTTAAATTCTTTATTCCAGCCATTTACTGAATTACCTGCTACCTAGATATGTTTCTTCTTTCCCCAACTTTTCTCTTTATATCATACGCACTGTTTTTTCAACCCTTTCCCCACTACCAAAGGTTAATTGGAAGAGAATACCTCTAGGTATCGCCGTTATGCATTGTATTGTACCTATCTATCAAGTAATTTAAAATAATATAATATGTAATGTATATCTGATGATGACGATGTGAATTACTAAAGCTGGTTTTTGTAGTGCAATAATTGAGTATCCCCTCTAATATGGAATTTGACATATTATGTAATTGTAATTAAGTAGGTACTATTATCATATTATCATTATTTTATATTATTTTCTATTGATTTTAATTGTAATTTTGTATGGCATTCTGTTAATTTAATTTACTAATTTTCATTTTTAATTGAAATACAACTTTGATGACTTAAACCAAATATTCATACACCATTAATTGGTAGAATGTATAAGGCTCTCAAACTGTAATCATGTCAACTTTATATCACCTACATTCTCATGAATAAATTATTATTTATTTATTTATGTGAAATTATACGGCAATAAGTAAAGAATTTGACACAAAACAAAAGATTTAATTCCGCACCCGAAGCAAGGAACTCTGAGTTTTGTGGAATATCATTCCTAGTTTCAAACGTAGTTAAAATTGAGAGTGAAATTACTTATAGGTAACTCTTACGTAGTTGAAAGCAGACGTAATGTTCTCGCAAAGGGATGGACGTTTCCAGTAAAAGTATTTATCCCCATCCACGGTAAGCTTTATTTCATCTGAAAAAATATAATGATTAATCGTATTATTAAAAAAAAGTTACACCACCACCACGCTGACCATGATCTTTAGCCATGAAGGAACAACCGAAGAGAGAGAGAGAGTAAGTAAGTACCCGCTGTCCCAGACGAGCGATAAAAGCGAGACTATGCAACGCGACCCGATACAGCTCCAATCTCCGTAGAAACTTGTCCACGCGACAACGTAGGACTAGGGCACGTGAAGGGTCAACTACTTTTGATACTGTGGTAGTGGTTCGTGCGTTTTTTTCATTTTCATCTGGTGTGACATGAAGGAACCTGGTACCCAGATATGAATTCTAGCTGTCAACTATCATATGAGACC
The DNA here is from genome assembly GCA_923060345.2 of Erebia aethiops. Classification (NCBI taxonomy): domain Eukaryota; kingdom Metazoa; phylum Arthropoda; class Insecta; order Lepidoptera; family Nymphalidae; genus Erebia; species Erebia aethiops. The sequence goes on along the minus strand of OV281095.1, from coordinate 14,719,241 downwards.
TTTCTCGTAACAGCATCTGGAGGGCATAGATTTATTATTGGGTTCGCGCGCTTAGCGACGACACAATAATAAATCTATGCTGGAGGGTCATTGGCTACACTTAACTTCCACTAGCACACCACACATACACAAACAAGTTCCCCTCCTGGCTGCCAGGGGTTTGATGGGTTTTAGAAGGTAATTACTTAGCCTGTAAGTTCATTTATTAGTGTGTAATTACCCCAGTAACCGCAGAGCTCAACTTTTCAACCCCTTAGCGCACCTGATCCAGTGACCCTTTGATCTATACGGGCGGCTGATGGGCCCCCTACCCCTAAAGTCAAGGGTTTGCTCTCACTGGGCAAGCTTGTAGCCAAAACAAGTCGTGGTGTTACATTTTTCCCTGGCGTAGAATAGGGTCTTTGGCTATTGTTTTAGGTACTGTGACGATCCAAATGAACGAAATTTAAGATGCAATTATTTTTCAAATAAACTTTTGTAAGTAAATTTACCATTACCGTACTTAGATATACATATAATATGCGTGTTTTGATCCAGTTATTATTATTTTTTGTTTTGTTTTGTATTTAGATACTGTTTTACTCTAAAGCAATTCTTAAAGCCTATTAGGATATTAAAACATTGGAACAATCAACAGTGAGAGTTTCTTCTTGGACTTAATTAATTACCTGATACACTAGGGCATAATCATCGTTGTTAACTCGATTTCCATCAGCTAATGTAACCTTAAGAATTTCAGGTAAGTTATATTTACCGCCGAATTTACCGCCGTATTTCATAAGCAAAGGCTCAAGAAGAATTTCTGCAAATAAAGTTCGAGAATAAACCTAAGTAGGAATTTCATCATCATCAACTCCATTTTTCAAATTTTTTTATTTTATTTAACTCCATTTTAAATTTCAACCCATTGCCGGCCCACAAGATACTGAGCAGAAATCTCCTCTCAGACTGAAAAGGGTTTGGCCTTAGTCCACCACGCTGACCAAGTGCCAATTGGTAGATTTCACAAATCTTTGAGAACGCTATGAAGAACTCTCAGGCAAGCAGGTTTCCCTGCGATGTTTTCCTTCATCGTTATAGCAAATGATAATCATCTAAGTAACATCATCATCATCACCCCGTGCCTTCTTCAAAATGAAGTTTGGCGGTCATCATCTGAAAATTTACTCTATTTTGAGCCGCATCTTTTAGCTTTGGACAGCTAAGCCCTGTAACCCCCTTATATCGTCCAACCACTTGTGCCTTTGACGACCTGGAGCTCTCTTGCCTGCAATCCTTCCTGCTAGAACTAGTCTTGGAAGTGAGAATAAGGCTCCTCTTTGTAGATGTCCGTGTTGTTTTCTCCGCATGATGGTATTTTCATACAGGTACGTGTATTTTTAATGACTTACCTGGATAAAGCCAATCTCCTTTAGGTACCTTAGCCCTTACATAAACAGTCCCATAGGTGAAAGAAAAGGAATAGCTGGTCAAGCGCCCGCTCACTATTGGCGGCAGGATATCCGCTCCAAAAGCTTGTTTTGAGCATAAGCTTCTGGTGCAACTTGAAAAAGAAAGGAGGCATAAAAACAATTATTATTTTCATAAAACCACAGAGTACTTTTTATATAAGATAAAACCAACTTCATATATGCCACATGCACCTGCTTTTTAAGCTGAATTATGGTAAAGCTATCATCTTCCTGATATTCTGTCGTTGCTGCTTCGAAACTGATAAGATTCGAAGCAGCAACGATATAATATGGTGACAGAAGAGCTGGTTCATTTTTTGTTCAAGGATCAGCCTAGCTGTCCAGCGTGGAAACGCGGCCAGCACTCTTGCCACTATTCCACGCGGGTATGATTTGTTTGGTAATTAGATTAGGCTAGCTAGCTCTAAGATTGATTGTAACGTCTTCCTTTGTCTGGTTTAATAGAAAAAAAAGGAATACTAAGTTACAAACCCATCATTCAGATCTAGAAGCCCAGATAAAATAGACTCCTGTCCTTTAAGTAAGTTCTGCTGGAGTTTGGGAACAATGTGCAATGTCCCGTTTTCCACGAACACATTCGGATCTGAAGTTAGCCTTTGATACGATACAAATGGGTGATCCTGTAATGAAACAAACTCGCTTCATAGACTTTTTTTTATACCTCCACCTATTCTACCTTAGATAAGGCCCTGCCCTACGTGAGCGACAATCAGGTCAAAGCGATTCGGTACGTCATACGACGCGACGAGACGGTATCAAGCAGCAGCTGACCCTTTGAGTTGCCTACGTTGTCACGTAGATAAGTTTGTATGTTTTCTGTGGAGTCGTATTGGGTAGCGTTGAATTGCTTTGCTTTCGTCGCTCACCTAGGACATATCGGGTTTAATTCTTATTTTTACGCCATATTGCGCTTGAATCGTGTCCCAGGGGGGCTCTATAGCGCCTATGAATAATTAATCAATTCAATTCATTGTTTATTTTGAAATATTAGGTATACCGTACTCTAGTCATATAATGCATTAATATATATTATTCGGGCGTGCAACAGAGGTACAAAACAATGATTTAAAAATGTATAAATAGTGCGTTGAGCACTTTTTGGTATAGGGGGTAAACTTGTGGATTCGCGAAGACCGACATCGTGCTCGCGTTGTTACGAAGACAAGACAAGGTCATAAATATAAATATACTAAATTCGAAATTAAACTTTAATGACTTAGTGTTAAGGTTTATACTTATTTTATTTTTTATTAATAAAAAAAAATTAAATATTCGTTTCACTTCTATCGGCAGTCCCTATGACTGCCAATTTTTTTTTATAAGGCCTGCAAGCATAAAAAAGTAGAGGTGTCAATCGATTGCGGTATCTTAAAACTGAAGCTTATATGTAGGTATGTCTATAAGCTTTTAAGCCCAAGTTTGAAACTGGGACATCCATTTCAATCCCGGAGATGGTATTGGCCTCTTTATTATTATTCCCGGTAATTCTAAAATTTCCCAATTGACGTTTGAAAACATAATAATATTAATATACACACTTACAGGGTGATCAAAGGGTATATACTGCTCAATCTGCCACACGTCTTCTTGCAAAGTGTCAAAATTGTCCTCGAATAAGACATCGCCAGCGCATACATGTTTTTGCCCTCGGACTTTGGTAGCAGTTGGTAAGCAACTAGGTTCAGGTGCTGAGGGGTCTTCCAGCTCTATGAGATGTTCATAATTCAGAAATAAATACAAAAGTATGGACACTATGACAATTATGACAATAAACATCCCTATCAATGTATAATGGTAAAAAATCTAGAGATAGGTCTCGCAATATACCAATTTTTTTATAAATTGATGATTGATTGATTAATTGATATTGATGACAAACGCATATATGAATTAATATCCAGGTGCTATTAGAATGACAATTAACATTCTATCCTTTTCTTTCGACTGACTAAAATCATTAGGGGAAAAGCGATAAGCCTATTTTTAACCGACTTCCAAAAAAGTTGGAGGTTCTCAATTCTTTGCGTATGTTTTTTTTTTTTTTTAATGTATGTTGGTGCATATCTCCGTGGTTTCTAAACCGATTTGAAAATTTTATTTTTCACTGGTTAGAGGAAGCTCGCGTCCCAGAAGTCCCATAAAAAATTCTGATTCCAAATCCTCAATCCTGATGCTGTAGGTGTACCGTACTACATGAAATCCTCAAAACTAGGGAGTTAGAAAATCTTGATGCTGAATTCATATAGTAGGTATCAAGTCACGTGTATACAATACAACTCTGAGTCCCAACTCCTCAACCCTGATGCTGTAGGGTACAGAACTCCTTAAAAATAGCGATTTAGGATTTTTTTATGATGAATTCATATTGGTAGGTGTCAAGCAATGACTTCATACTTAAACCTAAGTTCCAATTCCTCAACCCTGATGCTGCAGGGTATAGAACTCCTTAAATATTGATTTAGGATTTTTAATGGTGAATTCAGATTGTAGCTGTCAAGCAACGACTTCATACTTAAAACCAAGTCCTAACTCCTCAACTCTGATGCTGCAGGGTGCAGGGTAGGAGTGCACTCCTAAGCCTTGGGGATTTAGAGTACCTACACTAAAAAGTTAAAAATAAAAATTCTTTCCAAAAAACCCTTAAAAAATAATTTTGATTTCTACACACTATGTTGAAGTCGGGCGAGCCTGACACGTCAACCTATGCCTATCTTTGCAGTTATACTCGCCCGACTTTAACATAGTGTGTAGAAATCAAAATTAATTTTTATTTTACAGTGGCTTTGGAAGTCGTTTTTTTTATTATACGAATAGCATCTGGATTGGGTTTATACATCCACCAAGAATGTGATCCAAAAAGGATTACATTCACAAGTGCAGCAGTGTAGGTCGTTTTAAATTCCATTTTCAAAAATAAATTCAATTAAAAAAAATTGTGTTCTTTATTTTCTTTTCTAAAACTATATTTCGAAAATTTAACATGTATGAGACATGTTTGAGGCTTGACTTACCGGACACTTGGAACTCCATGGGATCAGTTTCCACTCCTTTCAATTTGTAAGATACTTTATCACCTTCCTGTATAAGTGGCGTAAGCTGATCCGGTAAAAAAATGCGATAGCTTATTCTACTTCCCACCGTACGTCCCCCATTCAAAGTCAAATTGGGATCTTCAAATAACCATCCACCATACGGTTGTTTTACCGCAATACCCCAAAATTGCTTTTTCCCTCTTTCCAAAAAGCCATAGAGTACTCCATCAAAGATTAAAACGTTTGTGTCCACATCCCCTTAAAAGATAACAAATTCATTATTAATTAAAATAATGTTAAAATATTATAATAATTATAAACTGCGTCATTAATTTGATACTTCGAAATAGTTTTGGACGGCCTATCCAACGCACACCACACTATGATAGATGAGAAAAAAAAATCATCCTGTTAATAATTTTATTTTTTCAAAATTTTATTTTTAGCGGTATCGGAGCATATACTATATCCGATTATACAAAGCACGAAGACAGCGTGGGAGGCGTGATCCGCTTTAAAAAAGGCATATGCGGACTCAGGTCTTATCAGAAGGCTTAGCTTGCTCAGGAAATTATTTTCTATGAAGCTAGAAAAAATTTCAGACATGTTACTGAAATTAAATCGACACAACAAGCTCTTCAAAATATAGACGCAGGTCTTGATGATGAATTTGTGACAATAATACTGTTGGCTGGACTGATCGAATTCAAATTCAAATTCAAATTCAAATTCAAATTCATTTATTTGTGAATACAGTAAGTAGGTAAGATGTTAGTTTTACAGAAGGTATCATGTATTCTACCACAGTGTGGTGTACAAATATTTTTGCTTAAAATTACAAATTACAATCGAGCACACACACATATTATTAGAAAGCGTATATCGGAGAGTGCTAGTCTAGGTACTGACTTACTATTATATTATTATCTTATATTATTAGTAGACACCATGCAGTGACCCATGATACATCCTTAATGGCGCCTTTACGTCCAAGATTAAAATACATAATATCACATAAAATAATAAAACTAAACAATAAAACAAGTATTATCAAAAAAAAATATGTGAAACCAATTTAAACTGCCATTCATTTCAATTGTCAAATTATTAAAAACGTAACTGCGAGTAGCAAGTAAAATCATGTCAAAAATAGAAATAAAAATAAAAATAAAAATAAAAATAAAAATAAAAATAAAAATAAAAATAAATTTCTGATTTGTTGTTTAGTTGTCGAAGCTTATAATCCTCTCGTTATGGCTGTATGATGACATGTTTGTTTGGCGACATCCGTGGCGCAGTGTGTAGCGCTGTTGCCTTAACGTGCGGAGGTCCCGGGTTCGATCCCCGGCAGGGTCAATTTGGGAATTTATAATTTTTGAATTTTCCCTGGTCTGACCTGGTGGGAGGCTTCGGCCGTGGCTAGTTACCACCCTACCGACAAAGACGTGCCGCCAAGCGATTTAGCGTTCCGGTACGATGCCGTGTAAAAACCGAAGGGGTATATGGGTTCAATATAACTGCCATGCCCCTAACAGGTTAGCCCGCTACCATCTTAGACTGTATCATCACTTGCCATCGGGTGAGATCGCAGTCAAGGGATAGCTTGTAGTGGATTAAAAAAAATATGCTTATTATACCCAAACGATCTCAACTATTTGCATAGACGGGCCCTGTCAAACAAAGAATGTATACTTATTTTACTAACGCCATCTAGTCTGAAAAGCGGGACAGCGCTATGGCGGGGACAAAGACAGGCTTATACAGGTATAGAGCGCGCTCTACAGGTCGGATGCCCAATTTTTTTCTATGAAAGGACCCATGTCGTACCTACATAAATATTATATCGATGTTAAACTTAAATAGGACAAATTAATAGAAGCACGCGGACACGCCCGTAGATACGTACCATAGATATAGGCGCGAAATCCCTTTGGGCTTAGAGCTCTCAAAGTTGTCGTCACGTTCAAACCAACTGATCCAACATTCTGACCATTTAATATTTCCACGAGCGCTAAGCAAAACACCACTTTTCTGGCAGTCATCTTGACGTCTGATATATTATTACTGTATAAATAGGTACTAAAGTCTACTTTCCTCTTGATACTAACATTTGGAAAACACTGAGAACTGAAAGGTCAAAGTTTATCTTGACGGTATGAGTGTACGTCAAGGACTTTTGCCAGCTGTTGTCCTAACTCTCACATGAGCGACGCTTGGTACTGTCGTCTCGAGTCGTATCAAGTCGTGTTGTCGCGCATATCGCTGACATAGTGCATCTACCATACCTACACGATAAATTTAAACGTTTAGTACCCATTTAGTACCCACATCACCTGGTGGGTGATGCGATGGGTGTCGTAAAGGTTACGCGATAACTAATTATACCTGCAAAAATCGAGTTCTGAACTGGCACTATCGGATCGCAATTCACACTGCACTATTATAAATGCGAAAGTGTCTGTCTGCCCATCTTTTCAACCGATTGTGATAAAACTTTGTACAGATCCCGGGGAAGGGCATAGGCTAATTTTTAACCTCAAGGCGCTGTGAGCTCACGAGATGAAAAACACAGGGCGCGGGGGTGAAATCGAGCAAGCGCATGTCACAAAAAATGCATGAAATAATTTGTAAAAAAATTAATATTTACTTTTCAATACAAATGAAACCGACAATGTGTTTGATTTAGAAATCTGGTTAAAGAATTTATTCTCAAAAGAAATTTACAAAAAAATTTCACTTAATGAGAACTTATCAGTACTTATCATAAACTTAACCTAATAACATCATAACGCACAGCGGTGAGTAAGCAACAAGACAATCGTAAAATGCAAGTGGGTAGAAATAAAAAGAACCTTGCAATGTTTATAAATTTCCTGGGCCGGACTCAGAAGTCAAATAATATTATGAATGATGAAATCTTTGAGTCTCTTTTTAAAAATGTTAATCTTATTAATACTTTTTATTTCTTTGGGTAAATTATTAAACATTTGTGCTCCTTCATAACTTATACTTCTCTTACCATAATTAGTTCGTATTTTTTTTAAAGAAATATTATCAGCGCTACGGAGGAGCCGGCACCCCAGTTCCCTTTTAGTTTTAAATGTCAATTGGGAATGAATGTTCTTAGATTTTATTTTCTTAATCAAAATACATGTATTGTAGTAATATATTTGTTGAATATTCATTAATTTGGTTTCCGAATATAAAATTTTTGTGGGGATGAGAAAGTCATAATTGAAAAGAATTTTTATTATTTTATTTTGTATTATTTGAAGACAATTTAAATTTGTTTTGGCGGCACAGCCCCATATTTCAATTAAATAATCAAGGTGAGGTTTAACAAGCGAGTTATAAATGTTTTTTCGAACCTTTTGTGGAAGGCATTTAACTATGAATTTTATCTTATATGAATTTTATCTTATATTTCTAGAGCTAATTATTGGTTTCAATAAGGAGAAAAATTGCTTTAAAAGGTAAATTAAGAGGTATGTTTAAAATAAATTTCAATACAGAGATTTTTTTAAATTGTGTTTTGAGATGCGTCAATGGCTGCTCAAAGGTCTTGAAAACAGCACATTATTTTTACAAGCATACATTATGTCACCGTTTGATGGATACACTGCTTTTATAAACCCCCTTTTACGCTACACAGGGCCTTAATCAAAAAATCTTAATTCACTCGCACGCGGGCTTCATCTTGAAATAAATATTTCGTGACCACCTAAATTCTTTGACCTTTTCCGCCTAAGAATATTAGAGGCAGCCGCGCAAAATTGCCGCTCTATGCTTTAGACATTTACGCAACTTTAGACCTGTTTGTGTCTTTAATTTGTTTAAATTATTATAAGTATTATGATAAGCTGATGCCCGCGACTCTGTCCGCGTGGATTGAGGTTTTCGCGAGAACTCCTCAATTTTCTGGGATTAAAAGTATGTGTTATTCCAGACTATAATCTATCTCTGTGCCAAATTTCATCCAGATCCGTTCAAATATCAATTAACAATCCGTTGGCGTGATTGATTAACAAACATCCATCCATACATCCATCCATCCATCCAAACTTTCGCGTTTATAATATTATTAGTATAGATAATATACTAATAAAATATTTTGCAGGAAAAATAAAACAAAGTGTCAAAGTCTCTAGTTAGGGCATTTTTTTAAATATCTGCCTTAAACAAAATAAAACAAAAATATAAAAGAATCATTAAAATATCTCAACAAATGAAAAAATTATGGAACTTTAAATTTGCGCTTGCAAAACGGGAGACGTGACGTCATAATTCCCTATCAACAGACTTTATAAAGCCGAATAAAAGAAATAAATGAACTTAACGTGAATTAATTGAATTAAAAGCACTTCATTTGTGTGTGAAGATCTAGGTATTAAAACTCACTCACAAAATTTCTCACTCGAGTAAGATACAGCAATCGGTGTACATTAAATAATTAGGTAAACTTTTAAATCGACATTTCTCAGTCATTTATTGATGGATTGTAAAAAAAACACTGATTTATTAGTTTTAATCTATATTTTACTTTCCGTTGTGTTAAATATGATATTCACAACATCATGAAACTTCTCCCTTACTGTTTATTTTAACCTACATGGTGCAAAGTGCAAAGGTTACGATAACCCGATAACTGCAGCACTTAACTTATAATACATTTTATCTCTATGAACTCCGTCTCCAAATTAGTCTAGCGAACTGTCCCCTACTTCACACGGGTAATACAGTTTGTACATTGAACCTAGCTTTTATTTATCTACTACAAGTTAGCCCTTGACTGCGATCTCACCTGATTGTAAGTGATGATGCAGTCTAAGGTACCTAGCGGGCTAACCTGTTAGGGGCATGGCAGTTATTTTAAACCCATATCCCTAGTCGGTTTCTACACGGTATCGTATCGGAACGCTAAATCGCTTGGCGGCACGTCTTTGCCGGTAGGGTGGTAACTAGCCAAGGCCGATGCCTCCCACCAGGCCAGATCAGGGATAATTCAAAAATTATAAATTTTACAAATTGACCCTGCCGGGGATCGAACTCGGGGCCTCCGCAGCGCTCAACACTGCACCAGGGAGGTCGTAATGCCTCGTATTGCAAAAACAGTTCTTTTCTTAAAACATAACAAATAAACAATAAGTTTATTTCTGGAGCACTTTTTTCTCAAGGGTACACAATTCAAAATTATTAAGGTACTAGCGAATGCCCGCAACTTCGTCTTTTTTTTTATCCACTACAAGCTAGCCCTTGACTGCGATCTGCAAGTAAGTGATGATGCAGTCTAAGATGGTAGCGGGTAGCTGACCTGTTAGGGGCATGGCATATATTAAACCCACACCTCTTCGATTTCTACACGGCAACGTACAGGAATACCCCTAATCGGTTTCTACACGAAATCGAAAGAAAGAAAGAAAGAAAATATATTTATTCATTGATATTTATATAATCGCTTGGCGGCACGTCTTTGCCGGTAGGGGTGGTAACTAGCCACGGCCGAAGCTTCCCACCAGGCCAGACCAGAGAAAATTCAGAAATTACAAATTCCTAAACTGACCTGCAGCCTGATTCTGTAACTCAGTGGCTATCAAAGAGTGAAAGCCACTGACATATATTCTTTATCCATTGAAGGTTTGCTATGAAATAAAAATTAAGTTTTCATAGCAAACCTTCAATGGATAAAGAATATATGTCAGTGGCTTTCACTCTTTGATAGCCACTGAGTTACAGAATCAGGCTGCTGGCCGGGGATCGAAGCCGGGACCTCCGCACATTAAGGCAACAGCGCTACACACTGCGCCACGGAGGTCGTCATGCGACAATTTCAGCCTATCACAACAATTGAGATTATATCAATGATTAATGCAGGTTTTAATGTATTTTCTTCATCAGGCTACAGCCTACAAGTAATAATAATAATTAAGGCTCGATTGTAACAATAGGTAGTTATCTTCGTCCGGACTAGAGCTGGTTATATTAATGTTGGAAGTTCTATATAATATAGTGTATTTCATAAAAAACTTAAATAACGCGATCCGACTTCTGTATTGTAGCTGAGTTTTAGTTGGGATTGTTTCGTGGATGCGAATAGCGCCATCTGTTATCGTTTATGGAGATGGATATATCGCCAAAATCTCTACAGATCAATGTTCTATGTTCACAGAGCTCGAACAGTCACGTAGTCGACGAGAAGTGCAGGTTGTCTCCAGGTTTCTATCCAAGAGGCCATGTCTTGCCAGAACCGAAGACTTGCCTTTCTATTTGCATTCTTCCAAGGCTTCGGTTTCCCTGCTGAGGTCGCGTCGTCTGGGAACTCCGTGATACCGCCTGCTGCCACTCCTAGAGCTATCACGAACTGGAAGAGAAATAAAATGCATATTATGTTCGATTATATTTATTTTTTCATTCACCGGCCTATGTTCTCGGTTATCTTGTCAGAATGTGTAGAGTTTAGGCCATATATAATAGGCATGATGACAGTAACAAAGAATCAATGAAATTATAAATTTATGTAATAAATTGGATTCATGGATTATAAAAAACGTATTTTTTTTCCTATTTCGAGTAAGATTGGTATTTATATATTTTGATAATATAAAACTATAAAATACAGCAATCCGCCATATTGGTTTTAAAACACCAATGAAGCGACAATGACGTCACAATTATTTTCTAACTTTGACAATCACACTATTGTTTACTGCACACTGCACAGAGTACATTGGTAAAAATAATAGTGACGTCACAAACGACGCCATGACACCGCCGAACGTTTTGGCGTGAATTTTAAAATTTAAATTTCAAATGCCAATTTCATCTACCAAACCTTATTTTTCTGCTGAAATAAGATATTTTTTCGAAATAGTAGGTAGATACTTCCGAACATAATCTGATCATTTTTCAAAATCAGTCATCATGCCTATTTATATCACGCTCGTTCAGTGCACAGGCTTCCAAGCTCACACACCTTCGGAAACGTCGAAATGATCATTTCATAATGTTCTCAAATGTGTGTGATTTCCTAAGGGCTCGGCCCACGGCTCAGAATGATGAGGGTTAGTTGGACACAATTAGGTATTTGACTACTACTCAATTTAGTTTTTTTGTGATTATTAAATAAAGGCTCTCCCAAAATTCGTAATACCTATCCACGGCAAATTTTATGTTGAACAACCATTTAAAAATATCGATTAAAGTAAAAAGGTGCGCCGAACTTTGACGACGTCACAATTCAAAATTTTATACAATCTCTATATACTATAATAGTACAGAAACCATGGTAAGAAGCCATATCCGGGTTACATAAGAAAGTCGGATACGCTCCGAGAATACGCGCAAATTCTAACAGGGTTCATTAAAAAAATACTCAGCAAAAAGTGAAAATAATCATGCAATACTGAGCAACATTTGTTCAGCGACTCTTAAAAATTCGGATTATTATATTTTCTTTTTCTTATAAATGCATTAACATGATGCAAAGTTGATTGTATGTTTTTTTTTTATTTAAAATAAACTATAGTGTCAGGTCACTACAGGTTCGAGGGGTGTGGAGACCGTTGCAATGGGATACTTTCTTTCTTTCTTACTTCCTACTGGGCAGGTCTCCGCACTTAAACCTCCATTTGGAGGTCTGTTGTACGTGAGTTGCCCCGCCGGAGTTTTCGCCATGGATCTTTTTTTTTTATCCACTACAAGCTAGCCCTTGACTGCGATCTCACCTGATGGTAAGTGATGATGCAGTCTAAGATGGTAGCGGGCTAACCTGTTAGGGGCATGGCAGTTATATTAAACCCATACCCCTTCGGTTTCTACACGGCATCGCACCGGAACGCTAAATCGCTTGGCGGCACGTCTTTGCCGGTAGGGTGGTAACTAGCCACGGCCGAAGCCTCCCACCAGGCCAGACCAGGGAAAATTCAGAAATTATAAATTCCCAAATTGACCCTGCCGGGGATGGAACCCAGGACCTCCGCACGTTAAGGCAACAGCGCTACACACTGCGCCACGGAGGTTGTCATAATAATTGGGTTGATCTACAGGGTACATGAGCATACTTACATGATCGTCGAATGGTGCTAACTTGGAGCCAGCAGCGAGCACGCGTCGAGGCACGTCACACGAATCGGAGAAGGAATCTCGTAAGCCCTCACCAGATGGTGCGAACCTGGCCCACTCCTCGCCGTCTACTGTTAAAGTTATTTCATCTGCAAAAAAAGCATTTTTGAATCCACTACGTCATAGTGATAGCTTAGGGAGATCGTCAAAAGCAATAATCATCTGCGAGTTACTATTATTGTTGAATGATGCTGGCGTAATTTTGCATACAAAGGCACAAAATAATAATTAATAATGAACTCAAAACTTCTCATTATGAAGGGTAGAGGTACTTCTATAAGGCTCAAAGGCGCCATCTTGGAAACATATCGAAAAACTTGAAATAGATTTCTATTTGCAAGTTATTTAATTTGCTATTCTCATTAATTATATTTTTAATAAAATGTATGTATTTTATTCTATTCCTGATAAAGTTTACACCCAAAATGAACCTTTGAAAGTCTCCCAAGATTGATAAAATCAACGCACCTGGTGTCCATCGAACAGCGTAAACATGAAACTCGTCGCCCCATGGCCGACTGGACGGTCGGGTGCCTTGTAAAACATCACGGCATTTCGCGTCCATCAAAATGCCACCATACAACATCTGCAGACATAATTTTAAGTAAGTATTATAAAACCACTTGATGATGTTTTTCTTTTTTTAATCCACTACAAGCTAGCCCTTAACTGCGATCTCACCTGATGGTAAGTGATGATGCAGTCTTAGATGGTAGCGGGCTAACCTATAAGGGGCATGGCAATTATATTAAACCCATACCCCTTCGGTTTCTACTCGGTGTCGTACCGGAACGCTAAATCGCTTGGCGGCACGTCTGTGCCCGTAGGGTGGTAACTAGCCACGGCCGAAGCCTCCCACCAAGCCAGACCAGGGAAAATGCAGAAATTATAAATTCCCAAATTGACCCTCCCGGGGATCGAACCCAGGACCTCCGCACGTTAAGGCAACAGCGCTACGGAGGTCGTCAGAAGCGGATGTCCGCGGGATACAAATAATCTCTGTACTAAATTTCATCAAAATCGGATGAACAGGTGGGCCGTGAAAGCGTAGCACACAGACGGACGGACGAACAGACAGACAGACAGACAGACACACTTTCGCATTTATAATATTAGTATGGATAAATATCGCTTTGCAAGGCTGAACGAAGAGTCAATTATGCTAAATTGCAAAATAAAGGACATGGTTCAAAATGTATGTTCCGAAAAACCAAAAATGAAAATTTATATTTATAATATTATCATGGATGTCAGAATAATCTCACTTTATTTCCAATATCAAAGCTTCTATCCGAGAGCTGGCCGTTGCCGCGAGCCCCGGCGATCCTCACAACTCCTGATGCATAGTTCAGAACGCCATATTTCTTTAAGAAAGACTCCAGCAGTATATCTACAAAAGAAAATTAAAACCTTCATAATATCATATACCTCATCAATGTTTTTTTTTTTTTTTTTTTTTTTTTTTTTTTTTTTTTTTTTTTTTTTTTTTTCATAGTAGATATATATGTAACTACAGTTAATTAATTAACTGTACTACAGTTGTTAATTAATAATTACAGTTTATTTCATAAAAAATATTGTATTCATTGCTTTGTATGTCATGTAGGCATTATTGTCGGAAAGCGCAAGCATATCTTGCGATAAAATAAAAAAGGTACAGTGCCCCGGCACACGAGTATTGGCCCCGGGCACTCGATCCATCGAACTCGCATCCCAATAAAAGGCCGGGAGTCTACACTACTATAGGCTCTTATGTAAATTCCAATATTTACTTAATAACAAACTACTAACTGCTGAGTTTCTCACTAGCTTCTAAGCCTTCCTACTCAATCTATGCAAATCAAATAATTTAATTTATATTGAATTGAAATATAAAGTTTTAAATACCTGGATACAGCCAATCTCCCTGGGGCAGCCTGGCCCGTATCTCCACATTGCCGTATGTGAACGCAAACGTCTTTGACGTCAGCCTGCCACTCACTATCGGTGGCAGAATACTGGCACCCCACGCCTCTGTGTGGCACTTCGTCGATATAGCAGTACAGCTAAAAATCCATCAATACTATATTATGATACTTTATACTAATACTAGCGAACGCCCGCGACTTCGTCCGCACGCGGGAACTCTTTAATTTTCCGGGATTAAAAGTAGCCTATGTGTTATTCCAGACTATAATCTATCTCTGTGCCAAATTTCATCCAGATCCGTTCAGCCGTTGGGGCGTGATTGAGTAACAAACATCCATCCATAAATTTCGCATTTTTAATATTAGTATAGATTATAAATGCGAAAGTGTGTCTGTCAGTTTGTCTGTCCATCTGTCTGTCTGTCTGTCTGCTACGCTTTCGCGGCCCATCTGTTCAAACGATTTTGATGAAATTTGGTACAGGGGTAGGTTGTATCTCGGGGAAGGACATAGGGCATAGGCTACTTTTTATCCCGGAAAGTTAGAGGTGCGTGCCCGGTTATTGAATCCGCGACCCTCGCAAATCGAGGTTGAGTGTCTAAACTCTAAACCACTAGGCTATTACACATTTTTACGTAGAATTCCGCTTGTTAATTCCTGACAGACCTGACGCATCACGGTAATTAGGTACACTTCACAGATTAATTCGGTGGTACTTACCCACCAATTAAATCCAACATCCCCATCTCTATCGAGGAGTTGCTGAAGTTCGGCAAGTTTTGTTGCAGTTTGGGTTCAATACGAAGGTTTCCATCTCGAACCGACACAGTTGGCGCGTTTAACGGACGCTGATACGAGACGAATGGGTAGTCCTAGAAATAAAAGGAGATCAAGTCCGCAGTACGACGGGTCGCGAAGCTGAAATGGCAATGGGAAGCCGGAAGGGCACACCCAACTATCATTTTGGCGCTAAGTTAACAGTTATTTGGGATACATATCCAGGGTCAATTTGGGAATTTATAATTTCTGAATTTTCCCTGGTCTGGTCTGGTGGGAGGCTTCGGCCGTGGCTAGTTACCACCCCACCGGCAAAGACGTGCCGCCAAGTGATTTAGCGTTCCGGTACGATGCCGTGTAAAAACCGAAGGGGTATGGGTTTAATATAACTGCCATGCCCCTAACAGGTTAGCCCGCTACCATCTTAGACTGCATCATCACTTACCATCAGGTGAGATCGCAGTCAAGGGCTAGCTTGTAGTGGATTAAAAAAAAATACATATAAGATCTAATTAGATCTTGTGGTTACACATAAGTTCTAAAGCTCAAGAGTAACAGCTTTCTCTCTCTCTCTGAATTACCCCTAAATGGGCATAACTTTTTATAGGCTTAGGTCCTTTAATCACAATACAAACGTGGTATAAAACTAAATCAGGAGGTACAAGGGTGTTATGACGGGGCTATAGTAGACCAAGTATTTCTATGAGTGCTAGAAGGGCGTCAAAGAGGTCATTATTATCGCTTTTAACGGTAGAAATGGTCTAAAGGGGCGGATATAGCACCGCTGGCAATGGGCGGGGACATAGTTCGTAGAACTGACAGGCGTTGGGGCCCCAAAGTGCCCCAAATTATTTCGATTTGCTTAGACAATTGAGCCTCAGTTTAGGCAGTGTTGTGTAAGTCGGATCAAAACTTACCGGTTCATCGGGTATGTATTGCTCAATCTGCCACACGTCCTCCCGTAGTGAATCGAAATTCTCGTCGAATATGATCTGACCGGCGCACGCTTGGCCATTCCTCACAAGGGTCTGAGTTGGTGCGCAGTCGCCTCTCCCGGCAGGTGTATTAGAAGGTTCTTCTAAAACTGCAAGGAAAACATGTAATTCCATATTTTTCAACACACTATAAAGTGGCTCAAATTTCACCGCAATTAGGCACATAACGCGGGATAAACAGTAGCCTATGTCACTCTCCAGGTCCTCAACTATAGCCATTCCAAAAATCAGGTCGATCCGTTGCTCCGTTACGGCGAGATTGAAGGACAAACTAACAAACAAACACAATTTCGTATTTATAATATTAGCATGATGATTTCATGAAATAGCCTACTAACTAGTACCAAGTCACATCATGAACGTTTGTTGATTTTTTAACGATATTTGAAGGGCGCCTATAGACATGTTGCTGAAATGAAATCTGATGATGTAGTAAAAGGATACCTTGCTTTTCAAGGAAGGAAAACAAGGAAGGAAGGACTAAGGAAACTCCTATTTTCAAAACTACTCAATTATTTTGTAAAAGCAGGGGATTTGACAATCCAACTGCGACATGGGACATTTATACAGACCTTGCACAGTAAAGGACAGGGAGTCCTTCATGTAACCCTTCCCATCGTGAACAACGAATAAATAATAATTGACCACGTCCCCAATTTTCAATGCCACGTCTAAGTCCTCGAATAGCCACCTTCCGTTCGTGGCTTTCGTTATTTCACCCGTCAAGAGACCGACATCATTGTTCCCTATATTCTTATTGACATTTCCTTGGAAGACAAATAAGCTTATCCCTGGTGAATCTGAAACGAGAAAAATACAGTAATTTTATCTTAAATTAAGTATATACTTATTACTAGCTTTTGCGCGCGTTTTTTCTCCATTTGTAACTTTGAATTTTCTATTATTTAGACTTTCATTCTAATTTTCGCCCCTTATTTAACCACTTTAAGGTGGAATTTCGGAAAAATCCTTCCTTAGTACCTACATTTCTAGGGTGCTCAAGGAAACTACCACAACCCATTAACGTCCCACAGCTAAGCAGTCCTCCTGCACCTTCATAGGAGAGAAGGAATTAAAGCGTAGACCCACCAGGGCCTACCGTTTGCCGTGTAGAAACCGAAGGGGTATGGGTTTAATATAACTGCCATGCCCCTAACAGGTTAGCCCGCTACCATCTTAGACTGCATAATCACTTACCATCAGGTGAGATCGGAGTCAAGGGCTAGCTTGTAGTGGATAAAAAAAAAAAGGTCCACCACACTGCTCCTATTCAGGTTGTTAAAAGTTAGTACTTAAGTTTGTTTTTTGTTGAAAAAAAAAACATGTACTAACTCATTTTAAGTTAGAAATAGGTTTAGAACCTTTAGTTTGTGTGGTCTTAGCTAAACGTAAGACCACACAAACTAAAGGTTATTTCCCTCGTTTTCCCCACAAAGAAAGGTTATAAACTGACTACCTATTACCTATTTACCTATGCTAAATCCAAAAGGGTTATGATTTTAGCAGTCTATATTTGTATACCTAGGTACAGTTAAAGTACCTACTTATGTTTCTAAAGTTTGTTTATATGCATAAAGTAGGTACTGAGACGATTTTGATGAATGAGGTGTCAATCGATTCTTTATTATGGTCCGGTCCGATCGGTACTTACAATTTAACGAAAAAAACCGATATGACGGATCTGTCCTCGGTTTTCATCCAAAATTATTATAGTTATTACTTCGAAGCTAAGCCGGAGCGGGCTACCTAGTATTAGCTAGTTTAAAAACAAATAATATTTACCTGGTATGGAAACACTTATTCCTTTTGGTTTCAAAGCCTGTATACTAACATCCGGTATGGTATATTGTGCACTCGCTAATTCAACACAAACTAAATATAGATAGATGACGCGACTAACAGCTTGTGAAGCCATTTTGACACTGACTGGATTTTATACCTATACTATTTACTGACTGGGTACTAGCATACTAGACTGGTTAGTACTTTGTTTGTTTTTAGGGTTCCGTACCTCATAAGACCAGAATAACATTTCGAAGAACCGACAGACGTTGGGGCTATTGGGGTCCCAAAGTGCTGGAATGGATACCTCGCAGTGCGAAGCGCAGCGTTGGCAGACCCCCTACTCGGTGGACGGACGACATCAGAGGAGTCACCGGGAGTCCCTAGATCCAGGCGGCGCAAGACCGCGGCGTGTGGAAATCCTTGCAAGAGACTTATGCCCAGCTGTGGACATCTGTCGGTTGATGATGATGATGATGATGATGAACCTCATAAGAAAAAAAGGAAACCCTATAGGATTTGTCATCCTTTGAAGATCCGTCGCTCGCTTTGAGTTGTGTTTTTTTTTCTATACAAGTTAGCCTGCATCTGGTTGTCAATGATCCAGTCTAAGACAGTAGCGGGCTAACCTGATAGGAGTATGGGAGTTAAGTATATTAAAAACCCAAACCCCTAAACGTTTTCTACTCGACATAGTACCGAACCGCTACAATCGCTTGGCGGCACGTGTTTGCCGGTATGGTGGTAACTAGCCACGGCCAGAGCCTCCCATACTAGCTCAAACCAGAGAGACATACTGGACAAGTCTGTAACAAACTTATTGTGCAACTAGATGATGCCCGCGACTTCGTCCGCGTGGATCAAGGTTTTATGATTTCCGCGGAAACTCCTTAATATTTCGGGATAAAAAGTGTTCCTTCCCCGGGATATAACCTGCCTCTATGCCAAGTTTCAGCAAAATCGCTTGTAAAGATGGGCCGGGAAAGCGTACCAGACGGACAGCAGACGCTTTCGAATTTATAATATTAGTACCTATGGATAAGTAGGTATAATATACTTTTATTATTTATTTAATCGTATGGCGTTTGGTACTTATTAAGCGTTTTTATAAAAAGAACGCTTATTTCGCCTGCAAGTTCGTCGCTCGTTTAGCACCACCCAGGGGACACGTGCAGGGAGGTAGAAGGTAGCTCCTGCGGACGTGAGCGACGGGGCATCCCCCAAGCGACGGGGCATCCCCCAAGCGACGGGGTATCCCCCAGCGATGGGGCATCCCCCAGCGACGGGGCATTATACGGATACTTTTATTATACGGAACCCTCGGTACGCGAGTCAGACTAGCACTAATTGTCCGGTTCTTTTCAACATTAAAAGGCTTGCTCACACAAGGCGCGTACACACGACAATCGACGTGTTTATGGCGTTTCACACTGCGTAGATCGTGTCTAGTGGTTAGCATGTTCGACTGCGACCGACGAGGTCCCGGGATCGCGTCCCGGGTCGGGTCACAAGTAATGGATTTTTCTGACAAGAAGTTCTCAGTACTGGCCCGGAGTTAGGAAGTTGGCGGTGTCTCACCCCCGTGCCTCGGAGAGCACGTTAAGCCGTCGGTCCTGCGCCTGATCTCTCTCCGGTCGTGTCGGATTTTCCGTCTCATCGGGCTATGAGAGTAAAGGAATAGAGAGTGCACCTGTGTTTGCGCACACACTTGTGCACTATAATATCTCCCGCGCAGATGGCTAATCTCTCTGGAGATTGGCCGCCGTGGCCGATATTCGGTCGGGAGGACATTATTAGATCGTGTATAGCCCCGCTTTTGCCTTACACCTTCTCAATAATTGACCGGCGGTCTAATCCGGCTTCCGTTTTCCCCTCCACTTTTAATATTAGTATCTTCAATTAAAGAGTGAATAGGCATCTTCTAGGCAAGCACGCTCCAGCAAATCTGATTCCAGCCAAGCGCTTATATCTGTCACCGTAAGATTGCAAAAACCGTTAGATTGTAATCTAACTAGCGAAATTGTAAACTGTCGACAGATTACAACTTAACGCATTATTTTTCGGTAGATTGTAGGTAATCTTTTAGGTATATTAACTCGATAAAACCTACCTGATTATTTATGTCGAACCCTAACCTAACCTACAAGATAGAGACAAGAAAAGGTAAATACAATTTCATTCATTTCAGTAAATACAATATACATATTTCAAAAATTGACACTCAGAACATTGAACGATTCACAATCTGTCGACAGTTTATAATTTCGCTAGTTAGATTACAATCTAACGGTTTTTGCAATCTTACGGTGACATATCCGTACAAAGTAGAATATTATAAATGCGAAAGTGTGTCTGTCCGTCTGACTGCTACGCTTTCACGGCCCATCCTTTCAACTGATTTTGATTAAATTTGGCATAACAGCTGGCTATATTTTATTCCGGAATAATAATAAGGATTAAGGAGTTCAAAAATCTTAATCCACGCTGACAAAGTAGCGGTCATATACCTACCTATACTTAGTCTATAAATAAAAAAAAGCTTGTTCTGACCCATAATCGAGTAGTCAGAACCTGTTCTTTGCTGATGTCGGTTAATTAATACGGGTCTTAGTTTGACGTTGTGAATTGAGATGTTTATAGTAAGTATTATATTTCATAGGTTTAAAGAGGTCAAAGATAAAGGTTAAGGCTCTTGTCAAACGCGAGGCGAACCAATTTTATTTTGTAGTTGCATACCTGAAAGGTTAGGTTTGCAACCCTTATGGTGCGACTATGTGTGTATAGTCAAATTTGTATATTTTAGTAACAATTAGCTAACTACAGATTTGATTTATATTTTATGCGATGCTTTGCCACGCTTTCGGTTCGCATTGTGTATGACAAAGGCTTCACAGTCCACGAGAAGAGATGACGCGTCGCGTCGGTGTGAGTGATCCAAAGTTATCAATATTTAATTGGTGTGCAAGCTCAAATAACACGAAGTAACTATTATTGGAACGCCGACTTATTAAAAAACTGCAAAGATCTTCTGACCCCGCAGACTTGAATTGATAAATTGGCGATTTTACTCTTTTTTTGAAGTGAAAACTTCTTTAGCCGCGTTGAGCTCTTTTTGATTTTGGTAGGGTAAACTTGTGGATTCGCGTCACCGACATGCTCGCGTTGACAAAACTACTTACATTCGTTATTAAACTTTAATGCTTTCTCTTCTATCGACAGTCCCTATGACTGCCAATTTTTAGGGTTCCGTACCAAAATGGTAAAATGGAACCCTTATGGTGCGACTTTCTCCGTCTGTCTGTCTGTCTGTCTGTCCGTCCGTCACACTCGATTATTTCAGTAACTACCGAAGCTATCGACATGAAATTTGGAATAGTTGTGTATATTAGTGGCCCAAAGACACTGGAATTAAAAAAAATTGGAAATTATTTTTGTTCTTATTTAAAAAGGGAGGAAAATCGGAGGGTTGAAATTTAAAAGTGAGATAACTGTACTGTGTGGGGTATCATATGAAAGGGTTTACTTTCTACATTCTAAAACAGATTTTTAATTATTTTTAGTCATGATAATTTTTGATTTATCGGGGAAAAAGTCTAAAAAAATACCGTTCCCCCCCCCTTATCTCCGGAGTTTACCAATCGAAAAATCTGAAATAATTATGCTCAATAGGAATTTATGTATATTTTACAGGAAAACTATAGCCAATGCTCTAACTAGCATAGTTTTTTTGATATTAACAGTAAACCTCTACAAACAAAGTTAGTTTTGCGGTTCATTAACAAAGGTAATTATTACCATTTTACATCTTTGGTCGTTACAGTTTTCAGTACGGAACCCTCGGTGCGCGAGTCCGACTCGCACTTGGCCGGTTTTTTTTATTCCACTGCAAGTTAGCCCTTGACTGCGATCTCACCTGATAGTAAGTGACAATACAGTGATGGTAACCTGTTAATTCGGCGAAAAACTAGCAACTTGAAGCTTTCCTGGTTGTAAGTAGGTATGTCCAATTGTAGACGATGAAATGGATACTTAACGATCTAAAAACAACCACTTTGTAAAAGTCAGTCTTTTCTTGCTTTTTGTTTGGCAATTTTAACTTTTACCACCATCGATGGTACAATTTTAGATTTTTCTTAGGTTCTAAAGACAACGAATAATAATTAGACCCACACACAACTTGCACAAGGTCGTTAAAAAGTAAAATTTTCTATACCAGGCCCTTATATCATGTCAACTTGCGAGTAAAAATAAACTTATCAAAAAGTGACAGCACTACTTTTGTAAATTCTTCATTTCTTCTTCTAACTAATAACCCTTTTTCTTTTTGAGCCTTTTTTTCACCCATTGTTGGACATCAACACATAGGCCTCCTCTTCTCGATGATGGGCAAGCCTCTTCAATACGGAAACCTAAAGTTGTGCAATTCGGCCTATACCTGGTTATTTTGGGTTACCCCGTTCGAAGCCGGGCGTACCTACTATTTTATTTTTGAACTGGACTGGGAGGCTTTGGCCATGGCTAGTTACCACCCTACCGGCAGACGTGCCGCCAAGTGATTTAGAAAGAAAGAAAGAAAGAAATCTTTATTCAGGGATACAAGTACAAGAAATAACTAATAATAAAATAATACTTTGTAAAATGAAACAGAAAAAAACGCGAAATGTGACTTGATCCCCAAAATGGTCTTCACTCAGCATGTGCTTTACCTGTAAAGATACAGCGCTGATCTTCCGTGAAGCCAGTATGCTTGGACGGCACCCAAAACACATACCTAATAAGTATATAAATAATATGAACAAAAAAGAAGAAAAAATCTGTTAGCCTATAATACAATAATGTGTAATATATACTAAAATATTATGTAAATAATTTAAAATACTAATTTAAAATAATAATAAATAATGTGTTATATATACTAAAAAATAATTAATACGTAAATAATTTAAAATACAATATTTTTTGTAAACAAGGCGTACATAACAGCAGTTAATAGAGTGCAGGGTATAAGACCATACATAGAAAAAAGCGGCAACAAAGACCTTTTAAGTTTTTTGTTTTTTTTAATAAAAAATCTTTTAATTTTCTTTTGAAAGTTATTTTAGACTTTGAAATGTCCCGGAATGGTGGTGGCAAATCATTCCAACATTTGGTAGCCGCGAATTTAAAACTGCCCCGGAAGGCAGCTTTAAAATGTCGCGGCGTTTTAAGGGTCCATGCTCTATTTGTCCTTGTGTCGGTTGTTCTTAGCCACTCTAGTTTGTCGTACAAATAGGTAGGCTGCTGCGACTTTAATACCCCGAAAAGAAGTGATGCCAGGTGAAGTTCCCGCCTTGTTTTCATATTCAGCAAGTTGGCATCATTAATAAAAGGCGTTACGTGTGTTCTCGGAGGAATATGAAAACAAAAGCGAGCACAAGGATTCTGAATGCGCTGAACGAGCCTCTGAGTGCGAACCAAAAGACGCGGCCCATACAATGCATCACCATAGTTCAGCTTCGACAGTATTAAGGTCTCACACACTTTGATACGCACGTCGACACTAAGATACTGTCGCACCCGGTATAATGTTTTTAATCTATAGAAGCAACTACGTACTACTTCAAGAATATGGTGTTCAAAACGCAGTTCACTATCAATTAGAACTCCTAGATTTCTGGCCTCGTTAGTGCTCACTAACGCATCATCCTTAATTCGTACAGTGAAGTCATTAGGAGAGACCTTTGCTAGAGCTTGACGAGAACCAAGCAACATGAATTTTAATTTGGCGGGATTTAGGACTAACTGGTTATCATGAGCCCAGTCCGCAATACTGTCCAAGTCATTATTCAATTTATTAACAGCATCACTATAAGCATAGGGCTTAAAAGAGATATATAATTGTATGTCATCTGCATACATGTGATAATTACAATTACTAATGTTATTTATTATATCAGCAGTGTAAATAATAAATAAAATAGGGCCAAGAATTGAGCCTTGCGTACCGCAAGCCAAATATTTAGGTGCACATGTAGCAGACCAACCTGCGGAATCACGAAGCTCGACATATTGGATACGCTCATACAGGTACCACTTGATTGAATTTGAGCAGAACCCATAGTTAGTATGAGATTTTTGCTATAGGTATTTAGCGTTCCGGTACGTTGCCGTGTAGAAACGAAAAACCGTATAGGGGTATGGGTTTAATATAACTGCCATGCTCCTAACAGGTTAGACCGCTACCATCTTAGACTGCATCATCACTTATGTACCATCAGGTGAGATCGCAGTGAAGGGCTAACTTGTACTTAGTGAATAAAAAATAAAAATAAACTACCGAATCATCGCTTAGCTCTTAGGTTATTTACCTATAAAGCAGTCAAACATCTACTCGGAAAACTCTTGGGCGGAGGGAATTACCCGCTCGATTTAATTTCTGAGTAAAATTACTGTTGTTCATAAGCAGTGGCGGGGCAAGCCGCAAGACCTAAATTTGATGTGGGCAAGATACATTTTGCGAGGCCCCCTGATGGATGGTATTTTTTACCAAGTTTACTTGGTACTTTTTTCCAAGTAGGTAGGTATACTTTGCACTTATTAATTTTTACACAGTATACTTGGTAGGTACTTTTTACCCGAAAAACTTAGTACTTTTACCTATGTTTGCATACTAAAAAGTACCTACTTTATAATTTTCTGTGTAGATTTTTAAAAAACGAATGTGGTAGGTTAGACACTTGCTAGCCGGTGTTTTTATATCTACCTATGCGTTCGCGGGCCTTCGCGGCGCGAGGCCCCTAGGACCACGAGGCCGTAGGCGGTGTGTATACAGTAGGTACAGCTGATATCATATCATATCATGACTCATGAGCATGGGCGCCGCAAGAGAGGCACCAATGCCTTCTTAAAATTTTTCGGAGCCTCCAAATATCCGCTGAGGGTGGCTAGTGGCTACCGTGGGGGTTTTAGTAGGTATACTTAAATCCTACATATTTTCTTAGTTAAGT
Organism: Erebia aethiops; assembly: GCA_923060345.2. Lineage (NCBI taxonomy): Eukaryota > Metazoa > Arthropoda > Insecta > Lepidoptera > Nymphalidae > Erebia > Erebia aethiops. The sequence goes on along the minus strand of OV281095.1, from coordinate 14,694,172 downwards.
TATTGATAGTTAAGAGAAGATAGTTTCTTAGTTAACAAAGGCAACAAAGACCTTTTAAGTTTTTTGTTTTTTTTAATAAAAAATCTTTTAATTTTCTTTTGAAAGTTATTTTAGACTTTGAAATGTCCCGGAATGGTGGTGGCAAATCATTCCAACATTTGGTAGCCGCGAATTTAAAACTGCCCCGGAAGGCAGCTTTAAAATGTCGCGGCGTTTTAAGGGTCCATGCTCTATTTGTCCTTGTGTCGGTTGTTCTTAGCCACTCTAGTTTGTCGTACAAATAGGTAGGCTGCTGCGACTTTAATACCCCGAAAAGAAGTGATGCCAGGTGAAGTTCCCGCCTTGTTTTCATATTCAGCAAGTTGGCATCATTAATAAAAGGCGTTACGTGTGTTCTCGGAGGAATATGAAAACAAAAGCGAGCACAAGCATTCTGAATGCGCTGAACGAGCCTCTGAGTGCGAACCAAAAGACGCGGCCCATACAATGCATCACCATAGTTCAGCTTCGACAGTATTAAGGTCTCACACACTTTGATACGCACGTCGACACTAAGATACTGTCGCACCCGGTATAATGTTTTTAATCTATAGAAGCAACTACGTACTACTTCAAGAATATGGTGTTCAAAACGCAGTTCACTATCAATTAGAACTCCTAGATTTCTGGCCTCGTTAGTGCTCACTAACGCATCATCCTTAATTCGTACAGTGAAGTCATTAGGAGAGACCTTTGCTAGAGCTTGACGAGAACCAAGCAACATGAATTTTAATTTGGCGGGATTTAGGACTAACTGGTTATCATGAGCCCAGTCCGCAATACTGTCCAAGTCATTATTCAATTTATTAACAGCATCACTATAAGCATAGGGCTTAAAAGAGATATATAATTGTATGTCATCTGCATACATGTGATAATTACAATTACTAATGTTATTTATTATATCAGCAGTGTAAATAATAAATAAAATAGGGCCAAGAATTGAGCCTTGCGTACCGCAAGCCAAATATTTAGGTGCACATGTAGCAGACCAACCTGCGGAATCACGAAGCTCGACATATTGGATACGCTCATACAGGTACCACTTGATTGAATTTGAGCAGAACCCATAGTTAGTATGAGATTTTTGCTATAGGTATTTAGCGTTCCGGTACGTTGCCGTGTAGAAACGAAAAACCGTATAGGGGTATGGGTTTAATATAACTGCCATGCTCCTAACAGGTTAGACCGCTACCATCTTAGACTGCATCATCACTTATGTACCATCAGGTGAGATCGCAGTGAAGGGCTAACTTGTACTTAGTGAATAAAAAATAAAAATAAACTACCGAATCATCGCTTAGCTCTTAGGTTATTTACCTATAAAGCAGTCAAACATCTACTCGGAAAACTCTTGGGCGGAGGGAATTACCCGCTCGATTTAATTTCTGAGTAAAATTACTGTTGTTCATAAGCAGTGGCGGGGCAAGCCGCAAGACCTAAATTTGATGTGGGCAAGATACATTTTGCGAGGCCCCCTGATGGATGGTATTTTTTACCAAGTTTACTTGGTACTTTTTTCCAAGTAGGTAGGTATACTTTGCACTTATTAATTTTTACACAGTATACTTGGTAGGTACTTTTTACCCGAAAAACTTAGTACTTTTACCTATGTTTGCATACTAAAAAGTACCTACTTTATAATTTTCTGTGTAGATTTTTAAAAAACGAATGTGGTAGGTTAGACACTTGCTAGCCGGTGTTTTTATATCTACCTATGCGTTCGCGGGCCTTCGCGGCGCGAGGCCCCTAGGACCACGAGGCCGTAGGCGGTGTGTATACAGTAGGTACAGCTGATATCATATCATATCATGACTCATGAGCATGGGCGCCGCAAGAGAGGCACCAATGCCTTCTTAAAATTTTTCGGAGCCTCCAAATATCCGCTGAGGGTGGCTAGTGGCTACCGTGGGGGTTTTAGTAGGTATACTTAAATCCTACATATTTTCTTAGTTAAGTTATTGATAGTTAAGAGAAGATAGTTTCTTAGTTAAGATGATTTGTGAGATGGTGATAGGTAATAAAAAAAACCCCCCGGCTGAGTTTGTTGTGGGCTATTCTCAGAGCAGGACGCGTTTGGAACCCTCGTAGCTTTAGTTTTAAGATACCGTTACCCATTATAACCATCATGCTTTTTAAGTACCTACCTAAGTAATTTTTAAACGACAATAAGTGTATCTACCTACAGTGTAGATACCTTTATTGAATAAATGACTTGAATCTTGAATCATACCCCAATTTCTCCCCAGGAAGTTGGGTATCTCATGAAGATTTCCCCTTCCTAAACAAAAAAAAAGTGTGTGTGTGCAATTCACACTCGGCAGAAGTGAAACTTCAGAAAAATAGCGAGAGAATGTGATAAATATAACTTGTTTATCTCATTCTCTCGTAGGCTAAATCATATTATGTTTGTCTCTTTTTGTTGTAGCTTTTTCGTTTCATCGAATTTTCAAATCACAACTCGAACCCGTTTTTTGAAGTGAAACTTCTTTAGAACCCTGAAGAAGTTTCACTTCAAAAAACCGGTACAGCTGATCACTAAACTAGTGGTACACAACTAACCACTATATAAAAAATACATCCCCATTTGTAGGCCCGCGACTTCGTCCGCGTGGATTAAGTTTTTTAGATTCCCGGGTAAAAAAAATCCTTAATTTTCCGGGATAAAAAGTAGCCTATGTGCTTTCCCGCGATGTAATAAACCGCTATACCAAATTTCATCAAAATCAGTTGAATAGATGGGCCGTGAAAGCGTAGCAGACAGACAAACAGGCACACTTTCGCATTTATGATACCTACTAGAGGTATGGATTAGGTCATCTTCGTTGACCGAAAAAAAGGCCCAGTAGTTCAACGGTTGAACTAATAAGTTAAGTTAGAGGGAACAAGTAACTACCCAAGCCTAGTTAAAAGTTTCTAGCATATTTTTTAAAGGAGATTGAATAAAACGAAACGTACAAGGTATCTAACATGTATAATTCTCACACGATGCTCCATAATTAGGTATTTTATAAGGTACAGATATGAAAACAGTACAATAAAGACTTGTATGAAGACTTAAAAAGGAGCTACTGCGTTCTGTAATACTTTTCAACCAAACCTTTTCAGTATAATTATATTATGCTTCGTATACATTTAGAATTATTCAAACCTAATTCACAAAATAAAGAAAAATTATAAGTAATAATTGAAGAAAATTATTTCAACTTGTGGCATCTTGTGGGCACTGACATAAATAAATTAATTAATTTTATTAGCAATGTGCTGAATGCAAGATCATGCCTACGAATACCGACTTGAGCAACTCATTTTGCTTTTTATTTGTGGTTAAAGTTTAACGGTAACCGTCCGTCATGCAACTGGAACTTAATAAGACAATTTCTAGTATAACTTAACAAACACACCTACACAAAATATGCTATGAAAAGTATTACAAAAAGCGTAGACTTTAAAAAACACTACAATAAGTACCAATTAAATTGTGTAAATTTCTCACGAACATTCAACTTTATTATTAATTAGTCTAACATCAGAGATATTTGATATCTTAACAATAGAGAGACAAACGCTGCATCGTTAGGGCACCTGTCCACCGAGAGTTCAGCAGACCAGATATAGAAATATAGAAATGGCTGAGGTGGTTTAAAATCTTTATAGAATAGAATAGAAACATCTTTATTGGCAGCTTTAAACACAAAATGTACAAAATATATCAAAATTCAAAACTATATCTACTAAGTTACATAGGTAGGTACATATCAGAAATTGTAAGTTTGTACAGAAGTGCAACGCTACCAACGAGTGAGTCACTCAGCGTGTGTTGCCTCCTCCTGGCATCTCAGTGTGAGATCTATAGAGTTTGCTTAGATTAAGACATGGTTAAAACGAGACAGATTTATGACACTCACATAAGTCCATCTCGTTTTAACTCTAAATAAAGTCTGAGCCAAGTCAAAGTACGCTCTATACCTAGATCTCAGAATCAGACTCTTTACAATCGTGTTTCAGTAATCTGATCAGGTTTAGTGGACAGGTACCTACTCTAAAGCCTCAAACCTACTAGCGGAAACCCGTAGGCGAAAAAACGCGCGCGTAATTTCGCTCGAAAGTGTCATATGGAAATATGAGACGTCATGGCTGCCCCCCGATCGCTTAAGTAAATCGTAATGAGTTACGTTTGTTAAATATAATTCGAACTGTTCGAGAAGTTCATAGATACCTGCATTTCAGAAAGCATGTATAAACTCCTTGGACGAATTAACCGCGGGATGCGTGATGTCGGCCATATTCGCCTTACTTCTAGCCGCGAACTGTGGCAGTTTCGCCAGTAATTATGATATTGTGTTGTCGCAGTGGCATTAATTATGATGTTTTGTCATAGTGATTGACTGTTTCATGCAATAGAAAATAGTCAATAATTGGACAGAAAAATGACAAGGCACTCTCCCCTTGCCCCGCAAAAGTTAGTCGAATGTGATTTCATACATTTTTCTTACGTTTCCTATCCCGTGTTTATTTCATCCAAGGTAAACCCCTGTAACAGTTCGAGTAATACGTTTTAAGGTTTCAAATGATTTTCTTATACAGTTCGGCCTCTGTGCGGAAAAACGCCGAAGATACTTTCCGCGCGCGGAGTTCCGCTAGTTAGCTGTGACCTTAATGCGTAGCACTGGTAGTAAATACATAAAATATTAATTAATTTTTCACATGACTTCGTCTAAAGTACTAGCTTTAGATCTAACTAAAACAACAGGATAGGTATTCAAATAGTCTATAGAAGTTACAAAACTGTTTATTTTTGTTAAGTATTAGGATTAATTTTGATTATTAAAAACTCTAAGTGAAGTCCCCTGATTATTATTAATATTTTTTATTTATACTCGTACCTACTAGCAAAGAACCTATAACTTGATGCAGTGCAAGACCGTCGGCGCAAAGGTCTAGCCCCACTCGAGATGCACGGAGTGGCGCGGCACGTAGCGGCAAATAAATAAATAAAATGTTTATTGATCCAAGAAACATAAAAAACAAATATCTTCTGCATTTTACAATATTGCATAATATTCTTAAATATAGTAGTTACATACAGAAACCAACTGTCCCTAAGGTCACAAACCTGTGTTTTAGGCGACATTGGCGCATTTTATACACAAAATATTTATTATATGCAGTCTTCGTAGTAACTTACAATTATTATTATTTGTAAGTTTTTTTTTTTTTAATCTTTTATTTTTTTGAGGCTATTTGTAAGTTAGTACGGGGCAGTGCATCTGGGTGCCGCGTAGCTTAAGTGGACCCAGCTCCATACAACCTCATACAAAAAATAGTTGCTGCTACGTGCCACGCCTCTGTAGTGGGGCTAGACCTAAAGTCCATACACGAGACCTATCTATATGGACGTCTATCGGTTAGTGAAAACGACTCGACGGAATAAAATAAAGACTTATGTGCGGAACTCTAGTGTGCGACTGGTCTAAGAGTGTTTGCGAATGCAATATGCACTGAAAAATTTACAATTTGGTTATCATTTTATCACTTCTAGCTAATTTTATGTGATATTACAACAATAACACTGTGTAACAAGCTTACAGTTCGGAAACGACGATGCACCGCGAGCGATATCTATTGTTTTATAAGAATAATTTGTAGAATTGTGTTGTATAAGAAATAAGAAACACACACGCTGAGGCTCAACGCATCGCACAAGTAACGCGAGTCGTCTTTTCTTTATTACTTGATGTATAGGTAATAAAATGTACCTACTGAACTTCGCCTCAGTTAAGTAATGAACGAATTACACAAACATATAGCAAAAGTACGTGCAATCGTGCGAATGTGCAAATCAACGCGCATCTGACACCTGGACGTAGAGTCTGTTCCACACATGTTTGTTCAGTATGCTTGAAACAATTTCAAACATATCGCGTGAGTATGCACCAAAATGGGAGATTTATAAAGCTTATTTTGACTTAAGATACAGATAAAACGAGACACCAGGCAGTGGGAGACGATTGGCTAACAATGACAACTACAGTGTAACGAACGCAATCACCTCTGCTTGGCTAAAATTCTGCCACTATTGGCCAAAATACATTGACGCAAAAAATACCATAAATTCAGCCAATCAAAACAATTGAGACTTTAATAATGATAGATACAGGTTTTACACAATCGCCCTACAGATATTCATGTATCTCACTAAAATCTGTCACGCATAAACTCTCTATAGTCTGAACAAAGCGCCTTAGTTAAAAAGGCCCCGCCGTCACTCTGCGTGAATTTTCGTTTCCAAACTGTACTTTTCCTATGCTGTGACAATAGAAAACAAGCGATGTGCATGTGTATTATAATAATTACTCAGTAAGTACAATAATTATTCATAAGTCATAATAATTATCTTGCTTCTCGAAAGTATTTATCTTTTGTATTGAAATTATTGGAGTTTACAAATTTAGTAATGAGTATGTATGTCACAGTTGATACAAAATGACTTAGGGCCAAAATCAAAAATCTATATCTAGTATATTTCATCTGTTATGTTACAATATTATTTGTCTAAAGAGACCATGTTATTTTGGATTAACAACGTATTCTAAAATTTCAAATCGATTGAATATAGATATTGATTTTCGATCGTAGACTAAATTAAACTTAAGTTAACCATTTTATTAGACATCTTATGTCATGTACCTAGCGTGCATGCTGCATACCCGTGTCAATTTTAATTTGTAAAATGCATTTCCGAAATGTTTAATTCAACGCCAATTTTAATATTAACAGAGATATGAGATTATCACAATTTTTTTTTTTGGGTAGGTATAGTAGAGAACCTAATGACACATGTTAATTTCTATTTCATAAAATCAAAGAATTCCCCCGGAATTTTAAAACCCTAAATCCACGCGGACTAAGTCGCGGGCATCGACTAGTTGTATAATAATTCGGTTTACCACAAAATGCCGCGAGCTAAGCTAACTTGACCTGTCGCGCGAGGGTAAAAGGTAAATCCCAACAGCTTGTTTAGCTTTGCTTAGGTCATAGGTCGGGTGTAAATATAAGTCTTATCATTAAAAAACATTTTTTAAAACAAGCCTTTATCGTCCGCCATATTGAATTTAGCGTGACGTCATTTTATTTTTCGTATTCTTCCCAGCAAACCCTTTTAATTGATACCCTTATATCAGATATGCATAAAAATAACTACTTAGTTCGCCATCGTTGGGTGTCCACCATATTGGATTTAAAATGACGTCACTTAGCTAACCATGCATTCTAACTTAACATACACTCGGTTGGGGATAAGTGTTTTAAAGTTCAATTGCGATATTTGACATAATATACAAACCCATAAAAAATACTAAATAAACGCTTGTAAAGTAAGCTATGTGAGCTTAGCTAAACGAAATTATAGCTTAGCTCGCGGTATGGCCTTCACTTAAAACAAGTTTGGGCAACCTCTTCATAAATAGAACATTTAAGATAATAATACTCGATGTTGTGTCAGGTGAGAACGCTGTCAAGGGATAACTTGTGGTGGAAAAAAAAAGTTAAAAGTTTAGTGTACACCTGAATTAGCACCAGTTTGGAGCTAACCGTTGTGAACAATCTCTAAACTAAAATTAAATGAAAGCTTTAAATATTGCTATCCCTTTCATAATACTCCTTACGGAAAGGGACAAGACGAGATTTTGAGCTATCCGTTTAGTTAAGTTGACCACATTTGTCTCTAAATGAAAAATGAAACGAGTCATTTTATCATTTAAACTTCATATTCATAGGAGTCTTTGACTATTGACTAAAATATTTAACCTAAACAGGGATGTTACTTATTAAAAATGAATTATACTTTAGTGATTATCAAACAGAGGGTCTTCCAAAAGACAAAATCTACGCCTCGTTATTTTTCGATAACCATGACAAATTATCGATTAAAGCATATCGAAAAAATAACGTCAAATGAGGTAAGGTTTTGACGTTTGATAAAGTGACTGATTTGAATAAGTAGGTACTTGGCAACATCACTAGTCCCTCCCGCACTGGTATAATATTTTTTTTTTACTTTTTGGAGTTTACCTCCTTTAGAATCGATTTGCATATTATAAGCTCGGGCTATGAAAATTTATGGGAAGTAAAATAAAAATTTCACTGTTACGTTATTGACTTTATGTTTCCATGTCTATGTAATGTATTTTAATTAATATAAATTATATAATAAATATAAATAAATATATTTAGCATGCTTTCAGTAATATAAAAAATGCGTTCATTTACCCTCATTTACTAATCTATATATTTTATCATCGTTTGTAAAGAGTAAACTCCAGTCGTGCGTCGGAGCTGACACACAATTTTTTTTAACTTTATGTAGGTAGGTACAATTTTGAGTAAACCACATTCTTTAACATTATATTCGAAAAATAAAGTAAAACTTTGAATATAAAATAAAAATTTTATTAAACTGAAAAAAAAATATCATGTGGCAATAGCTGCATACTGTAGTAATTACAAATAAATTATATTATTATTGCAATATAATTAATTATTCGAATAAGTTTCTTCTTCTTACTTATATTTAATTTCTTCACTATATGACAGCTTTTGAAGAAAGGAAACTATGAAAGTATGTTCATAAAATGTAATAACAAAATGTAACATAAATTATCATATTATGCCATCCCATTACTTTGATTATGTATTTATTTATACACGATTTTCTATTTACCTAAGTAAAATACGTTTAATCATAATTAAATATAATATTTTATATGAGTTAATCATTAAATTTAGAACAATCCAAATTCTAGGCTAGGCCTCATCACAGCACACACACTGTGGCCAATTCTGTATAACACAATCTCTAAACTAAACTAAAATGACAGCTTTACATCTAGTTCTGTCCCTTTCCGCAGGGAGTATTATGAAACCGACCTCGATTATTTGACGACCTCCGTGGCGCAGTGTGTAGCGCTGTTGCCTTAACGTGCGGAGGTCCCGGGTTCGATCCCCGGCAGGGTCAATTTAGGAATTTATAATTTCTGAATTTTCCCTGGTCTGGCTGGTGGGAGGCTTCGGCCGTGGCTAGTTACCACCCTACCGACAAAGACGTCCCGCCAAGCGATTTAGCGTTCCGATACGATGCCGTGTAGAAACCGAAGGGGTGTGGGTTAATATAACTGCCATGCCCCTAACAGGTTAGCCCGCTACCATCTTAGACTGCATTAGCGGTTAGCAATATTTTTAATGCTGTCATTTTAGTTTAGTTTAGAGATTATGCACTACAGAATCAGCCCAATTATCTAACTTCAAATAGATTTAAAGTTACAAGCCAAATGAAATAATTATCGAGGATTTAACCTTAAGGTTTGTAGTAGGCAATTTTTTAATTTTATTACTGTTTTGACTCACAAATGTACTATAAAATGTTGTATGTATGATACATGTGTGCAATGAAAATTACATTATCAGCACTATTGGATGCCTTGGTTTAAATGACATGTACTTATTATAAAGCCAATATACTTAGTATAAAGTTTGCGAATGTAATTTTCATCATAATACATGTACACAATAATTTGTAGCATAAATTACCTACTATAAAAAATAAAAATACATAACTTTTTTGTGATAACCTTTCATCACTATTCACTCGACCAATCATTTCCTATCGGCTAAATTAAAAAAAATTAGATTCAAATGGTCTACTAGGGCACTGGAGGGTATTTGACAACTATTCAAATAAATTCTTTTTTTAAAGAAATAAATACAGGATCACTCAAGTCATAATATCCACGTCCTCTGTTAGTTTTATGTTCGAAAACCATTTTGAACTATCTTTTGAAGTAAATACCCAATTAAGAAAGTACTGGTTTTACAGATTATTATTTATTACAGCTCTTTAAAAACGATTCCGTTTAAAAATATTCTCAACAAAAATTCTTGATAAAGCTGATCGCATATTACCGTAGGAGGATACGCCTTCCGCAATAAAATATATAAAGCATGCTTTGCCACGAAAAACGTGACATTTCATACTACACACACGCGCCATCATGAATTGATATACTTTTATTTGCACATCAACAGATTTTTACAATGACCATGTATACTTAAAGTTGGCTTTAACTTGACTGTTATCAAGTGCTTGATAATAGTCAAATAACGTTTTATTAACAGTTTAGTTTAATATTTTTTTTTTGTTTTTTTATTATCGGCTGGATATTTTGCTTTAAAACTATACTAAGATGCTTTTAGCAAATGTTCATTCGAAATAATAATACTTTTCGTATGTCCAAACTCCCGCATTAGAGAACTTATATTCTTTTGTGACTCTTGGTACGTCTACCGTAATATGTGATCAGCTTTTGATAGAAAACTATCAAAAATTAAAAAAACTACACAAAACACAAACATAAGCGTAAACATTAAACTACACAAGATTCCACTTAGCTTACAAGTTAATACTAAAAATTAAATTAAGAAAAAACAGTAATTTTATTATAGTACATTCAATACTGAGACAACACAACTGGTATACCGTACTTCACAGAGTAATTATAAGATACTCTAGTAGCTTCGTTCCCGTGGGCATCTCAAAGCAGGAAGATAAAATTTCGTAAAATTCTTTCTTATTAGGTAATTGTGTTTTGTACTTCGTAATGGGAACCTCTGCAAAATTTCAGCTTTGACGATTTCTCATCAGTCTTAACATGGGAAGTCCCGGGTTCTGACCTAGTGAGAGGTTTCGGCCGCGGATAGCTAGCACCCTACCAGCAACGACGGGCCGCCAAGAGATTTAGCGTTCCGGTACGATGCCGTGCCGAAGGGGTACGGGTTTGATACCCATAACAGGTTAGCCCGCTAGCATCTTAGACTACATCATCATTCAAAACTTAACTGAATATAAATTTCAAAAAAAATCCAGCCTGGAATTGAACCCTGGACTTCCCACTTATAACACCACAGATCTAACGGAAATTGGCCACTCATAACATTACCGAATAAAATCTTACCTGATCTTACCATCAGGTGAGATTGCAGTCAAGGGCTAACTTGTAGTTGATAAAAAAAAAAAAAATATTTATTTAATTAATGAATTTACTTTAGTACAGGCAATGACCACTCTACTCTATCTTATATTTACTCTGTGGTACAGAATGAAAATTACAAACAAATAGGAATATCGATTTTACCATCATAAATCGCAAATGGTGTCCCACCTTGTGACGCTTCACTGCATATACAGTTTTCACTTAACAGATTCACTTTGCTTTCACTTTTCATTCCCTCACTTTGGGATACAACGTGTCCCATACCGTCACAGAAACACTGTGTCACTTTCACTTTTCCACTTTGTCCTACATCACTTTCAGCTTTACAGTGTTTTCTTGTGTCATTTTGTTCCATCACAGATAGATTTTCAGTGTGTCCTATTTCCGACCTATATGACAATTCGCCAATGTGACAGTGCAACATGACAGATTGATTTCGACTGTGTTCCATTTCTATACAATTCACAACACCATAAACGCCATTTTTTATTCTGCAGTTGTTTTTGTCATATTTGTCTATGACACAGTGAATTTCAGTGTCATTCACCCCATTTTTGACTCCACTATTCATCGTGTCTTGTTGGTCTGTAGCATAATGAATTCTAGTATCATAAACACTATTTTGGATGGCCAATTTCTGATCATCGTTTTGGTCTATAACACAGCGAAATTCGCTGTCACAAACATCATTTTTGACTCCGGTATAAATTGTGTCATGTTGGCCTGTGGCACAGTGAATTTCACTGTCACAAATGTGATTTTTAACTCTGTTGTTCTTTAATTCTGTGGCATGATGAATTGCTTTGTGAAAATCGCTATTTTTGACGATATCTCTCGTCTTATGTTGGTCTATGACACAATGAAACCCACTGTCATGCTCCGTGACGTCACAGTGACAAGACGCGGCGCCTACTGCGTTTTCCGGTCGGACTCGTGTCATACAAAGTCTAACGCATCATGGGCCTTCGTCGAGAACTTTCCAAAGGAGCGCCTTTTCAGAGTACGCTCTATGAGTTTTTTGATTTCACTCACTATGAATACGCTAGACGTTAGACAGACCAGGAATATGAGATCTGAAACAAATAAAATTATTATATTATAACACGGCGGCCAATCTCCAGAGAGATTATAGCCATCTGCGCGGAAGATATTATAGTGCACAAGTGTGTGCGCAAGCACAGATGCACTCTCTGTTCCTTTACTCTCATAGCCCGAAGGGACGGAAAATCCGACACGACCGGAGAGAGATCAGGCGCAGGACCGACGGCTTAACGTGCTCTCCGAGGCACGGGGGTGAAACACCGCCAACTTCCTAACTCCGGGCCAGTACTGAGAATTTCTTGTCAGAAAAACCCAATAATTTATGTACTTGTGACTTGACCCGAGACGCGAACCCGGGACCTCGTCGGCCGCAGTCGAATATGTTAACCACTAGACTAACGAGGCAATCACCGCTACCACACATCTTACTAATATTATAAATGCGAAAGTTTGGATGGATGTATGGATGTATGGATGTTTGTTACTCAATCGCGCTTAACGGATCTGGATGAAATTTGGCACAGAGATTATAGTCAGGAATAACACATTAGCTACTTATTATTCCGGGAAAATTAAGGAGTTCCCGCGGGAACCAAAAAACCTAAATCCACGCGGACGAACTCGCGGGCATCAGCTAGATAAATAGATAAACTCATTATTGCTACACAAGAATTACAATTACATAGAAAAGAAAACAAAACAAAGTACGCAAGGGCGGTCTTATCACTAAAAGTGATCTCCTCCAGACAACCCATTAATTAAGAACCTTTATGATAGGAGCGGGATAGTGCAACAATATACTACATAAACTAGTATACCATACATAACATTTTTTATTTTATTTATCCACTACAAGTTAGCCCTTGACCGCGATCTCACCTGATGGTAAGTGATGATGCAGTCTAAGATGGTAGCGGGCTAACCTGTTAGGGGCATGGCAGTTATATTAAACCCATACCCCTATTCGGTTTCTACACGGCATCATACCGGAACGCTAAATCGCTTGGCGGCACATTTTTCTTTATTCAGAAATTATAAATTCCCAAATTGACCCAGCCGGGGATCGAACCCGGGAACTCCGCACGCTAAGGCTATACACACTGCGCCACGGAGATCGTCAAATGACATCGTCAATAATATATATGATGACATACCATGTCCAGTGAGCGCTTCAGTCAGGAACACTCGCTGTAGTGGAGGGAAGTATATGACCAGCATTTGTCCCACCAGACTGAGAGTCACCGCTATCAAAAACATCCTGAAAACATTTTTTTTTAATTTTTTTTTTTTATTTTTTTTTTATTTTGAAAAACATACAGTAACATAACACAATATAGGTAATTAAAATATAGCATTACACTTAGAACATAACAGTTTTCAATGTTATTTAGCACATATTGTATAAAAAAATTTCAAATGAATATTTAGTTAGGTATAGCCGCTAGACGAAAATCAAATTTATTATTATATTTACTTTAAATTAGAACAGAGAGAAAGAAAAACATACTAAAACATACTGATTAAAAAAGAGAAAAAATGATAAGCTAGTTGGTTTTTACCAAACTATATTTAATACTCATCTAAAAAATTTGTTTATTTATAAAAGAAAAAAAGTGTGTGCGAAACTCGCATACGTGAATCAGAAAAGTGAAGTGAATCTTCAGAAAAATAGCCTACGAGAGAATGAGATGAATATACCCTTTTGACCACAATGGAGCAGTAGCGTGGCTCAATATCATACAGCGCCATATATTGGTCGTGTACATTATTAACTTGTATTCTATCTCATTCTCTGGCAGGCTAAATAAACCAGTCATTTGGTAGTTTTACCTGGAATGTTTCTCAGGAGTTTTGAAAATTGGTGTATTTTATAGATTTCGGCGTGCTCTTTCCGTATTTTCACTTTGCCACCTCGATCTTTACCGCTCGCGCCGCCATATTGGAAAAATGGCGCCCAAAAACAGTTTTTTGATAATAACTCCATTCGGACTAATTTTACGGTAAAAATAGTTACGTATTAAATTAAACTAGAGAAAATTTCCTAAAATTTATGTAGTAAACCTTTTTATTGTAAAATCAATAGTTTCATCGTACGAGAGCCGCAAACCAAAACCTAAGTTCACCTTCCACATGAACGTGCCACTTAACGTGCGGAGGTCCTGGGTTCGATCCCCGGCAGGGTCAATTTGGGAATTTATAATTTCTGAATTTTCCCTGGTCTGGCCTGGTGGGAGGCTTCGGCCGTGGCTATTTACCACCCTACCGGCAAAGACGTACCGCCAAGCGATTTAGCGTTCCGGTACGATGCCGTGTAGAAACCGCAGGGGTATGGGTTTAATATAACTGCCATGCCCCTAACAGGTTAGCCCGCTACCATCTTAGACTGCATCATCACTTACCATCAGGTGAGATCGCAGTCAAGGGCTAGCTTGTAGTGGATAAAAAAAAAGTTTACAAGTCCTTTAAAATAAATTAGATTGACTTGGCTAAATCTAGTCATTTTCATCGTAAAATTAGTCCGAAAGGAGTTATTGTCAAAAAACTGCTTTTTTGCGCCATTTTTCCAATATGGCGACGCGAGCGGCAAAGTGGAAATTCGGAAAGAGCACGTCGAAATCTATAAAACACACCAATTTTCAAAACTCCCGAGAAACGTCACAGGTAACCCCCTTTTTGAGAACCAAATGACTGGGTTAAAATCCTTATTTATTTATGAATATGTTTCTCTTTTTGGTGTCGCTTTTTCGTTTCACCTTTTCATTTCATTGAATTTTCGAATCACAAGGATTCTAAAGAAGTTTCACTAAAATAAACTCACTTGTTAGAGAAGAATCCGACTTGGAACACGGACTTGGTCTGCGAGCGACAGGACAAAGCGTTGAACATGTCGAACAGCACGAAACAAGTGAACGTCATAGTGGTGTCGCGCGGCGTTACCCTCATGTCCGACATCTGACAACAATGAAGGTCTATTTGACATTGAGCGAGAAATATTGACTGCCTCGTTGGTCTAGTGCAGGGATTTCCAAACTATTTTCGGCAAGAGACCCCTTTTCCAAAATGCACTGATATCTCAGACCCCCAAATAAATAAATATATAGCCAAATTAGCCCCCAGATAGCCAAATTACTTAAAAATCCTATATCTAGTTTTTGTCCTATTGATACAAAATACTTAGCAATTAACTAAGTGAGTTACTTGACATCATTTTCTCATTACAATAAATAGACCTTAAATTCAGTAAATATCAAGTGTAATGAATAAATATTAATACAAATTGCAAAAATACTTACGTGTATAATTATTTTTCGAAAAAAAAAAAAACATTAAAATAGTGGCCGATTTTTAGACCTCGTCGACCCTCAACATGAAGTTAGTTGAAAAAGGAGAAAAGTTGACAAAGTGTCCAGTGGTTGCTATAAATAACAGTTCAAAAAACTCCCACAAAGGTTCTGGTGTACCCAATGACCTTCTATATATATAATGACCCCTATGACTGCCAAATTTTTTTTGTATACCTCTCTGTTGAACACCCAGAGCGTGCCAGCGATGATGATCGCAGCGGAGAGCAGCACGGAGAAGAGAAGGGATCGCGATATGATGCGCCGCTTGGTATCGCGCGGCCTCCGACGGAGGACCTCGTGGTCCACTGGTTCCACGCCTAACGACTGCGCGGGCGGACCTAGAATTAATACGCTGTTCTGTTATTTTAATCTTACCTTTTTAGAGTTGCAAATCAAAATGCGAAAGTTTGGATGGATGGATGTATGGGTGGATGTTGTCACCGATGGCAAGCAGTGACCAAATTAATCAAACTATTCATCCATTCTGTTACTCAATCAAGGCCGAACGGCTGAACGGATCTGGATGAAATTTGGCAGAGATAGATTGTGGGCTGGAATAACACATGGGCTACTATTTATCCCGGGAAACTAAGGAGTTCCCGCGGGAACCGAACCCCAATCCACGCGGACGTAGTTGCGGGCATCAGCTAGTTATATTTATAAATCACAAGCAATTTTCTGGGATAAAAAGTACTAGACTATAATCTATCTCTGTGTCAAATTTCATCCAGCTCCGTTCAGCCGTTTTAGCGTGTTTGAGTAACAAACATCCATCCAAACTTCCGCATTTATAATATGAGTAAGATTAAATAAGAGAGGGGCGCGTCTTCGTAGATTTAACAAACATTACATTACTACTGGTTCGAGCTCGCTTTCGAGTTTTGTTTTGCTCGATTTTAAATCTGGCATTTTATTTTATTTTAATAATTTTCATTAAAATAATCAATAGTACTACCATTTCGCTGTAGGATAAAAACCATTAATATTTCAGAGTTTATAATCACCGTCCATGATGATGTTGATCCACAGTATCTGCATCGCGTTGAGCGGGTTGGGCACGCCCATGAGCGTAGCGAGCGCTATGAGCGACAGCGCTGCTATGGAAGTCGACAGTTGGAAGCGGACAAAGTTGCGGATATTGTAGAATATGCATTTGCCTTCCTCGATCGCGGAACTGTAATCAACAAGGATTAAAGGCTGGTTGGAAGTCAAGTTCTCGAAGTGTGGAAGTCGTGAAATACGTTTAGTTCGTTGAATTACTATTCCTTCGAGTTTCGAGATGATGAATATTATTTTAGTTATTTCAAAACAAGAACACGTAAGTACTTTTTTTTAAAAGTTTAACTCTGTATTTCGGTAGTACAACTGAGCGCAAATCATTCTGCCGGGGGAACAGAACCATCAAAATTTCATGCCTGCGTACTGATAGTACGTTTGTGTGTATATGTATGTGTGCGTATAATCAAATCAAATCAAATCAAATAATGTTTATTCAATATAGGTAGGTAAACTACACTTATTGACGTCTAGTTATTTATAAAATACAATGGTGATAATAATCAGTAACGGTATCTTAAAACTAAAGCTACGAGGGTTCCAAACGCGCCCTGGTCTGAGAAGAGCCCACAACAAACTCAGCCGGGTTTTATTTTTTTTATTTTATAGTTTTAGAAAGACGTGTGTACCAAATTACGTTGTGTGTGTATCCAAACTCACATAATAGTAGCAAAGTCGTCATCCACAAGGATCATATCCGCGGCCTCCTTACACACATCAGTTCCGTTGCGCCCCATTGCGATGCCTATGTCCGCGCGCTTAAGCGCCACCCCATCGTTAACGCCGTCCCCTGCGTTATGCGAAAATAATTGTTTAAGTGCGTGTCAGAACAGGCATAAGGTAGGTTTCTGTAGTCATCCTAGTTTCTGAAAACTATAACCGACAATTTTTCCTAAATCTCTACGGTAGATTCCAAATGGTCTAAGAAACCAGACAACAATTAACTGTACATAACCACGGGATAAACTCACTACAGAGAGACACCCGCAGAGAGCTTTGCGGTACGCGGGCCGCAGTCAGTCAGCGACCGCGTTGCGCGAACAGGCTCATGAATAAGGGCCCCGAACGGATTCGAAACTAGTCGGGCATTTTCCGACATAACACGTGAGTTTATCCGGTTATGTATAGTTAAAATTAATAATTATCACTCACGATAGTTTAAACGTTAAGACATACAACAATTATTGAACGCGCGGAGATCCATTTTTATACATAAGTCGGTAAAAGATTTTCCTTGACCTTATAACAATCTAAGGTACAACTTGGTTTTTTAAATTATGAATAAAAATGGCGGCTTCAAAACACCTGTTTCGTTTGGCGGTGCAAAACACATCAACAAAACAAAACGCAACAAGAACAAAGTAATGAGAAAGAGATTCAGGGGCCAAACTGCCAACGTTTAAAGCCATGTTGTTAAATTATTGTTGACTTTCGTGTTTTAGAATTAACATCCCTATTTTAGGAACGCCAAGGTCTGTGACATCAAACTGTCATTTTGAGTAATATTGGCTTAAGTATTGCTTTAAGCACTGATAATGTAACTCCAGTAGTTACTTTAAAATTGCGACTTAATAAGAGACCCAATTGTCTAGGCAAATCGTGCTTAAAACGTATTAATCGAACGGTTTAAGGAGTTCAGACATGCTTTAGACGTGCAGGCATCTATGAACTCCTTAAACAGGTCGAATTATACGTTTGACAAACGATTATGATTACGATTTCCTAACACAATCGGGGGGCTGTTTTAATTTTAAAAAAAGTGTGTGTGCAATTCATAAAAGGCAGAAGTGAAACTTCAGAAAACCAGCCTACGAGAGAACGAGATAAATATAACTTGTATTCTATCTCATTCTATCGCAGGCTATATATGTTGGTCTCTTTTTGGTATCGCTTTTTCGTTTAATTGAATTTTCAAATCACGATTCTAAATAAGTTTCACTTCAAATAAGGTAGTTCACCTGTCATTCCAACGATGTTACCGAGCCTTTGTAGCGACTTGACAATCGATAGCTTATGTTTAGGAGTCACTCGATAGAATACTGTTACCTGAAACGTAAAGTTGTGATCATGTTGAAAATCTGACTACTAAAAACTGTATTTTTGTTGTGTAACTTTAAAAAAAATTTATCCGATTGTGGCTAGAAACTTGTGACTGTAAATTGCTATATGGGAAAAAAAGATTAAAGAAATCAATTCGTCGATCGTCAATCAATTGTTATATTGCAAAGAAGACGGTCCATATTCGAATGGGATGGTTCTTGTACCAGTAGTGGAAAAAAATAAAATAAAATATCAAACCAGCTTTGATTGTATAAATCGGATTCATATTTTTGACGTTTTCTGTCAAGTGTCAAATATTATGAAAGAAAAATAGCACGTTGATTCATGTAACTTATCAGAAATGATATTTGGCACATTTCGCGCCTACTGCCTTCTCTAAAGTTGAAGGGCGCCTGAAACATATTGAATCTTGGAAACATATTGAAAATTTTGAAATAGATTTTTAGTATTTGCAAGTTATTTAGTTTGCTATTTGAATTTATTTAATTTTTAATAAAATCTATGTATTTTACTCTATTCATGATAAAGTGTACAAGACTACACCCAAAATGAACCTTTAACCCAATTATCATATTGCATGGAATGCTTTTACGGCATCGAGTTCCCCATACTCACGTTATCGATAACGGCGTCCAATTCATCGTCAGACATCGCATCTAATTGATCTCCCGACAGAGACTGGGAATGTAAGACGTCGAGACCGACCATTTGGGCTGTTGGAAAAAAAAAAAAGTGAAACATCGTACATTAACGTTTATGTACGTCTAAATGTGTAGTGAACCTTATCTGAATTGCTTTAAAGTTCGACAAACATTCGACATTCTACCAAATTCCATACACTTCAACAACGTCTTCCAGGTTTTCTTTTCGAATATCTTGTCCTCCAGGGTCAACCTGAGCAATCCGTACAATTTCTTTGAAGATGGCCGAAAAATGCAACTTGATATTTGTACGGGAGCATATAATATGGCTCGGCCGTAACCCTGTTTTAAACCCGGGGATCACTGATCATAGTTAGAACTATTGAACCTTAGAAGTTTTACATATACCTGTACTAAACAGTTCGATATCGCCACTTCGATAAAGCCACTGGATTCAGGTATGGATTGTGGAAGTTTCTACAAGAGACCTATCACCGATATACTATTGACGATAGCCTGTAAATCACTTACCAACAGCCAAAGCCGTAGGTCTCGCGTCCCCGGTGAGCATTTTGACCTGCACTTGCGCTCTCCGCAACGCTGCAATGGCGTCCCTCGCAGACTCTCTGGGAGGGTCGCACACGCCGCATACACCCGTGTATGTGAGGGACTCCAGACTTGGGCCGCGGCATAGAGCTACTATGCGCAAACCTTGAACGGAAAGTGGAAAGTTGTAAGGGCATCGGAGATATTAATCTACATATTTTGTCCTTGTTGTTGTATTGTTGTCCTTATCTATGACCGAAAATAATAATGATACTAAAGTTATATATATTATAAAGTTATGACCCCTCAAACACCTATATTTTATGGCAAATTTTGAGGAAACTTCGTGCGTAAACAAATAAACTATATTCGAATCTACAAAATTGCAACACATACTGATTTCAGTCATACTTTACTTCATAATAGTATCGCATGTCTTTAGTTTTTTTTAAATATTGATTATATGTGAAAAAAATTGGACACTCCCAAACTTTGATATAAGATTTTTTACTTTGCCGCATTTGGTAAAAAAATGATGCATCTCAAGTAAAATTTTGCAATAGTTCCGCACTGTTCTGTAGCTTATAGCAAGAGATTGTCTCGCTCTCTAAGTTCAAGACGCCGCCCACACGCGATAGACTATATTTAGGCCACGCCCACCTTTGAGTTGGTGCTCGCTTCAACCGCCGCCTTAAAATCTTTAATTAGATTCATTATAAGGTAATTCCTATTCTCTACTATGTTTCTATGATTCTTACCCATCCGTCCAATGTTGTACGCTTCGTTCAGGAAGTCCGCCTGCTTCTCCTTGGTTATGGGCGCATAGTTGCCCGCACTGTCTATGTACTGCGTACAAAGCGGCAGCACTTTCTCAATGGCGCCTTTCACGAACACCTCCTCCTTCAGATTGCCATTGTTGAACTTTGGTGCACACTTCACTACCATCATCTTGGTTTCCGAACTGTTGGTAGAGAAATAAAAAAAAACTCAACAAGTACTAATTTAAAGAGATATTGAAGTGAAATCTCTTTAGAATCGTTGTTATTTGAAAATTTGATGAAACGAAATACGGAGACTCAAAAGAGACAAACATATTCATAATGGAATTTAGCCTGGGAGAGATTGAAATAGAATATTATATTTATCTCACTCTCTCGTAGGCTTTAGGAGGACTAATTTCTGGAGTATTGTTAATCTACGGCTAAAACTTGCCTCGCAAACTTTACTTCTCTTAAGGTTTCCTTATTTCCGATTTGATCACGGAGGCATACTCCAAGCATAGCCCTATTTATCGCCAACTGAGTGACCCTGAGCTTTCTTATCAGGCCTACAGTAAGCGACAAGTTTCGGAGCCGTAAGGAAAGGCTGAAAAGCCTGAAAGCTTACCTGAAAGGTATTTCATTGAGCCTGGTGTACTGGTCGCGAACTTCGTGCATGTTATTCTTCATAGCGCAAGCCAGCAAAGCGCCCTCTGTCGGTTGACCGTACAGCACATCGTCTCTTATCACCGCGTTGTTGCAGATTACACCGACCTAGCGGAAAATTAGAGGAAGCTACAGATTTTCTTTTTTTATTCCACTACGAGTTAGCCCTTGACTGCAATCTCACTTGGTGGTAAGCAATGATGCAGTATAAGATGTCATTTTATGCCTCACTGAGCATTGGTTCAATAGTAATCAATTAATTGTCAATTTAAATAGTTATGAATTGTCAAGTGCGTTGTCAAGAAAGAAGGCCATACGCGGTGGATGTTTGATAATAACCTGCAAGCTGGTAGCGGGCTAACCTATTAGGGGTATGGCAGTTATATTAAACCCATACCCTAATCGGTACCGGAATGCCAAATCACTTTGCTAAACTGAATTTTTGTGGTTAGATAGTGCCCACAACACGTGGAACAAAAACGTTTCATGAGAGAAGGTTGGATGTCGAATACATAAGGATTTCAACGCTTGCGTATTCTCGCTGTTTTATGCTAGATCCGTAAAGGAGGAACTAGGGGATGAACTTCAGGAGTACACACTATCGATATGACACACTATCGATATCGATATGACCGCTGGAGGTCGACAGCGTTGTTACTGTCATCTCGTGTTACCTCTAGCATACTGTTGACACCCATCCTCGCCACATCGAGGTCCCGCCCCTTGTAAGCGCGCAACTGGATGTCGCCTCGAGCGCTGTAGCCGGCGCCCGTCACCTCCGCGATATGACCGCCGGAGGTCGATAGCGTTGTTACTGTCATCTCGTTTTTGGTTAATGTGCCTGTCAAAGAAAAAAAAAGTTTTACCTCACTAGCTCAAAAAGGGCGCTTTGCTGTTAAAACCAGTGAGCAAAAAGAGTTTTTGCTCACTTTAATGCTCATATTTAAAAAAAACAGTGAGTTAAAGTATTTTTTAATTTTTTTTTTTTACTGTAAGTACAATATTTATCTTAGGCACATCTTGTATTTTCTTGTATCACACGATAGCAACGTTTTTTTGCATTCCCCAAAATGGGATGAGCTTCGCTTTTTGAGCCTTTTAAACAATTTCAACTCACCAGTTTTATCACTGCATATGACGTTGACGCAGCCCAGAGTCTCAACTGTGGGCAGCTTCTTGACTATAGCATTTCTCTTGGCCATCCGCATCACCCCAAGCGCCAGAGTCACCGTCACCACGATTGGTAAGCCTGCCCAGCAAAAAAGTAGGACGTTAAAAAAATTCTATAGAGAGTATATACAGTTTAATTGGATGCCCAGATATCCCTATCTTCAAGTACAGGGCACTTGGGCCAACATGAAGGCTACACTGGACTACGTTAGAACAGGGCAGTAACAGATGATGTGTTAAGGTGTTTTCGCATTCGCAAGCCATCGGTAGACCGAAATAGCATGAAACGGCGCTGGGTGCAGTATAGGAAAGAGTGGCTTTTACTGTTGGATCTTATTTAGGTCTCTGAGCCAGCTATTATTCTGCCTTTGGGGCATTTGCTTAGCCAATTAGGCCTCTGGCTAAGCAAATGTCCAATAAATGTGTGATAATCCAATATAACTTTGCCCATTAGTAAACAGTACTTGCCTTCAGGAATAGCAGCGACGGCCAAACTGACGCCAATGGTAAACATCTCCTGCAGCTGTTTCCCTTGCAGCCACCCAGTGACCATGATGAAACCAATGATGCAGAAGGAGTACAAGGACAGTTGGGCGCCGAGGGTGTCCATGGATTTCTGGAGTGGGGTCTTCGGAGCCTCCTCAGCTTGCATCATACGGAAGATGTCGCCGAATTCCGACCGCTCGCCTGTGCTTACTACGATGCCCTGGTGAAATTATTTTAAGAATAAGACTAAAAAAATTAAATTGGTTTCGTGAGATACTTAGGAGCCTAAAATAGTTCATTACTGCCCAGGCTGGAAACAAAGCAATTCACGGCTGAGTAATATTAGAAGTACGAGGCGAAGCCGAGGCTTCCCAAGAAATTTTACAAGGACAAGGCCTTTCTAAGTAAACGGGGCTTCGGCAGAGACGCTTTTAAGCAGGGGTATTCTGCTTGCCTTCTGAAGCGGTACGGGCTTCGAGACCTGATCTCCTTACCCGGGTGGGGCGCGGGGTAGCTTTGACACGAGGAAGCTTTTTTTACGCTGCCGATAGATGGCGTTGACTTATCTTCTCTCTATCACGCTAAAATCTTGTGCTGTAGGGGCAATGATATGATTTCCTACTTTAATGTCAGAGGCCTAAAAAGAGCCAATGTACGTGTTGTTTTTCAATTATTAATAAAGAAATTTCTGAGCAAGTAGGAGAAAATACAATTAATGGACGTTTCGCTAATTAGACACATTGTCCATAGACTTTTCACGTACTTAGTTATATTTTGATAATAGGGAAACCTAATTATCACTTTTATTCTTGTCTTTTCGTTCGCCTGTTTACTAAGATTAAATTTATATTTTAGTTTTAAGGTATTTGTAGCTTGGGGAGACGAATTGGGCAACTGTCATGTCTCCCCAGGCATGTTTCACAAATAAAGAATAAAGATGCCCTTTGAAATAAAAACCGACGAAAAAAGGTCTAACTGTAACTGGTCGTCAGTTTAGAATAATTATAGACATCCTTTGAAGAGCGGCAGAGAGCAGAGAGCATTCTTTGAAGATAAAGGTCAGAATAAAATTTAAAACAAAGTACTAGTACTAAGTCCATTTTTATTTTACTATACATTTACTGACAAAAAGAACCGGCATTTTACAAACATGTACGACGTACAACTTACAGATTGCCTTGACCTGACCTTAAACTTATAATAGTGGAATCACCGATGAAATCAATATTTTTCTGTAATACAACTGTACGATATACGAGAATGCTACGTAAATTGTATGTAATGTAAATATATTATTGGACGTGACTTATTACAAAGAAACCTAACCGCGACTTCGTCTGCGTAGATTTGGATTATTTAAAGACCTTCGGGAAATCATTGATTTTTTTTAACAGCCAGACGTTTTCACATTTTCAATATTAGTTTGGATAAGTAGGGTGGTAGTAGTAAGCAATGCAGTCAAAGATGCTAGCGGGCCAGCTGGTGGCAGTTTTATTTAACCTATAGTCATCAATTGTTTAAAACGCACACAAGTTAGGAGTGCGTTCCGAACCACGGAGGTACTGCATATAGAGATAGGAGACATGCAGTAACGTATATTTAAAAAAAAATACGCGCCGAATTGAGAACCTCCTCCTTTTTTGGAAAACGGTTTAAAATAAAAACAGGCATAAAAATTAGTTCCAATTTTGGCCACCGCGCCAGATAAGTACGGGATATATATATACGGGATAAGGATTATGTGCGGACTGCGAAGACCGCCACAGTGAGACTGTAACTTTTTTTCAAACGTCAAAACGCGCGCTTAGTATGGGATTTTGTGTGAAATACTGAATTTTGACGTAATCAAAATTTGACGTACTTTTTATTTTAATCGATAGTTTAAAATTGTTTTCATACATAAAACTAACAGGGGACGTTTATATTACGATTTTTGGGAGATCCTATATATCCTAAATAAGCTAGTCAAATAAATAGTTTATTTGACTAGCTATTATCAAAGACCAAATTGTGTAACTTTTGATATAACAGGTACAATACGGCTTTCGTGGTACGTTTGATACATTTTTTGCTGCATTTTTTAGCACAAAAATTTTGTCACAAAAGGTGTGTACAACAAATAACCTGAACAAAATGCTAAATGCTAGCAGAAAAGAAAAATATTTATTTTCATTGCCTAATATAAACATCCGATATGGTACAATAAGCCCCGTTTCGGCTGCGGAACCTAAACTAAAAAGTTTAATAGAGCCTATTTAAAAAAAAAAATTACAATCCACATTTTATTTGATAGATGTTTTTAGACAGCGTTATAAATAATACTTATAGATAATAATATCCGCGACTTTGTTTACATGAATGAATGAGTTATGAATTAAGGTTTTAGAAAAATCCCGTGCGAACTCCTTGATTTTCCGGGATAAAAAGTAGTATATGACCTTTCCCTCTCTTTAGAAAAATTTTGACAAAATCGATACAAGAGATGAACCGTCAAAGCGTAGCAGACAGTACAGTATTTCAAAACCAAAGCTACGAAGGTTCCAAACGCACCCTGGCCTCAAGAGGAGCCCAAGGCAAACTAAATCACGCTAGACTTATTGGATCACCTGAGAATATAAACATAAGTCTCTATACTAATATTACAAATGCCAAAGTGTGTCTGTCTGCTACGCTTTCACGGCCCACCTTCTTAACCTATTTTGATGACATTTGATAGATTGTATCCCGGGGAAGGAAAAATAAGAAGTTCCTGCGGGCATAAAAAAAAACTTAACCACGCG
Source organism: Erebia aethiops (assembly GCA_923060345.2). Lineage (NCBI taxonomy): Eukaryota > Metazoa > Arthropoda > Insecta > Lepidoptera > Nymphalidae > Erebia > Erebia aethiops. Next base: position 14,668,536 of record OV281095.1, on the reverse strand, counting down.
GACGAAGTTGCCTCATCTAGTTAGGTATATATACGTGTTTTGAAATGAATCAGATAAAAGTAAACAACGATTAAAGAGAAAATAAGTAGCACGTTAGATAAAATTTCCGAGTGTAATTAACTCTTATCACTGGAAGTTACCAGTTACATAATACTTAATAGGTATTATAAATGCGAAAGTGTGTCTGTTTCTACGCCTGTTACCTTTTGATGGAATATTTGTTTCACCGATTTTGACTAAATTTGAAATAGAGGTGCACTGTGCACCGTGGTGACAGACGTAGGCTACTTTTTATCCCTGAAAATTAAGGAGTCCCTGGGGGAATCAAAAAAACATTCAACGCGAACGAAGTCGCGGGCATCACCTAGTTGAGTATGGTAAATAATAAGTAATAACTGTCAGACTATATCCTCGTTTTGACGACCTCCGTGGCGCAGTGTGTAGCGCTATTGCCTTAACGTGCGGAGGTCCTGGGTTCGATGCCCGGCAGGGTTAATTTGGGAATTTATAATTTCTGAATTTTCCCTGGTCTGGCCTGGTGGGAGGCTTCGGCCGTGGCTAGTTACCACCCTACCGCCAAAGACGTGCCGCCAAGCGATTTAGCGTTCCGGTACGATGCCGTGTAGAAACCGAAGAGGTATGGGTTAATATAACTGCCATGCCCCTAACAGGTTAGCCCGCTTACCATCTTAGACTGCATCATCACTTACCATCAGGTGAGATCGCAGTCAAGGGCTAGCTTGTAGTGGATAAAAAAAAACAAAAAAGACTAAGGCTCAAGTGCTCTACCGCTCTTCTTTGGAAGATAAATGTGTTAAAGTGGTTCCAGAATCGCATTACAAATCCATTACTGAATGGGATCAACGTTAACCTAATTGGAAATCTATATTTAATATTATAAATGCGAAAGTTTGGATGGATGTATGGGTGTTTGTTACTCAATCACGCCAGAACGGCTGAACGGATCTGGAAAAAATTTGGCACAGAAATAGATTATATTCTGGAATAGCACATAGGATACTTGCCATCCCTGAAAATTAGTTAGATTAGTCCATTCCTTAGCCTTAGGTTTAGTCCCATTCGAGAAAAGAAAAAAATGTCATGTCCTTTTTTAACGAGATTGTTTTAAAGATGGAAATTATACGTCTATATATGTACCGCGATCTCCGTCGAGTCGTAGTGTCGCAAGTCTGCACGTTGAGGCAGAGTAGGTATGTCGAGACTAAGTTCTGCACTAGAACTTCCTAGCGCGCAATCGGAATCTAGACGCTTGAGATTTGCGTAACCATCAAAAAGGATTTTGTTAATCGCAATGGGATTTAAAAAAAAATAAGCAGTCATAGGGACTGCCGATAGAAGTGAAAACGAATATTAAATTAAAAAAAAAAAAATTAAACCAAAACACTAAGGCATTAAAGTTTAATTTCGAATGTAGTTTATTTATATTTAAGACCTTTGGTCTTCGTAACAACGCGAGGATGTCACTGTCCGCGAGCATTTCGGTCACGCGAGCATGTCGTTCACGCGAATCCACAAGTTTACCCCCTACCAAATAGTGCTCAACGCGGCTAAAGAAGTTTTCACTTCAAAAACACATCTCCGTCGAGTTGTAGTGTGGCAAGTCTGCACGTTGAGGCAGACTAAGTCGAGACTAAGTTCTGCACTAGGACATCCTAACGCGGAATCGGAATCTAGACGCTTGAGATTTGCGTTATCACCAAAAAGGATTTTGGTAATCGCAATGGGATTTTTAAAAAACACATCGTAGAAATCAGCTAGCTTTCGATGAAGAATACGAACCTTGGCGTTCCCACATCTCACGAGCGTGCCGAGGAAAGCGATGTTATCCTTGTTCACCCTCCCAGCGGCCGCCTTATTGGGTAGCACGCTCTTCGACGCCGGCTCGGTTTCGCCTGTGAAGGATGACTCGTCTATGGCGAGGTCCGTCGACTCGTACAGTCGCAAGTCTGCGGGCACCCTATCGCCGACGTTGAGGTAGGCTAAGTCGAGACTAAGTTCTACACTAGGACTTCCTAGCGCATATCTAAAAAGGGTTCTCAAGAAGACTTGAATCCGCGTTGCAGAGTTCAGCTATTTTTGGATAAAAGTACCAACCTTGGCGTTCCCACATCTCACGAGCGTGCCGAGGAAAGCGATGTTATCCTTGTTCACCCTCCCAGCGGCCGCCTTATTGGGTAGCACGCTCTTCGACGCCGGCTCGGTTTCGCCTGTGAAGGATGACTCGTCTATGGCGAGGTCCGTCGACTCGTACAGTCGCAAGTCTGCGGGCACCCTATCGCCGACGTTGAGGTAGACTAAGTCGAGACTAAGTTCTACACTAGGACTTCCTAGCGCATATCTAAAAAGGGTTCTCAAGAAGACTTGAATCCGCGTTGCAGAGTTCAGCTATTTTTGGATAAAAGTACCAACCTTGGCGTTCCCACATCTCACGAGCGTGCCGAGGAAAGCGATGTTATCCTTGTTCACCCTCCCAGCGGCCGCCTTATTGGGTAGCACGCTCTTCGACGCCGGCTCGGTTTCGCCTGTGAAGGATGACTCGTCTATGGCGAGGTCCGTCGACTCGTACAGTCGCAAGTCTGCGGGCACCCTATCGCCGACGTTCAAGTGGACTATGTCGCCCGGGACTAAGTTTCGCGCTAGGAAATGTTCAAGGCTGCCTTCTCGTAAGCTAGAATAGAAATATAAAAATCGGTGACCTATCATTTCATAAAAAACAAATGACAAATTTTCATTTCACAACCAACGTTTGGCGAAATTATGAATCACAAATTCATCTATAAACAAACAACTGGTAAGTATAACTGAATTTATTGACAAATTTTTTGCATACAAATTTTGATTTCACAAAACATTATTTGTCAAACAAAAAAAATACATACCATTAAACGATTGATAAGTTCTATATCTCTCAAAATGTTAGGTTAGGTTAGGGTTAGACAAATATTCAGGTGCACTAAAATTTGTAAAATGTACCGACATTTTATAAAATCATATTTGACAAAAGACTTATTTGCAACTTATTTGGTGAAATAATAAATTCACAAATGTATTAATGATTATTATGATACATTAACATTTAGCAATTTAGCATTTTAGAATTGAATATACATAGTAATAAATGTGAAAGTTTGAATGGATGGATGTTTGTTACTCAATCACGCCAGAAAGGCTGAACGTATCTGGATGAGGCACAGAGATAGATTATAGTCAGGAATAATTTTTATCTCGGAAAATTAAAGTTCCCGCGGGAAACAAAATACCTCAATCCACGCGGACGAAGTCACGGGTATCAGCTAGTGCATAGTATATTGTCTTTTTTTATCATTTCTATATACTTCAGGTGCTCAGGAGGAGGTATTTTTCAGCTTTCATAGTATCATCATTAATTCTTACCAGTTGCATGAAGGTGGCACCAGTTTATTCAGCTCTTCGAGCGACTTCTCCGAGCGATATTCCTGGACGAAGGCGACAGTCACAACGATCATGATAGCGATCGTAATCGACATGGCATCGTCGAATTGCCGCATGCAGACGCTGACTACCGCCGAACCTGTGGAAGAATATTATTACATTTTAGTTTTCCCGCGAACGCGTGGAGGTATCAAATTGAAATTAGGAACATAGGTCTACGGTCCCTTGGAGCTGTAAAAAAATCAAGCTTCTAACTTCTGGTCAAAGCAATCAAACATACGGCCGTTTATGCATCAAGCACCCAGCAAGTCTTAAGTACAGTCTCCTACAATAACTGCAAGTACGAGCTACTGTTAGTGTGTTGTACTGTCTAAGTCAAAAGAAGATAGTTTATCCAAAGGAATAGGTGACTGTCTGATCAATGCCAAACCACTGGACGAATCGGGCTGAAATTTAGCAAGCAGATAGCCCTTATGACGTACACATCCGGAAAGAAAGGATTTTTGAAAATTCAACCCCTAAATGGGTACAATAAAGGGCAATACACACAGGAAACGGGCGCGGGTCGGGTCGGGTGCGCGGCGGGTTGAATTCCTTGTATTTATATGGACGACATCACACAGAACGAGGGCGCGGGTCGGGCGCGTGGCGGGTGACGCTGTGTGATGTCGTCCTTAAAAATACGAGGAATTCGACTCGCCGCGCACCCGATCCGGCCCGAGTCTGTGTGTTAGCGCTTAAGGGTTTGAAATCTGTGTAATCCACGCGAAATCTGTGTAAGTCGCGGGCAAAAGCTAGTTGTAAAGAATAGATGCGCATTAATTTGTGCGACTGGTCAAGGTGATTTTTGATTGATTACAATGGTAATGGTTTAATAGAGTAACTGGATACACGCGACGTTTAGGACCGTTTCAAACAACATAGAACAAAAACCGGCCAAGTGCGAATTGGACGAGCCCACGAAGAGTTCCGTGCCATGGTGCAAGATTTGACACCAGGCTTATGTACTTTTCAAATACTTTCGAAAAATAAATAAGAGAAGCGCTCAAAATGCAAGTTTCTTGTATGGTAAATCGTGTTTCTTGTATTCTCTTTTTTTTTAAGTGATAACTTCTTTAGCCACGTTGAGCACTTTTTGGTAGTTGAAAATCTTATGGGTTCGCGTCACCGATATGCTCGTGACGTATTGTGCAACATTAGTGCTGTGTTTAACTTTACTAGTGAAATTGAATGGATTTAGTTTTCACTTCTATCGGAAGACTATACTGTCCCTATAAATGCCAATTTTTTTTTGTTATAGTTGCACTAAATACCGATTTTTAAAAAGAAATTAAGCACACATAAGATAAGTTAGTTGATTTTAGTTAAATATTTAATTATTATTTTGTTTATTTTTCACTTGTATTTTGCTAAAATATTTAATTTTCTTTTTTTTTGTATACTGATGTTGCGTTGTAGATACGGTGCCCTATTACCATGCATGCCATGTCTACATCTAGAAGACTCAATTGTATATGTTACTTCTAAATATTGATTTATTGTGTGTTGTACCTAAAGCAATTGTGGTCAGTTTTGTAGACTAAATAAAAAAAAAAAAAAATACACACTCTGAAAATTTCACCTGTGTATCTTCCATCTATTACGAAGGAACTAGAATTTTAATTTCCGCCAAAGTAGGTATATCTATGTGGTACAGTCATGTGTATATTGCACTTCTAGCTTGCGATATTTGCCACACCACACAAATCTTCCGAATTATTCTCAAAGTACGTAGTAACGCCTGCTTCTTTCCAATATGTACATATTACGGTTCATGAGATACAGCCCGCTGACAAACAGACGGACGGACAGACGGACAGCGGAGGCTAAGTAATAGGGTCCCTTTGGGTACAGAACCCTATTAAAAGTATCAATTCATGAAAAACGAGAGCAGGAAAAAGTTTATAATAATTAAGTCAAGGTGGAATTTAGGGGGAACTCCCGTGTTTAAAAATAAAGATAAGCATAAATATAACAGGCTACCTAATTAAATATTGTTCTTGCACTTGGATAATATTAATGATGGCAGGTTCGCGCTTGACCTTCACGCTTCATGCGCAAGCGGCGATGCTGGGTAATTTGCACTAAATTGTAAGTAACTAAATGTGTATGCTTATTATTTATAGTTCACTTATGTATACTTTCTTAGTTATGTGTCGTTTCCTTGTATGTTGTGTCTTTTGTGTTTTTGTGGTGAATGTACAATAATGTATATGTCACCGTAAGATTGCAAAAACCGTTAGATTGTAATCTAACTAGCGATATTGTAAACTGTCGACAGATTGGGAACCGTTCAATGTTCTGAGTGTCAATTTTTAAAATATTCATTGTATTTACGTTTTCTCGGCTCTTTCTTGTAGGTTAGGTTAGGGTTCGACATAATTAATCAGTTAGGTTTTATCAGGTTAATATACCTAACAGATTACAATCTAACGGTTTTTACAATCTTACGGTGACATTTATATACATATATACGTATATCTATGGATGGATGGATGGATGGATGTATGGATAGTTGTTTGTTACTCAATCACGCCAGAACGGCTGAACGGATCTGTATCTATTCTCATACGTTTAGGTATGTACGATACCCGAAACGTATGAGAATGGATATGTCACCGTAAGATTGTAAAATCCGTTAGATTATAATATAACGTTTTTTATCTCGATAGATTATAAACTGTCGACAGATTGTGAACCGTAACATACTGCTTACAATTTAACGCGTTATTATTCGGGAAATTGTAATATATTAGGTATATTAATTAAAAATGAACCTTTGAAACCTCGTAAATCCTAAATTATCGTTAAAATGAGTAAATGATCAAGGGAACCTAACTATCATTTTGCAAGACCTATTCATCGATACCCCACTTGCCATAGTCTATCCACTTTATTTTTTTAATTTGTTACATTGTGGCTTCCAGAGGGCGCCATTTTGGTTTTTCTCAAATTCGGCTTCCACAGTGACACTCTAATGATATATTCGGCATAAACTGGTGCAAGAATCATCAAAATCGGTCCACGCGTTTAGGCTGTAGCTGCCCTGCAAGGAACATACAAACATATATAGACTGATGAACACATAACCCTGTGCGTTCCGCAGTCGGGTAATAAAATACCTAACTTATGAACTAGACTGTGACAAAATAAAAAAGGGCAGCGGCTCAGCGTAATGCTGTTATGGTTTAAATACACCATAACAGCGCTGATGTTCAGCCGATCCCTAAAAAAAGACATTTCGACATAATACACATATATAATAATTCGACACAGAGAGAAATAAATTATAGTGGAATAACACATTAGGCTACTTTTTATCCCGGAAAATTACAGAGTTCCCACGGGGACCGAAAAACCTCAATTCACGCGGACGAAGTCGCGGGCATTAGTAATTACATAACTAGGTGTTTAAATTAAAATTATTATCTACATATCCTGCCATGCTTGGCGTGCAAATATATTTTAAGTGTTTAATCTAAGAATTTAAACCTCTGACAATTATTAAACCACATTAATCACAGAACTTTGACTTTCAAATAAACTTTAGGTATATACGTTATGTTAAGTTTGTTGAACTGTTTCAAAAATATATCTAAAGGATGTTACATAAATATAACATGTATCATTACAAACACCTAAGGGTAGGTCCACACCTGAATCATTTCGCCGATCATGATCGATCATAGTCATCTCAGTGACCGAAAAATAAGTTGACCTAAAAGCGACATCATGATAATTGAGCAACTACAAAGGGATGATGCCTATGTCAAAACAAATTATTTCTTACTTATTATTAAAACGAGAGTCATACAACAGACCTGAAATTTACATCCTCGGTTAGTTTAAAGTTTGATAATCATTCAAAAAAATAAAGGGATAGGGATGATGCTTATGTTAAAAATAAATTATTTTTTACTGAATATCCAAAAGACCTAAAAGGCACATCTTCTGTTAGTTTTTGAAAATCATTTTAAAATATCGATTAAAGCAAAAAAGTCCGAAGCGCAGTTTTAAGTTTGATAAAGATTTGCTGATTTGAATGAGCATTCGATTGCCGCGCTGTTATTGGACGTTCGCCACGCATGTTATAATCGTCGGTATCACGCGATCAAGCTGAGCAAGGTGCGGACGCACCTTTACGAGGAGGCAAATTCCTACGGTGCCCGATCTTACGCCGTGCATTTAAAAGTAAAACTAGTTTTGCGCAGCCATTTTTTACGACCAGACACGCTTGAACTACTTTTATTGACTTGCTCAACGCTTACTAATTCCAGCAAGATGGTAATATTATCTAGGCTTATTAAATTGGTAGCATTCAAACTCATTGACTTCTTCTTTTCATGCCCATGAACCGTATCATCTTGAGTTTCCGATTTAAAAAAACACAACGATCACAATAAATTAAAAAGTTCCATATTTTAAGCGATGATAGTTTTGACGTTTGGTCTCATATTATTCGGGTGGGCAAAATCGACTCACAAAATAACAATATCGGTTTATCTATTTGGGAGCTACGATGCCTCAGACAGACACGCAGATACACACGTCAAACTTATAACACGCCTGTTTCTACGTCGGGCAAAATACACGCTACGCTATACAACATAGATTTGTCTGCTGTGGCGGATTATAGCGAATTATACTTATAGTTCCTTCATTATTATGGACTTCCGCAAAGCAAAATCAGAGGTGCAATCATGTAATTGCCGATGAAATCGTTAAAGCTCAGCTTCAAAGTAAAATAAACCATAACAGCATTGAATTAGAGCTCAATTTCGTGTATCCATTCTCATACGTTTAGGTATGTACGATACCCTAAACGTATGAGAATGGATACACGAAATTGAGCTCTAATTCAATACTTATATGGTTTATTTTGCTTTGAAGCCGAGCTTTAACGATTTCATAGGCGATCCTTACATGATTGCACCTCTGCTTCTATAAAACAAGCCCAGAAGATCCAGAATCCATTTCACCGAGTCCAATAAAAGTCATGTACGTAATGTATGTAAGTATGTTCATCAATAAATGAATAAATAATAGTCATGTAGGTAAACAGCGTTCCCAAACGAAAAATCCATTGAAGTTTAATTCCATTAGCACAACTCAATTAAGTCCGACTGTCGCGAGACATCAAACGCCAGAGCTACAATTATCGCTAATGCATTTCCATTATACGGCCAGGAAATGGGTACTAAGTAGGAACTCTGTAATGAGGCTTGTTAATATTTAAAAATACCTAAACAAATGTGTGTTGAAACTGAGAACACGCATTTGACGACCTCCGTGGCGCAGTGTGTAGCGCTGCTGCCTTAATGTGCGGAGGTCCCGGGTTCGATCCCCAGCAGGGTCAATTTAGGAATCTGTAATTTCTGAATTTTCTCTGGTCTGGCCTGGTGGGAGGCTTCGGCCGTGGCTAGTTACCACCCCACCGGCAAAGACGTGCCGCCAAGCGATTTAGCGTTCCGGTACGATGCCGTGTAGAAAGCGAAGGGGTGTGGGTTTAATATAACTGCCATGCCCCTAACAGGTTAGCCCGCTACCTTAGCTTAGACTGCATCATCACTTACCATCAGGTGTGATCGCAGTCAAGGGCTAGCTTGAAGTTGATTAAAATAATAATAATAATATACCCTACCTTATGCGGTTAATCATATCATAAGACAATTACTTACTATCTGAAATATATTTTTTATTTTTGGCGTATTAACTACTAGCCCGCGACTTCGTCCGCGTGATTTAAGTTTTTTTGATTCCCGCGGGAAGTCTCTAATTTTCCGGGATAAAAAGTAGCCTATGTCACTCCAGGTCCCCAACTATACCCATGCCAAAAATCACGTCGATCTATTGCTCCGTTGCGGCGTGATTGAAGGAGAAACCAACAAACCAATAAACCAACAAACAAACACACTTTCGCATTTATAATATTAGTATGATATGATTAATAAACTAACTATTCTCGCGGGAATCAAAAAAACCGTCATCTATGTGGTACAGTCGAGCGCACTTAAAGCTATACACTTTGGATTTGGGATTAGCCGCATGGGCTATGATGCGCAGCAAAAAGCGGAGCTCAACTAGGTGTTTGATTCTACTAGATATCTCATAACTTTTGAACAGTGAAAGCATTATGATTTGAACTTTTGAGTCTTGGCCATCAACTTTACATGGAATGTTTTTGGTGGGATTATTATATCGTCCTCCAGCCAAGTGACAAAATCAGGGAGGAGGTCAAATCCATACTAATATCCATACTAATATTATAAATGCGAAAGTGTGTCTGTCTGTCTGCTACGCTTTCACGGCCCAACTACTAAACCGATTTTGATGAAATTTGGTACAGAGATAGGTTACATCCCGGGGAACATAGGCATAGGCTACTTTTATCCCGGACAATTGAATCAAAAAATACCAACCCACGCGGACGAAGTCGCGGGCATCATCTTATATCACTTTTTTTTTATTAAATATTATAAATGTGAAAGTTTGGATGGATGTATGGATATATGGATTTTTGTTACTCAATCACGCGCCAACGGCTGAACGGATCTGGCTGAAATTTGGCACAGAGATAGATTATAGTCTGGAATAGCACGTAGGCCGGAAAATTAAAGATTTTCCGCGGAAACCAAAAAACCTCAACCACGCAGACGAAGTCGCGGTTATTCGCTAGTCTAGTAAATTTATAAAGAAATGTTCCTCCTTGCCACAGCCACAGAGCGGAAGGTTGCCACCCCCACTTGTGCAATGGCGGTATTGTAGCAATGATTGATGTAATGGTCAGTGGTACTAACGTTTAAGATCATTCATTATTCCTTATCAACCGCAAAACCTGTCATAGATACAATCTACACGAACGATACAAATAAAAGGCTTTCTTTATCGACCGATAGCAATTAATTTGATGAAATCATGTGTAATAACTACGATGGTACTACTCAAGATATCGAATAGGTAACTGTTAAAATGATCATACATTAATATACATTTAAGCGGCATTAAATCCATCTGTCTGTCTGTCTGATACGCTTTCAGGGCCCATCTGTTCAACCGATTTCGATGAAATTTGGTACAGGGATAGGTTGCATCCCGGGGAAGGACATAGGCTAAGTATTTTATCCCGGAAAATTCTAGAGTTCCCGCGGGAATCCAAAAAAGCTATCTCTTCATTCTTCAACCGATTGTGATGAAATTTGGCATAGGAATAGTTTGTATCCAGGGGAAGGACATAGTCTACTTTCCACGCGGACTTAAGTCGCGGACATCATCTAGTAGTGTTATAAAACACATATAAATACAAGATTGGATGGATTTAGGTTAGGAACCTATGGATTTAGGTTTCAATAATTATCCCGCGGGAAGTTTGGTTTTGCCGGGATAAAAAAGAAGCTTTCTGGCTCTTCTCCGAAATGCAAGCTATCTGTATACCAAGTTTCATCAAAATTGGTAAAATTGATAGGTGTGATGTAAAGGTAAGACAGACTGAGGATTTTTGGTTCCCGCGGGTACTCTTTAATTTTCCGGGATAAAAAGCCTATTTGTTATTTCAGATTACAATCTATATTTGTGCCTTTCATCCAGATCTGTTGGTGTGATTGAGTAACAAATGTCCATCCATCCATACAAACTTTCGTATTTATAATAGTAGTGTAGATGTTAGTTCGTCTTCAACGGATAGATATCCACAGTTGGGCAAGTCTCATGTAGGGATTTCTACAACGCGCAGTCAGCGGCAAATCTAATTACCTTATGAAAATTCATACGTAATCTATCTCGGTTTTTAAAAGGCTATAACTTTTGATTATATCTGTGGTTAGAACTATACTTACATACACCTAGTTAGGTTTGCGTAATTTATTCGTTCTCGAATATCGGACGTACTTAACGAGTGGAAATTTTGCACTTATTTAAATGCAAATACATACATACTTGAGTTGGTCCCTAATTTTCCTACGTTTTATCTTACCTATACTTTTCGAACCATGTTTAATTTATAAACATTTGTCTCGACGACCGTACATCTATCTCGGTGCCAAGAAATCTAGAACCTTTGATTATACCTGGGGCTAGAACTAATATTTCATCATCATATTTTCATCCCAGTGGCATGCAAAGTTCGAAGCCAGGGTGAGAATCCGTTGGGTAGGTACCTAACTACCTACGTATTTACTGGACGATCAAAATCCCAGTTAGGCCAAACAAGTAATAAACGAAAACAAAATAACAGTCATAGGTATGCACTATGCACCATCAATATATTATATGTAGGTACTAGATTGGCCCTTTCGTAGGAAAAAGTTGGGCGTCCGACTTGTGGTGCATGCTCCTCACCTGTATAAGCTTTCAGCTATACCGCTTTTCAGACTAAATGGCGTTAGTAAAATAGGTCCACATTCTTTTATACAGGGCCCGTCAATGTAAATTGAGGTCGTTACTCGTTGCACTGCTTTTCAGATTCTAAAACCCGCACGCCACTGAATTAGCAAGAGTCTGCTCTCAAAATGCAAAGGCAAGATAACCTACCAGAAGTAACATGAACTTACCAAGCAACAGGAGTATCAGCGGGTTCTGGAACTGCTCGATGTACTTCTTCCACAGCGGTTCCTCTTCCTTCACCTGGAACTCGTTGGGACCCACGAAGTTCATCCGATCGTTCGCCTCGCGCCATGATAGCCCTCGACGCACGTCCACCTGAAGACGTTCGGCTACCTGCGACATCAAACATTTGTGTGAAAAGGAAAACGTGATCGGATTGGAGAAGTTTCATGATGTTGTGAATATCATATTCAACACAACGGAAGTAAAATATAGATTAAAACTAATAAATCAGTGTTTTTTTTTACAATCCATCAATAAATGACTGAGAAATGACGATTTAAATTTTTAATTATTTAATGTACACCGATTGCTGTATCTTACTCGAGTGAGAAATTTTGTGAGTGAGTTTTAATACCTAGCCGAGATTTAATGCGTCAAAATTATCTTCACACACAAATTAAGTGCTTTTAATTCAATTAAGTCACGTTAAGTCCATTTATTTCTTTTATTCGGCTTTATAAAGTATGTCGATAGGGAATTATGACGTCACGTCTCCCGTCTTGCAAGCGCAACTTTAAAGTTCCATAACGTTTTCATTTGTTGAGATATTTTAATGATTCTTTCATATTTTTGTTTTATTTTGTCTTAATTGTCATATTAAATTTAAAAAAATGGTAAACTTCTCCATACATGTTTATTGACGTGCAGTCTATCTATGAACTCCTTATACAGATCTGTTTGACAAACGATTCCTTAGGTACACAATCGGGCGGCTGGTTGGAGTTGTTCGGTTGGTTGGTCCATCACAGAATAACTGAGCAGTCTTAGCCTCAGTAGTTCGGAGGTTCCATTACTTTCTATACCCCTATTCGATGTTAAAGTGCCAACCGCCAACGTATCGGAACGCCAAACCGTATGGCGTTACGCCTTTCCGGAAGGGTGGTTAAAAGTAAACAGCCGAAGCCATACTTCTGACCGGCCCGAGACAATTTAGAAAATAAAAATTCCTATTATTTAGAAATAATAAGGGTTTTGGACTTCCCATGTATACCATGGGAACCACTATATGCAGGACCACTTTTCCGCTAAAGAGCCAAGACAGATTTTCCGCAAGATAAATATCCGTCCGACAAAATTTGCCTCTTTCTATTCTATCGAGTTGCTAAGCTGAAGTGGCAATGGACATAGTTCGAAGAACCGATGGACGGATAAGTTATTGGACGTCAAACAGTGTACAGTGCACCCAAATTGAAAAAAATATATATTGATATTGATTTATTAATGTTGGGATCCTAAGGTTCTGGAATGGCGATCCCGCAATGGAAAGCGTAGCGTTAGTAGACGCCCAGGGTAGATGGAAGACATCAAGGGAGTCGCAAGGAGCCGCTGGATCCAGGCGGTGCAAGACAGTGGCGTGTAGAAGACCCTATACAATAGCCTATGTCCAGCAGTGGACGTTTATCGATTGATAGTATATACCTACAATATAATATTAATACCGGTCAATAGACATTAAATCCAGAAGCAAGCATTATACCCACTACATTAATGTTCAGTAGGTACATAGAAATATAATAATAATATTTATGTAAAACCAGAGATGGCAGTTAGCTATGGTAGTTATTTTATCACTCGCTTTAAATAATAATAGTCGTGTATCGAAATCTTAAGAGGTGTTCACGAGAAAAAGGAGGAAAAATGGATCTCAAACATTTTATGCGTACAGAACGTTATGACTTATGACATTTTGTCGACCTTTTTGGGCGCTTTACCAAAAAACCGGAGTTATTTTTACCGCAAATTGAAGCGAGTTATATTTAGTTTATACCACTATTTTATGAAACCCTGGTCTGGTTTATGGAACGTGCCATAAAGTTAAAGGATTATTATATACACCAATGTATAATCTTGTAACTTGTTCAAAAATTGTAGTAAATTTGAATAAAGAATTCTGAAACTTTGAACTTGAACCTTAAGATTTTGTATGTAAGATTTGTCCTGTTTATGTTTTAGACATAGATTTTCAGATAATTAATAGTTGATGGTGTTTCAACCCCGTACTTCGGATAGCAATAAAAGGCGTTATTGCTGCGCCCGATATTTCTCCGTTTTGTTGGATTGCCATCCCATCAAACTACGTATGAGAGTAAGGACATAGAGCGTACATTTTTGTTCGCGCACAAATATGCAATGTGCTACCGTCCAGATAACGTTCTGTAGAGATTGGCTCCGTGGCCAAAATTCGAGATCACATTATTTTCATAATAATCAAGGACCCTGTCGCCTTATTATGGAAAATCTGCATCAATCAGAGGTGCAATTATGTAAGGATTGCCGATCCAATCGTTAAAGTTCGGCCTCAAAGTAAAATAAACCATAACGCCATTGAATTAGACCTCAATTTCGTGTATCCATTTTTATACGTTTAGATATGTACGATACCCTATGAACGTAACGTATGAGAATGGATACACGAAATTGAGCTCTAATTCAAAGCTGTTATGGTTTATTTAACTTTGAAGCCGAGCTTCAACGATTTCATCGGCAATCCTTACATGATTGCACCTCAGATTGTTACTATCTCATTTGTTGTGAGTTTGTGACTAGCTGAGTTTATGGTACCCATTCTTGTTGCGACAATGTATACCTACTTATTAATTTTGGCCAATAGCGAAAGCGCGTTAGCCAATCAAAGGTGATAGCGAATAGCGATCGAAACACTGTTGCAATCTTTAACGTAGTAATTCAGAAAATTCTACATACCTTCATCTATTTTACCTTACACTAGCTGACTGCGACTTCGTCCGCGTGGTTAAGTTTTTTTTATCCTCGCAGGAACTCCTTAATTTTCCGAAATAAAAAGTAGCCTATGTCACTCTCCTAAAAAGGCTAAAAGATATTCGCCGGGCCTATTCATAAAAAGCCTATTTAAGTCCCTAGAATGACTTATCGAACCTATCTTTGAACGAAATTTTCTAAATTGTATTGAATATGGATGGATTACAAATTTCAGAAAAATATTAACAAAAACGTTAATAATTATATTTAAAAAATCCTTTAATATTTTCCTCTAAAGAAAAATATATACTACATGTATATGTATTCTGCCATCTCTGTGCCAAACGGCGAGATCGATACTAGCCATGAAGATAATTTGGATAATAATACAAAAACTAAAGATTTAATTAATTAATTAAGTATGTATTTGGATTAATTAAATGAATATATTATATAAATAATATACTAATTGATACCATAAATAATAATTATGCCAGCAAACTGGTTCAACGGAAAATAACTACCTTCATAACATTAACAACAGCACAGTATCAGTATAGCCCGTTTGATATTTTATAAACCGATCCCATGATATAAAGGCGGAATACCCGAACATACCTGTTGCTCTTTATAGCTTTTGATAGCTTCATTTTAATCACGGTACGCATGATTGCCATATTTATTCATCAAGAACAGCATTGCCAGAAGCATCAATACTTAAATTATAAATGCGAAAGTGTGTATGTCTGTCTGTCTGTCCGATTTTGATGAAGGAGACGGTTCAGATTTGTACGGGGCGTGGGCCCGGTCCTTTTACAAGTAGAGAAATGAAAGAAAAAAAGGCCAGTTTGTACTTTCAAATCTACGAATTCGTCGTAATTTCAGTGGTGAAATTATTTAATCTTTCCACGATAAAAGCAACACTAAACACGAGTGGGTAACACTAACAATGGCGGATTCATATTTTTTGACGTTTTCTAAAGAAAAACAAATTTTTTTGACAGTGGCTGTCAGAAATGACATTTGATAGGAACATTTCGCGCCTATTGCCTTCTCTATGGTTGAAAGTTGTCATCTTGGAAACGTATCGAAAACTTGAAATACTTAGGTACATATTTTTTTTCACGTTAGTTACTTTACTATTCTAAATTATTATAGTTTTAATACAATCTATTTATTACTTATCACTGGACACCACTTAATAATTAAGAATGACATATTACTATAGGTACAGATATACACAGACTGAATAGAGACAATGACCTTGATTTCGAAAGAGGCTTTCGACCGCTAAATTAGCTTGAACTTGCACGGTCAAAATAATATGCAATAAATCTATTGCTATTTCAAATACCTAAACAATTATTATTAACTTGATAACTTTACGCCTCAGATTAAAAAAACGCCTACTTACCTATTACTATTACTTATGTATTTATTTTGTGATAACGAAATCGATTCTTTGCTATTTCACGTGACTTTACGCAACAAACTTTCATTAATATTTGGTATTGAAGTGATAACTTCTTAGCCGCGTTGAGCACTTTTTGGTAGGGGAAAATCTTATAGGTCCGCGTCACCGACATGCTCGTGACGCATTGTGCAACATTAGTGCTGTGTTTAACTTTACAAGTAAAATTGAATGGATTTAGTTTTCACTTCTATCGGCAGAATATACTGTGCCTATAACTGCCAATTTTTTTTTAATTATATTGTTTACCCACACTAGCCTAGCCTAGCGTGGCCTAGAGGTCCGGGCGCGAGCGATTCCCAGAGAAACTCAGGTTCAAATCCTACCGGCTCCGCAATTTTTAATATGTACTTATTTAAGAACTATAGATGACTAGCTGATGCCCGCGACTTCGTACGCGTGGAATAAGTTTTTTTGGATTCCCGCGGGAACTCCTCAATTTTCCGGGATAAAAAGTAGCCTATGTCACTGTCCAGGTCCTCAACTATATCCATGCCAAAAATCACGTCGATCCGTTGCTCCGTTGCAGCGTGATTGAAGGACAAACCAACAAACCAATAAACGAACAAACAAACACACTTTCGCATTTATAATATTAGTATGATGAAGTATGATGATAGTATGATAATATGATGGCCGCGACTACGTCCGCGTGGATTAAGTTTTTGATTCCCGGAGGAACTCCTTAATTTTCCGAGATAAAAAGTAGCCAATGTGCTTCCCCGAGATGCCAAATTACATAAAAATCGGTTGTAAAGATGAGCCGTGAAAGCGTAGCAGACAGTCAGACAGACAGATAGATAAACAGACAGCCACACGTCTTTCGTATACATACAGACAGACACAATATTAGTATCAAATCAAATCAAATCAAATATTTTTTATTCAAATAAACTTTTACAAGTATGTACTTTTGAATCGTCAAGTGAATCTACCACTTGTATGGATTGTTTAAAACATCCAATGTGGTAATTGAAATTTTTATATCAATGAAAATTGGAATAAACCCAGCCATAACAATAAGAATGGATTATGCATGAATTCATTAGATTTTTTAATAGGTACGAAATCCTTAATGAAGGCATTCCTTCAGTGTAGGGGAAGTGCCTGGCTGAGGAGACTCGCTCCGGGCAGTTGTATTGATGTTGTATAGATTTTGTATTGAAATCTATTCTATTATGTTCCATAAGTAAGCGTCAAAATCCGTGGTTACGTCAAATCAAATTTATTCTTAACTTACTTGACTTTTTTATCAATAGCTAGATAATATTGATTAAGGTGCAAGACAAGGGTCTGCCTGCGAAATTTAAATTTGGTAGGCATTCAAATTGCGCCCCTCAATCATCAAAATAATGACTAATTTGTGAGTAACTCACGTCAAACTCATTATTTTGACTAATTTCTTAAACTGGACACTTTCAAGTAAAGATTTTTATATATACCTGTGAAGGTGATATTCCTAGGGGCGCAATTTGAATGCCTTATGCCTACTTTGTCGTATTAGTTTACAAATTGCGAAAATCCAAATTAAATTTGAATTTCGCGGGCAGACCCTTGTCTTCCACCTTAAAGGCAAAGAAAATATGCCCTAGAATATAGAAATATTACAAGCTCTATGACATACCTACCTAAGGCTTATTCCACAAATACAAAAAATAAACTTTCGAGGGGATGATTCTAATTTTCTGCACAAACGGGACTTAGGGGAAAATCTGGGTCGAATGGCAACAGCAGACAAAACAAAACAGAACACAAAACATCCATGTACGTTTTGGAGGATGGTTTACTTTAATCTAGGGCAGAGGGATACATAGTGAAGCATATACCTAACATAGTATAAGTACAAATTTATAATTTTTACTAGCTTTTGTCTGCAGCTTTGCTTACGTTAAGTTCTATTTTCATGCAAATTTCGGTTTGAATTTTCAAAAATCCTTTCTTAGCGGATCTGCATGTCAAATTTCAGCGCGATCCGTCCTGCAGTGGTTTGACCTGTACGTTGATAGATCAGTAAGGACAGTCAGTCGGTCACCTTTTCCTTGTGTAAATTTAGAAGATTTGAATTCTCAGACCATCTAAACTTCTGAAGCCTTATTAAATCAAATATTTACTACAGTGTAAACTGTAAAGTGTAACCCCTGATTGGCCAAAATCCATTTTCGCAACAAGAATACCATGAAATCCGCCAAACAATAATTTAATAATACAATTGATAATGTAACAAAACAATAATATAATAGTTATTGATATTGCAACAATAATTCATGCAGCTTTTTCATAATAGAAAGGCTAATGATCTTAATGATATATTTACTAATATTATAAATGCGAAAGTCAGTTTGTTTGTTGGTTTGTCCTTCAATCACGCTGCAACGAAGCAACGGATCGACGTGATTTTTGGCATGGGTATAGTTGAGAATTTGGAGAGTGACATAGGATAAACGGAGAGTGACATAGGCTACTTTTTATCCCGGAAAACTGAGGAGTTCCCGCGGGAATCCAATAAAACTTGTTCCACGCGGACTAAGTCGCGGGCATCAGCTAGTATTAAAAATATGCGAAAATGTGTGCTTTAACGGCCCATCTCTTAAATCCATTTTGACGAATTTTGTAGGTACAGTGATAGAAAACCAGAGTTTCCACGGATTTTTTTCAAAAATCAACGCTATATCCCTTATGCGGACGAAGTCGCGGGCATCGTCTAGTAACAAAAAGGTGATAACCAATCAAAAAATACGTCCGTTTATGGGATATACATCACATAAACGGACATATATCCTATAATAATGTGACCAACTATGACACTGATGTGACGTGGAACAATGCTGTTTTAGGGGCTTATTGAATATTCGGCGTAAGCAAAATAAGTATTGGTATATAATTCCCGAATCCCTAACACGTTAGCCCGCTACCTTCTTAGCTTGTAGTGCCAAGTAGTGTAGTGTCAAGTGCTAGCTTGTAGTGGATTAAAAAAAAAACTCGCCCATAGTCTTGTGGTACAGATTTCTTTTTTCCTCTTGGGGTAATGAACCCTAAAAAGTATAACTGTACCAACCTCCTCCCAGCTGAGGATAGAGCTCTCGACCGCGCTGATCCACATGTCGCCGGCGCCCGCGCTCACGTCCCCCGCACTCACGTCCCCCGCACCCCGCCGCCCGCCCTCCTCCGCGTTCGAATGCTGCAACAATACACGCCCATTAGTTTCCAGTTCCCCTAGGGGCCTAGATAATGGGGATAATGCTTATGTCACATTGTGTATGATGTATGTGAGATGACTATTATCCTGGAAAACGACGAGTTTTTTTTTATTTTAATCCGCTACAAGCTCGCCCTTGACTACGATCTCACCTGATGGTAAGTGATGATGCAGTCTAAGATGGTAGCGGGCTAACCTGTTAGGGGCATGGCAGTTATATTAAACCCACACCCCTTCGGTTTCTACACGGCATCGTACCGGAACGCTAAATCGCTTGGCGGCACGTCTTTGCCGGTAGGGTGGTAACTAGCCACGGTCGAAGCCTCCCACCAGGTCAAAGTGAGTTTCCTTAGGGTATTTAAAAACAATACACGAATTACTTGTTTTCTTTTTCTTGTTACAAATCCCCATGGCTTAGGAGTGCAGTACCCTGCAGCATCAGAGTTGAGGAGTTGGGACTTGGGTTTAAGTATGAAGTCGTTGCTTGACACCTACAATATGAATTCACCATAAAAAATCCTAAATCGCTTTTTTAAGGAGTGATGTACAGTGCTGTACTGCAAATTTTCTAACTCCCTAGTTTTGAGGATTTCATGTAGAAACAGCATCAGGATTGAGGATTTGGAGTCAGAATTTTTTATGGGACCATCTCGAGAGCTTCCTCTAACCACTGAAAAAAAATTACAAATTGGTTTAGAAACCACGGAGAGATGCACCAACATACATCATATAATAAAATTGAGAACCTCCTCCTTTTTTGGAAGTCAGTTAAAAAGAACCATAAAAAAGAAAAGAAATTAAAGAAGTCCATAAATTGATTTTTTTTCAATGGTCTTTGGAACAAGCAATTCAACTCTATGCCTTGTTGCAGGTAGATCTATTTAACTCAACAGTCACATATTTTGATAATTCTTGTAATTAGTTACTTCCTTATTTACTTAGACTCGTGTAAATAATGTTGTTTGCTTATCTAGGGTACATACATATTTGCATGACTTACTCCACTTAGTTAAAAGAATCTTTAAGAGAATTGTGACTGATAGTATCTAACTGACTGAAAAATGTTGGTTCATGGTTTAAATCAAACATTAGATAACTGATTAGTAGGCAATAGATTAGAAGTGGCGAATAGTTTAGATCAGAAAATTATTAGCTAGACTTTGTCTGTGGTCTTGATAAGTTGAATGTTCATCATACTAATATTATAAATGCAAAAGTATGTTTGTTTGTTGGTTTGTCCTTCAATCACGCCCCAACAGAGTAACAGATTGCCGTGATTTTTTGTATGAGTATAGTTCAAGACCTGGTGACATAGGTAATTTTTTATCCCAAAAAAATAAGAAGTTCCTTTTTGAAAATTGAAAAATCTTATTCCACTCTTTATCAGATAATGTTGCGGACATTTTAGACATGGCTAGTTTAATTATAATTTTTTGGATTAGGATTATTCTTAATTAAGTACCTAAGTAATTAAGTTTTATTTATTATCAAACTAGCTGACGCCCGCGACTTCGTACGCGTGGATCGAGGTTTTGTGGTTCCCGTGGGAACTCTTTAATTTTCCGGGATAAAAAATAGCCTATGTGTTATTCCAGACTATAATCTATCTCTGTGCCAAATTTCATCCAGATCCGTTCAGCCATTGGGGCGTGATTGAGTAACAAACATACATCCATACATCCATACATCCATACATCCATACCGACATCCATACATCCAAACTTTCGCATTTATAATATTAATAAGATAAAATGACTGATTTAGTTCAATCTAATAATAATTTACTTTTAAGTCTAAGGTTATTGTCTATCTTAGTTAAATTTTGTGATAAAGTCACTTTCTGATTAGGTTATTCCATGGTTGACATGAAAAAGACAGGTAAAGAAAATTTAAATTAAACACATTTAGCGGCATGGTGCTGAGTTGGGCCTGAGTTATGTATGTAAATATTATGTACTTAGGCAATTTGCAAAAATTACTCAAGTACTTAAATGTTGAATTGCATTGTCGCAACAAACAAGTACTTTGTGCATGTGCCACCTGTAAATGTTGCCTGAAAGGATGAATTCATGGATAAAGCTGGTTTAATGTTTTTTTTTCTTTCTTTTCACTACTGTTACAAGACCAGGCCTACGCCCCATACAATTCTGGACCATGTCCTTTTAAATTAAATCACAGTTTCATACCTTATCAAATTAATGCATATCATAACAAACAGTAAGTGTGAAATTTATACAGATTTTTAGATTAAAGATTATAAGAATTAAAAAATAAACTTTTTACTTGAGTACTTCCATCAACCACTGCTCTATTTTAATATAAGTATGGTGAGCTCAATGAATGAATACTAAGGTTATCACCACTTAAGATAGATTGAAAAAGCTGGCAAAAGCATTTTATAGCTGGCAGAAATATTTTCTGGAGTTTGGAGGAAGATACGTTCGTGTCTTCACCAACTAGGAAATTGTTTATTTTACCACTTTCGCTGTTACGCGCAGTGAAAGTAAGCAGAATTGCGAAAAGAGGCAGTCGTGTTGGCGGCCTAAAAAAAATTGCACTGACTTTTTTATCACGCGAAAAATCCTAGACAGCACAGCTCTAAGCTATCACTCCCATTCCAGAGAAAAATCTAGACCATAGGCAGCTTAATTCACTCGGTTTCCCGATTAAAAGGCGTACTTAATCGACCAGTACTACAACTATGAGTTATCCGACATTTAATAATTACCATGGCTTTCCAACGTCCAGCAATGACTGACTAACACAAAGCATATAATGAATCAATAACATCTGGATGGGTACACAAACAAAATCAATAATTTTAACAACTGTACTGCACTACACTTACCAGACTCGCGGTGTCTTGGCTGTCTAAGGAATATTTGTCGGTCTCTCTTGCTTGGTGGTCGGAGAAATTCTCATATTTGCGTGTAGGGCTACTTCTCATCTTTCACTGAAAATGCCTTTGAGTTTAGGACTCGAAAGACATTTTTTTATTTCACCAAAAAAGACAACACAAACCACGAACGATCGCAAATTCACTAATCTAATAATAATAAAACCAGAAACAAAACCACAAAACCTTGCTATTGCTAGTTGTCAGTTGTCACTTCACGACTTGACAGTTGACAGCTCAGGCCTCAGCCTTACAGCTAGAAGCGTACTATCATTAAACCTTGATTAGACCATCGGACTAAGATCGGATACGACTGTCATAGTTGCAACCATCACTGATTGCGTCGTGTTTTAAGAGTAAGATAAACAACCAGCAACCTATGTAAACACTGTTTTTAATCGTAAGTCGTAACATTATCATATTATTGGAACACTATTTTTAACGTAACATGCCATATTAACAAAATAATGATAATAAAAAACAGAATCGTATACAAACCCATTGCGATAAACAACACATGTCTTTATTGCTTCTTTGTGACTGACAAGCAGCAGACGTATCCGATCACCGACCTCAAGCAACCAATGCAACAACAACATAATGTACGTCTGTGCGACAAAGGTCATGCCCGCGACCTGCTATGTGATTCTCTAAGGTAAAATAAAATTTACAACCGTTGCAGACCGCATCGATGCTAGCAATGCTTTCTAGAATCACACTGCAGTTGTTTCTTAGAGAATCTAAGAAACATTTAAGCATTGCTAGCTTCGATGCGGTCTGCGATGTAACATCGAAGAGATTGACCTTGACTGCAACAGTTGTAAATTTTACTTTACCTTAAGAATCACACTACAGATCGGGACTGTACGTCGCACTCAAGATGGGAACCGATATCGCGTCCGATATTTTGTACTTTGTTTCAAGTATAGCTCTGCCTTATCGACCTGACAATTTGACTTTGAATTAGGATTTTCCAGCTGGTCGATTGCAAGAAAGCTAACTATTTTTTACAATCTCAATTAATAAAAAAAATTCAGCTGCATTGTGATTGCAAGCAATCATCACTGATACGCCGACGTTTCTCATAACAATTTATAGGTAAGTATTGGCTGAAATGGCACGAAATAAAATGCAAAAAGAATACTAATTACTATAACCTTACTGGTGTTCAACGATCACAACGATTGACATGATTGATTAAGGTTTTACGCAATCGACATCATCGTTACTCACAGATTAAAATACCTACATTTCGCGCGCGAGTTGAATGCAGAGTAAATGCGCACGAGTTCCGAGGAATCGGGGTCTGAAGAAGCGACGGTTGTACTGTACGGCGTACGCCACCACCGATCGTCGCTCCATATCCAGCTCGCTATGCATTCAACTTTTGCATAATGTATATTTCTAGCTTTTGACAACGATCTCCCTGGCACAGTGGTATAAAATTGACCGAACGAAGCGAAGGTCTCAGAGTCTACTTGAGTGAATTTGCACTTGTCCGTCCGTCCGTCTGTCAGAGCCTTATAACTTCTGAATTACTGAACGTACCGATCGGTAGTGTGCGACAGAGATAACGCTATACGAAGCCGAAATAACCGATTGTCTCTTTCCAAAGGTCGATGTGCAATATTTATTGCCGGGTACTGTACTTCAAATTTAAATATATTCTATTACTAGCTGACCCGGCGAACTTCGTACCGCCTTAGTATGCAAAATTAAATGTATATTTTTCAATATTTCTGAGAGATTTTCTTAATATTTTTTGCCGTAAGAACCTTCTCCTAATAATAACAAATACAACAAAAAAAGAATTAGTGAAATCGGTCCAGCCATTCACGCGTGATGCCGTGGCCAAGGAAAACGGGTTTCATTTTTATATATATAGAAGAAGAAGATGTAAACCGATGGCCTCCAGCCGATTAAGGCTTAAAAAGTTATAAAAATCTTTATTTTAGGGGGGCTCTCATAGAAGCGAATGCGAAGTAAAATATTTTTATAGCGCTACTTAAGGTTGCGGTAGGTATATAATTTTAAATATAATTATGAATAGATTCCAATAAAATATGTTTTTTAATTTTTCCCCTAAAGTTGACGAAATGGGGGGCTTTCAAAGTGGAGATTTTCTAACGTCCAAAGTTGACCACAGATCTCTCAATTTTCTGAAAGGCTGTGCCTGAAACTTGATCAATTATATCCTGTACTTGAACAACAAATACAAAAATTTGAGAAATATTTGGAAACGAAATTAATTAATTTTTAATGAGCTTCAGTATTTTTAACAGAACTTCACAATGATGTCAATAGATGGCGCTCTATAAAAGTTTATTCGTTTGTGCTTACAAATAATAAACTACCTATCATAAGGATGTCTCAGTTCGGGGCGAACCACTAGTTATAGGGTCTATTTGAGATTTATAATTTCTGAATTTTCTCTGGTCTGATCTGGTGGGTGGCTTCGGTCGTGGCTAGTTACCATCCTATCTACCACCAAGCGATATTTTAGCGCTTCGGTGCGATTCCGTGTAGAAACCGATCGGATAAAGGTAACTGCCGTACCCCTAAAATCCAACATAAAACTAAAAGGGCCTGGTATAGACTAAATCTTTATCATCACTTACCATCAGGTGAGATCGCAGTCAAGGGCAAACATGTAGTGGATTAAAAAAAACTAGTACTTTTGGTAGGTAACTAGATAAGTCAGGAAATAGGTAATGAGAAAAGATTTGAGATGATGACTGCTTCGCCCTCGTGGATTGAGGTTTTTTGGTTCCCGCGGGAAATATTAAATTTTCCGGGATAAAAAGTAGCTCCATCAAAACTTTCGCATTTATAATATTTGTATAGAAGTATAGATTACCAGTTTTTATTTTTATTAAATACTAGCACTATGCACGTGAAATAGGTTTTTTAAATTCCCACGGGAACTCCCTAATTTTTCGGGTTAATAATATACACTCACAAATAATGTGGCTTTCTATTGGTACTTACCAGAATTTTCAAAATCGGTTCAGTAGATCCCCCCTACAACCTCATAAACTCACAAACTTTACCTCTTTATAATATTAAGTACCTAAGTATAGACAGCTCATATTACTTACACCCCAGCTAGCCGGTTCATCATCGCACAGTTGAATTTTAGTGTATTCCTTATATCCATCCTTATCGTTCTTGCTACGACGAAACATTTGCACACATCGCGTGTCTCACTCACACCAACAGTTATATAGCAACTTTAAAATAACACAAACCTTAAATGCAAATTGCACATAGCACTTAAAATGTTTGCACTGTATTCGCTCACGAATTCCAAATAAAGATGAAATAAAGTCAAGTTTTACGACCCAAAGTGTCGAACCTTACATAAAATACTGATTACATTATTGTTCAATTTTACCTCAAAACTATCTATGGTATGACGCTAGCGAGTAAATCGTGACTGAAACGTGTTTTACATGCTTATCTAAACGTTTAATGTAGTCGATATGCCTTATCTATTCGTTTGGCCTCACGCAAATGATATTGAAAATTGAAATGTGATTTTCTAATTAATCTTACTAATACTTAATATAAATGCGAAAGTTTGGATGGATGTGTGGATGGATGTATGGATGTGTGGATGATGTATGGATGTTTGTTACTCAATCACGCCCCAACGGCTGAACGGATCTGGCTGAAATTTGACACAAAGATAGATTATAGGCTACTTTTTATCCCGGAAAATTAAAGAGTATCCGCGGAAATCAAAAAAACTCAAAAGGATGTTTGTTACTCAATCACGCCAGAACGGCTGAACGGATCTGGACGAAATTTGGCACAGAGATAGATAATAGTTTGGACTAACACATAGGTTACTTTTTATCCCGGAAAATTAAAGAGTTCCCGCGGGAACCACAAAACCTCGATCCACGCGTACTAAGTCGCAGGCATCAGCTAGTAATTGTTTAAAAATATTCAATTTAATTTCACCCTACCGGCAAAGATGTACCGCCAAGCGATTCAGCGTTCCGGTACGATGCCGCGTAGAAACCGATTAGGGGTTTGGGTTTAATATAACTGCCGTACCCCTATCAGGTTAGCCCGCTACCATCTTAGACCATCATCACTTACCATCAGATGAGATCGTAGTCAAGGGCTAACTTGTAGTGGAATAAAAAAATAATAACAATAATTTGTTTAATTGCATAGTCAATTAGAAGTACCGCAAAAATTTAATTTGTAAAAACAATTTAATTGTTTTAGGAATTATACTAATTGATTGAATATTTGGGGCCTTATGTCGTAAATATGATTGATACAGTGCAACGATCGCAAACACCTCTGAATAACTAACTCTTACCAGACTGGCCAAAATACATTGTACTATAAAATAAGTATAAATATGATGATGATTGATGATAAAATGTAAAACACAACAAAAATATTATACTATAAACTTTTAAAAAACAATACTAAACTAGATCTCTTTTGCACCACGGCCAACTCTATGCGTAGAATACTATATTCCGACCGTTTAACTCGCGTATCGCCTGCGCGGTAAGAAGGGAGCGGGGGCGGGTAACGCTACACGGAGTCAATAATCCAAAGATTTATCTCGAGATAGACATTGTTGGTAAAGAATAAAATAATAAGAATCTTTTTTTTAAGTATTTAACATCTCCCCCCGCTCCCTTCTTACCGCGCAGGCGATACGCGAGTTAAACGGTCGGCCAGTGATAGCCAGTGAATTCTTTGACTCTCACAGTCTGAGTTGAAGTGGTTTGCTGGCTGGTAATCTAAAGCTTAATAATCTCTAAATTATCCCAAATATTATTTTATTCTGGTTTATCTCTTGTATTAACTCATCTTCATAACTATAAGCTTTTTATATTTTAATTACTTCCTATGTAGCATATATTAATATTTACTTCTTCCACTCGCTAAGCTAATTCTATTTCATGTAAATTCTATCTGTGAAAACTTGTAATTGGCGTTATACTTTATTTATCCATCCATTTTTGTTGTATAAAAGTTTTCTGAACAAAATAAAATAAAAAATTCAGTCAATCACAATTGAGATTGTGACAATGATTGATACAGCTTTTACATCATAGGGCTCATAAATCATAATATTAAAATTGTGTCCAACAGGTAAACTACAAGTATCATCACCCATATCATCCTACATGATACTTGGAGTTTGGCGTTTGTGTTTGTTGGTTCCTCCTTCAATCACGCCGCAACAGAGCAAAAGATCGAAGTGATTTTTTGCGTGGGTCCAAGGTGTGAGGACCTGGAGTGTGATATGGGTTTATTCAATTCAATTCATTTAAAACATGTAGGACATACAGATGTCTCTAATGTTACGTCATGTTTTGACTCTACCACCGGTTCGGAAAGCGTTCTGCTGAGAAGAGCCGGCAAGAAACTCAGCAGTTGCTCTTTTTTTTAAACAATATTATACTTAATATTTTTTATCCCGGAAAATCATTTTTAAACCTATATGCACGCTGACGAAATCGCGAGCGCCATCTATGATCTAGAAAAAATTACGAAGTTTTACTAACAATATTCTAAGTTTATGGTTTTACTCAAAAATTAAAACAAAACAAATAATTTCTATACAACATGATTTTATTTAAATAATTCCTATCACAATATTATTACAGTTCGGTCTACGCTTTGAGCGCGTCTTGAAGGCCGTACCCCGGCCCGGTTGGTTCTTCCGTCAGAGAGGTCAGCCCTCCCAGCGGCTCAGCGGCGAATCGGCCGTTCCTGGCACGAAATACAATACATTATTTTTTTTAGGCCACCAACCCGCATTGGAGCAGCGTGGTGGGTCTAAGCTCTAATCTAATAAAAATAAGTGGGTCCCTCTCTCCTATGAGAGGCCTGTGTCCAGCAGTGGAACATTAATGGGCTATAGTGGATACACATTATTTATAACCAGCTAATGCCCGCGACTTCGTCCGCGTGGATTGAGTTTTTCGGTTCCCGCAGGAACTCTTTAATTTTCCGGGATAAAAAGTAGCCTATGTGCTATTCCAGACTATAATCTATCTCTGTGCCAAATTTCAGAAAGATCTGTTCAGCCGTTGGGGTGTGATTGAGTAACAAACATCCATACATCCATCCAAACTTTCGCATTTATAATATTAGTAAGAAGTAAGAAGTAAGATAGGGATGATGCCTATATCAAAAATAATATGTACACTGTCCTTCATTCACTCTAATCATCAACTTAAATAGATAAATAATAATAGTTTAAAAAAACTAAAAAACACGCTTTTGACGCAGACACTCCGGGTCTCAGGAAAACAAAAAATCGCTAATCCTGATTATCCTAGTAAGGCATTGATGTAGAATTTTTTAGTACCTATACTAGATGTAGGATTAGCGCTTCAAAAATGTCCCCGACAAATTACAGCACAAATACGAAAGTGCTCTTATTTGAAATTAGTATGAGCCAACCTTAGCCAACATAACGACGCGTCAAAATGCTGCAGTGCTCATATAAAAAGAGTGCTAATATCCTTTGGCCAATGTTTGTGACAATGCGTCAAATATTGTAACAAACATTGACTGTTCTGGATAGACGGGATGCATGGAGTAGTGTTGGTTTTAAAAGTATTGTTGCTTAGTGATTCCCTGGTAATCCATTTCGTTATGCAGTAGAGTTGTTTGAGCCATCTAAAATATATAGATAACATTAATTATGTTCAAATTCATTTTGATAAAATTTATATTACTAGAAACACACATACCTACATAGTTACATAAATACACATAAAATACATGGGTACATAAAGATATTATATACTTTACATAAATATTTTATAAAAAAATGTAGTAAAAAATAATAAAAGCCGCAAAGGCTAAATCTGAATAAAGTTTACTTGGTACTTTTTAAGTTTACGTGTAATACGTTAATAAAACGTAGATTTTTAACCTTGATATTAATTTTAAAATGAAACTAAGTAAGGAAAATTTAATTTTAAGTTAAAATCTTACTTCTCTAAACAAATGTTAGATAGTTTAGTTTTAGTTTCCTCATGTTTTTACACAGATACTTATGCATATCATAACATTGTATAGTTATAAATATTGATAGAAGAGGAGAGAGTACGCCATTTAAACCTACGTGGTTTTTCGCAGTGCTACCCACCAAAACTGTATCAATATTTATTTTGATAAATAAAACATACTGTACAAGTATAACACATAAGTGAGTTGCTGGGGCGCGTAAGCTAGTAATAAATATACACGACCACATACCACCACGATATACAACTTTAAAAAATCAGCAACTCCATGTCTCCATTGTTCTATTTGAATTTCGTTCCATTGAATTTTTTGTTTTTGCCTTTTTACAAAGACAAAAGGTCTTAAATATAAACATACTACATTCGTAATTCAACTTAAATTCTAAGTTTTAAGGTTTATAATAAATTGACGTTGTTGATATTGACAATGTGATGCCAAGAGTTGCGTCTTGTTCCAAAATAGTGTAAAGGTATCAATTTGGCAACGTATGAAGTACCTTGTTGCTTACATATTAAGTTTTATTTTAATAATAAATATTGTTGTACTTATTTTAAAAATTACTTTTTGTTTTGGATTGAAAGGTTATTCCTACCTTTTCTCTGATGACAGAACGTCTTAAAAATTAATATTTTCTAATCGTAATGTAGCTTTATGTGTTAAACTTAAGGTGCATAATTAACTGAAGTTGTTGCTAATATAATACCTGTTTCTACATTTCCCACTCAGCGTACAAATGTTTATGTGTGTGCAAATTGGGACATTTTTGCGATATTTTTTGTTCGTGACCCTGTTTCTAGTACTCATTCTATTTCAATGTAGTAAGGATAACGGCTCAAACTGTTTTAAATATTGAATTGTCATCGGTCCTTAATAAGTATGCCAAATTTCGAGTTAATCCGACGTTTTAAAGGGGGTCAAAATCATGATCAAAGATTCCGTTACATACTAACATACATATTACGTCTGAAGCTAATAAAAAGCTTGTAATAAATTATTTCTAACCGATTATTAAATAGAAGGTCTACCAAAAGACCTAAAATTCACGTCCTCAGTTATTTTTGAGTTTGATAACCTTTTTAAAATATAGATTAAAGAAAAAAGGGTTGAAATTTGATGACGTCACAACTGTGAATTTCATACAACTTCCATACTAGAAATGCGTTTTTAAGTTTGATAAAGAGTTGCTGATTTGATTGAGTTGTCATCATCCCTATTACTTGTATTGGTGTTGTATTGTTAATTTCTGTTTTAAAATGTGATCGATTGCCTGACGAGGCCGTCATTATGATTATTATATTATGTGTGTACATGAATGCAATTAATAATAAATGAAATGAATAAATGAACTCACAGAGGAAAACAAGCACTTTCATCAAGACTGTAGCGACCAGGACTGAGCGAGCGAAGAGTTCAAAAAGAAAAAATTGGCGTCATAGGGACTGCCGATAGAAGCGAAAACGAATTAATAAAAAAATAAAAAAATTGGCAATGGACTGCCGATTTGAAAACGAATATTGAATTATTTTTAAATTATTTAATTATTTTTTCTAATATAAACCTTAAAACTAAGGTATTAAAGTTTAATTACGAATGTACTATATTTATATTTAAGACCTTTTGTCTTCGTAACAACGCGAGGTGTCAGTGACGGTGTCGGTCACGCGTTTCCACATTTTTACCCCCTACCAAAAAGTGATCAACGTGCCTAAAGAAATTTTCACTTCAATGAGCTCGCTCATTTCTAGGGAACGGAACGGAGTATCACGGACTCCGTTTAACTCGCAATGCAAAAATACACGGACCTGAGCCCATAGACGACACGGCACGGGATTTTCATGCGACGAATAGAAAAATTATTTAACTATTAATTATTTCAGTCAGATTCTGTCAGATTGGTTTGTACCTTGGTCCCGGTTTTGGTTTCTCGTCTCTCTTCAGTTTTTCAATTATTTCTTTTGTGTCCTCAATCGTTAGGTCTTCCTGAAAAAGCAAAGTAAGTTTTCTTTACTATCTTCTAAAATTCATAGTTCATATTATTTTGATTATGGACTAAGATCCCGCTGCATGGTTATTACATGTATCGAGTATGTGATCAAAAACTACTGTCTCTCGCCAAACGCGAGCCAGAGTACAAGTGGTGCCATCTAGGTGGACAAAGTAAACTAAATTAACTAAGACGCAACAAAATATTTTAATCAAAAATACTAGCGGCCACTTTATGATTGGCACAGTGGCAAATTTCCCAATTTATACATAAAAATACATCAAAAATAGTTTTTGATCACATACTCAATACAATTACTTAACAATCATGCAGCAGGATCTCATACCATCAGACATTTGCTATGGGTATGGACATTTTTACATTGGCTGGTGTACAAAGTGCACACCATTTTCCGGGATATAAAGTAGCAAATGTTTTTATTGTTTGCGTATATTTCGTTTTTATTTCATTTTATTCATTCATTCAACTGTCCATTCCATGCAATTAACTATCTCTGTACCACAGTCTGACGAAAGAGGTTGAATAGATATGTCATAACAAAGTATTAAGAGGCCGGTTCGCGCCGCTCGCAACTTCTATTCGAACCGCAAATATAAATTTGCCGGTATATTGCTATCTCTATTTCACTGATGACACATGATCGCGTTCAAGCGAGATAGCAATATGAGCTTACAGAATTTGTTATACATTTAGTCTTGTTCCGTGAATACCAAAAATGATGAATGAAAACTTATCGTGCTTTTTACTTCGTATTGTTATTCTGTAACTTGACAATATAGGCTATGCTGCTGACCAATTAATATGTAAGATATCGTTGGTTTTAATATGAAACAAATAAGAGGGAAACATGTCCATATTGTCGTAAAAATATGCAAAACGCAATTCATTTACATTTCATTTTAGGAAAGTATTTTGAAAACATATAAATCCAGGGGACTAGATAAATACAATTTGAATCCAAATAAACTCTCATTTTGGTGGAAATGTTCTCGAATTATTAATTATTTTGGTATTACGTTTGTATGGGCAATTCATTCTCCGCTGGCACCTTAAGTCATAATAAATATTTTGGAGAATTATAATTCGTATAGATGGCGCCAATGAAATAGTCGCATCTGAAGTTGACCGCAAGACGCAACGCAATAGCATATTTTCGCGCGTAGAATGTTGAAATCTACAGATGAGAGCAGAAACTACTATATCAATGGCGCAAACTATACCAGATGACCCAACCTGGCTTCTCAACATCTGGGGTGGGTTTATTATAATTTATAAGTAATGTTTAGATAGTTTGTGCTTAGAAAATAGGGTAAAAAACTCACATAGTAGTCATCATTGACTTGAAGCATGGGAGCATTCACACAGGCACCCAAACATTCCACCTGTAAATAGAAATAATGATCTTTTATTGAATTGAATAGAAATAAAAATTCTTTTCAAAAAACCGACTTCCCAGCCACTGTAAAGTAAAAAAGTAATTTTGATCTCTACACACTATGTTGAAGAAGTAACGATAGGACAGCAATTAATTTTACGCCTCATAATATTTATTAGCAACGTGATGACATAATAATTGCTAATTATTTATAGTTTGTAAGTTTATCACGTCTTTGAGAGGTGATATCTAGTCAACGGCCCAATGAATAGCGTCAGTTTTTATAATGTTTACATAGGTACCGCACATACTTTAATACTGTAAGTACAAGAATCAGCCTTCCCAGTTATGGTTCATTTTGGTAACCATAAACCGACTTTGACCGGCCATACCTTGTGAAAGGCCTATCCGCATGCGGGCAGACCTTCACTATCGTCATCAGTGGAGAACCCACCCAACCCACCTAAATACTGAATCAGGCTTCCTGGCGATAGTTACCAAAAGTACTATCTCTCATAATAATAGGACAACTTGTGTCACTTATGATCTGTCAAGACTCTACCTCCAGTACGGAAAGATGATTCCACTGATAAGAGCTGGCAAGAAACTTGCCAGTTGCTCTTTTCATAAAAAGAAAAATGTTACAATGTGTAAACAATACACACGTTACAGTACAATAATTACACTGACTTGTGGGTGGCTGTATGAGAAGCCACTTTGCCTTCATGCAACTTTTTCACTAAGAAAATCATCAGTAGTAAATATAATAACCTTGACTTAACAGATGCTGTTTAACACAGTCTTTACATTTATACAATGGCAAATCCAAAAACCCTTTTGGAAACATGTTATAAAAGCGTACACTCGACCCCACAAAGGATTTCTGCACCTTGCACACACAATATGACACTGTTACTAGTTATGGCGGTTTCTAGTACATCAATTGTGAGTATCACTTATTTGCCTATTAAGATTAGGTTATGTTATAGCATAACTTTTAAAAATTTGCCGACTGTCATGGTTGAGCCATTTAATTTGCTGCCATAAACTACTGATATAATAACTAAACTTACCTCAGAAACAGAGAACTTTCCACAAGTACTGTTTCCACCGACTTGACAGCCGGTAGCTTCTGTGATAGTCTTCAGAACTGCATCGGAGCCTCTCAACCAGCAGGGAGTTGTGGTGCATACTTGAAGATGGTATTTGCCGATTGGTCGTCTGAAATACAGAAGTAATGTAACCTTTAGAATCATACTAATATTAAAAATGCGAAAGTGTGTTTGTTCATTTGTTGTACATTAATCACGCCACAAGAGAGCTACAGATCGACGTGATTTTCTGCATGGGTATAGTAAATAGTTGAGGACCTGGAAACTGACATAAGCTATTTTGTATTTTGTATTTTTTTTTTTATTTTTTTTTATCCACTACAAGCTAGCCCTTGACTGAGATCCCACCTGATGGTAAGTGATGTTGCAGTCTAAGATGGTAGCGGGCTAACCTGTTAGGGGCATGGCAGTTATATTAAACCCATACCCTTTCGGTTTCTACACGGCATCGTACCGGAACGCTAAATCGCTTGGCGGCACGTCTTTGCCGGTAAGGTGGTAACTAGCCACGGCCGAAGCCTCCCACCAGACCAGACCAGGGAAAATTCAGAAATTATAAATTCCCAAATTGACCCTGCCGGGGACCGAACCCGGGACCTCCGCACGTTAAGGCAACAGCGCTACACACTGCGCCACGGAGGTCGTCAAAAAGGTCGTATCCTGGCAAATTAAGCAGTTCGCGCGAGAATTAACAAAGTCGCTGGCATCAGCTAGTAAACAACACAAAGAGATGCTTGTCTAGTTGTTTATACTTTGTAGGGAATGGGTTTAAATCCTAAGCACTCCACCTTAACACTTAACAGATTTATTGTGTTTTAAGCAATTAAACATAATAACACTTTATTTTTTACTACTACTTTTTATCCCAGAAAATTATAGAGTTCCCACAGGAACCAAAAAACCTCAATCCATGTGGACATCACTGTTATCAGCTAGTATTACTATTAAAAAAGATATTTGCCATGCAACGCTACCTTATCTAGTGATTCAAGTCAATCTCACCTGATGAACATGGTATAAAAAGTAGCCACTTCATACACCCTCATTCTTGGCAGGTTCAGCATGTCGGCCACTTTATGCATGGCAGAGATTGGCAGCCAACCTCCATTCTGACGCTGAGCTAGGTCCAGCAGTGGGATCATTGCCCCTCTCTTGTGGCCTTCAGGGTATATGTTTAGGAGGGCATCTGCACGCTGGAAATTATACACAAAGGTTATTCTATATACTAAACATTGCCACTTGTCCAGGGTGCCTGACAGTGAGACTCAGCATACTAGAGGTTAATTTGATGATGTAAAAGGACTGCTGACCTTATACTTGCGCAGTATTGCATGTGTGCAGGCCACTGGGGTGTTTATATGTCTATGTGGGATTGGTTCCTTCAAAAATGTAGTGTTACTTGAGTAGCATGTGAGAAGAGAAATACCTTGCATATAGAACAATCTTTTACAAATTATATCACCGTTGGGTATTCTTTAGCATACTACACTGGATCTTTGATGATTTGCATTTTGCATGTTTTGTAATAACTAATAACAGTTGTTTTGTTAGTTTAAATCAACAGCTGCAAGAGTCGTTCCCAAACAAGAAAGAAGAATTTCTCTTGATTGATTGCTTTTAATGGAAGTTTTGAGGTTACCTTAATGCTTCTATTAAGTCTCTATTAAGTACTATTTTATTTTAATAAATAACTAAACTAACAAAATAAATAATTTATCGTAATCTTGCAGACTCCGTTTTATTAATTTAAAAAGAGAACTCACTATAGCAGATTCAAAACAAAAGCCTGTCAAAAATACCTTTTGGTTTTCGGCCGTAAATTCGAATGGTATACTAGGGTTATCTTCTGGGGTGTCTCGGTGCACGAACAGGCTATCATGCTGAAGGTTTGTAGTCGTCTGAAGAGCCCTAGAAGACACTCTCCACTGAAAAAATCACAAATTCAACTTCACTTTTCGATTTTTAGCTGTCACTTTGTTGTTATGTAACGCAATTTATCAACAATTGGAACTTGATACATTTTGGGGCTTTCAGGGTGAACGTACCAAACCTTGAGCTCCAGTCCTGAGGCTGGATAGCATGATTATTGTTAATATTCTTTTTTTTTATTGCGAAACACTTTTCGCGAACAGCCAGCACTCGAGTTTTTACTTTTTTTTAATTTTTTGAAGTTGGAACTTTCGTTCTGTAGTGCTAGACGCTACGATAATGTGTCAGTAACAACTGTAACATAAACGTTCGGAAATCTGGCAACTAGGTGTTAGGCATTAGTGGTTTTAGGGCAGTTTAATTTATTATAAAGATGGTATTTAAAATCTTTACTGAGTTAATGAGAATAAAATACGTAATAATTATTAAGAAAATTAAAATATGTTACGAACTCAAACAAGCAACGCCTGCAGTATTAAAAGAGCAAAGTGATTTTTTTCCTAAAGTGCTGTAGTTGTTCTTGCCAGACAATACATGCTTAATAAATAGACCGCTTTAGCCGGCAAGATGGACAATGGTACCAATGTAGTAAATACATAGTAAATATAATAAATTTATGGACGACACATTAGAGTTGGTACCTATCTCTCCAAACTGTATATCTGCACCGTGAGTCACGGCTAAAGCGGTCGTGACAGTCAGTTATTTTCACGTACCTAGACTCAGATTAAAAAGGTTTTTAATCTGAGTAGGTACCTAGATATTCCTTATCTCCGTGGCTATCAAAAAATGAAAGCCATTTTTGTCATTGTGAAATAAAAATAAAATTTTGACAGCAAACCTTCAATGGATAAAAAATATTGTCAGTGGCTTTCATTTGATAGCCACTGAGTAGAAACGGAAGGCTGAACGTACCAACAATATGCGGACGTCTATGCCGTCGCCTTTCTTTCCTACTGACAAATACTTGGAATAATAATTTTCCTGCGGTACGAACAAGTTTAGCGGTTTGGGAGTAAACATGTCTTCGGTAGAGCTTTTTTGACTTAGAATCTTGGATTGAGGATTTTTGACTACCTACTTACAAAAAAACACAACATGAGCCTGGATTTTATATTTTTATGAAATCCCAAAACAACGCACAGGGTATGCGCAATACAGCCTAATATCGTTCATGCAGACAAGCTTTTTTTTCAAACCACCCTGGCACAAGTAGAACCAATAAAAAACTTTCTTTTTAAAAAACGAACCATAACGTGAGGCCTCTTAATAAAGCGCTATTGACTTTCGCTTCTAAACGTTAGCCCCGTTGATATAAAAGGTATTTCTGAATGCGCTCGCCTATGCCTAGTTCCGCTAAAAATGGAAAACGAGTCAAATGAATAGACAGAATTGGCAAAACAACGAATTGGTTGTTATGGCAACTGCTGCACTCGCACTCGAAGCCAGTAGTGAAGTAATGTTAGGATTACTTACCTACGTAGTTTTAAAATTATATGGTAGTTATTGGTAAGTAGTAAGTACTTAAATATCAAAGTAACCTCACTGCTTTTGTTGTCGAGCGCAAGGCAATCCTAGATGCGACGAAAGCGATTTGACGCAACGAGACGCTATGCGACTTATGGAGTCTGAGCCAAGCCACACGGTGCGGCGCCGCACCGCACCGCATTACTCCGCACCGCACTGGTGGCCGCCAGTGCACTGCGGCGTCGCAATAAATGTTCTACGGCGCCGCTGCGGCACCGCAACAGGGTTGGCTTGGCTTGCCCAGTTGACAACTGCAGTCTACAATAAACAACTGAGTGATACGGCTGCGGCACCGCACTGCTTGCACCCCTCCCCGCCTCGTCTGCCTCGCGCCGTTGTCCGGTGCGCCTGCGCCTGCGCCGTGTGGCATACCATACATATTGATATAAATATGTAGGACTAGGAAAGCGCTGCGGCACCGCTCAGGCGCCGCACCGTGTGGCCTAGCCCTTATAGCGTAACGTAAAATTGCAATCTACGCTACAACGTACCTAGGCTTTGATACGATTTGATACGTTGCGTCGCGTCGTATTGAATGACGATGTCGCGTTTGTCGCTCACGTAGGGCATGCCTGAGGACGTCTCTACAATTACACACCAGCTGTGGACAATACTGTCTGTCGCCCAGTACCTAGTCAAATGTCCAGCATCAAACGTCCATCGGCTAACGACGTCCTAATTAACTACTTACCTATTAGTAACTTATTGTAGGTACCTACATATCCACCACCACTACAGCCCATTAATGTCCCACTGCTGGGCATAGGCTTCCATTCTCATAAGAGAGAGGGAATTAGAGCTTGACCCACCACGCTGCTCCAATGCGGGTTGGCGGGCTTTAACGACCATTATCATGTTAATAATAATAACCGGGACCGACGGCCTCCGAGGCAACGGGGGTGAAACACCGCCAACTACTGAGCCTACTGAGGATTTCTGGTCAGAAAAACCTAAAGCCTATCTTTTCAACCGATTTTGCCAAAATATGATACACAGATAGTAACTAGACTAAGTAGCCTTTTATCCCGGAAAATCAAAGATAATAGATATAAATCTATATATATAAAAATGAAACCCGTTTTCCTTGGTCACGGGCTCACGGCATCACGCGTGAATGGCTGGACCGATTTCACTAATTCTTTTTTTGTTGTATTTGTTATTATTTGGAGAAGGTTCTTACGGAAAAAAATATTAAGAAAATCTCTCAGAAATATTGAAAAATATACATTTAATTTTCCATACTAAGGCGGTACGAAGTTCGCCGGGTCAGCTAGTAGTCAATAGATTCGATTAGGTATAATATTTACTACCGTTTTACACCTACATATTTAGATAATTTTGTTTAAAGGTAATATTGTATCTAAATATTGCACATTTTATTTGTAAAAAAAAACAGGTCCTACGGTATTGTAAAAAATTTAAACCAACGCGTACGAAGTCGCAGACATCAACTAAGTAGTTAGTCCAGTTGTTAATAACTAACTAATTACAATACAAAGTAGTATATATAGGTACATTAGCATGAGGCGTTGAAGGAAAAGTTGAGTCGGTCCATTTCTAAAGCTCTCGTAGACCAATCACCAAAGGCGATTGGCCACGGCTGAAATAAAATTAGTTAACGGCATCTAGTGGCACCATTGATAAGAAATTAAACTGCCGAAGTAGGCGCCGTCACGACAATGAAACCAAAATTGGGTTTTTTTAGAAAGCATATTGTTATTATTATCAGCTAGTCTGATGTAGCAGCACAGTTAAAAGTAAAGCGGTTTTAAAAGCTTGTTTATCATAAAATAACTGACGCCCGCGACTTTCTCCGCCTGGAGTAAGTTTTTTTAAATTTCCACGGGAACTCCTCAATTTTCCGGATAAAAAGTAGCCTATGTCACTCTAAATGTCCTCAACTATACCCATGCAAATCTGTTGATCCGTCGATCTGTTGCTCCGTTGCAGCGTGATTGAAGGACAAACCAACAAACCAATACACCAACAAAGCAACAAAAAACGAACACACTTTCGCATTTATAATATTAAGTATGATTTGTACTTGAATTTACGTTTATAAGATTTAATTACTTGAATATAATATTGTGGGGTGTGCAAAGAAATATTAATTTATCTCTTTCGCGGAATCAAAGTTTACCAACGAATTCCATCTCCCAATGTCCTATCAAAGGCATCCTAAATATGCGCAGCTTTTATAATATTTGTTACCGCGAAATGTATGTAATCCGTCACTATATGTAATTCCTAGGAAATTTAATTATACAAATGCCTTAAATCGCAGGAAATGTGTGAAAAAGCTTAATTTTCTAAACAGCCAATTCTGGGTGCTCAACTGA
Organism: Erebia aethiops; assembly: GCA_923060345.2. NCBI lineage: Eukaryota > Metazoa > Arthropoda > Insecta > Lepidoptera > Nymphalidae > Erebia > Erebia aethiops. The sequence continues at coordinate 14,628,876 of OV281095.1, read as the reverse complement.
GTATTTCTGAATTGGTGATTTAAAAAAATAACCGCGAAGGCGCGAGAGTATAGCAAATGTACTTATGGCTTTTTGGGTATAATTTTTCACATTTCCAAGGCCCATTTAAGAGAGAGAAATAAATTATTTCACCAACTTACCTACATTAGCTCGTCATTTATTTTTTCCCCTAATCTTAAAGTTGCTAGGCAATATATAAAATTCCTAGTTTTCGTACATTTTCTGTGACATTATCTACACAGCGATAAATAAATGGCAAAATGCTAACAAATACCTACCTACCTGATTCTTAGAACGTCTGTAGGTCGAATGTTTAGCATAATTCTCAAAAGCTCATAAAAAGCTAAAGGTCACAGCGTCCCTTTAGTAACGCGTGTCTTCATATAGCGCAGCGGTGAGCTGGTTCATCTTTTATGTGGGAGGTCCCGGGTTCGATCCCCAGTAGGGCCAACATGTCAACTAATTTCTATAGTTTCTATGGTCTGATAATTAAAAAAATTAAAAAACACAACTGCATTAGCATTCTATAGTGCCGTTTTTGAAGATGGTGCCATACAGCCGCCATATTGTTTTTTTTAAAGATTTATAGTCAGTGTCATTCGGGATTCTATAAGGATTCTAACGATACCCCATAAATCCAAATCTGTTCAGGCTTTTAGAATTTATGATGGAGTAAAGAAACTCACATACTCACAACCCTGAAAACATTACACTCCTTTTTTTGGGCAGTCGTGTATCTAAGGAAACTTATTTTTTAATTTTTTATCCACTACAAGTTAGCCCTTGACTGCGATCTCACCCTTCTGGTAAATGATGAGTCTAAGATGGTAACGGGCTAACCTGTTAGGGGTAGGTATAGCAGTTATATTTAACCCATACCCCTAATTGGTTTCTACACGGCATTGTACCGGAACACTAAATTGCTTGATGGCACGTATTTGCCGGTAGGGTGGTAACTAGCCACGGCCAAAGCCTCCTCAGGCCAGACCAGAGAAAATTCAGAAATTATAAATTCCCAAACCCTGTCGGGGATCGAGCCCGGGACCTCCGCACGTTAAGACAACAGCGCTCAACACTGCGCCACGGAGGTCGTCAAAAACCTATACTTACCTAATGTAAAATTAACGTACGTCGGTCCAAAATCACACGTTGGCCATTTCACACGCGATAAATCCATTTAGACAGATGGACGGACGGACGGTGCAATTGTAAATAAGTACTCTCAAATTATAGGTAGGCAAGTAGTAATTGATTTTATTGCATGTCTCGTTAAGTGGCAGCGGGTGTGGAGCGAAAGAATATTAGAGCAAATCTTATTTTTATGCTAAGCTAAAAGAATTTTTTCGAGACTACGATCTCACCTGGATGGTAAGTGATGATAAGCGCAAGCAGTCATCGATATTATATGTAGGTACTATATGGACCTGTAGAGCGCGCTCCACACCCGTATAAGCCTGTCCGTGTCCCCGCCATAGCGCTGTCCCGCTTTACAGACTAGATAGCGTTAGTAAAATAAGTCCACATTCTTTGTTTGACAGGGTCTATGTAAATTGAGGTCGTTGCATGCCGTATCTTTACCTTTTGAGTCCCGGGAATTTTTTGACCGATACTGCTACATAACCGATATTACCGGGAATTCCCGGGAGCATGCCCTAGTTATGAATATGATGCTGTCTTAGGTAAGATTGTAGCAGGCTAACCAGCTGTTAGCTGTATGGCAGTAAACCTAATCGGTCGGTATACCTTTGTTTTCTTTCTTTGTAGCATAAAATAAATACATCTTATTTAATTGTTCTTAAAGTTGCCGCCAGATGGCGTTAGTAGGTTCGTTTTGTGCTCACCTCAGTGATACGTATCGTAATTCGTAGGCCTATTGTTTTGTGCACTGTATTAAATCTTATTAGTGGTTTTGTCATTTATCCCCGATAAAGAAATCGCATTAATAAGACTTACCTACAGGCGGGAGCAAAATTTCTTTCCCAAGATTAGTGTAGGAAGGGAGGATTGTAGACAAGAGACCTCTTGGTCGTCAAAGAAGCATGTGGTTGGACTAAGAGGTGGACATGACTTCATTATCATCAACAATCCGTTGCCTGCCCACGCCGCACTATCCGTTCCCTAGCACGGGTAACCTAGCACTCTCACTCGTCAAGCGCAAGTCTATCTTGCAATTAAAAAAAAATTGAGCACAGAGTAGGTAAGTATCTACTTTGTGGGGTTAATAGGAATAGATGGTTGTATGGCAGTCCGTAATTTTTCAAGTTAGATTGTTTAGGGTTTTCGATTAAAATTAAAAAATGAAGAAACACGTGTTTCAAGATTTTTGGAAATTCTACCTCCAAGGAATTTTTAAAAAATTCATAGTTTTTTATATGAACATCTTCTATACTCTAAAGAAAACTGTACCAACTTCTTGAACATGTAGCACTAGTTTAAGGAACTAAAACCAAATAAATATTTATCTCGATTAATCCCACAAGTGCTTTTTGAAGTCAGCAAAAAAAAACGCCTGGTCAAAGGATTTCCACTTTAATAAGCCGCCACGCGCGACAAGTGTTAAAGCGTTCGAGAACAGATTGAAAAAAGATAGAAAAAGATGCTGGCGATACGGAAAAAAGATAAAAAGAAACCGGACAGTTGCCATTTGGTCTTGGACGGGCAGTGTTCCGTATGACCTGATAAAAAAATCAAACAACATTTTTCATTGTTGAGAAAAGTTTCACACTATAAAATGTAGAACCCGACTAAGTAGTCGCTAGGTATATTTGTTTGTTTTAAGTTTAAGCACTAATTTAAACTCTCATACTATTATATTCTATTAGTACAGAATATAAAACTAGAAAATCATGACATTAGTATTGTATTATTGACATTTAGATAAAAATAATAGTAGTTTATACACCAAGGGGATAAAGCACAGTTTTATGTCACGGGCGCTACATTGAATCCTGAACGTAACGAAGGACTCCAAATTTAACTCCCGAGCGCAGCGAGGGTGTTATAAGTTAATTCCCGACCAAAGGGAGGGAATTAAGATTGAGTCCTGAGTGCAGTGAGGGATTCAAGCGCCCAAGAAAAAAACTGCTTTATCCCGGTGGTGTATACTCTACTTTATACTTCTACCATAAAAGTAAAACAAACTGTAACGGTTAGATATTTATTGCAAATCATATAGTAAGTAGGAAACATAGGTCTAGTAAATAATAAAAAGAAAAGACAAATTAAAAGTTAATGTTCACGTTCGATAGAGTCACATTTGTCCATTTGTCATTTTGCTTTTCATGCTGCCAGTGTTTATGCAGGTACACATACTCCTAGGTTTAAAAACTTTTATGTCAAATGGTACGATCGTTTGGTCGACCACTCTGGAGCCTAGACTCTGTTGTGCATATTTACAGTATGGGGTTGGTCAACTAGTTGGGCGATCGATCGACTAGATTACGGCCCTTGGGCATGAAGACTGACTTTAGACCCGCAAATGTATGATTAAAACAGTAGTAAAGGTATGGTAGAAGTATAAAAGCTCTTTACTGCACTCGGCGTCAGTTTTTTTGTTAATTTAGCTTTCTCTATATTAGCGCTAACAATGTTTTATGTACCTTATTAGGTATACCTATCTGCTGAATAACAGCTTTACAGATAAAATGATAATGGGGCTGATTCTGTATAACACAATCTCTAAACTAAACTAAAATGGCAGCTTTAAATCTAGTTCTGTCCCTTTCCGTAGGAAGTTTTATGAAAGGGTTTGAAAAGGAAAGCAATATTTGTAATGCTCTAATTTTAGTTTAGAGATGGTGCACTACAGAATCAGCCCCAATATATCGTCTGCGTAGATTTACGTTTGTGCTGTGAAACGAAACAGCACAAAACGTGCTGTTTCGTTTTCTTACCCGGATAAAAAGCGTCCTATAGGTCTTTAATTATTATCCATGACAAAAATCACGCCGATCCATGGCGGCATTGCGATTCAAGGAAAAGTCAATATACAATTATACTTTTGTATTTATAATAATACAAGCTGATGCCCGCGACTTCGTCCGCGAGGTTAAGGTTTTATTTGATTCCCGCGAAAACTTCTTAGTTTTCCGGGATAAAAAGCGTATCTCACTCTCCAGGTCCTCAACTATACCCATGCCAAAAATCACGTCGATTCGTTGCTCCGTTGCGGCGTGATTGAAGGACAAACCAACAAACAAACACACTTTCGTATTTATAATATTAGTATGATGGGTAGCTATTCTAAATAAAAAGATAGACCTCACCTCAGACAGATCCCCTATGGTGATAACAATAAGCAAACCGTTTTTACATTCAAATGCGGAACACTAAAAAGATAAAAAGATCGCCATTATTGTCTGGACCAGCACTTTCTAGCTGCCCGACCATCCGAAAACCTGAAAGAATTAAATTGGATTTAATAGGATTCCAACTAAAAATAGGTTATAAATACCGCTAAATGGGTTTAAAAAGATCTATTTTTGTCTTTTGTCGATGCCAGATTCAGAAAAAGCTCTAGCAAAAGAGTTTGATGCGTTTTCAAATTAGTTCTGAAGACGTTGTACCTTTAATATAGCACAGAATAGATCATACCGTCATACAGTCATGTAATTATGGTCTTACTAGATGATGGCCGCGACTTCGTCCGCATGGTTTAAGTTTTTTTAATTCCTTAAGGGATAAAATGTAGCCTATGTCGCTCTCCATGCCCTCAACTATACCTATCACGTCTAGTCACGTCACGTCACGTCTCGTCTCTATATATATAATCACGTCGATCTGGTGCTCCGTTGCGGCGTGATTGAAGGACAAACCAACAAACCAACAAACACTTTCGCATTTATAATATTAGTATGACTAGATGATGTCCACGACTTCGTCCGCGTGGATTGATGTTTGTTAAATACCCGCGGGAACTCTTCGATTTTCCGGGATGAAAAGTCTATGTCCTTCCCCGGGATGTAAACTATCTCTGTACCAAATTTCATCAAAATCGGTTGAGTATTTGGCCGTGAAAGCGGAGCAGACCGACAGACAGAGACACTTTGGCATTTATAATATTAGTATGGATTTGTATTTGTAACATTGACGTGATACAATTTTTTTTTTGAAGATGTTACGAAAACCACCTTATGAGCCAGCTAGTGTACCTTATACATACCGTACAAAATACAAATTATGTCTTCAGTAGTGGCTACGGGCTCTGGCGAATCGGGCGGTTTTAGTGGCAGAAATGCAGCCGGACTGTGACATTGCGGAAAAAAAATTGTCGTCCAACAAAGACCGACAAATTCACCGAATTATTTAACAAAATATCATCAAAGTTCGTACAATAAGAGGACTTAAAGCTCGACAGCCTTAAGTCTTCTTATTATAGCAGCTACTTAAATCTGTCCCTCTATTGTCTAACTCAGTGGTTATCAAAAAATGAAAGCCACTGACATATATATTTTTTATCCACTGAAGGTTTTCTATGAATCCAGGTTGTTTTTATTTCATAGTTAATCTTCAATGGATAAAAAATATATGTCAGTGGCTTTAATTTTTTGATAGTCACTGAATTAGAGAATAGGGGCGCTGGTCACCGAATAGTCAAATAAGGTCTGGTTGAGCAATAAAGTTTTAAAAAATCTAAGTAAATATAGAAGTAATACAAATTCATCGCAGAGTAGTTTTTGAGATGGCACATAAAAGCTGACAAATTCGTCGGAAAGGCTTTGTTTTATAAAATGCACCTTATGATAACAGAAGGTGTGGACGTAACTCTTTATTTTATTACCCAACTTGATGATTAAGAATGTACATCAGGGATATTTTAAGTTGATTTCGAATTCATCGCTCGCAAACGAGATCGCAGTTCGGACAGCGACGGTTAAGTGCGGGTCGTCATTCCGAACCGTAACTCCTGGTTGCGTAATGGTTTAAAAAACATAAACAACACACTCGCCGAAGCTTACGAGACACCGTAATTGTTCGAAAACAACAAAAACACTTTTGAAACTCGAATCAACCCGCTCGCATGAATGGGACAGCCCAAACGGCCGGGAAAACGATAAAAACGACGCTCCATATTCGAGAAATGATTAAAAAAGAACGAATGGAGAAAACGAACGAGACCAAGTTCGCGGCACGTTCCACGTCTCGTTTAAAAAGAGAACTATCTTACCGGAGCGTGAATGAAAAACGCGCCCGCTTCGACCGCGTAACCGTAATCTGAGCGTTATTATTTTTATTTTTCGACTGCCAGTATAACTTTTTTATTATTATTTCGTCTTATTCGTCTTATTATTATTTCTGTTATTTTATTCGTTTAACGTGCGTCGTATGTAGGTCAGGAGGTGTGGATATTTTTGGTTTTTCGTCGCAAGGCCGCGGCGTTTGCTTGTTTTGCGGCGAGAAGCGTATCGTAAGGTAATTACAGTGGTCTGGATTACTTACACTTTTTTCTTATCTTCCGGTTTGTGTAGCAATTTAATCTTATCAGCTGATAATAATGTGATGATGATGATCAAATGGTACCAGTACCCAATCTTAATGGAGACCACTAGACCAGCCAACTACGTAGAGGATAATGATTTAAGTAGTTAGATGCTATTTTAGACCTTTTAAAATGAGTCAGTGATATTTCCTGATTGATTATCGTAGTTCGATAGCATGGTAATTCAACACAAAAATGATTAAGTATTGACTTTAATTCTCGTAGCATTATACAAAACATCGTTTAAATTTTTCCTAAGCTTGGGACAGCTCACAGTCCCATAGAGTATACTTATAGTATGTACCTAATGACAAAATTGCTTGTATTTTGACTCGTTCAATTATTGCAATTGAATGATTTTGAATGAGTGAATGATTCTCTTGTAACTGGTTATTACCACAATTTATACCTAGCCGTTGAGGGTTAATAGAGTTTTATTTTACACATGTTTTAATATTTGATTTTTTACGATATGTACCTAAACATTTTGTTTTGCTTTGTTAAATGCTATATACAGAGTTTTGATACTTTGGGGTATCGTTGAATATTTTTGAGTAAAGTAATTAAGTATATACAAACATGTTGTTAATGTAATTCGATTTGCCCTTTCGAAAAAAAAATATAAATTATCCAAAATATTATTAATCCAATATGTGTTTATCAATTTTTTTTCACATAATGCGCTATGCCTATGCAGCCTAATGTCACCCGGACCATAAACATAATCGACTGACATCTCTATTATTAATAATCAGCTCAGTAGTTTTTAAGCTGAAAAATACATTACCTATTTTTTTCCACTACAAGTTAGCCCTTGACTGCGATCTCACCTACTGGTATGTGATGATGCAGTCTAACATGGTAGCGGGCTAACCTTTTAGGGGACAGGGATATGTCAGTTATATTAAACCCACACCCCTAGCACAGAATAGGTAATAGTACGTAGCCCCTAGTCGGTTTCTACACGGCATCGTACCGGAACGCTAAATCGCTTGGCGATACGTCTTTGCCGGTTGGGTGGTACTTCCTCTGATATATTCATACATACTTACATAGACTGGTAAAATCAAACCCTTTCGTTTTGACTTTGCCACGTAATAAAGAAGATACCTAGATAGATTAGATGTATAGATAAAACTCTTTATTGCACACACATAAAACAAAGACAATAAACAAAAAGGTTAAAGAAGGTAGGTAAGTAGGCTCTACGTGTTATCAATATCAATTAAAAATATAATTAACATTTAAAGTTCGGAATGAAGAATTGATACACTACAAATAGGTTCAGTAGCCCAGCCTGAATTAGTTTAATACGATATCGACTTACATCGGAATGTAGAGCTAATTGCCTTCTTTATTCAATAGCTTTTAAACAACTTCTAGATGCTATTGTTATCAACAGGCAAGCCAGAATGTTTGGAAGCTGCCAATGTGGCGAAAAAAAAAATATTTTTGAAGTGAAAACTTCTTTAGCTGCGTTGAGCACTTTTTGGTAAGGGGTAAATTTGTGGATTCGCGTCACCGACACCGACACCGTCATCGCGTTGTTACGAAGACAATATAAGGCCTTAAATACAAATATACTACATTCGTAATTAAACTTTAATGCCTTATGTTTTCTTTTACATTTTTTAGGTTTATATTTTAACGGTAAAGGTAATTTAAAAAAAAACGTTTTCACTTCTATCGGCAGTCCAGTCCCTATGACTGCCAATTCTTTTTTTTTTTTATAATAAAGACTAACTATGTATCCGCCCGCGGCTTCGCTTTACATATTATTGTCTGTGCCACAGTTTTTTTAATGCATGCTGTGCATTGATGAGTCAGCCAGTGACTGAGTGAGTGAGCCAGGAATTTTCTCTCTATATGTCTCTCTCTGCGTCATATTCCTCATTGCTGAGGGTCGTGACCCCTTTCCATTAATCACATAATGGCAGGGGTTTTCTTGGGATAATAATGCGGTGAGTTCCCAGGTCCTTCCGCATATATATGTAATATATGTAGAGATAGAGGAATTTGTTTTAAATGAAGCCAGGAATCGAAAAAAATAGTCTTGTATTTCAAAGTTTTTACAATGTTAGTTTCTGTAACCTACCTATCACAAAAAGTTCCTTTACCTTGGGTGTACTTTACCAGGGCGACCCCCAGCGAGGTTGAGCGATGATATCCTCGACGACCTCCGTGGCGCAGTGTGTAGCGCTGTTGCCTTAACGTGCGGAGGTCCTGGGTTCGGATCCCCGGCAGGGTCAATTTGGAAATTTATAATTTCTGAATTTTCCCTGTTCTGGCCTGGTCGGAGGCTTCGGCCGTGGCTAGTTACCACCCTACTGGCAAAGACGTGCCGCTAAGCGATTTAGCGTTCCGGTACGATGCCGTGTAGAAACCGAAGGGGTATGGGTTTAATATAACTGCCATGCCCCTAACAGGTTAGCCCACTACCATCTTAGACTGCATCATCACTTACCATCAGGTGAGATCGCAGTCAAGGGCTAGCTTGTAGTGGATAAAAAAGAAATCCGGCGGATGGCTGGCATCGATTGGATGAGAAAAGTCGAGGAAAGAGCACGTTGACGCTACTTAAAAGAGGCCTATGTCCAACAGTGGATGCACAACAGCTGACGAGGAATAGAATAGAATAGAATAGAATAGAATATTTATTTATTTGCATGATTGTAAGTAAGTAGGTACATAGTACGGTGTTATTATGTAATAAGGTGAGCATGTTACAATCAGCCATACAATGGCGTGCAAAATACTTAAAACTAACATAGGTTTCATAAAAGGGACTAAACAAGTTGCAAGCTTTAAAAATTTGTAAAATTAAATTAAACATAAAATAAATGGACAAATGAGAGTTTAAATCGGGTGATAAGTTTTAAAATTCAAGAATTCTTTTAAAGAATAGAAGTTTTGGGCTACTAGCCATTTACCTATACAACTTATTTTTAAATAATTTAATTGGTAATGCCTTAATATCTTTTGGCAGCTTATTATAAATTTTTACGCATAAGGCTGAGCAATGTTTTAAGTAAAATTCCATGATGATGATGACCAATCCACCTCCACTTCAGCTGATCCATAATTTTTAGTACCTACGTCTGTGACCCGTGTCCTCTCGAATAGACACTTTAAAAATCATACTAATATTATAAATGCGAAAGTGTGTGCGAAACTGCCTCGTTGGTCTAGCGGTTAGCATACTCGACTGCGGGTCACGAGGTCCTGGGTTCGATTCCCGGTCGGGTAAAAAATTTTTAGGTATTGGGTTTTTCAATTAAGAAATTCTCAGTGCCAGCCCGGAGTTGGAAGTTGGCGGTGTTTCACTCCCGTGCCTCGGAGAGTACGTTAAGCCGTCGGTCCCGGTTATTATCACTAACATGATAATAGTCGTTAAAGCTCGCCAACCCGCATTGGAGCAGCGTGGTGGGTCTAAGCTCTAATTCCCTCTCTCCTACGAGAGTGGAGGCCTGTGCCCAGCAGTGGGACGTTGATAGGCTGTAGTGGTGGAAAGTGTGTTTATTTGTCATTCAGTGATCAGTCGCGCCACAACAGAGCAAAGGATCGACGTGATTTTTGCCAAGGGTATAGTTGAGGACCTGGAGAGTGAACCTACATTTTATTCCAGAAAATTTTTGAGTTCCCGCGGAAATAAAAAAAAACTTGATCGACTTGTGTAAGGGTTTTAATATTAAGATGGTAATTTTTTTTTGCATTGTAAAATCATAGAATAGGTAATAGTAGGTAAAACTACACTATCTTCGTACCAAGAATGCTCAAACAAAGAAATAACTAGTGTTATTTCTTGTTTAAACACTATAAAAACCAGAAATCTTACGATAAATTTAAAAGAAATTGTAACCCGAAAATTACCTACCAAAAATCGCTGAACAAACGTACCTACATGATACATCAATTTTTTTCTTTGGACGTCACTATTCGGAACATCCTGTAAAACATCATAGAAGACCGTCCTAATTAATTAATTAATAAATTCTCGACAATATAGATTGCCATAGGCTTGGTGACCCGCCAAAGCGATTGGAACTCTCAGTTGCTCAAATCAAATGGATCACATCCTTATTTCATCTGCGTTGTAATTTTCGCGCTTCTATAGTATGGACCCGTAATCGTGGAGGAAACACCCGAAAAATTTCAAATTTATTATTGTGAAATGGTTTTTAGTCTATCTCGTTGTATCTCGCCCTCAAGATTGAGAGTCGATAAATAACCATGTCGAAATGTCAAAATAGGTCACTATCCGAGAAAAAATAGTCTGCCATGTTAGGGTTCGTAGAGAAAAATACCACAGATAAAAAATATTACTGTTATCTCTACTTTTGACGACACGAGACAAGAATTAAGTGTAACCATGTTAGCTACGGTAGACAAAGAGATATAACGCGAGAAAATGGGTAGACATAATTTTCTCGTAGTGCGCATGCTAGGCCGGCAGTCCTGGCTAGGCTTGACTATTATCGCTACGTCAAACAGTTTAGGTCAAACTGGGATAATGTAAGTACTGTACTGTAAAAAAAATTCTGTGAATATTGATATTTATAACCGAAATAAATATAAAAGAATTAACTATGGTAATGGTATGGTAACTATTAAAAGTTATGTTATTGCGTAATTAATATTATAAAGCAAACGATCCTAAGTTTTCTAAGCTGGTACCTACTACCTAAGATGGTAGGTATTTTCCGAAAATCGTTACGTTTCATTCCGAACGTTACATTCGAAATTCGAATGTTTGGAAACTATCTGGAACTCACAAACATAGTTGCGTTCGAGAACATTCCTCCAACTTAGGCATATACTTATTATGTACTCGTAAATTCACATATTTACCATTCCCGAGCACCAAACAACTCGTGAACTCGCCACTGCTTAACGCATTTAGTCATCGTTCTCAGTAAAAAGTAAAAATAACTTAAACCAGACTCTGCATCTTAGTCTCAAGGCCAAATCCTGACTCCTGAAGAACGAGACAAAACTACAAATCTACCACAAGCATGACAAAGATGCAAAATACAGTGTCTTCGTCCTTTGAAAAGGGAAAGTGGTAGTAAAACTACTGGTGAGAGTGAGATGAAAAAATGTCCGAAGGGCAAAAAGGGATGGGTGGTATTAATAAGCGTGGGTGGGACAAGGATGGGAGGGAACCGGTTAATTTTGAAGGGCTCGCGGTCCACGCTGGCCGCTGATGCTGCAAGTCTTGATGTGCATGATTATGTATTGATTCCCACTGAGTTATGGTTAGTTGGACAAAGAAAAACACATACGTTGCTAGGTCAACTGTCAAAGTTCATATTCTGTACTAGAGGATTTAGGTTTTGGAAAAATCACATGGAAGCTCATTGATTTTTTGGGATAATATGTATACGTTTTATATCCCAAAATACGGTCATAGGCCTTTAACCTTCCCCGGGATGGACTTGAAAAATGACGGACTTTCATAAAAGTTGCCATCCCCCTTCATAACCCCTTTGGGGGTGGAAATTCTAGAAATCCTGAAACAGAATTTCTTGATTTTTAACCGAAAGCTCAAACATAAGCTTTTACGGATATAGTTATAGCTTGAAAAATGACTGACTTTCATACAATCCAACCCCTTGGTGGTAGAAATTTTAGAAATCCTGAAGGCTGAAACACGTATATTTTGATTTTAAACCGAAAGCTTAAACATAAGCTTTTGCGGATATAGCTTGAAAAATTACTGACTTTCATACAAACTGTCATCCTCTATTCAAGCCCCTTAGGGGTGGAAATTCTAGAAATCCTGAAACAAGTAGCATCTTAAATTTTCTGAAAGCCCTTATTATACCCATTTTTATGCACGTATTTTATATTTTATCTACTTATTACTATCGCATTTATTAGTATAGAAAGCGATGAATTTAAAAAAAAAGAGAAAAGCAAAAAAAAAAAATTTTAGCTGTGCAGTCGTGCTTTAAATTGTTTAAAATTAATAATTAAAGCTTGTTTTACTCCACTACACTAGTCCTTGACTTCGATCTCACTTTGTGGTAAGTGATAATGCAGTCATAGATGATAGCGGGCTAACCTGTTTCGTTTACTCCGAAAATTAGGGGTCCGTGCCCTGGAATTGAACCTCTGACTCCCGAGGCCGTGATCTTAACCAATAGGCTTACGGATGATGATAAGATAATAAAGTAAGCTTGATTGATAATAAAGTAAGTTAGCTTGATTGGACTATATAGGTAGTTACGTATTGGCACAGAATACATAATTGGTATTGGGTACCGGGTTAATACCCGGTGTACTAGGTGAGCGACAGAAGCGACGCTTCCCCCCCACGACGCGATACGACGCCATAGAAAATGACAAACTTCTCTACGCGACAACGTAGCCCACGTGAAGGGTCCACGCTACTGTTTGATACTGTCGCGTCGTATCGTGTCGAGTCGCGGTGTCGCGTTTGTCGCTCAAGTAGGACAACGTTACACTGCGAGTAGCGACCACTTCCCGCGGAGTGTAGTTTACTAAACTTGCTGATTCGCGGGATCGGGTCAGCCGAGCTCAAGGTCAGGGAGGCTGGAACAGAAGACCCATAGAGCTGTATGCAATATCGAAGAAGGAATAACCACTGATTGTACAAGGTACTGATAAAAATCGCTCTCGAAAGGACTGATACTAACAAGTAGCGGCCGCTTTCCGTGGAGTTTAGTTTACAGAACTTGCTGATTCGCGGCATCGGGTCAGTCGAGCTCAAGGTCAGGGAGGCTGGAACAGAGGACCCACAGAGAAGTATTTTTCTTGCTTTTTCTAATACTAATTTGAACTCTGAAAGCATTGGCATCCAGCGACCAGCAACCAATCTTGGTTGGCTCATTAGCACTTGGCAGGGTATAAAATTTAACAAATCACTCAGCAAAGTCATAATAAGTTTAATTTAATATGTAACCGTTTATTTTATTATTTTACTTTTTTTCTAGGGCACTCCATTAAATTTTGACGAAGTTTGGTATAATTGTACCAAAGTTGTTACAATTCTTGTATCACTACCTGCTTACCATATTTTACCAAGTGATAGTTTATTTCCCCGGGATAGAAAAGTCGCCTATGCTACTTTTTATCCCAGACAATTAATTGGTTCAATAAAACGGAAAATTAAAGAGGATTCACAGGATTTATTTATACAAGAAAATAAATCCACAAGTTGCGTGCATCACCTAGTATTTACCAACATAAATAAGTATGTATGATACGAATGTGTGCTGTATATTCATCCATGTACACCGACCAACATCGCTATTGCAATAAACATGTGCAGAAAAGCACGTAAACCCAAAAATGGTCTCTGAATAGAGATTAAGCAATTTATTCTACTATTGTAAGAATAACTCTTTACTAGGCATCCTTTGAACTGCGAATCATAAAAAAAATATCAAAGGCGTCTCCTTCATTTCCCACTTTACTGACACAATATTATTGTCTATGTTTCAAATAACGTAGAGGTGTCAAACCTTTGAGTTCTCATCACTTAAAATTAATTAAAAAGAACATCAAATGCGTGTCCATCCGAATGCACGATACTCCACAAATAAGTACCACTCCATTCTATAATTAGAGAGTTGAAAGTTAAAAAATATCACCACCGCCATTCATTTCCTCTGAGATGGGAAACTAAAAAAGCCTTAGTTTAGTGAAAAGTAACGAGACCTGCAATTAAAGTTAGCAAACTTGTTAAAACTTGAAGGGAAGCAAAGGTAATGGGGAGGCTCTCTAACAAAAGAATGGTGCACTCCAGCCCCATTAATTAAAATCCTTTAAAGTACTAAAGAGTAAAGACACTCCACGGTTTTCACTGTCTATGTTCTCAAGTCAACAATATTTTGAACTAGCTGATGCCCGCGACTTCGTCCGCGTGGGCTAAAATTTTTTAATTCCCACGTGAACTCATTAACTTTCCGGGATAAAAATTAGCCTATGTCACTTTCTATGATGATATGATACTCCGTATATTATGTAGGTATGTAAGTAAATGTGAACGAATGTTTGGTTTGTTGATTTGTTCTTCAATTACGCCGCAACTGAGTAAGGGGATCAACGAGATTTTTTGCATGGATCATCATCGACACCATCACTTAAACCCATTCTAGGCGTCGTTCACGAGTCTCCTCTCAATATGAGAAAGATTTGACCATAGTCTACCATGCTGGCCAAGTGTGGATTGGCAGACTTCACAAACCTGAGAACATTATGAAGAACTCTCGGGCATACAGTTTTCCACGCGATGTTTTCCTTCACCGTTATGATATTTAATTTCTTAAAACGCACTATAATCTCCGAAAAGTTAGAGGTGTGTGCTCGGGGATGCCATTAAAGTGTAAATTGATGTCTTTTAAAGTTTCAACATATTTAATGAAATATTTAATCTATCTGCATAAGCTACTTTTATCCCGGAAAATAATAGAGTTCTCACGGGAGTTTTAAAACCTTCAATGTACTCGGAACGACGTCGCTGGCAATTAGTTAGTTCAGCATATTTGAAGTACTAAAGACACTCCACAGTTTTCGCTATCTGTGTTCTCAAGTCAACATTTACCAATAAGTATTTGCGTCCACGCACACATACTCACACATCTCGCGACTGTAAGCATGTGTGCGTGTGTCGTACACACTGCACAAGAATGCAACGCGTTGTTGACACAGCCAACTTCGATATTCCTTTATTTATTGCTATAAAAACCCTTTAACTAACCCTCACACCATTTCAAACCTTAACTTCTTAGACAAACAGTTTAATTTTAATCGGCAATCAAAAATCTTACATCCTTTTGTTTTCATACATTTTGGTGAACAGTTCATTTGAATTTGAACTTTAAAATAGGTTAATTAAAGTGCATTTTTCTTTGTATGTCTTTATGTTATTAAGACTGAACGTGTTTGGTAGGGTCAGTTATATTTAAATAAGGATTTATGCGTTGTGTCTGGCATTTTGGCGAGATTCGTGGATAAAGAATCGTAGAGGATTAAAAACGCGAGATCTGTCCATAGATTTTGGACCCACAATGGAGCTGGTGCCTGAGTTATCACATCCTTGGAGCTGGTTCCAAGATTTACTTCATATATAACATATAGTATACCCAAGCATACATTTATTATGCATTCGTTCATAAGCTATTGCCAAGTATGAATTAGGGCTTGAATAAAAAAAACTTATCTATAATATTTTATGTAAAGCAACAATAAAGGCTCAGAAGTACTAGAATCCAGAGCCGTTAAACCAGTTAAATAAAATAATAAAAAAGCAAAAATAAATCATAGATTCTACTTTTATAATTAAATATCATCCCACCATTTAATCAAGCACCCAAATCTCTATAAAACAAGCAAAGATCGTTAAAATGGATAAACTGCCGAAATTTATCCTAGCACCTTGATCCAAATCGTAAAGAAAATCGAAAGTAGGTAACATCTAAAACTATCGAACGACCAAAAAACACCAGTAACTTTCATTAAATGTTTCCCACCATACTTCGGACCTCCGAACCTGTTCTGATAGCATCCACAAAAAAACATTATATTAATTTGGGATCCCCACAAAAAACGTAGATAGCCAAACGAGTAAAAAACCTAATGGCCACGAAAAAGAAAAAGGATTGATCCGGAAAAAAGACGAAATAATACAAAAAAGGACTCTCCGAAGAAAGGGTTCGAAAGCTACAGGTGGCTACTATTTCGTAGTTTTTTTGTTGTTTGTCGCATAAAAACTAATAAATGAAATGTTTCATTCTTTTTTTTTATACCGGCGCTCTCATATTAATTACCTATGTCAATATTGAAATTAACGACAATGTAATTAAAATACTAGACGTCTATAAATGGTAACTAATTTTATTAAATTTCAAAAAATTTAATATGACAGACATATTACCACAGAATAGGTAATAGTATATTACCCAGTTTACATTTATAGATAAGAATATTTAGGTATATTCTTTCTTCTGCTGCTTCTATAATTTCATAAATAGGTAGGTACTTAATCTGAATTAAAAAACAAAGTAAACATGTTAAACTTAAATGTTATATTAATTTATTTTTTTTCATATAAAAGCTGTTTTATGGTAAATGTATTATTTTTATGTCACGTGCATTCTTTTCGTTAACCAAGTCAACTAAGAAGATAATAACATAATTAATGTACAACAGTTATTACAGGATTAGCAAGAGGGAGATTATGTTTTGCTGCAAGGAATGCGCGCACCATGATCAGAGTTGTCCTCTATTTATAGCAAACTGGTGTACCGTTGCCGCCGCGTTCACTTTTTACTCTTGCTTCTAGTGATTGTAGTACAACATAATATACTTTGGGTTTATTTTTATTAATGCCCAAGTGAACCTATGCTTTAATGTCAGAGACACTGGTTATTGAAAGGAAAAGTAGTTATTGACTGTTATTTACAAAATAACCGTTTTGGGATACTTATAATAGGTTCCTGTCTATATCATTGGGAATAAAATTGCTTTTTTAGCTTTTATTCCTGATGCAAAAATTAAAGAACCTACTGTTAGGCGAAAAAATAAGATAAGTTGCTACAAGGGCTTATTGCCTATATGGTTGTGGAGTCCAAGAAAACAAAAAAAATATCTACCTAATACTGTGACCAAAATGTATAGAAGGTGACGATAATTTTAATTTACATATTAAAAACAATATTACAAAAAAACCCACTGGACCTAACTGCAAGTGTTATTTAAAACTGTAGGTACTTTAGAACTAAATATTGAAATAATTAGGTTTTATTTCATGTAGGACAACTTCAACTTGCGCCACTTATAATATGTTTGTTTATTTTATTTTGATTATATAATAATATATATACTCAAAAAAGAAACACGCTCTATCTATCGGTTGACATATATTCTCGGTGTCAACGGGGTTCGGTCAAAAATTCTTCGTGAGTAATATTTTTTTTTGTTTTCGAATGCAGATATTTTATTAAGCGGACAGAAGAATAGATCGTTTAGAAAGAGTTAATTGGCATTCGTTTGGTTTCAGAAAACCATTTTTGGGGTTCTGTAGTAAATCTACCTACTTACCCTAGTTTCGCTTATTTTTTATTATTCCACAGTCCACAACAAGCTCTTGACTACAATTACTTGTGATAAGTGATGATGCAGTCTAAGATGGAAGCGGGCTAACTCCTATAACAGTTATATAGTAGGTACACCCGGTATGGTTTAGTAATTAGTTTCTATGTATCCCGATCGAACCCGGAACCTCCCACTCATAAGACCATAGCGCTCACCACTGCGCTAGGGAGGTCGTAAAAAATTGTATTTTAAAATTAACCCTGTATACACAGATTACAATAAAAAAAGTTACAATGAATTAATTGTTAGCTGATTCGTCTGCGAGGGTTGAGGTTTTTTGTTTCCCGCGGGAACTCTTTAATTTTCCGGAATAATAAGTAGCCTATGATCTGCCTATCTAGTTGAAATTTGGGACAGAGAATAACAATTCTCTATTCCAAATTTCATCCAGATCCGTTCAGCCATTCCGGTGTGATTGCGTAACAAATATCCATCCACCCATCGATCCACACTTTCGCATTTGTTATATTACAATTTACAGATTCAATGATATTTTATTGTGTGTAGATAGAAGTACACAAGCTTCCTTTAAAGTCAGTATAGAAACCTCTTATTGGGGGATAAGGGGTTCCGAAGATCGCCGAAGGAGCCCGAGCGGAGCGCCCGCAGCGCGAACAGGTGCTCTACCCATCTTGTGATGACCGGACGCTCTTGCACTCGGGCTAGCTCGTCTTGATACTTTCTAATTGGCGAGGCTAACATATTTCGGGTCTGAGCTTAATTTGTTCTAATAATAGTTTTTCCGTTCAAATAATTGTTAAAAGTTTATCGTTTTGACGACCACGGGCGTAGTTGTGAGCGCTGTGGTCTTATAATTTGTTCGATTTGTGGAGGCTCAGGGTTACCAGCAGGCAATTCATATTTTTTGTTGTGTAAGAATTTATAATGACGTGACGTTTATGCGAGTCTTTTTGTTTAATTCATATACTTTTGTAGGTTTACAATGAATAAAAGAGTAAAATCGAGCCAACATATTTGTTGCTAGAGGTAAAATGTTTTATACTATAAAAGGATTACGAAGTAACTTGCTGGTTTTTCAAATTTGAAGCGAATAGGTACTTGTTTTTAAATAGGAGATAAATTGCTTTTGTTCGTGACGTTTATGAGAGTCTTTTTGTTTAATTCATATACTTTTGTAGGTTTACAATGAATAAAAGAGTAAAATCGAGCCAACATATTTGTTGCTAGAGGTAAAATGTTTTATACTATAAAAGGATTACGAAGTAACTTGCTGGTTTTTCAAATTTGAAGCGAATAGGTACTTGTTTTTAAATAGGAGATAAATTGCTTTTGTTTTGAAGGTACTTAAGGTAAGTATACGTAATTAATAGTAATAAGAGGAGACACGTACATGAGCGGTACGCGGAAGGGTATTCCAAGCTAGTATAGCAGTTCGTAACGTATTGACAATAGTACTTAAGAATTAAAATATTCAAAGTATCAAGCGTTGTTGATCCCACTATACATTACACCTGGATACGCGATCGGAGGGTTAATAAAGAATGTCGGAGGCTGTTGTATCTGTGCCGGGATAAGCGCATTATAATATTTACACCGCTTCGGTCCCACGGACCCGAATAATTACACCTTCATTCAAATTACGTAAAAACGTACGTTTAGCGTACAGGTACGATGCCGTGTAGATACTAATTACTAACCCATACCGGGTTTACCTACTATAACTGTCATAGCTTTAACAAGTTAGAGCACTACCATCTTAGACTGCATCATCACTTATCACAAGGAGAGATCGTAGTGAAGAGGTGACTTGTTGTGGACTGTGGAATAAAAAAAAATAAGCGAAACTAGGGTAAGTATAGGTACCTTGATTTACTACCACCACCACCACTACAGCCCATTAACGTCCCACTGCTGGGCACAGGCCTCCACTCTCATAGGAGAGCGGAAATTAGAGCTTAGACCCACCACGCTGCTCCAATGCGGGTTGGCGGTTTGATTTACTACAGAACCCTAAAAATGGTTTTCTGAAACCAAACGAATGCCAATTAACTCTTTCTAAACGATCTATTATTATGTATTATATAGGTACCTACATATACGAGATATCTCGCAACGGAGAGAGATTATTGTCGTTGCCGGCTAATTTTTCGTCTACCCTAACATTATGTTAGTAACATGCACAAGATCCGGTATATGACGTAACGAGAAAAGTAACTATGTTAGCTTCGGTAGAGTAATAGAGATAACGGGTGAGCATAATTTAACTCGTTGTGCGCATGCTAGTCATATGCTAGAGTAGACGGGACCAAGTACTAGTTATTATTCTGTGACGGGACGAAGTGTCAATCCCAATGGTCATCTTCTGAAACGCATTGCTTCAAAAAAATGTAATTCTCCAAAACAACTTTTTGCAGTAACTGATTAACGTAGCTTGCAGCCCGTTAGCCGGGAGCGTTGCGGTTGACAAAAAGACAATGGCGGCGGCGTGACGTCACGGGCCAGCGGCTGCGCGGGCGCATTCGACGCGCGCACAAACCACGATCAGTTACGGATTAAATCGGTTAGCAAATCTTAAGTCTGACTAGTTAGTGTCACTGGCTTTGGGTAGGTGTTTTCTTCTTCGTCAAATCATCCGATCAAACACGTCCACTTGTGAAATACCCTTGTGTTTCCTGCCACGTATAACTTACATACCCTCAAGGCAAGAGTAAATAGGCATCTTCTAGGTAAGCGCGTTCCAACCTAGACCTCATCATTGCTTTGCACTAAGCATGATTGTCGTCAAGCGCAAGCCTATCTCACAATAAAAAATAAAAAAACTGTATTGAAATTGACGACCTCTTTGGCGCAGTGAGTGGTAAGCGCTGTTATCTTATATTAGGGGTGCGGCCACAGAATAGACCGTAATAGGTACGGTACGGCAGTTATTTTTTGACAACCTCCGTGGCGCAGTGTGTAGCGCTGTTGCCTTAACGTGCGGAGGTCCCGGGTTCGATCCCCGGCAGGGTCAATTTGGGAATTTATAATTTCTGCATTTTCCCTGGTCTGGCCTGGTGGGAGGCTTCGGCCGTGGCTAGTTACCACCCTACCGGCAAAGACGTGCCGCCAAGTGATTTAGCGTTCCGGTACGATGCCGTGTAGAAACCGAAGAGGTATGGGTTTAATATAACTGCCATGCCCCTAACAGGTTAGCCCACTACCATCTTAGATTGCATTCATCACTTACCATCAGGTGAGATTGCAGTCAAGGGCTAGCTTGTAGTGGATAAGAAAAAAGCTCGTACCCCTAATCGGTGTCTACACAGCATCGTATAGGTACATTTAATAAGGCTATGTGCCTGAATTCATTTATTTTTTAAAGGAAACTGTTGGCTCTCATTTAGCGTTGGCGTGTCGTCTCATACAGACCAACGCTCAGACAGAGCTGCCAGGGTTGTCACAAGAGTAAATAATTATATTATTGATCTATCAACCGCAAAAACTAATACATAGTGTTAGAGGGAAAAATCAAAATGAGTGTACATCGCTGCCCCTGCGATAGTCGACTCTAGTGTAGAGCTGGCAAAATTAGGCTAGGAACTCTAGGATAGACCGGTGGGAAAATTGCGCCAATCGCAGTGTTTGTGTGAATATTTAAAGTTTAATTATGTGGATACCCAGAGTTTCCTTTTAATAATAAGTACATCTATAAATATACATAACATCATAAGACTGTTCAGCCTGTACACCCACTTAATAAGGTGATGTGCCTGAATTCATTTATAATTTAAAGGAAAGTATAAGCTGCTAGCTCTCATTTAGCGTTGGCGTGTCTCACACAGACCAACGCTCAGACAGAACTGCCAGGGTTGTCACAAAAGTAAATCAATAAATTAAAAAAAATGAAGTTACTATGACAGCTAGAAGCTGTGTTCTAGCTTTTTTATCATACGGTACCGAAACCTGGGCATTGTTATAAGTTAAACGGCAATTTTCCAGCGTGCAATGGAACTTTGTATGTGCATATCAGAAGATTAAATAATATAAATTAGATTACACAATTAAAATGCCCCGGACGAATTAAACGAAATTTATTTGAAAATATAAAATGTATTACTGACATTTCTACACCTGCTGGGTGTAGAAATGTCAGTAATACATTTGTGACAACTTGTGACGCTTATGATACATCAAAGCTCTACCACCGGTTCGGAAAGCTGAGCTAAAACATGATTATTTGATTTGGTGCATTCATTTGAGCTCGCTGTTAAATAATATAGTATCATGGTCATAAATATAGTACATATGAAAAAGTGAAAATATTTGTTTTATTCACTTATTTATTTTTAAATGAATATTTCTTTAATTATACGACCAGCTACATATTACTTTGTTTAATTTTTTAATTCTACTACTTACCTATTAACCGCGCAGTCTCACCAGGATGGCATAATATGCTAGTGCAGTCTAAGATGGACAGTGAAACAATAAAAAAATACACAAAAAAGTAAACAGAAAATATTAACACGGTGTTCAACCCTAAACGTGTAGGGACGGCTGCTGTTTTTTCATTTACGAATATTTTCCTTGGCACACGATATTTTTTCAGTCTGTTTTCCCAGTTGTAAGATAAACTACACTCCATCAAATGTACCTATATTTTACATTTTCATCCCGGCATCGAAACGCCTCCGTTGTTCTAAAAATTTAAAGCTTATTATTTTAAAAGTACTTGCATAATGTAATACGATATATAATGGGGCTGATTCTGTATAACACAATCTCTAAACTAAACTAAAATGGCAGCTTTAAATCTAGTTCTGTCCCTTTCCGTAGGAAGTATTATGAAAGGGTTAGCAATATTTGTAATGCTCTAATTTTAGTTTAGTTTAGAGATTGTGCACTACAGAATCAGCCCCAATATATTGCTATATTACCCAGATGATGCCCGCGACTTACCTCTCGTGAGGCTTTTATTGATTCCCTGGGATGCAACCTATCTCTTTGCCAAACTAAATTTTACCAAATTTTGCCTAAATTGATTGAGCAGTTGGGACGTGAAAGCGTGACAGACAGAAAGACTTTCGCATTTATAATATTAAAAAAGTATAGGTATGGATTTTTTATTACGTAGCTATTCACCTGAAACTCGGTCGGGAGTCGATATTGCAAACTTACCAATATCGACAATTTACCAATGGTAAGAAAACTTGGCCGTCGTCAACCGATTGGACATAGGTCTTAACTCTCAGGTATTTTCACTGGCCGTAAAAATACCTGAGAGTAAAGACTTGGTCTTGCGTCGTCGTTGCTTGGTTTCAAAAGCTCCCTGCTATTCGTTTGCTTCGCTGGCAAGGTGATTAACTAGCCACTGCGAAGCTCCCGATCAGAACAGAGACAATATGGAAATGTGAAACCATGGGGTCCTGGGGCGAAGATGCTAGATCGTTTTTGAAGGATCTATCTTCTCGTCTCACAGAGTCCATAGGTGACAGTTGCCTCGGCCAACATATATAAGTTTGGATATATTCAGCAGGGTAACGCAGCCAGCGTTCTGAGCACATTGCCTCATTGCAGCGGTTTGGGATATCTTTAATGTTTTGTTTTTTTTTTATAGTTTTAAAATAAAATTAAATAAAATTGTAGCTATTTTAAATAACTATGAATATTTAATACAGTTATTTAGAAATTATTAAATCAAAAATAGCCCCTGCCAGAATCGAACTACGGTTTTCTTGTCCACAGCGTTCCCGGGAGGTAGTCAAACCTTCCCAATTTTATCCCACTCCAATAATTACACGTGATTAATATCCCCAGCGTATAAAAAAATAAAATTCCATCTCTTCGGGAGCCCACAAAGATAATAACGTTGTCAAATGAATGTTCGCAAAACATCACGAAAATCCTCCCTGCCTGTTGTTTTAGGCGCTGCGAAAATATTGGGCGCGCTAAGCGAAGAATAACACTGGCGTATGCGCAAGGGTGGAACGTGGTGGAACCCCCGTCAGGCTGCCTTTCCACCAGAGAGGTGTTACGCTATTAAACTCGGTAAACTCAATTTATTTATAACATGTAGGACATACAGGTGTCTCTTATGTGACGTCATGTTTGGACTCTACCAAGTACCACCAGTTCGGAAAGGTTCTGCTGAGAAGAGCCGGCAAGAAACTCAGCAGTTGCTCTTTTAAAAAACAAACATAACAATACGTAGCACACTATGTAGCACATCTCTGGTAGGAATGCTGCCTTAATGAGGTCGATCTAAGGGATACTCGGAATTCTAATGTAAAAAAAATGTCCTCCCTACTGTCTAACAATTTTTAGGTCCGATTGGGAGTCGAACCCAGGACTTCGTGATCCGCAGTGGACCATGCTAACCGCTATACCAACGAGGCATTTATTGTATACTAGCTAATGTCCGCGTGGATTGAGGTTTTTTTTATCCACTACAAGCTAGCCCTTGACTACGATCTCACCTGATGGTAAGTGATGATGCAGTCTAAGATGAGGTTTTTCTTTAATTTTCCGGAGTAACAAGTATCCTATGTGTTATTCTAGACTTATAGACTATAATCTATCTCTGTGCCAAATTTCATCCCGATCCGTCCAGCTGTTCTGGCGTGATTGAGTAACAAACATCCGTCCATCCATCGATCCATCCAAACTGTCGCATTTATAATATTAGTACCTACCTATAGATGGCATTCCGAACCAGTGGTAGATTCTCTTGACGATTGACAAAAGCACTTTTAATTGAATAGTTTTTTTTTTAAATTTTGATGGTATAGAAGTAAAGTCTCCATTTAGCAAAAATCAAACCACGAAAATTAGTCTTGAAAAATACTCGATCAAAACTTGTCGCTCAGGTGACATTTCAATAATCGATTGTGCATCGCCGCCACGTGCCTCGTCGATTCACCGCGAGTCGTGTCACGCACGCTCCGATCTCGATCACTCGATATCGATTTTTTCCTTCATCATTCGTTTTTCCAAACGGTTTTTTGGTGCGGCCTGTACTAGAAACACCACGTGGTAGACTTTTTATTGGGACATTTATGGCAAAAATGAACAATCGAAATCAACGTTTCGGACGGCTTAAAGAAGTCTGTAACAAAATAAAGAAGCATAAATTAACATTTTGAAAAAAAAAAGATGCTTTTTAAATCTTCTTGAGTGATACTTCATTGCTTTTATAATCAACACTAGCTGACGACCGCGACTTCGTACGCGTGGATCGAGGTTTTGTGGTTCCCGCGGGAACTCTTTAATTTTCCGGGATAAAAAGTAGCCTATGTGTTATTCCAGACTATAATCTATCTCTGTGCCAAATTTCATCCAGATCCGTTCAGCCGTTGGGGCGTGATTGAGTAACAAACATCCATCCATACATCCATACATCCATACCGACATCCATACATCCAAACTTTCGCATTTATAATATTATATAGTAAGAAGTAAGAAGTAAGATAATGCACAGTTATCAAAACGTAGGCATAGTTTTAAATAATATTACCTCAAATTTACGCATGAATACGACACGTACCTACTTAACATTCATTAATACATAATAAAAAAAATTGGCAGTCATAGGGACTGCCGATAGAAGTGAAAACGAAATTATTATAATATTTTTAATTTAAAATATTAAAATACAAACCTTAACACTAAGGCATAAAAGTTTAATTTCGAATGTAGTATCTTTATATGTTCGCGAGCATGTCAGTCACGCGTGCATGTCGGTCACGGTCACGCGAATCTACATTTTTACCCCCAACCAAAAAGTGCTCAACACTCCTAAAGAAGTTTTACACTTCAATATAAATTACCAAAAAGTGCTCAACGCTCCTAAAGAAGATTTACACTTCAATATAAATTATCAAAAAGTGCTCAACGCGCTTAAAGAAGTTTTCACTTCAACAAAGCTTTAGTTGCTGCTGCGGTAGGGATCTGTACGACAGCAGCAAACATTAATTGACAGAATTTGACCTGTTTTGAATGGATTATAGCGAATTAAGCTTCTTATTCCTTGGTTATCATGGACTTCCACAAAGTAACGCCTGCTTCTATACAGAAAGAAAGAAAGAAAAGAAAGAAAAGAAAGAAAAAAAAACACAGCGTGTTATATCTGTTGGGCAGAAAGTCCCGGGAAATCGCGCAAACCTGCTAACCCCAGCGCTGGCGGGCCATTTCGCGGTGCTCGTTTTTGCAGCTACCCCATTGTTAGTTGAAGAGCAATGGCTGTCCGGTATTTATATATAATCTGTTAATTCCGCGCGCCGCTATGTGGCTAACGCGTGCACCGTTACCTTTAAACATTTTGGACGACTTTTTGTTAGATGCTGCTCTTATTTTGTAATAGCCGAGTCTACTTCGGTGGAAGAATAGGCAACTGTCTGACGGAAATGTGCACAGAACACTTATTACTCCTAGATGTGTCGATTTATAAAGATAATATAAAACAAACAAATAGTCGTCTCTATACCTGAAATAATAGATACCCGTTACTTAGGTTTTATTGAAAATTAAAATACAGCATTATAACATTCTAGTAGGTAAATAATATTATGATGATTGATGGATTGAACCATCAATCTATTTTAAATATCGAATCATCACAATACCATTGTTATATTTTGTGCTATTTGCTACGCGTATTTTACAATGACGTATAAAAATAATTTATTTTTTAATTTATTTTACCGCCCTGGATACAAGTCCTTTAAGGCAAAAAATAATTGCCCCGCAGACTATACACAGATACCTTAGCCATGGAGGTAGGAAGCCCTGTTGTATTTTTAATTAGAAATTATGTAATTTTTATTTTTACTTTAATTTTAAATATTATTAGGTGAAAGTGATGGTCCGTGACGTCATGGCCTTTGGGCCCCTCCTGAAAATCAGTGTTGCAGTATGTTGGGTGGGTATATATACCTATTTCTCATGCTGCGGCACGAGCTGAGGAGGTGGCCCATTGACCACACGTAGTATAAGTATAATTTTTATTTGTATTTAAAGTTTATTTATACTAATTAAATGAATCGTTATAGTGTTGGTCAATAAACTTTTATTTATTTATTTATTTATTTTATTTAATTGCGGTCAACTTCAGACGCTACAATTTGATTGGCGCCAGCTAGAAGTAGCTGACGAGTACAGTTAAGGTGGATGACAAGGGTCTGCCCGCGAAATTCAAATTTAATTTGGTTTTTCACAATTTGTAAACTAATACGACAAAGTAGGCTTATGGCATTCAAATTGCGAGCCTAGGAATATCATCTTCACAGGTTTATATAAAAATCTTTACTTGAAAGTGTCCAGTTTAAGAAATTAGTCAAAATAATGAGTTTGACGTGAGTTACTCACAAATTAGTCATTATTTTGACTAATTTCTTAAACTGGGCACTTCCAAGTAAAGATTTTTATATAAACCTGTGAAGATGATATTCCTAGGCTCGCAATTTGAATGCCATAAGCCTACTTTGTCGTATTAGTTTACAAATTGTGAAAAACCAAATTAAATTTGAATTTCGCGGGCAGACCCTTGTCATCCACCTTAACGTATAAATTCGTATAAACTGTACTGTACTGTACAGTACAGTTTATACGAACTTATATTTGTAATAAAATATTAATAATGAAAACTTGAATAATATTTGATACAAGATATTTATAAAATAATAAAACAACAATTTAAATAAAGCTGAACGTTAGTAACCTCATAGACCACTCACTAGATGGCGGTAGAGGCCAGTTTTTACAAAGAGGTTCTATGCTTGGACAATATAAATGTATATATTACCTAAAATATGCCTAAAATGATAAGTGGGCTTACACGTGGTTAATATTGGAGGTGCGTTCAGGTTTTTTACCCTCTTCGTAAAAAAAGGAGGAAGTTCTTAATTCGGCGCGTCTTTTTTTAAATGTATGTAGGACCGATTTCTCCGAGGTTTCTGAGGTAATCGTTCAATCGTTTGTCAAACGTGTAATTAGACCTGTTTAAGGAGCTCATACATACTTTTAACGTGCAGGCATCTATGAAGTCCTTAAACAGGTCGAATTATCCGTTACGATTACGTTTTCCTTATACAATCACGGAGCTCATTAGATTTTTTTTAATGAGATGATCTATGGGCACTGGAGCATCCTCAGGACATATTGACTTTTCAATGCCCAATTATAACGTCTTTGCAGTTGTACTAAGTCCAGATGTCTGTTCATAATATCTAGACAGACACGGTCTATCTTCGACCACATCATTGCTTTCCATCAGGTGAGATTGTGGTCAAGCTTTCTATACAATACATTATAAAAAATAACAGTTAGGTAAGTTAGCCTACCTATTTTATTAAAAGCAAATCGAACAATTTACAGTTCAAACAAACATATTTATTTATTACCTACTCATATTTTTTGTTGTTTTTAGTTTTTACCTACTGCAAGACGTTTCTACTAACGTTATATCTAGAATTAAATGGAGACACCTGGAAGATTCCTATGCGCCAGAGGGCGCTCTGATTGCAATTTGCAACGTACTTATGCTAAACTAATTGTAATTTATATTGTAAATTGTGATTTAATTGTAAATATGATTTATTGTGATTGTGATTTAATAAAGGCTTTATTTATTTATTAACATTATCTATTCGTAACCTTTCAGCATTTCAAATGGTAATAATATGTTATAATTCTGATTGGAAATTAAACCACAAAATTTTAATATTTGTACCTACCTCTAACATATTCTTCTATACTATTTCTATAAAAACAACAATTGTTAGATAGATAGATAGATAGATCTATCTATCAATTGTTGTCCACAATTGGGCAAAATAAAAAAAAACAATTATATTAATAAGTATAATTTTCATTTTTCCGCACTCACAACATAATAGCTATTTTTTTACTACCTCGTAAGTGCGTAAAAATACAAATATCTACCTATTAAGATTAAAAGCCGTAATAAAAGCTTTCCATGCGTATCTAGTGGGTGATAACGTAACAGCGATGGACCAATTAGCACATTAAAATGGCCGACGTAGGTAGTAGGTACCTACACGTACATAGTGAAGAGAGCAATTACTACAGGTTATGATTGAAGGCACTTAACATCTGTGCACAGCTTCTGTCCGGCTGCGCGTGACCGGGTAAGGGCGCGCGACCACTAAAAGCTATCAGATATTTATAGCTCACTAGATGATGCCCTCTACGTTTCGTGGATTTAGGTTTTGACAATCCCGTGGGAACTCTATGTCTACTTTATATTACGGAATAAAATTTAGCCTTTGTTCCCTGCCTTGGATGCAGCCTATTCCGTACTTTTTCCGTTCCGTTAGTTCAAAATCGTTTGAACAGATGGGCCGTGAAACTGTACTAGACAAACAGACACACTTTCAAATATTGACAATGCACGATTGTAAAGAGTCAACATTTCCTGAAGATACTCCGGTGTCGGAGTGAAACGTACGTTGAGAATAATTTGGAAGATTTATGTGGTCGGGTGCTATGCCGGTGCGAATTACTGGCTTACTGGGTGATGAATATCGCAAGCTGCAAGTGCAAGACACATACTGTACCACAAAGATTTGTGTTCTGTGGCGGATTATAGCGAATTAAACGTCTTGTTCATTCATTAGACCACACTTTCACATTATATTAACCATCTCTCGCCTATTTATTTGCTCAATTCTCCCTGTGAAACTCAACGGTAACATTAAATCGCTTTGATATTATAGTCTGCAGTAGATAGCAGACCTTATAGGTACACCTTAAGTAAAAGTACGCGATGTAAGACGTGACCGAGGCGTCACAGAGAGCTACCAAAATTTTAGTTAATCGATTCTTGACATCTAACGTTCGAAACTAATAGATTGTGCTCACAAAAAAGCCCTTTGCGTTTTTATTATTCAGGTTATTAAAATGTTAAAAGACTGCAAGTTTTAGCCTTTTTATAGTCAACGAACTAGCTGACCCTGTTTCCCACGGGTGGGCTTACCTTTACTACGGCATACTTTGCCTTTAAATAAAGAGGGGTGGTTACTTGGTACCAATATGGTCAAATCTACTGATCAACCGGAAGCTTGGAGTCAGAGTCGAAACTCCGTAACATCAATAGTTGTGAGCAAGATGTTGCATGTTTGAACCCCACACATAATATTTACTAATATGTTTTTTTTTTTTCAATTGAATAGTTAAAAATAACTTATTTTCATACTGGGTGTCCAACGCCACCACACGTATGTTTTTAAAAATGTAGTTTGGAATTTCAGTAGGTACGTACGCATAATATATTCATGGTGCCACTATTACAGTATTCTGTGATGGTACAATACTTAGTCAATTTGTTATTTGACTGTATCCAGTTCGGGAGCTATGTATGTACTTATAGAGGGGACGCCTGCCGTCGCCAGGCGGGTGATCGGTCCATTAATTGAACCATTCCACCCGTTTCCCCGTGTCGCACAGGTTACTGGTGTCCCGGCAGCCTACCCCCCCGAACCTACCTGTAGCTTTAGTGAACCTTACGGTATCCCCTATGGAGAGATGTCTTAGGTCTTCTTCACTGATCCTGTCCTTGCCTATTAATTCCCACCTTACCAATGAGTACATGGGGCTATGAAGTGGAAGCTGGTCTCTTCCTCGCCGCACTCTGGACATGATGGGTCATCTTCGATTCTCATTATTGTGAGATGTCTATTTAGCAGACAGTGTCCCGTTGTTATGCCTGCTATTAGTGCTATGTTGTTTTTACTTTGCGACATAAGTTGTTTTGTCTTCTTTTTATCAAATGATTTCAAGAACAACTTCGATTGCCTATGTTGTGTAGAGTTGTTCCATCTTGAATTCGATTCTCTTTCTACAATTCCTTCGATCACTTTCATAGTGATCGAGTATGCAATGGATAAGCAATTCGCATTCGCAGGAGCTATTCGCATCCCATGCTATATTTGCTAATAATTAGTATTTTTTTAAATCGAATAATGAAAAAACTTTTTGTCTTACTGGGTGTCCAGCGACACTAGTCACCACAAGGATGTTTTTTTAAAATGTAGTGTACGCATCTATTCATGGTACCTACCAGTATAACTGTTAGACAAGTGAGGGATGTGTACTCGTCATCGCTCGTCCGCACCAATACGAAGATCTTCCTCCGGGCTGGTGTTGTGCCCGGGGACCCTTCTGGTCCGACCGCTACAATAACCTATTCGGTGATGGTACATACTTAGTCAATTTGAATGTATCCAGTTCGGGAGCTCATCGCATTGCGTATCGCTGCCATCTCTAACTGTACCGCTGTAATAATTATTATTATACTCTCTTTGATGGAATAGATTCGCCAAATATAGCCGGCCACTCACATTCCTATGTAGAGATAGCAAAAGAGAATTAAAGTGTTTTTAAGTTTTACTATTTTTAATATAATAGGTGACTGATTGACCGATCTTTCAACGCACAGTTCAAACCACTGATTGGGCTGAAATTTGGCTTACTACTCGTAGATAGCGAGCGAGACTTATCGAGCGATACGTTTTTAATATATTTAGTAAGCCAAAAACTACAACTAACAAAAATAATTTGTAAGTTTTATTAATTTTAATATTCTAGGTGACTGACTGACCGATCTTTCAATGCACAGTTCAAACCACTGATTGAGCATAATAGATAGCAATTAGCCTTTTTCCTCTGAAGATTCAAAAAAGATCCGCTAGAGGCAGCACTAGTAAGGGGGTTACATGTTTTGATTTCTCCATTATGAGTAACGTTAAACGTACGTTGTAAAAATGGAATTAACGGGAGATGATGTATCTGGAGCAAAATTGAAACTTGCAAAAATTCAAGACCATCTTGTCCGGGATTTAAATCGATGGCATGCCGTGGTTTACCTGTTTCAGGTAACAAAATGTATCCGTAGAAAGAATAGTTGACGTTTTCAGTTCATTTTATTTAATTTTTATTGTTTTAGCACAAAATATCGTCTTAAAACTAATAGAAAAAAGTGGACAAAGGTAAAGCTCTAAAAAGAAATCTCTTCCAGCATTCCTTGAAAGTGAGTGAAATTGTGAAGTGGTATAGGTACAAAAATAATATATTTTATTGAAATTACTGCTACGCTTTCACGGCACACCTGTTCAACCGATTTTGATGAAATTTGGTACAGGGATAGGTTGTATCCAGGGAAAGGACATAGGCTACTTTTGATCCCGGAAAATTAAGTAAAGAGTTTCCGCGGGAATCAAAAACCTTAAGCCACGCGGACGAAGTCACGTTTTCACGGCTGACAGACGGATAGACGGACACACTTTCGCATTTATAATATTAGCATTTTTTTTTTTATCCACTACAAGCTAGCCCTTGACTGCGATCTCACCTGATGGTAAGTGATGATGCAGTCTAAGATGGTAGCGGGCTAACCTGTTAGCATGTAAACATAAAAACACAAAAAATAAATGAATATTTTTAATTTAACCCTGTACATTTTTTTTGTTGCTCTAGTTTATTTTGCTGACGGTACCTGCAGTGGACGCAAGCGCCGAGAACACGTAAGATGGGCATGACATGCACAACCGCCGCCGGACCTGACATTTCTTCATTAAAATTCTATTAACGGAAGCATTCTCCACCCGTATTAGCCTGTAACTACCAACAACGCGCCCGAAACACTGAAAAAACTACTCTAAGTAAATTAGAATTAAAGTTCAGATTTCATAGGCAAAAAGTTAACATTTACATGCAACGCTGTAGCTATGTAATCAGAAATGTGAAATACAACTCTAATCACATCTTAGTTACAGTTCAAATTCCAATATCATTAATTACGCAGTAACATACAACTTGAGAGTAAAAGTATTGCAATCAAATAAGGACTTAATATATAAAACGGCTAGGTTTAAAATAAAGATATAACTGTCTATACAAAATATGACGACGGAGATGAGCCGGTCACTTCTTCGCAAATCGGAAGTCAATTTATTTTTTAAAAGTAAAAAAGGAAAGAAAAGTAAGGAAACGTACCGAAAGGCCTGCAAGGTTGTTTGTAGAGCGATGTGTAAATACATAGTTCCATGTTATAGTAAATAGATTTGAAAGTGAAGGAAAACAATATATCGTGGGGAAACCTGCATGGCCATGCGAAAGAGTTCTTTAGAGACATTCTCAAAGGTATGTCAGAGTCCACACTTGGCCAGCGAGGTGGTCTATGGCCGGCAGGACAAAACTTCCGTGACGTTTTATCCAATCGCGTTTGTTAATCTCCTCTCTCCAAAGGTTGTCTGGATTGCTTTAGCAATAAGACCGCCTTTGCGCCCTTCTGTTTTATCTTTTAACCTTTTTGTTTATTGCCTTTGTTAAAGTGTGTGCAATAAAGAGTTTTATCTACCTATCTATATATTATATATACAAACCACTTCTTCGCTGCAGTAGGTATAGTCCAATAATAAATCTTTGCAAGGCGCTTGGCAAGCGTCGGGCGGCGGCTGCCAACAGTTTCCGCGCACGGTCGCCGGTTCGGTGCCGGGCTGCGAACACTCTCACACCCATCGAACAAGGAATCAGCTTATTCTTATTTCTACGCTCGCACCTACAACTTGTTACAAAAAAAAAATCAAGTTGAAAATATAATATTTAGCCTGGTTTATTTTTCTTTTTATTCCCACGGCGACTCCTTGATTTTCCGGGTTAAAAAGTAGCTTATATCCTTCCCCGGGATATATAACCTTCCTCTATAATAAACGTTTGGTGGCGCGCTCTCGAAAAGGCCTATGTCCAGCAGTGGATGCATACAGGCTGATGGATGGATGGATGGATGGATAATAAACATCAAAATCGGATGAAAACATGGGCCGTGAAAGCGTAGCAGACAGACAGACGCACAGTCAGAGAGACACACTATAACATTAGTACCTATGGATGTTACAAATACGAAAGTTAACGCCTGCATCCGTGGTCAACAACATTATTTTCGTATCGCGCTAGTGTGCGCGGTTCCCCAAAAAGTAACGTTAAACCATTTTTTTTTGTGCCTGTAAAGTTTGCTGTATTTTCGCCCGACCATATATAAAATACAAGAATATCAAAACGCCTCACTAAGGTCAAGTGGAGTCAAGGAAATCATGAGCTTGCGTCTTAGAATATTGTTAGAAACCACTACTGGTATCCTAGGTGAACGACGAACGCGGTAATGCAACGCGACAGGAACAAACGGTAGCTGACCTTTCACGTGGCCTACGTTGTCCCGTAGATAAGTTTGTCACTTTCTATGCAGTCGTATCGCGTCGCGATGCGTCGCGTCGCTTCCGTCGCCTTAGGACCGGGCTTGGTATTTGCCTGGTCATTAAGTTGCATTCTATACCTACTGTCATACGACTACAACCTTGGTGGCCAGACAAACGAGTTAATGCCCCCGACTTGATTGTAAACAGTAAAAACATAACAAAAAATAAGAGCAAAAAGTTCGCCATTTTTGCTCGTAGTTATTTAGGGTTTCCAGCTTTTAATTATATGGCTTGCAGTAATATCGATAATAATATAAAGCATTGTCGATTAATTTGTTGACAATAAGTCTTTAAAAGAAAATATACCAACAGTATAAAACACATAAGTTCTATCAAATATCAATTAAATCAATCGATCAAATAAATATTATAAATGCGAAAGTTTGGATGGATGTGAAATTTGGCACAGAGGTAGATTATAGTCTGGAATAACACATAGGCTTTTATCCCGGAAAACGAAGGAGTTCCCGGGGAAACCAAAAAACCTCAATCCACGGGGACGTAGTTGCGGGCATCAGCTAGTACAAAGTATACCTAAAGCTGAAAGTCGGGTTTTTTAGATGCTACTAAGTAGGATCGCAACAGCCTGTCAAACTGGTGGTCAAACTTATCTGACCCGGTGGCCAAAATTGGAACTAATTTTTATGCCTGCTAAGTTTTTTAAATTTTATTTTTCATATCTACTAGCGACGCTGTCACCGCGTCATATAAATTTGTGGGACTATACTAGCATCAAAACCATACAAAAACCATTTTAGACAAAAATTTGCCATAGCAAATATGTTATAGCTCATTTTAGGCCCTTGTTCGACAACCTACTATGACCATAAAATGGAGATACACTATACCTATAAACTACGGTACCATGTCCATTATTTATAGTTATTATGTACTAGATGATGCCAGAAAATTAGTCAGCGAAGATCGTTTTCTTTATTTCCCGGTGATATTCTGCAGTTTTCCGGGAAAAAAAGCCTAAGTCCATCCCAACCTACCTCAGTATGAAATTTCATCAAAATCGGTTGAAAAGATGGGCCGTTAAAGTGTAGCAGACAGACAGACCGACGGAAAGGCATTTATAATATTAGTATCTAGGTATAGCCTAGCTAGCAGGTTCAAATTACTCTGCAATATTAAAGCACTAAAAAATTAATAAAGAATAAGCATTGGCGAAATATTTTATTGTGTTTAAAGTAGGTATACGTTAAAATTAGCAATCACGATGATAATCAATAGTAATTATAATCATAGTACAAGAGTACCTAGACACTAGACACGCGCGAGCCTCAGGCCAGAACTCCTACACTAAGAGCTAGCTGAAACATTTTGTAGACAGTTATGTAAAACTACACAAATCACTATCTCTAAATCGAATCGAAATCGAAATCTCTATCAACATTTTAAACTGCCTAAAATTGTAAAGGACAAAAATAATTCAATACAAAATCCGTTATTCTAAATTGAATAAACGTTCTTTGACTTGACTTGAAAAAAAAACTTAACAAGATTCGGGGTACGTTGTTGTCGTTTAGTGCAATCAATTTTTTTCACTTGCAATTTAATTATGCAATTTTTTGCACTAAAACTTACGTAATAATACCCCATCCCGGGTCTATTCAATTATTTAAATTTGTTTATTTTGTAGTAGATACATACTTACAACTACGATCTACAAAGTGAAGATTACGAAGTGACTATTAATTCATCTGTGGTCATTGATGTAGAATTTGAGTATCTTCTGTGGTGTAGATACATTGCATCGAGTACTCCAATGTGTCTAAAAACTAAGTCGATTGTTTAAAAATTCAGTTAGCGAGCTTTCACTTTAAAAGTTAAGTAAAATTTAAGTATTTTCTTTCTGAATCTTATTCCTCATTGCTGAGGATCGTAATCCCATTTTATTAATCATATGACGGCATCTCTTGGAATTACAATTAAATAATCTTATTTATGGCTCGACTAACATTACTATGACAACTCTTCAGTTGTTAACGATTATTTTCCGTTAGTTAGCGATAATATAAGCTCGGGCCGACGGCTTAACTCTCCGAGGCAAGCAGAAAACGAAAAAGCGAAAAGAAAAACTAATATTTGAGGTTCTAAATTAAGTCACCCATTCGATAACGTCGGTCCCATCTATTCGATCACCTGGAAGATTGTACTGTGGTCTCTCGGCGTATCCTAAACGTGAGTCAAGTGGGATTAGTGATCTTTTTTTCGCGTCTGGTAAACCCGGTCATTAATTCGCGATTATGTCAAATGTTCAGGTACTGTTATGAGAGCAGACTTTTACGAAGGTGTCTTACACACTTTGACCTCCTCAACTGTGACGGTTTGACGACTCCCTGGTGCAGTTGGCGCTTTCAGGTTCAGGGTTTGGCAATTTATTATATTTTGTTTGTTAATCGATATGGCTGAAATTCCGCCGCTGGCTCCTCGCCCTTTTAAAATCACTTGGGAACTCCCCGGCTTCGCCTCGTCCTTCCAATATTACTCAGCCATGAATTGCTTTATTTTCGCCCTGGGCAGTAATGTAGGTACTATTTCTGTCGCTAATATACCTACATACGTGTTCATACATATCAATACATAAATATAAAATTATACATACACACATCATAACCCAATCCGGCATACCTAGTTTCTAGTACCTCGTTCAACGTCCGTTTGCAATATTCCTACCACTAATAGCCGCTTCGCCTACTGTAACGTCTGCACGCGCTGCGACCTGCGAGCGCGAATAATTTCCGTTCGTGCGCATTATCAATACGATTTCTTATTCTAGATTGATGAATTCAAATAACCTTTTTTTTACCACGATATTAAAACATAGTTAATGAAGATACACTGCTAGAATTCGAATTCGAATTTTTATTTTGCAAAAATGTTTCTCACATCTATAAATTCTTTACAGAACATGAAAATACATACGTAATCCGAGTATAGTTTCCCGATTTTCTTATAGACATAAGTCAGTATTGAATCACTTTTTTAGGATTGGAAGTTTTAAGATAGTTTGATTTTTTTAATTAATAATATAATCAATTGTTGACACAACGATACCGATGGTTGTATCAGGTAACGGTCTTATTGCTAAAAGTTTCGACCAACACCTCAAGAAGCTTTCGCTTGGTTGTTGTATACAGAAAGCAAGCGGTTACATCCTTGAAACGGCGCGAATTTTGAGGAGGTTCCCCTCTCTGGAGCCCACCGGCTACTTGGGTCCTTCCCAGCAGCTAGTGGGACGTATAATTTTGAAGAATTATTTTTAGAGATGATTTGTGTATTATTTTTTATATTTAAGTAAAACATATTTAGGAATAATTTAATAGAAATTAGTATACAAATAAATGAGAATAATATAAAATAGGCATATGGTACAATGAAAAATACCACAAGAACAAACGAAAATACTTAAATTTTTTGAACCCTGCATAGGGGTCATCTCAACATTTACTACACGACAGTCTATCTTAGTTTATGTATATCAATGCTTTATTTTTTTACTCTACTTTATTAAAACTCGTGACTGCGCGTAATTGTAACATCTGAATGATATTTGAATATTGGTTTAACTTTTTTTTATAAATCGACTAATGGCTAAACTTTTAGATACTTAATAATATTTTCTATGATTTTCGAAAGTAAATTGTGATTCATCTTTATGATATTATATTTATCTAATCTTCAATTTAGGAACCTTGACGTAACATTTGTGTTTATAGCATACTAGATGATGCCCGTGACTTCGTCCGGTTTTTAATTCCCGCGGAAACTCCTTTATTTTCCAGGATAAAAAGAGCATTTGCGTCTTTCCCGGGCGGGCCACCTACCTCTGTACTAAATTTTATCAAATTCGGTTGAAAATATGGGCCGGGAAAGCGTAGCAGACAGACAATACCGTTAGTTTTAAGATAAAGTTACAAAACATCACCATCACGTCTCCATTTAATAGTTTTACTTTCAATAATTTAAATATTAATATTTTATTGTCATTTGTCATTCGCCAAGTGTACAGGGTTGCCAACAAGCTACAAAAAAGTTACATTTTTATTCGAATTTAATTAGTAAACGGCTTCATTTTCACAATAATTATAATTAAACTAGCTGATGCGCGCGACTTTAACCGTGTGGATTGAGGTTTTTTGGTTTCTTTAACTTTCGGGGATAAAAAGTAGCTGTATACCAGACTATAATCTATCTCTGTGCCAAATTTAATCCAGATCCATTCAGCCGTTCTGGCGTGATTGAGTAACAAACATCCATCCATCAAAACTTTTGCATTTATAATATTAGTATAGAAATATTCAATCATTATTATATTCATTATTCCTTTGCGTTTACCCTAGTATGCGCGAAGCTCGGAAGCCTGCGCGCGCGCACGGAAATTAATATCGCAATTATTCCAAGCGGTTATTAGCACGCTCAATATTTATGCTTCTCTGTCTCTAAATATACGACTTTAAATGCCCCTCTGTACACATAGAGGTGTAATTTATTAGCCTTATAAGTGTTTTAGCTGTATTAATGGTGTTCCGGTGTAATTTCGTTCAACACTGTCAAAGTAAAATATCGTCGGTTATTCTTGTAGGGCGGTATAACTGGACCTGGGACCACACTAGTAAAACGTTCCTG
This sequence comes from Erebia aethiops, assembly GCA_923060345.2. NCBI lineage: Eukaryota > Metazoa > Arthropoda > Insecta > Lepidoptera > Nymphalidae > Erebia > Erebia aethiops. The sequence continues at coordinate 14,590,434 of OV281095.1, read as the reverse complement.
TTTTTTTTGTTAGTCCTTGACTGCGGTCTCACCTGTGGTAAGTGATGATGCATAGCAGTTATATTAAACCCGTACCCCTAGTCAGTTTGTACACGGCACCTTACCGGAATGCTAAAACGCTTGGCGTGCGCCGGTAGGGTGGTAACTATCCATGGCCGAGGCCTCCCACCAGACCAGATCAGAGAAAAATCTGAAATTATAAATCCCAAAATCGACCCTGCCAGGACGTCTTTCAAACGTCAAAACACGTTCTTAGTACGGGATTTTGTATGAAATATTGAATAGACCCGTCATCAAAGTTCGACGTCCTTTTTTACTTTAATTAATAGTTTTAAATAGTAATTCAATATAAATCTAACAAGGGGCGTGGATATTACGACTTTTGGGAGATCCTCCATTTGATAATAATAACTAAAAAACTAGTATGGCGCGTGGATGCGCAGCCCGCTGAAGCGGACCGCGTAGTAGACCGCGTGGCCCACTGTCTACTTACTTGCTCTCCTTCTATCCTAGTGTTAACTGCCTACGTGTTCTGAAGTAAACAAAACAAAAAAAACAAAACACTGCTTTGCTAGCGAGCACAGTGGAAGCGCCGTGGAAGCGACAAACGTAAAAAAAATCTCATAAGAAAATGTAAAACAGAGACCCCCTAAGAATCTAAAAGGGCCTTTAAATGTAAAAAAACTTTCCAGACATGCAGTGTAAGAGACCGTTGAAGTAAAAACACAAAGAAACCTTCCTTAGTTGATTAATATCAATGTCACAGTAAGATTGTAAAATCCGTTAGATTATAATCTAACGGTTTCTATCCCGCTAGATTATAAACTGTCGAAAGATTGTGAACCGTTCAATGTTCTGAGTATTAATTTATGAAATATTTATTGTTTTTACGTTTTCTTGTCTCTTTCTTGTAGTTGTATGCAGAGTAAATGTATGGTGACACTTACATTTACTCTGCATTCAACTCGCGCGCGAACTATAGGTTAGGTTAGGGTTTGACATGGTTCTATCGGGTTAATATACCTTATATATTACAATTTACCGAAAAATAACGCATTAAATAATTGTAAGCAGTACGTTACGGTTTACAATCTGTCGACAGTTTATAATCTATCGAGATAAAAAACGTTATATTATAATCTAACGGTTTTTACAATCTTACGGTGACATCAATATCATACCGCTGACGATCGGGTACCTTTGGGTGCCATTGAACTTCGCCATCTTGGCTTTCCTACGGCCAACCGACAATTCTTCCATACGGAACAAATCTTGTAAAAAAAAACATATCAAAGTCATGCATATTTCCTACTTCCACTCTTCCATCTCGTATACTTTCTGAAATTTTAAAAAGGAACCGCATCAAAGTCTTGCATAGTTCTACACTAATTGTAGCCTCTTCAATATTCGCCATACATTTTCTATGGAAAAATAAATTCCGCCATCTTGAATTTTTTTCCTGTTCATCAAGTAGACCCTCATGTCCTGATCATCTTTTGCCAAGAAACCACTCTTCCATCTCTGATACTCTCCGAGATAGACACCGACGAAATTTGTATGGCGGCCATCTTAAATCCGCCATTTTGAAATTTTTTTCAGCTAACTGTCAATTGGATGACGTTTCGAGTGACATTTGGTCGAGCACCCCCCACCTATCTTCAATACCCTGGCTGGTGCTCTTCATCCGTCTTCGAAATCCTCAATCATCAGCTCTCTCTGTATTTTTCCTCTTAATGATTTTTTGTCTTCTATACGAAACGATGAGTGAAAAAAAAAATGTTCATACAAAATTTTACAGGAGAGGTGATCAATGAGTCAGTCAGCACGAGCAGCTATATATATATTAATAATTTATTTGAATAGTTGTCAAATACCCAAATGTGTCCTACAGTGTACCTGTTCGAGTATCTGTTCGACGATGACAACGCACCCACTGAAACTGAAGCAATGAATAACTTTAATATGTGAATGAAAAGAAAGCTAACAAGCAGTTTCAGTGTTCACTGTTCAGGACTCGTTCACACACATAAATTCGTCACGCGCGGCTGGCACGCCGCCAGCCGCGACCGGTGACTTGCCAATACGACTGCCAGCTAAGAAAACTTTGTTTTACACAAAGATTATTCTTATTATTTAGATACTATTGATGATTTCCTTAATGACAAAGTTGCATGGAAGCAACCGGCTTCGCAGCCAAAAAGTCAGAAATCAGTGTAACTTGATATGTAACGTGTGATGTATATTGTTTGTATATTATAACATTTTTCTTTGTGCAAGTCTGCAAGTCTGACTTATTATAAGTCGCACAAGTTGTCCTACGTGTAATAAATAAATTACTTATCATTGAGATTACTTTTACATAAAATCTTCTTCCCCCCTATATGTACAATACGCGCGAAAGTTTGTCTGTCCATAATGACAGCGCCGTACAGACGTGTTAATCATTAAAAGAAAGAAAGAAAGAAAGAAAGAAAGAAAGAAAGAAAAAACTTTTATTTTCCAGTTTTGCCACACATTTACTTACTTGAACGGTATGCTACCCCGGCGCCTCCATCACCACCACCAACAGCAATGAGCTAAACTGCCTAGGTGACAGAAGCGCCGGGATAACAGGAGTCATATGTAGCACCCGAAAAAAGGCTGGAAACTCAGCAGAATGCTGTATGATTTGAATGTTGGCTTTCTTAGACAATCTGGCCTCAAAAGCTCAATTTTTTAAGAAAATTGTAATCATTTGAGAGATCAAAACGTATTACTCGAACTGTTTTATTTCAATTAGTTGTTTTTATCATTTTTGTAACATCTCATTCTCTTTACCATTTCAAAAAGAGAAAACCGAAAATTTTCTTTCACAATCGTATTTAGGGTGTAAATCAAAGCGGCCAAGTCCTTTGCTTTATATTTCAATAATAAGAAAGATAATATTTAAAAGAGCCATTTTAATAACTGATTTCAGTCATTAATCATTCCCGTAAGCGTAACATCTCATTCTCTTTACCATTTTAAAAAGAGAAAACCGAAGATTATCGTTCACCATCGCAGTATGGGTGTTGTATTAACGAATAAATCTAAGCAATCAAGTCTTTTGCTTTATATTTTAACGGTAAGAAAGATATCTAAAAGAGCCATTTTAATTATAACTGATTTCATTCATTAATCATTCACGTAACATCTCATTCTCTTTACCATTTCAAAAAGAGAAAACCGAAGATTTTCGTTCACAATCACATTTTAGGGTGTTGCATTAACGAATAAATCAAAGCAATCAAGTGTTTTGCTTTATATTTTAACGGTAAGAAAGCGAACATTCTGTTTCGGTGTTGGAGATGGGTTCACGCACATAAATTCATCATGACCAGTGGCACGGTGCCAACAGCCAACGCGCCGCTGGATCTGCGGCGGTAACGTGCCAATAAAAGGATTAACCCAACAACTTTGGGGATATCATGAAAACTCTGATATTATTTAAACCTTGTTTAAAATGCCATGATCTTTTTATAATTTTTGGAGGCTTATGTTTAACTACTTACCAAATAGAGTAAAAAGTTGCATCCGATAAAAAGTTTAAAAACTAAAACCCGACTACTGAAAAATTACGCTTTAAAAAAGTAGAGTGGGAGAGAAATAGACTCTTATATTTTAATTCAACCCATTATTTTACAATTATTACAATAAAAAAGATTACAATCATTTTGCTATACTTAATCCGCCAACAGAAAAAAATATGTATGGTCAAGCATGCAGTTACAAGTGAAGCACCGTTTACCTTCCCAACCAAGCAAGAAAGCCAATTTCCCAAGCAAGCAATGCCACCACCACTCACATGCACCACCACACAAGAATTTTATACTATTCTCGACGCACGATTCGCCCCGAACCCGGAGCATCTTCAGGGGATGTCGACTTTACAATGCAAGATTGTCTAGAAAAATGTTTGGCCATAGTCCACCACGCTGGCCAAGTGCGAATTGGCAGACTTTACACACCTCTCTCTGACTCTGATAAGTTTGAGGCGCGCGCTGCACCCCCGAACATTCGCTATCAGCTATAAGCTATTACCCCTATTTACCGAAAATTCATATCTCCAAACTATGCAAAAATTTTCCCTATGCAAAAAAAATCACGTCGAACCGTTGCTTTTTTTCGGTGTGATCAAAGGACAAACAAACAGTTTCGCATTTGTTATTATTTAATTCCGAAATATGTCTTACGTATTGGACATTTCTAAGCAAATTAGATGTAGATACTCCATTTGGTTAGAAGGAAGCTTTTTAGGAGCTTTTTACGTGGAAATAAAAGTAGCAGAACAAATTACAAAACATCTAAAGAGCAGTTTCAAAGTAACGGTTGTCTTGATCGACAATGCCCAGTTTTGGGGTTATTTTTTGTAACTAGATGGCCATTTACAGAGAGCTATACCTATCTAGTAATAGAGTCCCCATACGTCAAAGTCGACATAATGAAATCCACCAGCTGTTTATCTTTAAGCACTGGACTTCCCACCACCTTATTCATCGGTCCGGTGGACTCAACTCCTACGCGATTTATTGTATTCCGAACCAGTGATAGATTCACTCGACGATTCAAAAGCACTTTTTAAGTTTATTTTAATAAAAAACATGAGTGTGAATTTATCGGGATCAGGAACAATGCATTAGTTGTCCTCACTTCGCTTACGCGGGTTCAACTCCTGGACACCACTGTCCTGTCGGTTTTGCAACAGGCATGCCACGTCAGCTTGCTAATCCGTCGAGCAATATCGGTCACTTCTGTTATTCTACGACGTTGTTCAGAATTTTATCCCTGAGAGAAATATCTAATAGCTCGCACTTTTCTTTTTGATTCAGCTTTCGACAGACAGATAGACGAAAGACCTATTTAAGATTTAGATCTTTGTAATTATTGGCAATTTGCTATACTTAGTGTAATATTTCTAACATAGAAAAGGGAAAGGACAGTTTGAACTCATATTATCATAGTTTTGTCATTTGCGGAAACAACGTTCCATCCGCAATGCAAAGTAAGAGAAACTACTTCGTGTACCTTTTTTCTAGTCAATAATAAATATTCTGTAATATGTATCTCTAATATTCTGTATCATGGTGCGCTTGCTTGTTAAAATTTTTTTTTTCCGAACCGATGGTAAAGAGTCAAAACATGACGTAACACAAGAGACACCTCTAGAGGCATGAAATAAATAAATTGAATATAGAGTACTGTGTAGTCGAGATTTGTTCCTCTAATAAATAGTCAACTCACTGGAACTCATGTACCGAGACAACTTTTTTGGATAGGTGTTAAAGTGTTACAATTCATTAGTGGCTCATTCGACGCTGAAATGGCTTTATTATTGCTTTGATACGAATTGTTCCTCGGTACAAGTTGGTGTTATTAGTGCAATCATAATAATAATTAAATGCCTGTACTTGTTAACTTTTGCTTATCATAAACACAGAATGTAATAGACTACATTTAATTATCTAATTTTAGTAAGGCTGTTTTAAAGCTTGTTCGTCGAAATTGAACACAGATATTTTTCAGTGGAGTTGCCCGAAAAATGCATTTACAAAGGCAGAAAGTTATTTGTAAGCTAAAACATCACTATACTTAGTGCTTTTATGCAGTTTCTTTCAACTTATGTATTCTTAAAAAACTTTAATGTAAAGTCCACTTTCAAATTAAAGTAATTCATGAAATTGTAAATTGAATGATTTTAAATCTTTTAACATTTATATTTATAAAAAAGTAATGGCTGAATAGTCGAGGCTCGAAGTTGAGAGCTATAATCTAGAGCCAAATTTTAAAAAATCGCAATTTTCGAAAAAAAAAATTCTCTATTCGATTTTAAACTTAAACTTTTAAACTTAACTTAACTTTAAGCTAAACATCCCATGTGAAATGGGTCGTTTTATTCCTTTGTTGAACAATCTTAGTAGATTGAAAGGATTGTTCAACAAAGGACTAAAATAGTTTTTATATTATAATGAAAAAAAAAGTTTTTATATATTACACACTAGACGAAGCCCGCGAATTCGTTCGCGCGTGGATATTTTTTTTAAATCCTTTAGTCCTCTTTAATTTTCTGGGATTTTTATGATTTTCCGAGATAAAAATTATCCTACGTTCTTTCCCGGGATGTTATCTATCTCTACCAAACGTCAAAATTTGTTGAAAAGATGGGCCGTGAGAGCGTTGCGAACAGACAGACACACCCTTTACAGTAGCATTTATAATATCAGTAAACTAATGGATGAAGTGTGGTTTTTTAATCCATACTTCATCCATTAGATTATTAGATATGATTTTAATGAAATTTGGTATAGGGATAGGTTGTATCCCGGGGAAAGACATAGGCTATTTTTTATCCCGGAAAATTAAGGAGTTCCCATGGAAATCGAAAAGCCGTCCACGCTGACGAAGTCGTGGGCGTCATGTAGTTTATAATATGAGTAAGTAAGGATGAAGTGTGTTTTTTGAATTGAATCTATAGAAATAATGATTTCACATCTCAGATTCATAAGGAACAATTGCGTATCTGATAATAGCGCGCGGAGTCGCAGGACAGAGCTATAAATCCGTCAATGGTTGGCGCCGCGCCAGGCTACGCATACACTTAGCGCTTTCAGCTTTCATTTGTTTTATTGCATTGTACCACACTTGCAGGATGTAGCGGTCTTCGCAGTCCGCACATAATCCAATAGATGGCATTACTAGTAGCGCACGATGAACACGAAGAGCCTAACTCACGCTAACGAAGCGTTCTCTGAATTACGCGTATAAACGACCTCCAACGATGAACGGTCGGACCAGTGGTCCCCGAGCACAACACCCGCTCGGTAGGATGATCATCCTTTGTTACGGTCGAGCCATATCACCTGCCCCCGTACACAGGACCTTAGGAAATTACGCCGTACTCTATCTAGACGATTCCTGTGATTGGGACTGCATGGACGAACATATTTAAATTGTTTGGTCGATGGTTAAAACTAGGCTAAATCAGTGCAAACGTTTATCGCACTAAGTATGTAATTTATATAATCGCCAGAAAGTAGAAATCCACTTACTGGGCTGCAATTACATAGTTAAAAATAAGAATTGAGTTATTATAACTAGGGTAAGCAGCGCTTTTATGCCTCTACTAACTGATTCCCGCGACTTCGTCCGCGTGGTTTTTTATTTCCCGCGGGAACTCCATAGTTTTCCGGGATAAAAAGTAGCCTGTGTTATTCCAGACTATAATCTATCTCTGTGCCAAATTTCATCCAAGTCCTACTAGCCCTTGACTGCAATCTCACCTGATAGTAAGTAATAATGTAGTCTAAGATGGTAGCGGGCTGACCTGTTAGGGGTATGGCAGTTATATTAAACCTTTGGACGAATCAAACACATTAAACCACTAATCGGTTTCTACACGGCGTCGTACCGGAACGCTAAATCGCTTGTCGATACGTCTTTGCCGATAGGTGAAAGCCACAGCTGAAGCCTCCCATCACGCCAAACCAGAGAAAATTTTCGAAATTGACCCGGCCGGGGATCGAACCCACGACCTCCCACGTTAAGTCAATACTTCCATCACTTACCATCGCGGTGAGATTGCAGTCAAGGGCCAACTTTAAGTGTATAAAAAAAGCTTTTTCTTAGATCTGTATCCTTACTACTATCGCTTACTGTATTATTTTAAAATACAGTTTTATAATATTTATCAAAAATCAAATCAAATCAAATATTTTTTATTCAAATAAACTTTTACAAGTACTTTTGAATCGTCAAGTGAATCTACCACTGGTTCGGAATGCCATTCCTACCGAGAAGAACCAGCAAGAAACTCGGTGGTTGCTCTTTTTAAATAATTCATTTACAATTATTACTATATCAATGTGTACATAAGTAACCGCTGTCCCCAGCATTGCTGGAGCGATCAAATCCATACTTCGAAGAAGTTCGAAATAAGAATTAGGTACAAACGTCAATAATATCAAAACATATAGCTTAGAACATCGGCGCAAAGTTGCCTGTCTGTCGGTATTCTACAGGATATATTTCGGAGAGTGTGCTCAAGAACTATTCGATCTGGTTCCTCCGTCACCTTTTTATTATCGAACCGCAAGGCATCGACAAGGTCTGCACCCTTACGCAGTCGAAATTCCGCGGGCTCGTACGAAGCGATTTGCTTCCTCGTTTCTAATCCGAACCGCTAGGATATGGAATGCCCTTCCGGCTTCCGTTTTCCCGTCCTCTTTTAATATAGGTACCTTCAAATCAAGAGTGAATAGGCATCTTCTAGGCAAGCGCGCTCCACCTTAGGCTGCATCACCTCTTGCATGCAAGTCTGATTGCAGCCAAGCGCTAGCCTATATATTTAAAAAAAAAAAAAAAAAAAAAAAATAATCATCAGCATCCCGATTAGGAGGATGTGTACAAACTACAAACTTCTTTCGCTATACAACAAACACCATTAATATAATGACTAGCGGGATTGACCTAAATTGACGGTTTAATTAAATAATTATTTTAAAAGGGATGATTTAATAACTACGATCTTCCTTCGACTTTTCAGATTTCCATTAGAACTTTACCACTGAACCATTTAGGCTTAACTCTAAAGTATCCCATAAAATAACCATTTTCAAAGCGCATCGGCCCAGATAATACCTTAACGCATGACGCCTAATTTACCCAACAGGTCAACAAATCAAATTCTAATACGCTCACAACGGTACCAATTAGGGGCAAACAGGGGCCAACAGGGGCCATCGAGGGCCGAAATGCCGCGTCAAAGTTGAACCACCCCCTGGCGGTGCAATTTTTTTATGGGGGCACCCCCACGTCAGACTGGTGACGGTTGCACCTACGTTGTAAGACCAGCGTGTATTGGTCTGCTGCGAAACATCTCTTGCGGTATCATCATCATTTTTAAAAGCAAGAAAAATGTGTAACTATAGAAATTAAAGTGTCTTTTAGTTACGAAATCTTTATTGATTTATAAATTAAATAAATAAATTTAATTTAATTCGAGTTTAATAAATTTGCATAACTAGATGATGAATTCCCGTGGGGTAACTCTGATCTTCGGGTATAAAAAGTACCTAGCTTATGCCCGTAAAATCGCAACATAACAAAAAGATAGACAGACACGCAGACAGAAAAAATCGTAAGCAAACCTACCAGCATACCATAGTAATTTATATTCTAAAAGTGTATATAACTGCCAGGCCCCTAACAGGTTAGCCCGCTACGCCCGTGAGATCGCAGTCAAGGGCTAACTTGTAGTGGATTTAAATTACGTAAAGTTGTGTCAAATAATATTACTATTTTCAATCAAAACGGGGACCTTTTTTTCAAAATAACTTTTATTATTACTATCTGTTTGTGCCCTAGTAATCCGGTGATGGGTGGATGATGACGATGATGATGTATTACGTTTCATGTGCTTTCGCCCTTTTTCTTTTTTAAGAAAACAGTAACTGCTTAGTTTCTTGCCGGCTCTTCTCAGTAGAATCAGTTTTCCGATCCGGCGCGGTGGTATAGTCTTGACGTATCATAAGTGACACAAGTTGTCCTACATGAAATAAATAAATCATTTCATTTCATTTCAAATCTATAGGTGCAGCGTTCAAAACGACCAACCTCTTCTAGCGCCAGTACACTCGCGTCCATTTTGACGTGGCGATTTTTCTCCGGCCGCATGTTTCGTTTATTTGGGCGCGCACACACGCGCCGATCGCCAGCCTCCATCGATCGGCCGTCCGTCAGGGGGTGTGTGACTATCATTTTATACCATTGTGCATTCCCAACGACATGTACGAATAGCTACTGTATTTACATACATGCATCTCTTTATGAAACCCCGTGTACAATTTTGCACGTCAAATATTTGGCAAAATGAATTCTAGCATCCATACTAAAAATGCAAAAGTGTGTCTGTCTGCTACGCTATCACGGCCCATCCGCTCTACCGATTTTGATGAAATTTAGTACAGGGATAGTTTGTATCCCGGGGAAAGACATAGGCTACTTTTTATCCCGCAAAATTAAGGAGTTCCCGCGGGAAAGAGAAAAACTAACAATACAATAATATATTCATTCTCCATCTTGTTATATTTCACTATAGCCCATTAACGTCCCACTGCTGGGCACAGTCCTCCACTCTCATAGGAGAGAGAGAATTAGAGCTTAGACCCACCGCGCTGCTCCAATGCGTATTGGCGGGCTTAACCGACTATTATCATGTTAGTGATTATAACCGGGACCGACGGCTTAACGTGCTCTCCGAGGCACGGGGGTGAAACACCGCCAACTTCCTAACTCCGGGCTAGTAATGAGAATTTCAAGTCAGAAAACCCAATACTTAATTAAGGCCCGACTCGGGACTCGAACCCGGGACCTCGTCGGCCGCTATCAAACATGCTAACCACTAGACCAACGAGGCAGTTAAGGCTTGTTATATTCATATTTAGCAAAATAAAATAATTTCATTTCACCGAATGCGTATTGCGTTATTTTATAATTCTACTACAGTCCTGTGGAGTGCGTATGGTTTAAAACCATGTCTTTAAAACCAACCATGGCTTTAAGTTACCTAGTACTAGAAACCCATTTACTACGGTGCATTTAGACTTTACGTTCATTTTGTACAGTTCATTGTAATTAAATTTTATGATACAAATTGCACATACTATCCTCATGGAATGATTATTTAATAATAAATTCAATGCACACAACAAAAAACACAGATACAAAAGATGTGCTAGTATCGATAACGTAATATCGACTAAATCACAACTCTATCTTATTACGTCAACACTCAACATTCCTTAAAATTCCTCAGACCTCGCGCACGAACTGTACGTACGAGACCATTGCGTACGTATATGTCACCGTAAGATTGTAAAAACCGTTAGATTATAATATAACGTTTTTTATCTCGATAGACGATAGATTATAAACTTTCGACAGATTGTGAACCGTAACATACTGCTTACAATTTAACACGTTATTTTTTGGTAAATTGTAATATATTAGGTAAATTAACCCGATAGAACCTAAGTGCCCGGCCGCAGGATTACCTGAATATTCATGTCAAACCCTAACCTAACCTATAGTTCGCACGCGAGTTGAATGCAGAGTAAATGTATGGTGACACTTACATTTACTCTGCATTCAACTCGCGCGCGAACTGTACAAGAAAGAGACAAGAAAACGTAAAAACAATAAATATTTCATAAATTAATACTCAGAACATTGAACGGTTCACAATCTTTCGACAGTTTATAATCTAGCGGGATAGAAACCGTTAGATTATAATCTAACGGTTTTTACAATCTTACGGTGACATATATATATATAATAAAAGCCCCAAAAAAAAGAGATTTAAAAAAAATATATTGCAACTACGGGCTACGGATCTCGCACTATTAAAATCATCATCATCATTTCAACCTGAGCACGAGTCTCTTCTCGGAGAGAGAAGGGTTTGATCATAGTCTACCACGCTGACCAAGTTCGGATTGGTAGACTTCACACACCTTATGGAGAACAGAACATTATAGAGAACTGTTAGATATGCGCGATGTTTTCCTTTACCGTCAAAAAATAAATGATTTCTTACTGTTAATTACACGGTTAATTAAATGGAGGATCTTCTAAAAGACCTAAAATTCACATCGTCACAGTGAGTTGAAATTTGATGACGTTACAAGTCACAGCTATATTTGATTAAGTTATCATCCCTATTATGCTTATAACGAACACAACTCTGAACTTAGAGATAAACGATAGGTGACCGAAGGCTTAACCACTAGGCCATCAGCGTTAGTTGCTAGGAAGAATATCTAGGGCATCTAGACTTCAAAGTAATTAATTAACCTAAAAAAAGACATCAGGTCAGTCTCATGCGTGGCTCCCGATCTGTAAATTAGCAAATAATGTATGCGCCAGGGAAGGGCAGCCCCTGGGGGGTGTATTTTTTGCAGCTATAGGTAGCCTGCACTGGACCAAGCGCTACGCGGAGTGAAGCTCTAGAGGACGCGTCCGAAGATTTATTTTTTACATTTCTGTGAATTTTTGAAGTGGAAAACTTCTTTATGCGCGTTGACCACTTTTTGGTAGGAGGTAAAAATTCTTCTTGAGACAAAAGGTCTTAAGTATAAATATAGTACATTCGTAATTAAACTTTAATCCCTTAAAATTAAGGTTTATATTTTAAATATTTTTATTATTATATAATAAGTGCTGTGTAACCGTGGCCGACACCTTGCGTTGTTACTTGTTACGAAGACAAAAGGTCTTTAATATAAATATAGTACATTCTTAATTAAATTTTAATACCTTAATTTTAAGGTATTATTATTATTATTATTTAATTAGAAAAAAAATGTTATTAAAAAAAATCGTTTTCACTTCCATCGGCAATACCTATTTTTTTTCTTTCCTTATCTTTGTATTTTACCCACGTTGTTCTGTTTTATTATTCCTTCTATTTAGAATATCCATTTATAGATACACTAGTTCATAGTAATTGATGCCTGCGACTTCGGCCGCGTGTTTTTTTTTAATTCCGTGGGAACAATCGTTCCTTCCTTGAGATGCAATCTATCTCTGTACCAAATTTCTAAGGCTTGAATCACTTGAATCCGAAAACATATTTCAATGAGATTTTTAAATACAAAACAAATTCAAATGATACCGATCCTAATTAAACTTCATTATTTTTCAACCAAGGATGTAAAAATATATTATCTTTAAACATGTTTACGGAAAACCTTTTTTACTCTTATATGTTTTTTTAAATTGGTTAAAAGACACGAATACAGATTTTAAAATAAAGTATGTGGTTATTTGTAAGTTAAATTATGTTTCCTTATCCGGATTCTTCGCTCATTAAGTTATATGATTTAAAGATAAAACTAGCTGATGCCCGCGACTTCACCCGCGGGAATTGAGGTTTTTTTGGTTCCCGCGGGAACGCTTTAATTTTCCCGGAAAAACGTACCCTGTGTGTTATTCCAGACTAACAGGTCAGCCCGCTACCATCTTAGACTGCATCATCACTTACCTACCATCAGGTGAGATCGCAGTCAAGGGCTAACTTGTAGTGGATTAAAAAAAAATCTCTTTGCGAAATTTCATCCAGATTCGTTCAGCCGTTTTGTCATAATTGAGCAACAAACATTCATCCATCCATACATCCATCTATCCATCCATCCATCCACGTACACTTTCGCATTTATAATATTAGTATAGATTGTAGAACTGGACATCTATCGGTCGATGGCGGCAACTGTCAAAGATCAACAAATTTTCCCGATATCTTCAGAATCATGCCACCTTCATCATGCATTTACAGCTGTCATTTTCAGCTTTTTTCGCATCGAGCCCGCAGCTCTCGTTTTTCTCATCCCCCCGCCACCCCGCGCCCCTCTCCCCCCACCCCTCACCCTGCACCCCCGATAGCACCGTGCGCGGAATTTGATTAATGCAATGTTCACGATAATTATTCCTGTTACTATTTTTTGACAGGATAAAGTTTTTACGCCCGACGTTGATTTTTGTATGCGTTTTTTGGACTGCGATGCAACGCGGGTATGTAATAACGTTCGGTTTTTAGTTTTATTCGCGATGCGGAAAAGTGCGTTTCGTGATAGTTTTTTGAGGGCCAATTTGCGTTGATATTGCGATTTTTTTGCAAATCTGGATGCCCGTTTCATGGGTATTTTGTTATATTGATTTTGGAGGAAATAATGCTCAGGAAATAATTTCTGATTTGAAAACTCATAGACCGCACGAAAATATTTGAGTAGCAATAAGACACGCAAATTCAACTCCAAATAGACATTCCAAGCCTTTTAATATTCATACAAATAAAAACTGTACTATCTGATAAATTTGGTGAATGCTGAACTAATTTTGTAAAAAAATTGTATAGAGATTTTGTAGCTCGCACCATGCAGAAGACGGACTCATTTAAAAAAGCTATCTTACTAATATTATAAATGCGAAAGTTTGGATGGATGTATGGATGTTTGTTACTCAATCACGCCCCAACGGCTGAACGGATCTGGCTGAAATTTGGCACAGAGATAGATTATATTCGAGAATAGCACATTAGCTACTTTTTCCCGGAAAATTAAAGAGCTCTTGCGGGAACCAAAAAACCTCAAACCACGCAGACGAAGTCGCGGGCATGTTCCAAAGTATTTTTAAAAATCTTAACTCCAAGCGGTTGAAGTCACAGGCTTGACGCAGTAATCCCATAAGTAAGAAGTACCTACGATATCAAATACAATATCTAGCAAGTATGATTTTAAAATCCAGTTGAAAATTAATTGTGTATAATAAAGTTATTATTATTCTAATCTAGCTGATACCCACGACGACGCGTGGTTTCAGTTCTTTTTGCGTGGTTTGAAATTTTCCAACTTTCTGCGCAATTTTCTTAATTTTTCTTTCCGTAAGAACCTTTTACAATGTATAAGAAAACTTTTAAAAAATTTGAATGAAATCACTAAAGTTTTTTTCAAGATATGGCATGTCCAAGGGAAACAGGGATTTATTGTTATATAAATAAGATAATTATAAGTTAACGATAGGTATATTTTAATAGGCTGCAACTTTTTATATTGCGCGGTAGTCATCAGTCATCCGGATTAAATAATATCCGTAACTGGTACCCAATCGGAACTATACTTCCGGATTTCTAGTTTTAGTTTGTTATCTGGAATTGACATCGTATGTTTATTAAATGCATGCAGAGCTTACAGTAATAAATTAATAATTAGTCTTTGAGTGTTTAGGACGATAGCAGAGACCTGATGGAGTGAAGCTGGTGACTACGGAACTGGGACGTACGGGAATATTAATTGTAACTGGCATGGAAAAAAATTCTTACGAAAAATAATTTCACCGCGGTTTATTGGATCTTCCGGTGACATCCTGCGCATAGGATCAGCCTGACTTTTCAGCGTGGAAATTCAGTTAGCATCCTTAACATGGTTTGTTCAGTAATTAGGCTAGTTAATAATTAGACTAGCTAATTATAAATAATAATTATTAATTTACTTCATAAAATTACGATAACACTACGGTGCAACAAACTGCAAGTACCAGGGTAGCATGGCGCATCAGGAGCAGTAAGATTGATGCGATGGCGGTGATGGATGAGCTCGCCTTCGCGGTACAAGAGATGGCGACTCGTTTTCTACACTTAGTGGAATATTAGTTCAGATTAGTTTTAAGTTTCTGATGACTTCTAGTTCTCTAATAGACCTTTAGAAGATGGCTATGGGTATGTATAGGAAAGGAAAGCACAAAAAACCATTTTCTGCACCGATTGCACTTGAGGCCCAATTGTGTAAGCAAATTATAATCATTTGACAGCATAAAATGTGTAACTCGAACTGTCTAAAGAGTTCATACATGCTTTTTGAAGTGCAGGAATCCATGAACTCCTTAAACAGGTAGAATTATTTGACAAACGAATACGATTACGATTTCCTTACATCTGCCCCACAATCGTGGGGCAGATCTCACTCCGATCGTTTCTCATCAACGTCTCCTCCAACTATTAGAGTGACTATTACCGACACTATAATATTTCCTGCGTAGTTGGCTAATCTCCGTAGTAGACCGTTGTTGCCGAAATCCAAATTATTTATCTGCGTTATGGAAATTTCACTTGCAGTCATGGGCGTGCAAAAAAATACTTAATAGTTCACAAGACTAAATAAATACAAATCTCTTTTCTGGATTTTTCGGTGAAAAGAATATTCTAATAATAATAATATAATATATGTAGTCGTTAGTGAATAAAGGCTAATTTAGCTATTTTCAATTTAGAACACTACTGCTCAAGATTAGGATCAAAAGGGACCGAAATTAGGCAAAAAGTGGCTGATAAATGGAAAATGGAGGCTTCTAAACTTAAAACTCTTGAATGTTATATTTTTAGCGTAATATTTGTGTCTCCGACTCTTAAACTACAAACACTCCGGCTCTGCGGTTTAAAATGCATTGTTTTCGCTCAAAGCTAAACGACTGTATAATCGTTCCAGAAACTAATTAAAATCACTCCGAGTGAATGCTGCCCTGACTTTGATGTTTTGGTTATTACTTGCTAGATGATGCCCTCGACTTCGTCCGCGTGGATGAAGATTTTTTGGTTCCCGCGTGAACTCTAACTTTTCGGGATAAAAAGTAGCCTATGTCCTTACCCGGGATACATTCTATCCCGTACCAAATTTCATCAAAATCGGTTGAGCAGATGGGCCGTAAAAGCGTAGCAAACAGGCAGACAGACACACTTTCGCATTTATTATAATATTATTAAATGATGATGATGATGCTTAATCCATACTAATGTATGGATTAAGCAGATATTCAAATTCAAATGTTTTTTTATTGAAATAAACTTTTACCACTGGTTCGAATCGAGTGAATGTACCACTGGTTCGAATTTCGGAAGTAGGTATTCCTTTTTTTTTTTTTTTAATTTATTTATTTCTAATGGATACAACAATTTTTACATAATATATATATCTCGCCAAACTGGTGGGCCAGTTTGTTGGCGAGAAGAGTCAGCAAGAAACTCGGCGGTTGCTCTATTTTTCTGAAAAGTAGAACTTTTGCATGGGTATAGTACGAGGACCTATAGAGTGACATATAGGTACAACTTTTTATCCCGGAAAATCAAGTATTTCCCGTGGGAATTGGAAAAACTTATTCCACGACAAGTCGCGGTGGTTAACTAAAATAACAAGGTCGGTGATCTTGAACTGTTTAACTTTTAGGCGTTATGTCCCTAGAAACGCATACCTCATTCGTAAATCTATGTAGTCACTTACCTCTAGTGCTTCCACTACCAGTACAGCCTATTAGCGTCCCACTCCTGGACACAGGCCTCCACTCTCATAGGAGAGCGGGAATTAGAGCTTAGACTCACCACGCTGGTCCAATGCGTCAATTTCTAGTCAGAAAACCCCAATACTTAATTATGGCCCAACCAAGACGAACCCGGGACCTCGTCGGCCGCAGTAGAACATGCTTACCACTAGACCAATGCTTATTAGTACTAATTACCATCCCAAGTCCTCCCCATCCAAAATTTAAATTTCGAATTGGAAAAAAATATGAATCTCTTAGCGGGGGTACTCGATTCCACGCACGAATCGGTCGCGAACCGACCGCGGAACCGGTCGGACGGCTTTTTGTGAGATTCCACCCTCATCTCGAGGACCTAGCTTCTTATTAACAAAACAAACAAATTACTACTTTATCACCATAACCTTAAAATTCAATTTCCAATCAGCCAATTCCGATTTGACAGCCACAACCTGTGAAGAAGGATAAAGTTAGGATGTCATAACAATTATTGGAATTTAAACTTTATTTTTAATTCGTTATAGTTGATTTTTGCACGGATATGTTGAGATGAATAACTCTTTTGATTTTTATCGTTAGCTTGACCCGTCATGTCGAATGTCCTGGGAATGCTTGGATGGCGATTAAATAGTTATTCGGGATCATAATTCATGATATAGCAATTTGGTTATATTATTTTTGATCCCTTTGGTTCAGTAGTGTGAACTCCCTTTTGCAGCGAAGAGTCAAGCGTTGGTGACTACCTCCCTGGCGAAGTGTGAGGACTCTATTAGGTCCAATATTCCCGACGGGTCAATTTGAGTTTTTATTTATTTATTTAAATATGCCCTTACCAGTTACCACTGATGCACGTTTTAAATTATGAAAAAAAAATTGGTAACAGACTTGTATAATTTTAGTAGTATTTCAACTTTACAGCTCCCTATTGTATTTTAAGAAGGCTGTGACACACAGATGGACTGTTCGAACATACAAGGGTCCAAAACCCTAAAAACGTAATAATCTATACTAATATTCAAAATGCGAAAGTTTTATTGCAGTAGGTTTTATTGCGTATGTTTGTTACTCAATCAAGCAGAACGGCTGAACTGATCTGGATGAAATTTGGCACAGAGATAGATTATAGTCTGGAATAACACATAAGTAGGCTACTTAACTCGGAAAATTAAAGAGTTCCCGCGAGAACCGAAAAACCTCAATCCAGGCGGACGAAGTTCCCGGCATCGTCTAGTCTAAAATAAACGTAGAATTTCACATGCTAAATAATTTTATATTTCCTTTTAAAAACATAGCCGTGTGCACTTGTTAAAGCCGTGGGTCTCGTTATAAAACATCTAGGTCACCTTTTAAGCCCTAAGAAATGCGATATAAGTGTTTGCACGGAGCCGAGCAAAAACTGAACGCTAAGAGAGATTCCTAATGAGGAAACCTACACTCCGGAAAATGCTCTGAAATCATTTTACTAACGACTTTTGTAAGAGTGAAAACGCACTATCTTCTTCTTCTTCTTCTTCTCCTTTTCCCACGCTATGTGGGGTCGGCACAACATGTTTTCTCCTTCCATTCTCTTCTGTTATCCGTCAACCTCTCATTCACCCCTTTTATACTCATATCCTCTTTCACACAATCCATCCATCTTTTCTTTGGTCTCCCTCTACTCTTTTTTCCTTCCACATGCATATCTATCATTCTTCTCGTAATATGCCTTTCTTCCCTCCGCATTACATGCCCATACCATGCTAACCTATTACTCCTCATCTTTTCTGTCACTGGCGCTATACTTTCAGACTTCCCCTTATATATTCATTCCTAATCTTATCCATTCTAGTCACACCACACATCCATGAAAACGCACTATATGGACAGGAAAAGGCAAAACTTCCACGCGAAAGGTCGGACAAAACGACTATTTGTCCTGTCACCTAGTGTGCGCGCTCCATATAAAATGAGGACGAAAACACACTAGTGAGGCACCGTAGAGAGTAGGGTTGTAATGGAACCTCGCCTCCGCCTCCGCAAGTGCGGAACTTGCGCAAAAAAAATGCGAAAGCAGAGGAATCGGGCGAGCCTGATGCGTCAACTTTGCTTATCCTTGTTATACCAGCCCGACTTCAACATAGTGGGTAGAAATCAAATTATTTTTTACTTTACAGTGGCGTTGGAAGTCGGTTTTTTGGGAAAAAAAATATTTTTAACTTTTTAGTGTCAGGGTTGAGGATTTGGAGTCAGAATTTGTTATGGGACTACCTCGAGAGCTTCCTCTAACGACTGATAGAAAAAAAAATCAAATCGGTTTAGAAACCACGGAGTATGCACCGACATATTATATTTAAAAAAAAAGAAATTCGCGCCGATTTGAGAACCTCCTCCTTTTTTGGAAGTTGGTTAATAAATTCATCAATATTATAATAATTTATCAGAAAATTCAATAACTTTTTGTAATGACTAGGAACTCGGACCCGGGACCTCATATTAGCGAATACGCCAGCCACTGGACCAACGAGACATCAGACAGTCTACGAGGTTCAATGTACTCTAGTGACAAATGTAAACGGAAAGGGCAAGGCGATACAATTCACTTTTTCGCCTTCTACGTTTCAATATCAAGGATTTGCATTGAGCTGTATAGTCTCACCAACTTATCTGGCCCGGTCATCGATATATATGTAGGCACTAGATGGGCCCTTTCATAGAAAAACGCCGGGCGTCCGAGTTGCTGAACACGTTCCGCACCTGTCTTTGTTCCCGACGTAGCGCTGTCACGATCGCTCGTCGTGCAGATAATTTGTTATTATTATTATTATATTATTAAGTTAACATCTAAAGTTTAATTAGTTTGGCACTGTATAATTTTAATTTTAAGGTAAGTGTTTCAATTCACAATTATACATTTCCAAAAAAACGTTATTTAATCTTCCTATTTAATATTTTTATCCATTACACAATCATTTAATTTCCGCGGCAAACTGTATGATTTTTTTTTTTACTTACTGACCTTACGGCTATGACCTATATTATCTATGACCGAGTCATACGTTTTCAAGCTTTCATTCAAGATGTTCCAAGCAAGTTCCCGCTTTTCAGACTAGATGGCGTTGATGGCGTTGCTAAAAATACGCCCACATTCTTTGTTTGACAGGGCCCGTTCGTTGGGCCCGGTGGCCAAAATTGGAACTAATTTTTATCACTGTTTAGCTTTTATTTTATTTTTAATATTTACTAGCAACGCTGTCACCGGGTCAGATAAGTTTGTGTAAAAAATATGACATCTTTACAATCGTGCATTGTCGAGTCAATATCTCCTGATGATGCTCCGGTGTCGGAGTGAAACGTACATCTTATCTAATCTATCTATCTAATATCTAATCTATCTAATCTAATCTAATCTAATATCTAATATATATATAATCGTTAAGGGATCAACGCACAGCCTAAACCGTTGGGGTTAGTAACTTGAAATTTTGACAGTAGGTTCCTTTTGTGACGTAGGTGCTCACTAAGGAAGAATGTTTCAAAATTCCATTCCTAAGGGGGTGAAATAGGGGTGAAAGTTTGTATGAAAGTCCGTCCTTTCTCAAGTTACATCCATGAAACTTGGTACATACGAGTTACTGGTTGAAAATGATGAAATACGTGTTTCACAGTTTTTAAAAATTCTACCCCCGAAGGGTTGAAAAAGGGGATGAGAGTTTGCATAAAAGTCCTTCATTTCTCAACATATTCTCAAGTTATATAAACGAAACTTGGTATTTCGGCTTTCGTTAAAAATTAAAGAATTACGTGTGTCACAGTTTTTCAGAATTCCACTCCCAAATGGGTAAGATAGGGGTTGAAAGTTTGTATGAAAGTCCTCAATTTCTCACGTTATAGCCATGAAACTGGTATGTGAGCTACTAGTTTCACAGTTTTTGAAAGGGGTGAAACACCGTAGGTACAAGGTATGTCGGTGGGGTGAAATAGAGAGTTGGTCCTTCAATTGCGCCGCAACAGAGCAACTGGTATTTTGCACGGGTAGTTGAGTTTTACCAGGTGGTAAAGGGTTTAAAAAGAAAGAAATAAGTTTCACAGTTTTTGAAATTGGTGAAATAGAGAGCACGGGCAGTTGAGGACCTGGTAAAGGCTACTTTTTATCCCGGAAAATTAAGGAGTGCCTGTGGAAAAACAAACTTATATCACGCGAACGAAGTCGCGAGCATCCGCTAGTTGAGAATAATTCGGAAGATTTGTGTGGTGTGGTGAATATCGCAAGCTGCAAGTGCACACACTGTACCTACTGTATTACATAGATATACCTACTGCGGCGGATTATAGTGAATTAAACTTATAATTCCTACATTATCATTGACTTCCGATACGTAACGCCTGCTTCTATAAAATATATCTAGTTTAATAATATATAATTGACCGAGCGAAGCGAAGGTCTTGTAGTATTATAGATTAAATTTACTTTTTAGTCAAGTTTCAATATTACCGAACGCATAGTTTTTATGAAAGAGGTGCGATTTAAGCATTGGTCAGTAACAGTAAATGCGAAATCGCGCTGTCTCGCTCACTCCAGAGAGGAAGCCCATACGGCTATCCTTATCATCACCTATTGTTTGTCACGCGTTTCGCGAGATTCCGACGCAAGAGGGCGTCTGCCGTCAAGCGGTGCGCTAACGGGAGTCACCCCCTGAACTTTCGAGCGTCTGCCCGCGCCAGCCCGTGGTCTCTTCAAGGCCCGGAAGATGTGAATTTTACCGTGTGTGAACCGCCATGCGGGACTCCGGTATTTCTTTTTAAAATGGGAGGTCTCAGTACCTAACCCAGCCTTTGTCAGGTCCCATAACAATGGGGGCATGACTCGTTACCTTTCCTTTAATTTTTTCTCACTCTCTAGTGACATATATTTTTGCCTCGTGTCTCCGAGCCGAGTTTGCTAATGGAACGTTCCGCCATTTTGTAGGACGGTCACCATATACGCGTGATTTGTTCTTGTTATATTAACTTTATTAATGTACTTACTAAATAAGTAGTGCAATCAGTGAAAAGCACAAATGTGCTGTAATTTCAAATAAGTGAAAGTGCCCGCGAAACTTCGTGATGCGCGAATTTACGAACTATTCTCCTGGTACCCTGCCGCGCGCATTGGGCGCGCTCGCTGAGGGTTAGCAGCCGGCCATGGCCGCTGCCGCCCACCCCACGGGTCTACTCTTCGAGTTTCTTCGAGCGTAGGACTAAGTGGTATTGTAAAGAAAATGGATTGTAAGTGCGAAAGTACCTATAACTTGATCTTAAGTCTTATCTCTCTCCTGTGTAACATTCACTGATTAAATTTAATTATCGTGCGAGTAAGTAACTCATTTGTTCTCATTGAAATGTTCCCCATTCGCCAATAACCCTATTGTAAGCTGCCACTGGGCGCGAGGCGCGCCACCTGTGCTGCCGAACGGTCCTCGACTCCAAAGGTTCGATGCCCGACGGCTGTATCTATCCGAAGCAATTACTGCGTAGGTAAGTTTGGGTAAGTGCCTACGCAGACCTAATTCTGTTCATCCCATTTCTTTTATTGTGACGTCATAACCTAAAAGGCGCGCTGCGGTGCCACGTGTTGTCACACCGGCGCACCCGCAGCGCCCCCTATCGACCGACACCCGCAACTCAGGTAGTTGCTCTTTTCTCCGTGACAATAATGGCGCCCGTCTCAATAGTGCAGGTGTCGCCCTCGCACTCAGTGAATGGTAGAATGTGGAACTAATTAAATGTCAAAGTCATAGTTCTTTCAATAATTGTTCTGACACATTTCAAATTTAGAAATTGTCATTCTGAAATACGTCAAAACTGACACTCTTGTACGTCTGTCAGTTATTAATTGTCTTTTGACATATTTCTTTGTCATTATTGTCAACAGTACGTAGCAATACTGCTAGCGTTACTTTATTTATATTAGACTTGTACGCTATTCTTATATCTTGTCTATTTTTAGAACAAATGAATAATAACTTATGAATACATAATGGTGTATACAAACTGTTTATAACTTAATAATTTAAAGTGTATATGTGATTTCTACAGCAATCCTGTCGAAATTGTTGGACGAACAGGCAAGGATACGCATTCGCAAGTAAGTACTTAGTAGTAATTGTCAATCAACAACGTAAACAATTTTCAATATCAACTATTTTACAGTTGTCCTTTTATACAAGCAAGGAAAATGCGGAATCCTAATAACGCATAGAATTCACATGGTGTTATGAATAACTAGATATAAACAATCTTACTTTAAGAATGTTTAGTCATAAATACAACTTGTAAAACAAGAACATTTCACCCTACAGTTAATATAACTATTCTTTTTACGAAACTTGTCACAGTTAGCGATACAGTTCAATCATTTAATACAGATATTAATCTAGTTATATATAGTAAATATGAATCCCGAAGTCACCAATATGGGTACAGCTCCTCTTAACTTCGAGTTCGTCACTTCACCGATACCAAAGCCGGATATAGGATTATCCACATCCGTCTATATAGACATGCAGGACAACTACGCAAATACCAACCCTAGGGGTCCACATACAGTGTCAGATACAACCCAGTTGACGTACTCCACACTCGGAGCAGCCCGCACTTCGGTAATCGATCCAATAACTTATCAACCAGCTTTTGAAACAGCTGATACATCAGCTAGGTATAGCGATATACAACACCAGCCACCAGTGAGGCCGGTTATATACAACATGCACAACTTAACCAATTTAAAAAATTGGAATATTAAATTCACAGGCGATTCGTGTGTGTATGAATTTTTAAATAGGGTGGAAGAGATCCGTACGGCAAGGGACGTAGATACTGCTATCGTCCTCAGAGGTTTTTCCGAACTTCTACAAGGTACGGCATTGCAATTTTATAGGCAGGTCCGACATAGAATAAACTCCTGGTCTGATCTATACAACGAATTTATTAATATATAATATTGTACAGGACGCTTTGACTGTAGCTTACCAAAGAAACGCACACAGATATAATTTAAGGCGAAAAAAAGTGGTGTGTAATGTGAATGATATAGTATGGAGAAAAAACTTTGTCCAATCTAACGCAGCAAGCTTCTTTTCAGCGAAACTCGCTCCCAGATTTGTTAAAACAAAGGTTATAGAGAAAATCTCCGATTTGGTTTATATTTTAGAGGATATAGGTACTAAATATAAAGGAAAATATCATATAAAAGACATTATTAAGTTTTCATAGATATAATCAATATAACTTATCTATATTTCATATAATAACATTAAATAAAGCATAACTTTACCTTACATAGTAAATTATACCTATAATTCATCAAGTAACCTATATCTACATTTATAAAAAATTCCTATATAAAAATATATTACACATTTCAACACATCAGTTAGCATAACAACTAACAACCATAAAAAATGAATTAGTAAATAGTATAAACATACATTACATTAAAAACTTTAAAAATAAAACTCAGGTATTTCACTGCCTAACAAACTATAGATATACATTTGAATATGAAGTTAAAACAATTAAAAATTACATTTATGAGTAATTTTACTTCAAAGTAAATTAATATTATATACTAACATTACTACACAAGGTCTACACCTTACATATTACACATTTATATTATGACTTTTTACTTATTAAGTTTTAGGATTTCCCTCTTTGAAAGGAGAATGTCCAAATGAGGTCGCTACTCCAAAATAAAGGAGACCGACCATATAAATACTTTGTTATTTTATTTTATTACATGTTATGATCGAACATTGATAAACATGAAGTAGATTGCTCTGCGATGGTAGACACTACACATTCTTTTTGAAGAATTTTTTTATTCTTCTTGACCTTATATTATAAGGAATTTTTTTGCTTTCCCCAAACATTATGTTATCATAATGTCATTACCTACCAAGGTCCAACTAGTAAATAGTCTAGTAGACGCTATGCATGTAGGACCGTAGGACGATATACTGTGCACTAAGTTGCGAAGCCAAGGGACTCCATGCATAGCCCCTTTTGCCCGCACATGGCATAGCTTTTTTCCTAATTTACACTCATATACAGAGTATACATATAGCAAGGCACAAGCAGCCCCTAAATATTCAATGAAATGAAACACAACCTAATAAATAGGCATAGTTAATTTCCATTTCTTACTATATACAGTGAGACATAATCAATTATAGATTAAATTTATAGTCTAGGAGACGGTGATTTTTTAAACACATCGGTTTAGACACTGAACTCTGTTCATCTCCTATTGAAATGCATTAATGGTGACATACATACTTTGAAATAGTCAAAGAGACAGTCACATTTGACGCTCAACTTTTGTTAAGGGCATATGAAACTTAAAATTAAGTTTCCTTTTTAGATTAAACATTAGTCTACAAAACATACCACGACTCAACGAACATAAAAGGCAACGTTCCCAATTTCAGGAACAGTGCCAAACCAGTACAGTATAGATACAGGCTATAGTTAGGTATCAAACAACTATAACTATTTTTCTATACAAACAAAACAAATTGTTAGGATTAATACTAGGATAGTTACATACACATTAAGCAAACTTAGCCAAGTAGAAACTAACATAACATTAAAATTAACCAAATAATTCACATCAACGTTGATATAGTCTAAGATCAGGTCGAAAGCGAGATGTATGCAAGTAAAGAATAAATGAGCTAAAAATTGGTCGACCATAAAACTTTATTAGGACAAAATACGAAAGCGAATTAGGCTAATTTAAATATTTTATACTACTAACACTAAACTAACACTAAAGATTAAAAGTTTCAACTAGAGTTTAATAGTTTCAACACAGTTTAGGTATAAGCATAGATAATAAGTATTTTTTTCTCGGGTTGAAACGGCTGTGGAGACAACTGGGTTGTCTCCTACCCAAAAAAGGGGGTATTGTAGTATTATAGATTAAATTTACTTTTTAGTCAAGTTTCAATATTACCGAACGCATAGTTTTTATGAAAGAGGTGCGATTTAAGCATTGGTCAGTAACAGTAAATGCGAAATCGCGCTGTCTCGCTCACTCCAGAGAGGAAGCCCATACGGCTATCCTTATCATCACCTATTGTTTGTCACGCGTTTCGCGAGATTCCGACGCAAGAGGGCGTCTGCCGTCAAGCGGTGCGCTAACGGGAGTCACCCCCTGAACTTTCGAGCGTCTGCCCGCGCCAGCCCGTGGTCTCTTCAAGGCCCGGAAGATGTGAATTTTACCGTGTGTGAACCGCCATGCGGGACTCCGGTATTTCTTTTTAAAATGGGAGGTCTCAGTACCTAACCCAGCCTTTGTCAGGTCCCATAACAATGGGGGCATGACTCGTTACCTTTCCTTTAATTTTTTCTCACTCTCTAGTGACATATATTTTTGCCTCGTGTCTCCGAGCCGAGTTTGCTAATGGAACGTTCCGCCATTTTGTAGGACGGTCACCATATACGCGTGATTTGTTCTTGTTATATTAACTTTATTAATGTACTTACTAAATAAGTAGTGCAATCAGTGAAAAGCACAAATGTGCTGTAATTTCAAATAAGTGAAAGTGCCCGCGAAACTTCGTGATGCGCGAATTTACGAACTATTCTCCTGGTATCCTGCCGCGCGCATTGGGCGCGCTCGCTGAGGGTTAGCAGCCGGCCATGGCCGCTGCCGCCCACCCCACGGGTCTACTCTTCGAGTTTCTTCGAGCGTAGGACTAAGTGGTATTGTAAAGAAAATGGATTGTAAGTGCGAAAGTACCTATAACTTGATCTTAAGTCTTATCTCTCTCCTGTGTAACATTCACTGATTAAATTTAATTATCGTGCGAGTAAGTAACTCATTTGTTCTCATTGAAATGTTCCCCATTCGCCAATAACCCTATTGTAAGCTGCCACTGGGCACGAGGCGCGCCACCTGTGCTGCCGAACGGTCCTCGACTCCAAAGGTTCGATGCCCGACGGCTGTATCTATCCGAAGCAATTACTGCGTAGGTAAGTTTGGGTAAGTGCCTACGCAGACCTAATTCTGTTCATCCCATTTCTTTTATTGTCACGTCATAACCTAAAAGGCGCGCTGCGGTGCCACGTGTTGTCACACCGGCGCACCCGCAGCGCCCCCTATCGACCGACACCCGCAACTCAGGTAGTTTCTCTTTTCTCCGTGACAGTCTCTGAGTCTACTTGGGTGAATTGGCACTTGTCCGTTCGTCCGTCCGTCCGTCCGTCTGTCAGAGCATTATAACTTCTGAATTACGGAACGCAATTACTTCAGCTTTAAATATAATATGTAAACCAATGTCCTCTCGCCGAATATGGCTTAAAAAATAATAAAAATCTTTATTTCAGGTGGGCTCGAATGCGAAGTAAAATATTTTTTATAATGTTACATAGGGTTGCGGTATATCATTTTAAAGATAATTAGAAATAGAGTCCAAAAATATATTTTTTTTAATTTTTCCCCCAAAATTGACGAAATGGGGGGCTTTCAAAGTGGTGATTTTCTAACGTCCAAAGATGACCTCAGAACTCTAAATTTTCTGAAAGGATGAGCCTGAAACTTGATCAATTATTTCAATTATATCCTGTACTTGAACAACAAATACCAAAATTAGATAAATATTGTAAGGAAACGGAATTATTTAATTTTTAATGAGCTTTAGTATTTTTAACAGAACTTCACATTTATGTCAATAGATGGCGCCGCGAGGTCTTAGTTCGGGGCGAACCACTAGTAATAATCTATATCTATTTCACCACAGTGAGTCCGACCTTCACCGGGTCAATAGCAAGCCACTTCGTTCACCCGCGCGGATACGGAACCTGTTTCTTGCAGTAACACTACACTCTAGCTTGCACTGCTCGCTGCAACATATTATTGTATAGCTTTTTGTTGCTCTGATGAAGTCGGAGCCCTATATTTTATCTATATATGGCTACGCCCCATTTGAGCACATAGCGGCAAATATTATTTGTATGAATTTGTAAGGGGCTGCGTCGCGCAGTGCATCTCCGTGCTGCATCGCTCAAGTGGGTCCAGCTCCATACAACCTCATACAAAGAATACGTGTCGCTACGTGCCGCGCCACGCCGTGCCTCTGTAGTGGGGTTAGACTTTTATTTGTAGTCCTAGGTGAGCGACAAAACCGACGCGACGCAATGGGGCGTGATACAACTCCATAGAAAATGACAAACTTATCTACGTGACAAAGTAGGCCACTGGCCACGTGAAGGAACTGCTGTTTGATACTGTAGCGTCTCGCATTTGTCGCTCTTATTATAATGCCAACATATTATTGCAAAGGTTTTGTGGTTGAAAAATAAAGTCTTAGGCGCAACGCACACCTGCACAGTGGAGTGGTTCGAGGCGCAGTTGCTTTTTTAATGCCATATCTGAATGTTTACGCTAGATTAGACATGTGTGAGGTTTTTAAATCCCGCGGGAACGGGAGAGACAGAAAGACCGACAGACACACTTTCGCATTTATTACATTAGTATGGTTTATTTATTGATTAAACATGCCCGGGGAGATATCGTAAGTTGTCACGCAGTATTCTTTTACCCCACTACAATTTAGCCCTCGACTGCAATCTCACCTGATGATAAGTGCTGATGCAGTCTAAGATGGTAGTGGACTAACCTGTTGACGGAGTAGCAGTTAATAGTTATCATACACCCAATCGGTTTCTACACGGTATCGTACGGGAACGCTATAGTGTCCGACCGAAACTGGTTTTTACGACCGAAATCGAACCCGAAACCGAATTTCGGCAACAGTCTCAGTTTCGGCTGAAACCGAAACCGAAACTTCCTTACAAAGATCATGTTTTGAGGGAAAAATAAAGAAAACGTTATTATAATCAGTCAGTCTTCATTTTTTTATCTTTAAATGTTATATCACGTAATAAAACTTACCAAATTCAAAATAAATCACACGAAAACTCACAACAAACAAAACAAACTACAAACACAAGCCAGTCATGACATGATTAGGCACGTGGACGCGGCCAAATGTCTTCTTCGCTTACTCGCTTGGATGGAATTTAACGCGCCGAACATGACCGATCACAGCGGGAGAACTCCCGAATCTAGTTTCAGTTTCGGTCGTAGTTTTGGCAGGTTTGCCGCCGAAACCGAAATTAAACTGTAACTCGTTTTTTGCCGAAACTCGACCAAAACCGAAACCGAAACTGAACTTTCGGTCGGACACTAGAAGGCTATATCGCTAAGGCGATGCGTCTTTGCCGGTAGGGTGGTAACTAGCCACGGCCGAAGTCTCCCACCGGGACAGACCAGAGAAAATTCTGAAATTATAAATTTGTCTGCCCTGCCGGGTATTGTATCCGGGACCTCCACCGCATTAAGACAACAGCACTCAACACTGCGCCAGGGAGGTCATCAGAAATGGTGATATCGTAGGTATTATCTTCTCTCATATAAAACACGATCGGATGATTTATGTCCGTCTGAATGCAAATTAGAAATGCTAACCGGACCAGTGGAGTCACCTACTCGTATACTGATGTCCTCCTTGTTGGGGCAGGTCGCGGACAAGGTGATTGTGACGTCCGCCATTGCGATATGACTTTTAAATTTGGAACGATCGATTTAAATCACAATTATATTATAAGCTAGGTAATGCCCGCGACTTCGTCCGCGTGGATTGAGGTATTTTGGATCCGACTACTACGTCTCAAAAGTCTTTTTCTTTTTCTGACTTAAATATGAAAGTTAGACATAATATGGTGTCGCTGACTTTTTTGTAGGCATTTTCAAGCTTCATCTTTTCTCTAGAACTTGATCATAAATATCTCTCATCGTTAGGCAGCGTTCGTAAGAAACGTTTTCGTTTGACCGTTTTTTCTCCGACTTACTTTGCAAATCCGATTACCGCGATAAAGTGTTTTAATTTTTCGGGTAAATATGTATGCCTATGACACTCACAAATAATGTGGCTTTCTATTGGTACCAGAATTTTCAAAATCGGTTCAGTAGATCCAGAGATTACCCCCTACAACGTCACAAACTCGCAAAATTTACCTCTTTATAATATCAGTATAGATGACTGCCTCGTTGGTCTAGCGGTCAGCATGGTCGACTGCGGATCATCAGGTACTAGGTTCGATTCCAGGTCGGAAATAAAAATTGTTATGTATTGGGTTTTTCAGTTTGACTGCCTCGTTGGTCTAGTGGTTGGCATGTTGGCGACGAGGTCCCGGGTTCGAGTCCCGGGTCGGGCCATAATCGAGAGCTTTTACTAACGCCTGAAAAAAAAAATTCAAATCGGTCAGAAACCACGGAGATATGAACGGACATACGTTAAAAAAAAACATACGCGCCGAATAGGGATGATGACAACTCAATCAAATCAGCAACTCTTTATCAAACTTAAAAACTCACTTCTAGTATGAAAAAGTACTTCTAGTATGAATAGTATGAAAAGTAGTGGTATGAAAATTGCAATAGTGACGTCATCAAATTTCACGCACTTTTTTTCTCTAATCTATGTTTTAAATTGGTTATCAAACTTAAAACTAACCGAGGATGTGAATTTTAGGACTTTTGGAAGACCCTCTATTTAATAATCAGTTAGAAATAATTTATTTTTGATATAGGCATCATCCCCATTATAAAGCTTTCTAATCTAGACATTTCCGTTTCCTAAAGTGAAAACAAAATGCAACAGAAGGCATTTAATTTTATTTCTATCTTTTCAGCCATGACACGTACAGCACTTGAAGCATAAGTACCTGCGGTCTACGCTGAAGCCAGAAGCGGTGACTTACCGAGATTTTCATAAATTAGCAGACGCCAGTACACGCGCGTCTGTACACCCCTGGCCGAAAAAATTGTGAATCCATCATTTTTAGTCACTTTCCTTCGTAATTTTGGAGGAGACTGGATGCGTATAACAAAATACGGGATTCACTTATTACCAAGCAGAAATCATACTATTATTATAAATGCGAAAGTGTGTTAGTTGGTTAATTTAAGTTATATTTTATTCCAGAACATTAAAGAGTTCCAACGTAATTTTTAAAATACGTAAATCACGTTATAAAGTCATCACATTAAATTAACCATATAATAATAAGTCAAGCTCGCAGAATCGCCGGGTTATCCTTTTAACCCACAGTTAGCCGCTAATTTGACAGAATTCGTATAAAACTACTGTCAAAATTTCAAATTTATTCCTAGGTAAAACGTAACCCGGCGTGTCTGCAAGCGGGCCTAAATAGATTGATACTGTAAAAAGCAGTGTAGCCTTAAAAAAAAATTGTTTTTCGGCACCGAATTTCGTGTCCCGCAGTGCAATGATCCATCACTAACTTTTCCCATGCATCCTACGAAGACTGATGACGCAACTCGCAAGTTGGCATAAGGCGGGAGCGCGCAAAAACTGCGCCAGAAAAATACTAACTATTCGTAAAATGCTAGGTATAGAAACTTAGTAACGGGCCCAAACCATTACCAACAAAGATTTTTTTTTGTTTTTCAAAGTCTCAAGAGCCGGGTAATTAATTAATCTATCAACCTAATCTTTAATATATTATTGGTATTTCAGATCTCTTATCTGGTTTAATCGTCAAAATATACACAGAACAGAATATAGTTCGACTGTTTTCTGTTACGAAAATAATGAATTTAAAGTTTAAAATTATTAGCATTGCATCCAGATGGCAGGAATTTTTGTTGTAAATTCACGACTAACAAGAACACCACCTTTCACTCTGCCAACACAACACACTCACAACCTTCACTGCTGTCACAACCTTTCTCACTGCCAAGGGTCACTGGTAGAGATCTCTTATAGAGCTTCCTTAATATAATATAATAAGTGCTTCCTTGTCCACTATGTATATGTATTTCTTCGTATTTTTATATATTTTTGGTAGGTACTAAATAAATTAAAAAAAAAAAAAAAATTGTCTTACTTAAGTAGTAAGTACTTAGTAGTACTTACTACGGTAGCAATAAAAATTCAAGGTTTTCCAACAAAGTTTCGATATTGTTTTTGATTTTCACAATCAAATTGTGCTAGGTATTGGGGTGCAAAGCACACGTTTAAATTCAAAAGGAAATCAATTTTAAAAACGCTAATTCTTTGTAATCCGGTCCTATTCCGATGATACGCGTGTAAATTCCATGAATTTAAATCTATTTACTTTAGTTAACCTTTGTACCATTTGTAGTAAATCAGTTTGCAGGGCATACAAATTTGCAGGCGGGCGTGCATTCTATAAGACGCTGTACTCGACGTTGAACTCGCACGGCTGGCCGATATACATTCGTAAGATTTCATCATCATGGCGTG
This sequence comes from Erebia aethiops, assembly GCA_923060345.2. Lineage (NCBI taxonomy): Eukaryota > Metazoa > Arthropoda > Insecta > Lepidoptera > Nymphalidae > Erebia > Erebia aethiops. Next base: position 14,558,242 of record OV281095.1, on the reverse strand, counting down.
CCTTCTTCAAAATGAAGTTTGGCGGTCATCATCCGAAAAACTTCTCTATTTTGAGCCGCCTCTTTGAGCTTTGGATAGCTAAGCCCTGTCCACTCCCCTATATCGTCCAACCACTTGCGCCTTTGGCGACTTGGAGCTCTCTTGCTTGCAATTCTTCCTTCCAAAACTAGTCTTGGAAGTGAGAATTAGGCTCCTCTTTGTAGATGCCCGAAGAAAGCCATTTTTCTCTGCATGATGGTGGACATGAGTTCTCTGTTTTTGTGGACTAGTTCCAGTAATTCGGCCAAATCTTACACTACACCTAACACTAGGGAGTGTTAGGTGCAGTGTAAGATTTGGCCGAATTCAAAAAATCATAATAAATCTCTACCATCCAAAGCACCCGAAGCTAAATCGTAAAGCGTGAATACACACAGGGACATAAAAAATTGCCTTGTGGACAAAGTCCTCGTAACGTAAGTGCGACAGTGTACCACAAAGTTCTCAACTTGAATGAAAAACGAGAGGGAAAAATTTATGAAAAAGTGTGTAAAAAAAAGAAATATGACCTAATTAACTTTCTATTTACCAGGCGTAATCTCAAAATTTCTAGCATAAGTATTAGCGAGTAGCTGCGAGCCAATGGAAGCAAGTGACACAAGATGGCGTCCTGAAGACATCCATGCCAGAGGCTAACGTCCAGCAGCAGTAGAGACCGAAGACAAAGTTTTATTTTTTATTGTAATGTGTTTATGTAGAATGTCTGTTTTAATACCATTGTTCTGTGTCAAACTTGTATCATTTCATCGCTGAACCAGCGTTGACAGCTTGGCTTGGGGTATATAGGTACGAAATAGGACCGCAGCATGGGCATAAATAAATTGGTGAGAGCTCATCGCGAATTCAATCGGACTTCATTTGCTCTGTTTGCGGAAGCCAATCAATTGACGAAAAAAATTACTGAACGTCAAGCGCGATAGAGTATGGGCTGGTTCCGTAGCCAAATTTTCTTACGTAGCTAACTAAACTTACCCACTCGTGCAATGGTGAGACGTTCCGCTATGCGATTTGTCGACTCAGTACGATGCCGCGTAGAAGCCGGAGTTATCTTAATATTATAGCTGTATTCCCCCTAAGAGGTTAACCCACTACAATCAGAGAAGCGTCACAACTTACTACCAGGTGAGATTGCAGTCAAGAGCCAACGGCAACTCTGATAGAAAAAAACTCAATCATAATCATCAAACTCATAATTTCACTTGAAATTCTATTCCTGTAGAGTGGCAGACATACCTACCAGGTACTGAGGTACAGCAAGTGATTATTATGATTAATTATTAATTCATCTGTTATGTACAGTACTCTACTCTCTCTCTCTCTGTCTCTCTCTCTGTAAAGTAGCTTACGTTAACGTTACGTTACCCAGCTTGTAAGCTTGTAAAGAAAGGCTAAGTAAGACATAGAAAAATGCCTTGCTATGGTTTGTTAATGAGAAAATATTAATTATTTCTCTACGGAACCCTCCTCAGTACCGCATTGCGCTTAATCGACAAAATCAACACGCGCCGTCGATTTCCTATATGTATAGTTATACCACCGTATATGTACAGTACATAGTTTACCCGGCTGTGTTTGTTGTGGGCTCTTCTCAGACCAGAGCGCGTTTGGACCCTCGTAGCATTAGTTATAAGATACCGTAGTAAATTATCACCATAAAGTCTTATTCCTTGTAAACATGACGTTCAGAAGGTGTACTTAGTAGGTACCTATTTTTTTAAATAGTTTGAGTTTGACAGTACACGTAGTAGGTCCCGGGTTCGATTCCCGGCAGGGTAAAGGGAATTTATAATTTCTTATAGCGTGTGCCAGTTTTACACTATAATAATATCTCCTTAATAGTTTGCTATATTTTATCAGGAGAATGTTTTTTTATCCCACTACAAGTTAGCTCTTGCCTGCGATACTCCTATTCGGTTTCTACACGGGATCGTACCGGAACCACAGAATGGGTAATCCGGAACGCGAAATCGCTTGACGGCACGTTTTTGCCAGTAGGGTGGTAACTAGCCACGGCCGAAGCCTCCCACCAGGCCAGACTAGGGAAAATTCAGAAATGTTTATCGTGCTACGTAAGAAAAGATAGTAAACTTGAATAATACTAATATTATAATGCGAAAGTGTGTTTGTTTGTTGGTATGTTGGTTTATTGGTTTGTTGGTTTGTCCTTCAATCACGCCGCAACGGAGCAACGGATCGACGTGATTTTTGGCATGGATATGGTTGAGGACCTAGAGAGTAACATAGGCTACTTTTTATCCCGGAAAATTTAGGCATTCCCGTGGGAATAAAAAAATTGAAACTACGCGGACGAAGTCGCGGGCATCAGCTAGTAGGTAATAGAATATACGAAATGTTGTCAAACAAGAAACAAGTTTTCGTCAGGTCCATTCGGCGGCATCTCAGAATACAGAACAAGGCGGCGCGGCGTTAAGTCACAAATAATACAATTATGACGTATGACTCCGCCCGCGGCGCGAGTGGCAAATGGAGAAGTCACCGAATCGCCTAGCACCTTTTACAAATACCAATTCGGATACTAAACGTTAGAACCTAGCCTCTATTCTAAGTGGTAGCTGATTCAATCGACAATAGGGATGATGCCTAGGTATATCAAAAATTAATTATTTCTAACTGATTATTAAATAGAGGGTCTTCCAAAAGACCTAAAACTCACACCCTGGGTTAATTTTTAGTTTCATAACCATTTTAAAATATAGATTAAAGAAAAAAAGTGAGTTGAAGTTTGATGACGTCACTATTGTGATTTTCATACATCTTCCATACTAGAAGTGCATTTTTAAGTTTGATATAGAGTTGCTGATTTGATTGAGTTGTCATCATCCCTATTCAGACGCACTTTAAAAGTTTATCTGAATAGAAAACATTATTTATTTATTAACCGACTTCAAAAAAGAGGAGGTTCTCAATTCGACTGTACTTATTTTTTGTTTTTGAAGTGAAAACTTCTGTAGCCGCGTTGAGCACTTTTTGGTAGGGGAAAATTTTATGGGTTCGCGTCACCGACATGCTCGTGAGTCGTAACGTATTGTGCAACATTAGTGCTGCGTTAACTTTACAAGTAAAATTAAATGGATTTAGTTTTCACTTCTATCGGTAGTCCCCATGACTGGCATTTTTTTTTGTATGTATGTCACGCGATCATTCCGCCAGTTATGAACCAATTTTGATGATTCTTTTTTGTTCGGTAGATCAGAGACTCCCATATAAATTTTATCGAAATTGATTTAGCGCTTTTTGAGAAAATCAACAAAAAATTAAATATATACCCAGATAATTGTTTTTTACTTTTTAGTTTAAGTTGGTACTTTACGAGTATAGTTTTGAAGTCGGTTTTTATTTTAGATAAAAGCGAATAATTACTTATTCAGAAGAAAATATCGCTTCGGACTCCTCGGAAGATACTTCTGAAAAACTGTTCTCAAAGAAAGCATGGCCTGTCTTTGATTAACTAAGCCTTCCTGCGTATTAGCACAGAATAGGCAATAATACGGTCATACGGTATTAGACAAAACTGGAAAACCAAGAATTTCGTGGCACCGCCCGCCTAAGATTTTCCCGCAAAAAACTCAGCAGTTCTCTGAATGACTGACTGACCGATCATCAACACTAGCAACACAGTATAAGCCACTGAGGTTCCTTTCCTAAAAAAAGAGTTCGGTTATGATGAACTCCATGGTATAAGTAGTGGCAACACAATACATATTCATTAGACGCTACGAGAGCGAAATATCAGCGGTCGTCAGGACGCGGCAAGGTCGATGCAAATCTATGCGTTGCATCCTAAACAACATTGCTAGCATTCACTAAGCCATACCTACAAGTCTATTATTTGACGACCTCTCTGGCGCAGTGTTGACCGCTTTTGTCTTAACGTGGGAGGTCCCGGGTTCAATCCCCGGCCGAATTTGGGAATTTATAATTTCTGTTTTTTTTTGTGGTGTGGCCTGGTGGAAGACTTCGGTCCTAGCTAGTTACCACCCTACCGGCATAGGTGTGCCGCCAAGGGATTTAGCGTTCCGGTACGATGCCGTGTAGAAACCGAATAGGGGTAGGTATGGGTTTACTTTTACTTCTTCTTCTCCTTTTCCCACGCTATGTGGGGTCGGCACAACATGTTTTCTCCTTCCATTCTCTTCTGTTATCCGTCAACCTCTCATTCACCCCTTTTATACTCATATCCTCTTTCACACAATCCATCTATCTTTTCTTTGGTCTCCCTCTACTTTTTTTTCCTTCCACATGCATATCTATCATTCTTCTCGTAATATGCCTTTCTTCCCTCCGCATTACATGCCCATACCATGCTAACCTATTACTCCTCATCTTTTCTGTCACTGGCGCTACTTTCAGACTTCCCCTTTAATACATCGATAAATATGTAGGTACTAGATGGGCCCTTTCATAGAAAAAAATTGGGCGTCCAACCTTTAGAGCACGCTCCTAACCTGTATAGCCCTGTCCTTGTCCCCGCCATAGCGCTGTTCCGCTTTTAAGACTAGATGGCGTTAGAAAAATAGGTCCACATTCTTTGTTTGTTTATAACTGCCATGCCCCTAACAGGTTAGCGCGCTAGCATCTTAGACTGGATCTTCACTTACCATCAGGTGAGATCGCAGTCAAGGGCTAACTCGTAGTGGATTTTAAAAAACTAACTGAGATAACTAGCAATGGCCGAGGCCTCCCACCAGGCGAGACCAGAGATCATTCAGAAATTATAAATTCCACATTGACTCTGCCGGGGATCGAACCCGGGACCTCCCACGTAAAGACAACTGCGCTCAACACTGCGTCAGGCAGGCTGTCAATAGTGAGCTCCCTTGAACTACATTCAAAGTCAATAACAGCAGTTAAATTTGTATAAACAAAAAAATTCTAACACGAAATCTTTATTCAAATTTTCAGGTAACTAGTTTCTTGAAAAGGCAGCGATGGAATAAGTATGTAGTGAAGAAATATCATGATTATATTTTAGGTGAGCACAGAAGCAAAGTGTTTGTCCGTGAAAACTAGGTCACCTTTGCAAAAGCGAATACTTACAGTTTTACGGAGTTCTCGTAAATGTATCTAATATAGCCGAAGATTGATAGTTGGATGCCCTACCAAAATTTTTCACCTTCATTCGTGTTCCCGAAATTTAACCAGGATGAACATGAGCCAACTGAACCAACGATGGTCAATGGTTAATGTTCTTGACCATAAAAAAGCTAGCATAGTGAGTGAACTATTATTAAATAGAGAAACTCCCAAAGATCGTAATATAGCACGTGCCCTGTTATTTTTATGTTTAGTAACCATTTTAAACGGTAAAAAAGTTCGTCGAACTTTGATGAAGTCGCTATTAAGTATTTCATACAAAATCCGAAACTAAGCACGCGTTTTGAAGTTTGAAAAAAGTTACTGATTTAACTAGTTGTCAAATTAATACACAATTCAGTAGGTATTTAAACATCCATGATTGAGGTTATACGTCAAATTTTGATAAAGAGTAGCAGAACCCAGACTTTTGCGATCAAAAGTGGTGTTTTAGAAAGTCAAGTAAGACGCTAACCATAACAATCAATGGTGCAACTAACCCTTACTAAATTTCATCCAAATCGATACAGCAGTCTCCATTGCTTAAAATACTCGTTGGAAGTTTAAAATAGACACATAACCTACCAAGTCATTCCGAATTAATATCCTAAATATAATAATGTCCTCCCGACCGAATTTCGGCCACGGCGACCTAACTCCAGAGAGATTAGCCATCTGCGCTGGAGATATTATAGTGCACAAGAGTGTGTATAAGTGTGTGTGTGTGCGTGTGTGTGAACACAGGTGCACTCTCTGTTCCTTTACTCTCATAGCCCGATGGGACGGAAAATCCAACACGACCGGAGAGAGATCTTGGCGGTATTTCACCCCCGTGCCTCGGAGAGCACGCGGGGGTGAAATACCGTGAAGTTCCTAACTCCGGGCTAGTACTGAGAATTACTTGTTAGAAAAATTCAATACTTGTTATGGCCCGACCCGGAACTCGAACCCGGGACTTCGTCAGCCGCAGTCGACATGCTAACCACTAGACCAACGAGGCAGTTATCCTCATCCTAAATATACGCGGGTGAAGTCACGGGCAAAAGCTACCTGTAGATACAACCTTTGCAATGACAAAGACTTTGTAAAGGTGCTTTAAATTAATTTATAAAAAACTAGCTGATGCCCGCGACTTCGTCCGCGTGGAATAAGTTTTTTTGTACTCACGGGAACTCTTTTTCCGGGTTAAAAAGTAGCCTATGTCGCTCCCCAGGTCCTCACCAATACTAATGCACAAAATCACGTCGATCCGTTGCTCTGTTGCAGCGTGATACTTCTATCACGACAAAACAATAAACCAACAAACAAACACATTTTCGCATTTATAATATTAAATATGATGTCACTTTAGATAATATTTGGTCACAACCACTTTCGGGTACCTATTGATCGACTAATTGGACTTCATCAAATCAGTTTTAAGGTCAAATAAAAATACGTACTTAACAAAAAAATATTATAAAGAGTATGGTGCGCCGCGTCTAAAGTTTATCAAATATCTCGTGAAAATCTTTTGATTTTCCGGGATATTTGATAATATCCAAACTCAAACTTAAATGTTTTTTATTCAATTAAACGGCTATACTTAGACAAAATCTAAACTAAAACTCAAATGTTTTTAATAGGTACTTACCCAAATTAATCAAAATCGATTGAACAGATGCGCCGTGAAAGCGTGGCAGCCAGACACACACTTTCGCATTAACAATATCCAGTATTGATTTTAATATTAGTATAGAAGTATGGATGATTTACGTACTCACAACTTGGGCCGTGTGCACATATTTATTTTATTGTGTATATTGTTAGAATTCTGTTGTAAAACAAGAAACCATTTTGATTTGTCCTCCCATCACGCGGCAGTGGAGCACCGAATCGACATGTTTTTGACGGAGAGTGTATATTGCTACTTTTTATCCCGAAAAATCAAAGAGATCCCCGGAATTGTAAAACCTAATGGTTACCCCACTACAGAAACGCGGCACGGCGCGGCACGTAGCGGTATATTCTTAATATGAGGTTGTTACATGGAGCTGGGCCCTCTTAAGCGACGCAGCACGGAGATGCACTGTACTAAGAATACTTGCCGCGCCGTGGCGCTACGTGCCGCTACGTGCCGCTACGTGCTGCTACGTACTGCTACGTGCCGCAACTTGCCGCGCCGTGCCGCTACGTGCCGCTATGTGCCGCTACGTGCAGCTACGTGCCGCTATGTGCCGCTACGTGCCGCTACGTGCCGCTACGTGCCGCTATGTGCCTCTACGTGCCGCACCGTGCCGCTACTTGCCGCGCCGTGCCGCTACGTACCGCTACGTGCCGCTACGTGCCGCTATGTGCCTCTACGTGCCGCACCGTGCCGCTACTTGCCGCGCCGTGCCGCTACGTACCGCTACGTGCCTCTACATGCCGCACCGTGCCGCGCCGCGCCGCGCCCCTGTAGTGGGACCAGACTTTTAAATCCACGCAGACAACGTCGCATCGCGGGCATTGTCTACGTTACAAAGGCCTTTGCCACTGCAAAGGTACAATTAGGTATTCTTTGCTAGTGCACATTTTGTTAAACAGTTTTTTTTTTTTATCAACTACAAGTTATTCCTTGACTGCGATCTCACCTGATGGTAAGTGATGATGCAGTCTAGGATGGTAGCGGGCTAACCTGTTAGGGGTATGGCAGATATATTAAACCCATCCCCTAATCGGTTTCTACACGGCATCGTACCGAAACGCTAAATAGGTTGGCGGTACGTCTTTGCCGGTAGGGTGGTAACTAGCCACGGCCGAAGCCTCCCACCAGGCGAATAATATACTCGTTATACCTAGTCCTAGACATGCGACACGAAGCGACACGATACGACGCCATAGAAAATTACAAACTTGTCTACGCGACAACGTAGGTCAATTAGTAAAGGATCAGGGGGCATAGTAGGTACCATAGCTTAAAGCAGTATTATTTTAATATTGTTGGCGTTCTTGTATGAGAATTATAATCCTTAGTTTAGGAGCGTCAAGGTACGTCTTACAAAGGTGCAATTTTATAATAATACTGCTTTAAACGATGGTAGTAAGCCCACAGCTACTGGTTGATACTATCGCGTCGTGTCGTATCGAGTCGCGGTGTCGCGTATGTCGCTTACGAAGTACAACGCTTTGGTATATAGATAGTTATTTTCTATGTGGCAGGTATCTAGTGGTAGTAACAAGTGTAATATGGTTATACAGTATACAGGCGATGTTCGAGACTGTAATCCATCTACTTCACAGCGACGCGCTGGGAGGGACGAGTGCACACGCCGCGCGGCCTCAGTGTTAGCGGGACAATATAATATCTATTAGTCGTGGTAGTAACAAGTTATATGGTAAAACATTACCTATTCTGTGGTAAAACAGGCGATGTTTAAGATAGTAATCCATCTAGTTCACAGCGAGCAGCAACGCGATGCGAGGGAAGAGTGTATTTGCATTCACCGCGTGGCCTCAGTGATAGCGGAATAATATAATATATTATAGAAGTGGTAGTAGCAAGTGTAATACAGTTATACAGGCGATGTTTAACACTGTATTACATCTACATCATAGCGATGCACTGTCCATTGTGGACTCGGTCATGACAACGGACGACTTGGAAATAGGTATTATGCTGTTATTTAGTTTTATAAGCGTTAATTCTTTAAGGTTTCTGCTATTAATAGCATCATACTGATAGAATGATTCATTATCTAATCTTCAGATTCAAATCTAAATCGCTGTGCCGCGTGAAACATTCGGCTCGTTCATGACTACGGACGCCTTGCCCTTAGTTTTTTTTTGTATAATTTTACAAGGTTTTCGCTATCAGTATCACCATACTCCAAATCAAATCAAATCAAATCATTTTATTCAATATAGGTAGGTACACTGTAGGTACACTTATTGTCGTTAAAAAATACTTACCTACTTATAAAACATGATGGTGATAATCGGTTACGGTATCTTAAACTAAAGCTACGAGGATTCCAAACGCGCTCCTTTAGAATGATGCATTAATCGCTGTTTGATATGACCGCGGTTCGACTTGGTCATGACTACGGACGCCTTGTACTCAGAAATTGTGTTGTCATTTGTTTTATAAGCGTTTTTTTAGAAGATTTCCGCTAACAGTGGCACCATACTCGTTTAGAATGATGCATTAATCCCTGTTCCGCGTGAAACCTTAATATATGACCGCGGTTCGACTCGGTCACGGCGAAGGCGACTTGCACTTAGAAAGGATATTGTTATTATGAGCGTTTATGTATCCTTATGACCTTACTATAACTTTGTATCCTTTTAGTATGCAAAATGTATATGGGTAAGTTAATTTTTTATTTTTTTTTGCACTAAATTTCGTTTGCTTGCTAGTTCGTTTGAGCTGATAGCACAAAATAGGTAATAGTACAATGTACTGATACTCTCTAGTGAGTAGTAGTTAATTCACTTATAACTTCGATCATCTATTTGAAGGGTCTGGAGTTTAGACTCTCGAGCTCAAGCCTCGACATCAATTTTTTCGGAGTAATTCATCACCATGATCAACCAAAATTCAAAATTCAAATGTATTTTTATTCAAATAAACTTTTACAATCGTCGAGTGAATCTACCACTACTCTACTTCCTACCTACTTCTTTGAAAGGGAAGAAATAAAGCCACGGTCCATCACGGTGGCCTAGTGTGGATTGTTTACGGATGTTTCCTTTCACTTTAAAAGCAAGCACATAGCTTCACAAACTCAAAAGTACAGTCTGTCTGGGGATCGAACCCTGAACTCCCAAATAGGAGGCCGAGGGTCTTAAACACTGGGCTATCAGCTAAAACACTCCTAATCACTAAAATTACTTTACATATTGATAAAATAACCCAAAAAAGAATACTTACACTTACACCATTTTCAGAAAATCTCAAAGAAAAAGATTGTTGCATTGCACCCAACATTAACGCTTAGTAAATTGAATTCAAACCAACCATTCCCAATTTAATTTAAACCCTATTAACAAAAAAATACAGTGTAAAATCCATTAAAAAGTATCCAACTTGCATTCTTTGTAACCCGCTGAATCATTTCAGTAGACAGAGAGGGAGGTATAAATCTCAATATTTCAAATAGATAAAAGCGAGATAGCTATGTCTTTTTTTGTTGCTGCTCCGAACGTCTGGCTAATGCAAGCTGTGTCTTGCCACTGACGAAGATGGATGGATTCTCCTTAGCAGTTGAATGAGATGACTGGAAAAGGATAAAGGGTAATTAACTTTGAAATTAGACCTAAGAATCGAATCTGTACCTAGAATCTAGATATTAATCTGGGATTTAGCTAGACAGATTTAAAGATATCGATGCTACGAATAGATGTTCTTCAGAAATAGTCTGTCCTCATGGCAAATCTCTAAGTCGCTATTTACTGTTACTGAATCAGTTTTTCTGTAGCGTAGCGTATAGTCTGGAATAACACATAGGCTACTTTTTATCCTGGAAAATCAAGGAGTTCCCGTGGGAACCAAAAACCACAATCCACGCGGACGAAGTCGTGGACATCAGCTAGTAAATATAGTAGCTAGATAGTAAATGCGAAGGTGTGTCTGTCTGTCTGCTACTTATTCACAGCCCATCTATTCAACCGTTTTTTTTAATTCCTCTACAAGTTAGCGCTTGACTACGATCTCACCTGATCTCACAGATGCAGTCTAAGATGGTAGCGGGGCTAAACTTTTAAGGGTATGGCAGTTATATTAACCCATACACCTAGTCGGTTTCTACACGGCATCGGACCAGAACGCTAAATCGCTTGGCGGTACGTCATTGTCGGTAGGGTGGTAAGAGGTACCTAACTAGCTGTGGCCGCAGCCTTATGTACCAAACAATCTAGTGAATAAAATTCATATTTATACTATTTTAAAGACGAAAGTGTAATAGGGATGATGACAAATCAATCAAATCAGCAACTCTTTATCAAACTTAAAAACGCACTTCTAGTATTATAGAAGTTGGATGAAATTCACAATAGTGACGTCATAAAATTTCAACGCACTTTTTTTCTTAAATCTATATTTTAAAATGGTTATCAAACTTAAAACTAACTGAGGATGTGAATTTTAGGTCTTTTGAAAGACCCCCTATTTAATAATCAGGTATAAATAATTTATTTTTGATATAGGCATCAGCCCTATTGTCTATCAGTTAGGGTAAAAAATCAATAAAGGTACATGATAATGTTCTCCGGATAAACAAACTTTAGCCAAGGCAGCTTAGACGCAGCGCACTATTATAATGCACATGTTAGTATTTACACACAGGTGCACTCTCTGCCTCTCTATGGACAGCAATCCGATACGACCGGAGATAGATCAAGCGTTGCACCAACGGCTTTACTCTCTGAGTCAAGGGGCTTAACACCGTTAACTACAATTCAACAACGACAACAACTGCAATTCTTGGCTGTTAATGAGAAAAGAAAAATACAAAAATCCCGTTGGCCCAAACCGAGACTCAAATCTGAGACCTCAACAGCAAAACAAGCCAGTAGCCAGGCAGGCACGACCAACGAGGCAGCTAATTTTAATACCCATGATAAATAAAGTAAGCGAAGCATGAATTATTAAATAACACCAGCTTTTGACTCTCTTGTCTACCGTTTTTTAAGCCATCCCATAAATCTTTGAACAATACATTAACACATCCATTATGGTGATTAAAATTCATAATTCCCAATTACAAAACTTGATTAAGACGCTGCATACTAATGAACAGTATGCTAATCAAAGCCTGTGTGCTCATGTGAGGGGAAAAAACGTTGAAAGAAAGCGAGACACACTCTCGCGAACTTTGTGCCTTGGTGCAAGGTACAAAAGCACCGCGATTTGATTGACAAAAAATAGTTAACAAATTACGTCCTGTTGAACTCTACGTTTCTGATTCAGAACGCCAGGATATGGAATACTCTTCCAGCGCATGCATTCCCTGCCACGTATAACTTAAACACATTCAAGGCAAATAGTGAATAGGCATCTTTTAGGCAAGCGCGTTCCAACCTAGACCTCATCATCGCTTTGTATTAAAAGCATGATTGTCGTCAAACGTCAAGCCTATTCTATGAGAAAAATAAAACATAGGTACATACATACATACATACATATACATGCATTCAAATTTACAGGTCGAATACAGAACATCTTTTTTGAAGTATTTATCTTTCTCTATCTTTTTATCAGCAAGAATTTATTATTTAATAGGTGCTAATAAAAATGAACCACGCTGCAATTTAATTGACAAGTATTCATAGAAACAATCTTTATATCAACAAGAATTTAACAATGGGTGCTAATAAAAATGAACCGCATTGGAATTTGATTGTCAAATAGGTATTCATTGAAACAATATTTGTACCAACTAGTAAATACCAATAGATGCTAATAGAAATGAAGCATAATGAAAGTTGAGAGTTGAGTTGAGCTTATTTTCCGTAAGTAGGTAATAATTAGTATTGTAATGTGAATTCTAAAGAGGAATATGCTAATCGAAGCCTTGTGTGCTCATGTGTGCTCTATGGAGACAAAAAGCTGAAAGAAAGCGAGACACACTCTCGCGAACTTTGTGCCTGGATCCAAAAAGCAAGAACATCGCGATCTGATTGACAAGAATTAATTGATCACCTACAAGAATTTGTCAATAGATCCACCTAATTAAAAAAATATGGAACTAAAATGAGCTGAAAAAAGGTTTTTATAATCTGGATACAGGATTGTGATTCTCGTATGACAGTTTAGCTATTTACCAAACCAAGAAAAGAAAACCAGAGCTTATTTTAGTAAAAAATAACAAGAGACTATGCTAATGATGAATATGCTAATAACAATCCGAGCACTCATACTTTATGCTCTAAGGAGAGGCAAAAAGTTGAAAGAAAGTGAGACACACAGCACACTCTCCCGAACTTTGTGCCTTGGTTCAAGAAGCAAGATAACTGCGATATATAAATAATTCAACACTGACACCATTTATGTCATCGAACACATATTCAAGAAATTACTGGCAAAAATGGTTGTAAATTAAAAAATCTCTGCCTCGTTAGTCAGTGCTTAAGGGCTAAGTTGTTGACAAAAATTTGCAACCCTGTATGGTTATTTGCTCAATGATTCCATATGTGCCCGCTCTTCACACGCGCTCGCATAGTTTTCCCGCGATTCCGACACTTGTGCGACGCGATGCAGAAAAATATTCTGAGTACGACCCTGAACGAGTTGGTGTAGAACAAAACGTGTTTAATGAAAAACGCAGTACGTACTAGACAGGATATAACGTCCACCCGAACGGACTTTTATATTTTATATGTCACCACTTTACCAAAACCGACATCGTACCATGAACACCACGAAGCTGCGAAACCATCTTCAATTGTTATTTGACCATCAACAACTTTTTTTCAAACGTGAACTCGTCAAAACGTAGTACCTATGGAATGTTGTATGAAATATTGAATGATACTTCGTCAAAATTCGACGCCCTAAAAACTTCAATCGATAGTTTAAAATGGTTAAAAAAACTAACAAGGGACGCGAATATTACGACTTTCGGGAGATCCTCCATTTATTAATGACTAAAATTATTTTATTTAACTAGTCAAATACTCAATTCTACAATACAGTGTTGAGGCGTGAGTGAAGAGCAGGCTTTACATGCATTTATTGGGTAAATGTTTACACTCAATTCCGGGAAACGCGAACAAAACCAGCACAAACAGTGACAGGCGTCTTCGAGATAGTGTGAAGGTTACTGTTTAGCAGCTTGGGGCGAGGGTCAGTCAGTGTTTGGTGTGAAACTCGGACGCGCACCGCGAAATGCTTGCTGTGTCAATATTTGTCAGTGACAGACACGGTGACAGATCATTTCAGGGGGCATTTAAGTCCCACAAACTTATATGGCCCGGTGGGCAAAATTTCAATTAATTTTTACGCCTATTTATTTTTGTTTTTATTTTATTTTTCATATATATTTTATCGGACTATACGTCCCACAAACTTATTTGACTCGGCGACAGCGCCGCTCAGATTACATTAATTGGTGTTGACTGTTGCTAATAAATTTTAAAAATAAAAACAGAAATTAAATAGTCATAAAAATTAGTGCCAAATTTGGCCAACTTCCAACGTTTGAAGCCGTTCGTATTTTAGAATTATAATCCTTATTTTAGGGACGTCAAGGTACGTGATATAAAATTGTCATTTTGAAATAATACTGCTTTAAGCGATGGTAGTAACTTAGTAACCCCCTAGATATTGGATAATTGACTATATGAGTTATTTGACTAGACCTAAACCCTATAGTATTTATTTATTTTATTTATTTATTTCACAAGTAAAAAATACATATTTTATGGTTTCTTCGTGCTCGTAAGCGCTTGACGGCTTGTCTGAGCACTGCACATTCCTCCATGCTTAATAACTAAATATGTAGGTATAAAACGTTTTAATTATTATATGTATAATCTATTCTAAGGTGTTACATAAGTATAATAAGAGATTTAAGTTATAAAAGTTAGGTTCTTACTTATTCATTTTTCCTTATAATGTAGTTGTAGGTAGTTTTAAAATAAATGTAAACTAGACTAATGTTGCGCATTCAAATCAAACTTTTATGTATACAGGCTGCTTCACTTGGAATAATACTAAGTTTACTCAATGTTTAGTTTTTAATAGATAATTTTTAATTTTGTACTTGATGTTGTTTTTTGTTATTTTAGATTTAAGTTCTATCGGGAGTTCATTTATTAGCCTTGGAAGTAAGTAATATGTAGTTCTTTCGCCGTAATAGTTATTCGCTTTTGTTGTAATAAGTTTCCGTTCCGTAATTTTCCTTGTTGTTATTTTGTGGTTTACATAATTTTGGTAGAAATCAAAGTAATTCTGGACAAGTAGAATATGTTTAATTTTGTTTTGGATGGGTAGTACCTTGCAGTATTTAAATATTGCATCGTCGTTTTGAATAAATTTATCTTTGACTTTTGGCGGTACAATCATTTTGAGGGTTCTTTTTTGTATATTATAGGTATATTTTATTAATGTGTGTTTTAAATGTTCTACCGTAAGCACTGAGACCATATGAAACAATACTATCCATAAGGGCCGTGTATAATAATAAAGCTGTTTTATATTTCATTTTATTTTTAACTAAGTATAATTTTGCCATAATTGCTCGGAGTTTGTTGCATATGGTCTCAATATGTTTTTCCCAGTGAAATCTGTGATCTATTACTAAGCCTAGGTAGGTGTGTTCAGTGACTTCTTCTATAGTCTTACATTTACACATGGGGAGTTTTGCGTGTAGGCAGTCGTGAGTATGTGAAACGAGATTGGGTTTTTCGGTTGTTTTATTATAACTGGATCGTATATGCAGCATTTTAGTTTTTTGTGAATTAAGTACTAATCCAACATCATGAGACCATTTACATAGTAAGTCAAAGTCATGCTGGAGATCAGCTACAGCTGTTTTTAAATTTCTGTCAGCAGCTATTAAACAAGTGTCGTCAGCATACTGGAACAACTTACATTTGGTTATAATATTTTGCAAAAGTAAGACTAGTGGGTTAAGGTCTTGCCATTACATAGTTAACGTAAATCAGCCCTCTGAAAAATATAAGACCCACCCAACTATACGAATATGTAAGACGAGATTTATTCCCACATATTTAGAAACAGAAAATAAAAACGCAGTTCCTACGCTCAAGCTTTAGGTTCTTGTACCATGCGTGGAACCACTGTAAGACCGTCCTTGCAGGTCCACTCTTGGTTTCTACGCCCGCGTATCCTAGGAACGGTCACTCTCCTAGCCCGCTACTTATTCGAGTCGATAGGTAAGGGATTCTTGGTTGTAAAAGAAAAACGCTGTTATTACTCAATAGACAAATGTGACTTGTACCATGCGTGGAAGCTCTGTAGGACCGGGCGTCCTTGCAGGTCCACTCTCGGTTTCTACGCCCGCGTAGCCTAGCAACGCGGCCGGTCACTCTCCTAGCCGACTGTACCAACAGGCAGGCAAGGATTTGTTTGCTTGTTATGTCAATACACTCATTGAGCACGAAAACTTCTAAGCATAATATAGCTATAGATATAGTAATAAAATGCGCGAGTTTGGATGGATGGAATGTATGGATGTATCAATGTTTGTTACTCAATCACGCAATTTCACGCAATTTAGTACAGAGATATATTATAGTCTGTATTACTTTATATCCCGGAAAATTAAGGAGTTCCCACAGGAACCCTCAAACCTAAATCCACGCGGACAAAGGACTTAAATCGCTTGGCGGCACGTCTTTGCCGGTAGGGTAAGCTAAGGACGGAGACTGTAGTTCAGGGTGGCGAACCTTTGATGTATCAACGTGTCATTTTTTTCTAAAGAAATGTTTAATGTGGTCATAGACGAGCCATCAAATAATTTTGACTTTGTGACAAAACTCTTTATTTACTACAAGAAAATAGTAGATTGTATTATAAGGGAGCAAAATAATATTTTTACGGCGAGGGCGCTTTTTTTAATCCAGAGCGAAGGGATTCTTGAGTAGAATTCCGAGCGTAGCGAGGGATTCTTTAGTAGAATCCTGAACGTAGCGAGGGATACAAAGTACGTCGCCCGAGCCAAAAAATTTTGTGCCCGAATGATACACTCTACTTTTCATCACCCTGTATGAGAAATTAAAAGGCGCCTCATATTTTATTGTAATATTATTATTTGATAAAACATAGAGTAATTCTATATTTTCACTGTCACTTGAAGAACTCATTTTTCAAAACAAAACCATGAATTTTTAACAATCCGTGAAAAAATGCATTTTTTTATTCAGCCGGCGCGGCGGTGCGACTATGGGCCGTCGTACCAGCCAGTCTTTATTCAAACAATGTTTGCGTTTGATTTCTTTGGCGTTGAACACTAAGATGTTCCAAATTCAAAAAGTGCGCGGCAAAGATAATTGCGGCGCACTTTTTGAGGATTAAAAACTCATTTCTGCCCCTAAAAGTTTCTTATAGAAAACACCACCTTTGGGTGCACTTAAAGGCGAACCAAGTCGTCCTTTTCGAATACATGGGATGAAAATACATTTTGCAATGTCTCAATTATTATACGCGTAATTTAAATTAAAGTAAAATTTGTGTGACTTCTGTTATTGCAGATTAGATGACAAATAACTTATTTTAGGGTTTTTTTCTTGTGATCGGTGACGTGCCCGAAATATTGTGTCGCGTGCCATTGGTTCGCCATCCCTGCTGTAGTCTATCGAATCGTATACGGACCTGCGAACATAGGCCATTATGTGATTAACGGAAAGAGTTGTCACGTCCATCTGCAATGTTAAGCCGACATGAAATTATAACCATAGAGATAGGAAACCCTACAAAATTACACCAAAAATTATAGAACATATACTTATCTATAAAGGTCTAGCTCCACTATACAGGCGAGGCACGTAGTGGAAAGATGTATGGACGGATGGATGAATGTATGTTACTCAATCACGCCAGAACGGCTGCACAGAGATAGATTATAGTCTGAAATAGCACATAGGCTACTTTTTATATCGGACAATTATGGAGTTCTCGCGGAAGTATTATGAAAGATTTAGCAATATTTTTAATGCTGTCATTTGAGTTTAGTTTAGGGATTGGGCACTATAGAATCAGCCCCATTGTTTAATAACTTTAAACTATAGCTTATAGCTAAGCTAAGAACAACGTTACTGACAAATTATAACACAATGAAAAATTATGACAATTATAATTATAAAAGTAGTGGGGCTAAACCTTGTAGACCTTGGGGCTTACGTCGCCTCAGGAAGCTACGGGGTCCAACCGGTCGTCCTTGAGGCGTCCACTCTCGGTTTCGAAGCCTCCGTAGCCTATCAATAGATGAACTTAACTCGGCCGTAGCCCGAGTGTAGTGTGTCGAATATTTTTATTACTTGTTAGTGCTTTTTATACGTTCTTAGATCCATTTTAGAGGTCGTGGACTTCTTTACTTTTTTTTTCTATTGGCAGAATTATGTAGGTTTGTTCTTAGGTTTCTTGCTTAGCCTAGGATTTCTTATTAGGCTGAAGTAGCTATTATAAATTAAGTTTAAAAAGGTGTTCACATTGTGTTTAAATTTCTGTTGAACACAATTCTAAACTAAAGTGACAGCTCTAAACCTGTCCTGTCCCTTTCCGCAAGGAGTATTTTGAAAGGTACCTATAGTAAAGGTATAGTTAGCACTTAGCACTACTGAGCGAACCTGCTCTCGGAATTGGATTGGATTATCTTAGTCCACCACGCTGGCCAAGTGCGAATTGGAAGACTTCTTGTGAGAAGTCCTTCCTTCCTCCCTCCTTACTCCTCCCTGTCCTTCATTCCTTCCTTCCTCCTTGTCCTTGTCCTTGAGAAGTCCTTGTGGGTTATGAGTGGTGGGAAGCTGAGTTTCTACAGACAACATTATGAAGAACTCTCGGGCGTTCAGGTTTCCTCATTTCATGTTTTTAATATAGGCACCTAGATAAAATAATGTAGATTGTACGAGAATACACAGATCAAAACCCCCAAATTATACAGCTAGCTCGAATTTTAAAAGTAAATACAAATTATATCGTCACGGTGTGGATTCTAGAACACTAACCTAAGTCTGTAACCATGCACGAGTTGGAGCTTAGTGACTAAACAAAATCACTCATCTAATGACCGCGCGTGCACAGTAGACAGAATAATTGAGCTTTCGGAACTAAGTCGTGGGTACATCATAGGCTAGGCGCACACTTGAAGTGAAAACTTTTTTAGGCGCGTTGAGCACATTTTGGTAGGGGGTAAAAATGTGGAAACGCGAGGCCGGACCGTTCTTCTTAATACAAAAGGTAAAGTATAAATATAGTCCATTCGTAATTAAACTTTAATGCCTTAGTTTTAAGGTTTATATTATTAATTAATTTAAATATTCGTTTTCACTTCTATCGTCCGTATGACTGTCAATTTATTCTCAAAATGTATTATAGGTTTACGCTTGACCGCACTCACACCTGATAGGAAGTGATGATGCGGCCTAAGATGGGACGCGCTTGCCTAGAAGATGCCTATTCACTCTTGATTTAAAGATACACGTATTGTAATTGGTCTCGCGGCATTTTCATGGCCATGCAGTCTCGAGGCCTGCACACGACCAAAAAGATTCACAAAATACTGTGTTTCGTGAACGGTTTATGTTGTCTAGGTACGAGTTCGTAGCCGACTGCAGGCAGTAGCAGGCAACGTGTCGCTGCGACACAACTGGATTCTATGATTTGTATGGCAGGCGACGTGTCACTAAGGTATTTCATAGAAATACATAGAAACCAGTAGTGTCGCGGCGACACGTCGCCTGCTGCTGCTAGCCGCAATCTGCTACGAACCCGTACCTTATGGTACAGAGATGGTTTTAAGAAAAGAAGGCGAGAGCGAGACAAAAAACTGATGTAAGCCGATGTAAGTTTTGAGGTAAGTTGTAAGTTTTGAGTCTCAGTCTGATTTATCATCAGTTAAGCTACTAGCTTTCAGTAGAAATGATGCACTAGTGAAGATGATTCCCGCGACTTGGTCCGTTTTGGGGTACTTACTTTTTTAATTTTCTGGGATAAAAAGTAACATACGTCCTTCCCCGGGACCTACCTACCGGGTTAACCTACCTCTTTACCAGATTTTAATCAAATCGGTTAACACATTGGCCCTCAAAGCGTAACAGACAGACAGGCACACTTTATCGCATTTATAATATTAATAATATCGTTATCGTAATATGGAAGTATTCGGTTTTTATTTTCGGTTCAGCTCAATAAGCTATTTTAGATCTTTGGTATCGTTAGCATAATATGTAACTCACTACACAATATCGTTATTAAATCGGAATCAAATTTTGACGACTGTTGACGACCGCCCTGGCGCTGTGGTAATAGTCCACTCATATCTGTAGTCCAGTTCATGGAGCGCAGCTCCAGTCAATGGAGCGCGCATACAAGCGTGACATGAAAAAGACCTCGCGTCCCATGAGTTTGAACTAAAAATATTATAGTGTGCGGCCGCTCTAGCATTATACTTAATAGTTATGCATGTCTAGTTGATGTCTAGAGAAACTTAAACCCACCAGCTTGAAAAATATGCAAAAATAAAAGACAAGCATGTCTACCGTTTGACGCAAAACAAAGAGTTTATTTTACATTTTATAAATTAAATTGCAGGATAAGATATTCATTTCTGAATAACATTAACTTTTTGCACACAGCGTAAAAATATACAAACAGTGGCTCGACGCCCATTTATAATATAGACCCGACTATCAAATAAACCATAGACTTAAGAATATTTCCATCCATCCGTCCGCCTGGATGCATCCACTGCTGCATATAGGCCTTTTCGAGAGCGCGCCATCAAACACGGTCCTCCGTCTTCCTCATCCACCGCTTCCCGTCTTCTTTAGGTCATTGGTCATCTTCTGGACAAGCGCACTCCAAACTGGACCTCATAACTGCCTCTTTCGACTGCGGTCGACGAGGTCCCGGGTTCAATTCCCGGGTCGTTGGGATTTTCTGACTAGAAATTCTCTGCAGTACTAGCCCGGAGTTAGGAAGTTGGCGGTGTTTCCCGTGCCTCGGAGAGCACGTTAAGCCGTCGGTCCCGGTTATTATCACTAACATGATTGAAGTCGTTAAAGCCCGCCAGCCCGGATTTGAGCAGCGTGGTGGGTCTAAGCTCTAATTCCCTCTCTCCTATGAGATTGGAGGCCTGTGCCCAGCAGTGGGACGTTAATAGGCTGTAATGGTGGTGGTGGTGGCCGAATTAAATCAGTGTAGAGTCTTCTTTTCCCTCTTGCTTCTGGTTCTGGTTATTATTACGAACATCTAATATTTATCATTAAAATCCTAACAGTTACTGAAACACACTTAGTGGAGTTTTATGGGGAAGGACCTGGAAACCCACCGCATTACTATCCCAAGAAAACCACTGTCATTATATGATTGATGGAAATGGGTTACAACCCTCAGCAGCAGCACAACGCAGAAACAAATAAAGCGATCAGAAGAATCAAATAATGAAATCAAATCAATATTATAAATGCGAAAGTTTGGATGGATGTATGGATGTTTGTTACTCAATGACGCCCGAACGGCTGAACGTATCTGGATGAAATTTGGCACAGAGATAGATTATAGTCTGGAATAACACAAAGGCTACTTTTTACCCCGGAAAACTGAGGGGTTCCCGCGGGAACCAAAAAAACCTCAATCCACACGGACGTAGCCGCGGGCATTAGCTAGTTATCATACTTCATACTCATAATATAATATATATAATAATATTATAAATGCGAAAGTGTGTTTGTTTGTTGTTTTGTTGGTTTGTTGGTTTGTCCTTAAATCACGCCGCAACGGAGCAACGGATCGACGTGATTTTTGGCAGGGGTATAGTTGAGAACCTGGAGAGTGACATAGGCTACTTTTTATCCCGGAAAATTAAGGAGTTCCCGCGGGAATCATAAAAGCTTATTCCACGCGTACGAAGTCGCGGGTATCAGATAGTTATATAGATTGTTTCTTTCTTCAGTTGTAACTGAGTATTAATACATTTAGAAGGCCGTAACAACTCAAAGCTCGCTACCGAACTTTCGGTCCAGTTATTGACCTCTTTCTTTTTTTTTGCTTGTACGTAATAACATATTATTCGGAAGATTGATATACCAACACTAATGCATATCATTAGTTAGAGTGGGCCCTCTAAACTCGCTTACGATACGTAACTAAGCGCAAGTAACTAAGTTTTATAACCAGTAGCGTTAGACCTCTTTTGACGACCTCCTTGGCGCAGAGGTGAGCGCTGTAGTCTTACAAGTCCTAGGTTCGATCCCCAGCTATATGGGAATCCATACTAATGTTATAAATGCGAAATTGTGTCTGTCTATCTGTCTGTCTGCTACGCTTTCACAGCTCATCCGTTCAACGAATTTTGATGAAATTTAGTACAGGGGTAGATTGTATCCCGGGGAAGGACATAGGCTACTTTTTATACTGGTATTAAAGAGTTCTATGTGCACATAGTTAGAAGAACCGATAGACGCTGGGGTCCCAAAGTGCTGGAGTGGCGACCACGCACGGGAAAGCGCAGCGTTGGTAGACCCCCTACTCGCTGGACGGACGACATCAGGCGAGTCGCAGGGAGCCGCTGGTTCCAGGCGGCGCAAGACCGCGGCGTGTGGAAATCCTTGCAAGAGGCCTATGTCCAGCAGTGGACGTCTATCGGTTGATAATGATGATGATGATTAAAGAGTTTCCACGGAAATCAAAACATCCTAATCCACGCGTATGAAGACGCGGGTATCATCTAGTTAAAATAATAATTGATGAATTTTTTGACCCGTCTATACTCGTTTGATTAAACATCATCATAACAATTAACAACCCATTGCCGGGTTACTGCTAAGCAAGAGTCTCTTCTCGGAATGAGAAGGGTTAAGTCCCACCACGCTGGCCAATTGCGGATTGGCAGACTTAACAAACCTTCGAGATTTTTGAAGAACACTCGGGCATGCAGGTTTCCTCACAATGTTTTCTTTCACCGTTTGAAGAAGTCATAAGTATTTAACTTCTAAAAAAATGTATACAACTCTGAAAAGTTATAAGTGCGGGCTTCGAACCTGCGATCCCATACAAGATTTTTGACGACCTCCGTGGCGCAGTGTGTAGCGCTGTTGCCTTAACGTGCGGAGGTCCCGGGTTCGATCCCCGGCAGGGACAATTTGGGAATTTATAATTTCTGAATTTTCCCTGGTCTGGTCTGGTGGGAGGCTTCAGCCGTGGCTAGTTACCACCCTACCGGCAAAGACGTGCCGCCAAGCGATTTAGCGTTCCGGTACGATGCCGTGTAGAAACCGAAGGGGTATGGGTTTAATATAACTCCCATGCCCCTAACAGGTTAGCCCGCTACCACCTTAGACTGCATCATCACTTACCATCAGGTGAGATCGCAGTCAAGGGCTAGCTTGTAGTGGATAAAAAAAAAAAAAAAGATCGGGTGTACCTCTAATCACTAGGCCACTACTGCTCGTTTGTTAACGATACATAAAACAAGGAACTGGTAAGAAAGTATTAAAGTAGAGTTTTACTGATTTATCTCAAATCGGCCTTGGTGCGGGATTTCCATACAGTATGTATCTATTTACATATCAACAGGTTATTCGAACTACCCGGTTGCCAAGCGCTTCTAGGTCCTACATGCATACATTTTCAACCTATAAGCACAGGATATAGGTAATCCAAACTCCATACTAATATTATAAATGCGAAAGTGTGTCTGTCTGTCTGTCTGCTACGCTTTCACGGCCCATCTGTTCAGCAGATTTTGATGAAATTTGATAAGGGGATAGTTTGTGTCCCGGGGACATAGGCTACAGGACTTCCGGAAAATTACGGACGAAGTCCTCTAGAATAAATGCGAAACAAAGTAACGCAGACAGATACACTTTCGCCTTTCGTATTAGTATGGAAGTATGGATTAATTAAAAAATAAATATCCATACTTATTTGACCATCCAAAATCAACCGGCAAATATGCCATTGATGGTTCAGCCCCCCGATTGTGTAAGGAAATCGGAATCGAAATAATAATTCGACCTGTTTAAGGAGTTCATAAATGCCTGCACGCATTACTAAAATTCTACATAAATGCCTGCACGTCATAAAGCATGAGTAATTCGTTAACAGCTGTCAAATGATTACTATGTACAGTAAAGCATAACGTATAACATTCAAGTGTCAAGTTAAAGTGGTCGATAAAAGTGAAAAGTAAATACTGCGGTCGAATGTGGAGCCATGGTGATTCGCCCGGATCTGCCTGTGGTCGCCAATTGCCATAGATTGTGGCTTGCCAGTTCTGACGTTTACATAACGCGTATAAAGCCTGGAACATAAAAGACGCGAGACGGCAGCGAAGCGTGACATCATTCTAAAGTTTTAGAGGTTTTTTTAAACTGTTATTCTCAAGTAGCCTATGTGTTATTTCGAGTATAATCTATCTCTGTGCCAAAGGACATTGACCAGCGCCCATACAAAGTTCGCCTAAGAACCAACCGTCATAAAACATACATTATCGGATTCAAGATAACACATAAATAATATTTTAATTAGATTTGAACAACGGACACTTCAGAGAATTTATTTATTACCAACAATATTTTCAATTTTGAGGTTATTTCGACTCAATCTGCATGAAAAATAAATATCAGTAGTTCACCAAAAACATAACAGATGGCGTTATAAATATTAATTTACCGTACTTTCAATAGATGGCGTTGCGCGATTCGGAATACTCTCTCGGAATATTCGCACTCAGCGCTTCAAGCTGCTTTTATCTTATTACTTAAGTTACGGAACCAGCTCTCAAGCGGTGGTATTGTTTATTATTTTACCCTGTAAGTTGTAAGTCGGAAAAGAACGGTAATCAATTTAATACCCATTTATTTATTTTTTAATTAATTTGAAGTGTCCGTTGAAATCTAATATTTGGAATAAAGGTTAAAAAATAAGATAAGAATTACTGTATATTTCAAAAGTATGTTGATTCTTAGGTGAATTTGGACAATGTCCTTTCATCCAGATCCGTGCAGTCGTTCTGTCGTGATTGAGTAAAAACATCCATCCATCCAAACTTTCGTATTTATAATATTTATATAGATTACAACAGCCTTACTTACATCCGATACTAAATTGTCAACATACTTTGGCCTTATATTAACTACGTATTTTTTTGTGTAACGATCGGAATCACCTCTCATTGGCTAATACTTTTCACTTTTTTTTTTTTTAATCCACTACAAGCTAGCCCTTGACTGCGATCACACCTGATGGTAAGTGATTCACTGTTGGCCAAATTACATCAATAGAGTAAAAATACTATAAATCCATCCAATCAAATCAATAGAAATTATAACAATAATCATGCTTTTATGGAATTCAACAACTTACCATGCTTGGATCATTGGATGATGGTCGACTGTGCGTAATTCATTCAGTATGGACAACAAAGAGGGGAAAACTTAATTTATCATAATATCCAAAGAAATAATAGATATAAATGTATTGATGAATAAATAGAAATGATAATGGTTAATTTAGCTTCAATCTTCTTCTATGTAGTAGCCTCATTAAGCACGTCCCGCGTTCTGTTTGTTCGAGCCTTACTCCTAAAGCTTCGCCAAAGAGAGCGGAGAGAATTGAGGAAATGCATTCGAAGGTTGCTATCCAATTTAAATTAAACTGGACATGTAGCGTCGGTAAAAAAAACTAAAAATCCGCGAAATTTTAGTTTTTTTTAATAATGTGGTTAATAATTACGTCTGTGGTAAACCGAAAATGATGATTTAGTCTAGACATGTCTAGAAAAAATTACATTATATTAATGGCACCTACGAGTGAACGTTTTTAGGGCATATATTTTTCTTCGTCATAATTTTATTTGCTAATAAGTGTCGTGACTCCTTTCCATTATGTGAATAAAATCAAGTTGGATTGGTATAAAGATTGAAGTATGGATTTCGGTATAAAGATGCGGTAGATTTCCACTTTCCAGGTCCTTTCGCATACGACTCGATTATATGATTACCTTATTATGAGCTCTGAGGTTTTTAACGGATATCAACAGATGTCAGTGTTAATATTAAGCAGGACTAAATAAACCTGAGTAAAAATATGTGGCTCCCTAATTCTTTAACTAACTTTGCATATCCATTCAAAAAATCAACAAACAAATACACCTTTGCATTTATAATACGGGTATTGATATTTAAACTCATGTTATAGGCTCTATTATTTAAATATCTTCAAATTTATTCATTTAAAACAAAATTACAAGATATAATAAAAATGATTATTTTGATGCTGTCCGTATAAAATCGGGTCTGCATTTAATTATGGTAATATTATTATGTTTTATTTTGTCCAATAGGTACTAAGATGGTTACGCACTTCCAATTTTTTGACTTGTCTTTTAAGTATTTATTGAATTGAATTATAAATGCAAAAGTTTGGATGGATGGATGGATGGATGTTTGTTACTCAATAACGCCAGAACGGCTGAACGTATCTGCATGAAATTTGACACAGAGATTGATTATAGTCTGAAATAGCACATACCTAGGCTACTTTTTACTTTAGGAGTTCCCGAGGAAACCAAAAATCCTCTATCCTCGCGGACAAAGTCGCATGCATCAGCTAGTGATCATTTCAACATATTGCAAGCTCACTACTGAGCATGAGTTTCTTCTCAGAGTGGAAGGTCCCGGGTTTGATGCTCGGCAACGTACATGTATCTACTTATAATAAAATCCTTAATTTTCTGGGATAAAAAGTAGCCAAATGTCACTCTTCTATATAATATAGGGACCTAGGTCCCTGTGCAAAAAATCACATCGGTACATTGCTCTGTTGCGGCGTGATTGAAGGACAAATCAACAAACAAACACACTTTCGCATTTATAATATTAGTATGATGGATTTCAGACAGAGCATACATTATTATCCAGAAATCTATGGTCTAGTTATGTATAGAGCTGTCAACTCATTTATTAATAATTTTGGTTCATTTAAAAAATTGATCACGAAACATGCATCGCATACGAGAGGCACTCGAATTTTTAATCAAATTAAAAAACCCCACTCAAATAGTAGGTAATCACTTCCATTGGCAAAAATGCACGCCGCCGGAGCGCAAATTCAATCTGAAAATTTCTATATTCAAAAAGAGCAGTGGGCGTATGTGTACAAAAAAACACCATACTTGGATATACCGCATCAGATTTTCGAGTGTAGAAGTACCAATACCATTTCTATCTATCATTCATTAGCACAGCTAGAATCCAATACGACATTTTTTACAATCCCCGGCACAAAGGACGGCGGTCCTACCCATACATACAACCCACGACCATACAAACAGAAAACGGATGTGTGCGTAGAGAAAAACTTGAAAAAAATACCGACTGACCCGCGCACACATCGAAAACTCCACGGAAAAAATCACCGACACAAAGAAGGTCTACCGAAAACTTCTATACGAACTTTTGTACGCAAACATAGAGAACCACGCACACTAATAAACGCCACAACGAAGTTTTCTTAGTGTTCGTGAGTGCACCGCGTCCCTATAAGGGCTAAACTTAGCGCTTGCAAGTGTGTGTGCCTACAGTTGCATGAATCCGAAACTTCAGCGGGAAAACACGCAACGTGCATCATTTTGAACATTCAAATTTAAACCTTAATATTTAAATAATAAAATCCAAATTCGCTTCAACGGTTTATGAGATGTTACTTTTAGATATTGAGGAATATGATGCGCAGCGCGGGTAGTTTCCGTACAAAAGTTGCGGCGCGAGATGCAGCGAAGGGTATGGGTATACGAATGTATACCTTCGTCCCGCTCGCACCTCCCGCCGCCCGGGGCGGGGGAGAGGGTCGGAGGGTGGAGGGGTGTCGTGTCGCGTTGATGAACATTTTTCTCATTTTTTTATCCTTATTTTTACGCGAATCGTTTTTAAAGGGTTTCATCATAATTGCGAAGCGTCCGATTATGTCTACGACCGATAAGATATGCCTTTCCTTACTGCTAAAAAAGATTATCCAATTAACAGAATTGGATAATCTTTCTAATTAAGAACTCCAAACTAAAATTTGGTAAAAAAATTAAATTATAATAAATTAT
The DNA here is from genome assembly GCA_923060345.2 of Erebia aethiops. NCBI lineage: Eukaryota > Metazoa > Arthropoda > Insecta > Lepidoptera > Nymphalidae > Erebia > Erebia aethiops. The sequence goes on along the minus strand of OV281095.1, from coordinate 14,530,370 downwards.
CCTTTATATTATGGACTTATCCTGTATTACAACTGTATACAATCTGTTATCTATTATTAATAAAGTGTAGAGAAGTCTGTAAAGAAAACTGTCTTTTTATCCTTAGGTTGAAAAAAGTCCTACAATCTGTTGAGACTCTTAATAAATATTAAATACAATTCTTCTAATCAAAATGTAATTTGACGAAAAAATATTTTTCTTCGTCTACCATATTATCTAGCAGTAGGTAGGTACCTAAGTATTTTCATACTTAGGTACATAGGTTGAAAATCTGGGAAAACCGTCTACATAGGTATCACAGGTATTTCTAGCTAAAACTATAAAAATTAATTATCAACTCTAAAAAACGCAACGCTATATTTTCTTTTCCCCGAGATGTGAGTCACTGTTAAAAAGTTCTCTACTCTACTGTCTTAGTAACGTGAAGAAAAAAAACTGTTTTCCTTATCCGAGTGGCCGTAGACTTCTGTACGCATGTCTCGAGTACGATTTGGCGGGAAACTTATTTTCCCGCCTTTTCCAACTCGCCGCCATAATGCAAATTATTTTGCTAATACGAATCTAATTAGAATTTTATCTAAATATGCTTTCTTGTTTATCCTTTTAAAAGTATACCTTTGCATTTATTCTTGTTATATTTTTAAACATAATAAATATAAATAAAATTAAGTATTTCTTTTAATATTTTGTTTTTAATAGCTGTAGAAAAAATTAGGGTCACTACACGAATTATAGGTATGCAATTTTCAGTTAAGGGTGCAAGTAAAACTTGATGTTATAAAGGTGGGTTTTTGGAAAATTTTCAGTAATATTTTTAACATAAATCCGTTAATAAAGTCGATTGGCTTATCCGTACATGTTTCAGCATCCCGCTCGCAGGGGAAGCAAAAAAAACAGCTCGGGCCGGCAGTCTCGCTGACTACGCGGCGCGCGCCGCCCGCATCACCACGTTATTTAATTTTATTACATTTCTTCACGTGTTTCGTTTCGCGTACACATTCGGACGGCGGTTCAACTTCGCGCCATGTGCACCAAATTGTGATTTCGGACCCTAAACAAAATGGAACACCGTGGTACTTTTAGACAACAAAAAACATTTTTCGGCAAAATTTCCGTCAACCGCAACTAAACGCAGTTCAAAACTAGGTTCATTTTTTATTAAGTTCGTTGATTTTTTACGCCTCAGTTTTTCACAAACTAATGCAGTTGAAACGGTTTAAGTTGATTCTTCTGAGTTCTTTTCGTTTCTAAATGAAACTGTAACACACAACCAAGAAACTGTAGCACCGACAGACGGATAGAAGTAGAGAGAAGGCGGCAGAAGTCGAGATGGCGCTTGCATCTTCTGTGAGCTTGTACTACTCGATCGTTCAGCGGGCAGCGAGACACTATCTAGAAGATTACTGTCACACAGGTGCGTATCTCGATCTAAATAAAAATGCCGCCATATTTAATTTATCTTTTCAGGCTCACCAAATTTTCCCGGGAAATAATGCGCGCTTCTTGATTTATTGCAGTAATTGTTTAAACCTCTACATCATAAAATTCAGACATTTTAACTTTCCTTATTCTTTTTTTTCTCTATAAATTTTTAATTCCCATTGCATCCATTATTCATATCATATTTTCTAAAAATATTTTTCCATCCGTCAAAATTAAGTTTTTGGTCAAAATCAATAAGACATTTTTAAAAATAAAATTGATATAATCACAAAATTATAATTACACACAAAAACTTATTTACAGCTCATTAAAAGTTATCAATGCTATTACAATTTAATCATGTAAAATATTATTATTTATACATATAATAATATTTTTTTTAATGCACTAAAACTGAATCACTAGTGTCGTAAATCGTAATTTATGTATCTAGTAAATAAAGCAAATAGAAGTTCTCTAGCGTAGCAACAATTGTAGAGATTCAAATATTATTAAAATAAACGGTAAAATAACATAAAACCTGTTTTTAATAAGAGGTAAAGATTATTTATTATCTACTACATGGTTTATATATATTACTAATAAATATAATAGTAGGTTGGTAACATAGAATGACCTAACTTCTCTAAATTTACCTACATGACGTGTAGGCGGTAAAATTGCAAACTAGTTTTTCTGTTAGGTCTTATAAAGGTTAAATCAAATTCAAAGGTGAATATTGAATAAAGCGTATATTAATAATCATAATATAAAATAATCAATTTTTCATGTCCGTATTACGTGATTAATCTTCTCTAACAAAATTAAAATTTATATTCTATGAATTTTAAAAGATGAATCATCTTTTTTTCTAATACTTTGAAAATAAAAGAATGCAAGTTTTATTATTTTTTAAAGTTTATTTATACTTTTTTTAATTAATATAATTATTGATATCATATTTTGGTTGATTAATTTAATAAGGACCTATAAAAGTATAGCGACGGGATATGCAAGTTCTAACTTCTATCGTTTTAAATATAGGGGCTCGCACATTCGCACAGACTATTCTAGACTAGGTATGTAATTTTCAATCATCGACAGTAGAATGAAAACTACCGTACGATTTCAGTAAATGGTGGTAGAGTCATTAGGTAATATGCAGTAGTCCTTTCAAAAGTATTCGAATTTTTACCGTTCTTTGTTACTGTGCTATATTTATGTACCTACTGCTGTTTACTACTGTAATGGTACTGATTGCTAGGATTATTTAATTTGATTGAAGTTGAACTATTTTATTACTTTAGGTTACTTTTCCACAAAGTGCCCTGAAAATGTGATCTTTTAGCCTTATTAACCTATATATACAGATATTCCTCTTTATTTTATTACAATCGAGGCAATAAAAACAAACAGTCAGAGTGCTAGCCCAAGTTCTAGCTGGGAGCGACAATAAGTTTACAGCCCTTTTAGAGCTTTTTTGTAACTTATTTACGGTCACGTTATAAAACGACGCGCGTCGCAGATCACGAAGCTAAGAAAGGAAATTTTATTTTCAGCAAGAATATATTTTCACTACGTTAATAACTTACATATATCATTGATGCACTTATACATGTGTCTATACATATGAGGTATGTATATCAATTATAATTATACTACCTGATGCCCGCGACTTTGTCCGCGTGGATTCAGGTTTCTTGATTCCCGCGGAAACTCATTCATTCATTGTCCGCGATAAAAAGTAGCCTATGTGTTATTCCAGACTATTATATAGGTATCTCTGTGGCAAATTTCATCCAGATCCACTCAGCCGTTGGGGCGTGATTAAGTAACAAACATCCATCCATACATCCATCCATCCATATGTCCATCCATCCAAACTTTCGCATTTATAATATTAGTATAGATTAATTAAGTTTTTAAGCAACACAGCAAGGCTTCGACGTGACAGTTTGGTTTTCCCGCGTCTTGTTTTTTGTCACTGTCAAAAAGATGGAAACGTATAAATTGAGGTGTTAAAGTTTTAAATATTTATTTACACAATATGTACATAATGATATTTTCGTGAAAATTCAACAATACTGCTTTTAAAATATAAAATAGTGGAATTAAAAACCCGTAAAATATTATGGAGTAAAAAAAAAGTATTTAATTTCACATTCTATTAATTACAGTGCATTTAATATATTTTACCAGTTAATTGCTTAAAACAGCAAAACATGGAATGAAAACTTAAAACGACATTAATCATTATTCTATGTAGAATAATGATAACTTTAATTGTTGTTTTTTTTTAATACTGTACAGTATTTAAAAATAACAAATCAAGTTATTAATCATTGACTTGAAAATGTATATCCTTTAAATAATTTAAAACTTTGGACACCGCACCACAGATTTGTACAGTCAAACACATAATAATAAGAATTATTCTCACACACTATGAATTAAAATACAATGTTATGACGTTGACAAACTCAAACTCATATTTTTTATTCAAATAAACTTATTAGAAGTACTTTTGAATCGTCGAGTGAATCTACCACTGGTTCGGAATACCATTCCTACCGAGAAGAACAAGCAAGAAACTCGGTGGTTGCTCTTTTTAAAATATTCATTTACAATTAAATCAATTTGTAGATACATAAATAAACGCTATCCTTAGCATTACTGGAGCGAGTCAAATCCATGCTCTTTTATCATTTACACACACTCCACAGTATACTTCGACATTGTATGCATGTAGGTTCTCTTTAGTTAAGCTAGATTCTCAAAGTACTTTTACTTACATGATAACTATAACAATTTACGTGGCCGTAAAATCTATTTCAGTTAAAAAAATATTAAAAGAAACTTATCCGTTTGAAAAAAAAAACCCAAATAATCGTTTAAAAAAACCCAAATAAAAGTTTAAAGTAATCCATGAATACCCAATTAGGTATTCATGGATTACTTTAAACTTCAGTTTTACCTCTATGTAGTATGTAATACATACCTACTAACAATCTTACACATCCATAATTATAATGTTACTTGCTAACTAACTTATATATTTATATATGCAAATTTATTGTATTTTTTTTAAATATATAGGCTAGCGCTTGGCTGCAATCATTGGTATGCAGTATTATTTGTGTTTGATAAATACTTCCTAAATATTCCTAAATACTTCCTAATAATACGGTACATATTATAGGTAAATAAACATCGCTAAAATGCAAAGCTAATAATATTGGAATTTTCAACTTATAAGATAGTAAGTAATTACAATATAAGACATACATGTAGTAAAAATATCATAAAATCACTCAAGGTTAATTTCACAACACCCATCAGATTCTCTTTTCTCCTGTTTAGAAAACAAAACAATAAAATTTTGATATTGTGATTTAAAAAAATCGATGATAATTAATCTAATGAAAATGATGGTTATTTAAGTATCTATGCACTAAATTAAGCCTACAATGGCGCCCGCGTGGATTCTGTTTTTATGACATTCCCGTGAAAACTCTGTTTTCTGGCAATAATGTAGCCTTTGAACGTTTCCAGGACTAAACTCAGCTCTGTACTTTTCGCAAAAATTAGTAAAACAGATGACAAGGTAAAAGACAAAAAGACACACGGACAGACTGCCACAATTTCACATTTTTAACATGCATGTTTAAAACATAGAATTATGAGTAATGTAGGATGTTTTATTTTTAATAATGTATGAACATGTTCTATGATGTTACCTCAGTGCATTTTAAAACCGACGGTGTTTTTTTTGCTACGGAAAGAAGCACAAATTTAAATACATTTTATAAAATAAATCCATACTAATAATGAAACTGTGTCTGTCTGCTACGCTTTCACGGCTCATCCGTTCAACCGATTTTGTTGAAAGGTACAGGGGTAGGTTATATACCGGCGATGGACATAGGCTACTTTTATCCCGGAAAATTAAAGAGTCCTCGCGGGATTCAAAAAATCTTAATCCAAGTGGACGAAGTCGCGGGCATCATCTAGTATAGGAATATAAATTTAAGTACATTTTATCAGATAAATGAATAAATAAAAAAATTATACAACACTTTTCTCTCTGAGCGTCTCAGAAACCAGTTGCATCTAAGGACTGGTTCGGCGATAGTCGGCGCGACTTCGGTTGTTTAGATAATAATATTATATGCAAACTCGCCTGCATACTAAATGTCAAGGTCAAGTGCGTGCATGGATTTGTGCATAATTATGCAATTTTTTAATTAATTTATTGAACAAGCCAAATTGTATCATTGACTATTGTTTTAGAAATAAGAGGACTTTAACATAGTAACGGCTAGTAAATATATATCAATCAATCAATTTATTCATTTGTGAATAGAGTAGGTACATTTGAGGTTTTTTTTCTATTATACCACAGTGTGTTGTACATAAATATATCTTAATTTTATAAAATTAAAATTATTAACATATTATCCTATTTAGTTAAATCAAAAACAATTCTTAAAAGGCTATGCATAACTATATAGAAACGGCGTAGTTATCTAAACTATAAAGAGGAAAGGTTTGATTGTTTGTAATGGATAAACTCAAAAACTTCTCAACCCATTTTAAAAATTCTTTCACCTATAGAAAGCTACATTATCAGCGAGTAACATAGGCTATATTTGATTTTTCATTGCAATAATATGAGTTAAGTCAAAAAAATCGTCTCTAATCCCTAATATTAAAGCTAATAATATAGCTAATATTTATTTATCTATTTTTCCTTTTTAGCTGAAAAGGAATAAACTGCCTATCTGGAAGACTGCGAAGACTCTCTATTAAGAAATATAATCTAATATTAAAGCTAAGATAGCTAATATTTATTTTTGTCGTAAACATTAGCACTTTTCGCGACGAGCGTCCTTTTGACCAGTCGCGTCGAAGGAACCAGTTCGACATAATCGCATCGCCGTACGTTTGTATGCAAATGTAATGCATCTCGCCTAAAAGCCAAGGTCAAACTGGACACTTTGACTTGCGAACTATATGCTATTATTTACTACTCTAGAGTATATTAAATAACTAATAGTTCACTTGTTTTTTTCGTAACACAAAACAAGTGAATATAATTAAAAAAAAAACACGACTACCACTACAGCTCTTAATTCTCTTTCTCTCTCGAGAGAGAGATATCACTTTTATCTCTAAGTACTTTTGACATAACGAGACAAGTAACCATGTTAGCTTCCAAAGACAAAAAGATATAACGGTTAGACATAATTTTACTCGTTGTGCTCATGCTAGCCCTACTGGAAACAGGTACGTAATAGTAATAGAAAGATCCATTAGTATGGACCATTTTCATAGAAAAAGTCTCGTTGACCGCACCACGTCTCGGGCGGGTTGGCGGCGGGTAATTGGGCGGTGCAAGTGTTAACAGCTGATTGCCGCGGCCTAGCGTCGTGGAGCGGAACACTACACTAATCTACATGCTCCGGTTCGGCCCTAGCCACACGCCGTTACAACTGTTAACTAAGGGTGAAAACACACTACGGCAGGACCCAGGTAGTAATTTGACGGCGCAAGTGTTAACAGCTGATTGCCGCGGCCTAGCGTCGTGGAGCGGAACACTACACTAATCTACATGCTCCGGTTCGGCCCTAGCCACACGCCGTTACAACTGTTAACTAAGGGTGAAAACACACTACGGCAGGACCCAGGTAGTAATTTGACGGCGCAAGTGTTAACAGCTGATTGCCGCGGCCTAGCGTCGTGGAGCGGAACACTACACTAATCTACATGCTCCGGTTCGGCCCTAGCCACACGCCGTTACAACTGTTAACTAAGGGTGAAAACACACTACGGCAGGACCCAGGTAGTAATTTGACGGCGCAAGTGTTAACAGCTGATTGCCGCGGCCTAGCGTCGTGGAGCGGAACACTACACTAATCTACATGCTCCGGTTCGGCCCTAGCCACACGCCGTTACAACTGTTAACTAAGGGTGAAAACACACTACAGCAGGACCCAGCTAGTAATTGGGTGCCGTAAGTGTTAAAAGCTGATTGCCGCGCCGCCGTGGAGCGGTACACTACTCTAATCAGCATACCCCGGTTCGGCCCAAGCCACACGCCGCTAGAACTGTTAACTTAGGGTAAAAACACACTACACACCACATCCACACCTTAGGCAGATTATACAGAAGACGGAAGAATTGAATCTCCCACTCTGCCTTGCTTTTGTGGACTACGAGAAAGCCTTCGACTCTATCGAAACTTGAGCTGTTCTGGAGTCACTGCAGAGATGCCAAGTCGATTGGCGGTATATCGAGGTGCTGCGATGTATTTACGATACTGCGTCAATGACCGTCCATGTATACAGTCCCAGCAAACGAAACCTATCAACTTGAGAAGGGGGGTTAGACAGGGGGATGTTTTATCCCCAAAACTGTTTAATAGTGCTTTAGAGGACCTCTTCAAAACGCTGGACTGGAAAGGACGAGGCCTTAATATAAATGGCGAGTACATCTCACACCTACGGTTAATGGTAATCTACATGTTCCGGTTCGGCCCTAAACACACGCCGCTACAACTGTTAACTAAGGGTGAAAACACACTACGGCAGGACCCAGCTAGTAATTGGATGACGTAAGTGTTAAAAGCTAAATGCCGCGCTGCGGAGTGGAACACTACTCTAATGATGCATTCCTATCATTCAAATAAACTTTTACACTGTAATAGAACTTTTCGATTAGTTTACGTTTTACAAAACTTTGAACTTGTTGAGCTTGAGAGACATTATACTAATATTATAAATGCGAAACTGTGTTTGTTTGTTGGTTTGTCAGTTTATTGGCTTGTTGGTTTGTCCTTCAATCACGCCGCAAAGCAGTAACGGGGTGACGTGATTTTTGGCATGCGTATAGTTGAGGACTTGGAGTGTGATATAGGCTGCTTTTTATCCCGAAAAATTCCCGAAAAAAAGAGTTGAAAAAACCACGCGGACGAAGTCGCGGGCATCAGAGAGTCTCCAATATATGTTCTGGGAGCTTATTATAAAAACGTATACCTACTGTTACTGACAAATGAATTACTAAGCGGGCAATACAATTTTATTTTTGTTGGGAAAGCAGGTTCTACTGAGAAGAGCCGGAATTGGTTATCATAGTTAAACACTGGCTTATAGCGTGATGGAAAGGCAGCTTCAACGTAGGGAATCATTAAAGCCGTCTAATCAGCGTCACGTGCGCGCATTGGCCCGCAAGTTTACAAACATCACGTGTGACACCGCGTTACAGGGGAGTTTACAAAACTGCGCACGAGTGCGTCCGGCCGAGGCGCGATAACGACTCGTAAAGCCATAATTGATAAATGATTTATTTATTTCACATTGAACAACTTATGTCACTTAAGAAACGTTAAGACTCTACCACCGGTTCGGAAAGTTGTTCTACTGAGAACAGCCGGCAAGAAACTCAGCATTTGCTCTTTTCTTCAAAAAATAAAGAGGTTACAATAATTATACAATACAACACACACGTTACGATACTATAGTATTACACTGACTTGTGGGGGTCACTCGATGCGAGGCCGGTTGCTTTTTTTATCCACTATAAGTTAGTCCTTGACTGCGATCTCACCTGATGGTAAGTGATGATGCAGTCTAAGATGGTAGCGGGCGAACCTGTTAGGGGCATGGCAGTTATATTAAACCCATACCTACCCCTATTCGGTTTTCACTTGGCATCGTACGAGTACCAGAACGCTAATTCGCTTGGCGGCACGTCTTCGCCAGTAGAGTATTAACTAGCCACGGCTGAAGCCTCCCACCAGGCCAGACCAGGGAAAATGCAAAAATTATATATTCGGGACCTCCGCACGTTAAGATAACAGCGCTACACACTGCGCCACGGAGGTCGTCAAAAGGTCGGTTGCTTCCATGCAACTTTGTCATTAATAAAATCATCGATAGTATAATAGCCTCGACTTAACAAATGCTGTTTAACACAGTCTTTAAATGTATGTATTGGCAAATCCAGAAACTCTTTTGGAACCACGGAATAGATAAATGTTTGGAACCATACTAATATTAATAACTAGCTTTCGCCCGCAGCTCGGCCGTGGCTATAGTCACCCTTACCACCCTACCACCAAAGACGTGCCGCTAACCCCAAACGACTTAGCGTTCCGGTACGATGCCGTGTAGAAACCTACTAGTGGTATGGATTTAATATAACTGCCATACCCCTAACACGGCAAGCCCGCTACTCATTTTGACTATGTTGAAAGATTTTATTTTCACGGCTAGCCCGCTTCTCATTTTGACTATGTTCTCAGTCTCTATACTAGCCCGAAACTGTAATAAATTAGACCAACCATACTCCAACATTGACTCCAACATAATATGTCAAATTATCAAAATTTCTGATTTAAAACGTTAAACCTATAATGTGGTTAAACCTTTGATAAACGTAGCTCAGTGTTGCTGCAATCGGCATAAATAAATAGGAATACAAGAGATAGGTCAAAGAATAAAGACAGCATCCATTCTAAAAGTCGGTCGTAACGACTCAGGCCCCGACGCACGCTCGATCCACCCTCGTCATTGTATTGTTAGTAACGCGTAAATAAAGGGGGTGGCACACTGCGCCGTGTGTACTGACCCGCCAAGGTCACGGCCAAGTTCAAGGGCGGGGTCTGTGCAGGGCCTACAGGTGGACTTTACCCTCGTTACCAAAACTTGTCTCACTTACTTTCGGTTTTCTTTTCGTCCTACTTTGGCCGGTGATAAATTATGTGTGAGTGTGTATGCTGCTTTATAAAAGTTTATAAAGTGGCGTGCCATACGGGTAAAGACGTAATGTACTATTTTTAATTTAAGCTTTGTGTACTCGCCGTTAGTATACCGTAATAAAATAAATAAATACTTAAATAAATGTAAAAATCTTTACTCTATACTAATATTACAAATGCGAAAGTTTGGTTGGATATATGGATGGATGTTTGTTACTCAATCACGCCAGAACGGCTGAACGTATCTGGATGAAATTCGGCACAGAGATATATTATAGATTTAAATAGAACATAGAGAGTTACATATTTGTTCCGTTTGCCGTGGAGACCCTGGGGCCATGGAGTCTTAGTGCCAAAAAATTTTTACGAGATATTTCACCGCGGTTAATTGCCTCATCTGGTGACAGAAGGGCTGGCTCATTTTTTGCGCAAAGGATCAGCCTGGCTGTCCAGCGCGGAAATGCAGCCAGCATTCTTGCCACCATTCCACGCGGGCATGATTTATATAGTAATTAGGTTAGGCTAGCTAGCATTAAGTTCTATTGTATTATTTTCAATAAAGGTTTAAAAAAAAAAAAAAAAAAAAAAAAAAAAAAAAAAAAAAAAAAAAAAAAAAAAAAAAAAAAAAAAAAAAAACAAAGGCTACTTTTTATCCTGGAAAATTAAAGAGTTCCCGCGGGAACCCAAAAATCTCAATCCACGCATACGAAGTCGCCGGCATCAGCTAGTAATAAATAAAAGCTTCTGTGTCTTAATTTTTGATTATCTTTTGATTTTGTAACTATTTCAAAACATTTACTTACCTACCATTCAAATAAAAATTGCAAGGTACCTATCAAGGAAGTGATAATATGTCTCGACTTTCGCTCTTCATTATTTTGTTTTTCATATTATTTATGAGGTACTACCAAATCAATCAATCAATCAAATATCTTTTTATTCAAATAAACTTTTACAAGTACTTTTGAATCGTCAAGTGAATCTACCACTGGTTCGGAATGCCATTCCTACCGAGAAGAACCAGCAAGAAACTCGGTGGTTGCTCTTTTTAAATAATTCATTTACAATTACTATATCAATGTGTACATAAGTAACCGCTGTCCCCAGCATTGTTGGAGCGATCAAATCCATGCTCCTCTATCATTTACATAATCTTCAACAGTATAATAAGCTTTTTTCAGGAGCATACTTTTAATGGATTTCTTAAATTTGTTTATTCAATTCATGTCAAAGACGGGCAGACAGAAAGTAGCCCCATTCCCGCCGGTGGCACCCGTTCACGAGCATGACGCATGATCCAGCCATTGCTTCGCTCGACCATATTTGAGGGAACGTAACAACCCGCACCACACGACACCACCACAGAAATGTTTACCCTCGAAGAACATATTTAAGATTCAGAAAAAATATTTAAGAACATAGGAAAGTATATTTTTCCAATTATAGTGATTCGTATTCAGAATATTTAAGAACACCTGAACAGCTTAAGAACACTTTTTAAGTTTACTTGCTTAAACTACGAAAATCAGAGAAATTTAAAGACTGCTATATATCTATAACTATATGTAACATATATCGCTGTTGTACTACATCCATAACCTGTGATAAAATAAAAAATTTGACTTCTAAAAGGGTTTCTATTTTGAAAGATATCTTGATTTGAATTTGAATGTAACCTGATAGTTTAACTTAACCTAATTCAGCGCATCGAAGCATGACTAAATCCTAGCCCACATAACCCATCCAACATATGTATGGTATTAGTTCACAATGCCTAGTACCAATAACAAATAGACAGCCCTTCGAAATAGACAGCCCTCATAGAGTCACCCTATATTTGGTTATGGTATGTCACAATATGTTACGCAAATCTTTATTAGCATTTGAGTGTCCCTTGAAAACTAATCAGGTGGACAGACAGACCAATTTTAAGGGTCAAATAACTGGTCTTATTAAGGCGAGGTGTGCTCACGAAATCAAAACAAAACAATGGCGTAGGCGCGATGCGGGCGGAGGTGAAAATGAGCAAGCGCTTCTCGAAAAACTCTCATAGTTAAATTCGAAAACTTACGAAACGACGACTAACGCGACGTATAACTTAGGTACCTACAAGGAAGCGCGTTCCAACCTAGACCTCAGCATTGCTCTGTTCTAAGCATGATTGTCGTCAAGCGCAACTCTATCTCACAATTAAAAAAAGCTTTTTAATAAAAAATAATGTAAACGGATGTGATTTAGAATTTTAAATATAAAATTAAATTTTTGCAATCAATTATACGTTTCAATGGGACGAAAAACTGCTTTATATATATACTATAGAGATAGTTTGGTAAAAACCAACTAGCTTATAATTTTTTCTTTTTTTAATCAGTATGTTTTAGTATGTTTTTCTTTCTCTTTGTTCTAATTTAAAGTAAATATAATAATAAATTTGGTTTTCGTCTAGCGGCTATACCTAACTAAATATTCATTTGAATTTTTTTTATACAATATGTGCAAAATAACATTGAAAACTGTATTTTAATTATCTATTGTATGTTATGTTACTGTATGTTTTTCAAAAAAAAAAACAATAAATAACAATTAATTAAATAGTACGCCAATAAGCGATGGTAGTATGAATACGATGGCTAGTGAAGATGATACCACTATTACTTTTAAAGTCTATAAAACCACAAAATAATCCAATTCGTCACATATAATTCGTAAATCATTATGATTCAGACAAACGAATCGATGAGCACCGTATCAAACACATCACCGCATAAATAAAACAGTAAAAACACATAAATAAGCCATAACCGGCAGCCGCTTACAATATTTTGTCTATACTCCATTGATATACAAAGTCTACAATATACCCAAGACACTGCCGCGGCCGTTTCGACTTTCGACCTAGGTAACTTATCAATTATTAGCTCATTACAGGTAAGTAAATTGACGGTTTAAGCAACATCAAATCTGGATTTGTGCACTGCCAATTTTTTTTATTATTATGTCGTATTTCCGTGTTACAATTTTATGGTAAAATAATTTGTACTAAATTAATGTTACGTGTGACTTAAAAAGGGCAATACCTACATATCATTTTGTCTGTACAAGGAACAAGTAAAATGCTTTAATTTTCTCGAACTTATGGTAGTAAATAATAATAAAAGAATCAAACTTTGCGTCTCTTAAAATACAATCAGATATTATCTACTAAATGATTCCTGTGGATGAATCATCGACGTGTTCTTAATATCCTTTTTTTATCTGTGGGACTCAACCTATTTCTCTACCGAATTTCGTGAAAATCGGTTAAACAGGTGAGCAGTGATAAAGTAACAGAAAGACAGACGCACTTTCGCATTTATAATATTAATATGGATTAGTATGGTTGATAGATAAGATGCTTAAACTCGTATCTCTGAAGTATATCTATAAAGTATTCTATATCACTGCTCCCCTTGTACAATCAGTAACACCGTAAGCTGCAATAGTTCTAATAGAAGTCTCTATGCCATGAGCATAAGAGCTATACATAACTTCGTCTATTTGGTTTACACGTTTATACGAGGGCGTCACGTGAACACGCAAAGCCACAGAACACGCTACTGAAAGTGTGGTACAAGTGACAGCGGGGATTGTAAACGAACATGATATTTTAAAAGTAAAATGCCAGCTTGATCTAAAATTTGGCTCGTCCTGTATCTAGTGAATTAAATATACCTAATTTTAAAAAGATCTAACTAATTATAGATCCTTTTTCTCATCTATAGCATATAATCATTGACCGGACAGGTCAAAACGTCCGGCGTGGTGCACTCCGTAATTGAAGAATAGAAGTAAATGACACAAACATGTTTGGTCAAACTTGGTCTTTGTCATCTTAATTGTACAATGTTTCCAGCATATAAACGATTTATATTTAAACTTTTCATCCACTAGACATTTTATCTAGTCTGTACCGTACTTTCGGCCTAAGCTGTATTAGTCACAACTTTACCCGCTTGTACTTGCACCGTACGAGTTTCCTCAAAGTATGCCGTTAAATTAACGCTTGTACAACTTTAAATACGATTCGATACATCGTTTTTTATTACTTACTTTTGCATTCAAGAACTTTTCTAGGATACACCATTAAAGGCAAATTTACTTTAGTTAGGCCGTCAATTTTATGGTAAAATAGACTTGTGGTTGAGTTTGACGATAATTAAGTTATAAGGAACGTAAAGGTGAGGCTTAGGTTGGAACTTGGAACGCCCTTACCTAGTATATGCTTAGATATTCACTCTTTCTTATCTTCACGAGACTTCAGTTATGGGCAGGAAACACGGACATATTCGCACTTTTCTAAGTCATAAACATCAGCCTCCTATTCTCCAACACAGTGGCTATAAAAAAAATGCCAATTGACATAATTTTTTTTATCCATTGAAGGCTTGCTATGAAATCACGTTATTCTCATTTCATAGCAAACCTTCAATGGATAAAAAAGATATGTCAGTGGCTTTAATTTTTTGATAATTTCTGATATAGAGAATAAGGCTGCACGAAGGAGTGAAGACTTATTGTCGATCAGAGGGCAAATTGTCTAAGCAAATTGTAATCATTTGACAGCTTAAAACATAGGTATTACTCGAATGGGGCAGTTCATGCTTGATTTTTTACGTGTAGGCATCTATAAAAATCCTTAAACAGATCTAATTATGCGTTTGACAAACTATCATTATTATTATTGAATTCTTTATCGCACACAACTAAGTAGGTACATAAGAAACATACATACACAAAGAACATTAAGAAGCTTAATCTAATAGAAGCGTGCAAAGGCGGTCTTATAAGACAACCTTTGGTGATAGGAGTTGAGAAATCACGGGTTGTGTGGCAAGCAATTTAGGTCCTGCAATTAATAATAAGATAGACTATATATATATATATATATATCTACCATATAAATAACTGTTTATATATAATATTAAAATATACTACATTCTACTCCATTACTTAAATAAATAGTAATTTTTCAGAAGACGTTTGAAAATGTGCAGGGATTTTGCCTAACGTATGTCAGCGGGGAGAGAATTCCACAATATGACACAATTCCTCGTGAAAGAATCACCATAGAATCTCATACGGCTGGACGGCATCTTTAACTTATTATAGGTGCAGGAACGAAGAAAGAACCGGCTACAAACTGCGATTCCCTTACATAATCGGGCGTCAGAACTAAAACAAGCCAAGACCACACCATAGAGCCAAAGAAGAAGTAATCTTAGTTTTATTTGACCCTGTAAGGCTTAATGAGCACAAACAACGAGCGATGCAAGTCCATTGCACATATCGCATAACAAGCAATAAACTTGGTCACTTACCCCGCCGTCTGTCTGTCCGTCTGCGCTTATTGATGTCAAGTAGTTGCGTAATGCGCGGTCAATGCCGCCCCGACGCTTTGCCGGGAGCGGTCGCACCCTAACGACTGTCGTGCGACAGAAAGTTGCATCAGACTAATTTGGTTACTTGAAATTTGTCAAGTTTATCTGACCAAGTTTAATAACACCGACGCGACAGTCAAACACCCTTCCGTTACCGTCAAGTTAGTCTCATAGCCTCATAATTTAGATTTATCTGTTCCGAACCGTCTTTTGTTCTATTGTTGAGTACTAATTAAAGGTGTTCAATATAATTACAATCTAGCCAGACTATTTGGCTTTTAAATAACCTAAGCTTATAAATTATCTTATGTCCTAAAAATTTGTCCAATGACGTATCTTGGTCTTTCTTGTAAGAAACTGTGATAACTCATCAATCGTTAACTTTATCGGAAGTTTTTTCATGGCAAGCAGTTGTCATTGTCAGCAACAATCTATTACCGGCCAGCTGCCGAGCACTATAGACTATAATCTCTTCATTCAAGTCTCTTCCACAGATAAGTGAAAATTCGTACAAGCGTTGCATCCTTGAATGATGGTAGACGTCCAATATAAAAATCACGATACGTTTACTTCAACGTTCTTGATACGAGCCGTTAAGATTAAAGATAAGTTTATTAGCATTCCAATTTTTTTTTTTTTATTATTTTTGTTCCGCACTCAAATTATCCTCTGACTAGGTGTCAGAGACCTTTTTTCTGCGAGTTTTGCTCTGAAAGAAGGTGTCAACTCACGATAGTCGTGAAGTAAGTGTGTGCGTGTTTTTTTTTAAAAATAGTATTCCAAGTTTGAATATAAAGATTGATACTCTTAATAATATATATTTTTTTGTGTTTTTGTTTTATTTGTCTATATTATCTGTTTGTTGCGGCTTAGGCATCCATTTTAAAGTCTGTTGTTGTCGTATAGTCGCAGCAAATGTCTGACACAAAATGTCTGTAGTCTGTTCTTTACTTAAAGCAATAAAACGCTAATATTTGCATACACACATAACACCGCGTGCGTGGTTTACGAGAACGATGTTAAAATCTACGATCAGATTGACCTCGAAATGTAAACCGGCCAAGTGCGAGCTCGACATTAACACTGCCGATTTTCATCTCTAATACATCTTTTAATATCCTACAGTTTAGCAAAATATATAAGAGGTTATTTTTAATTAAATGTAAGGTACGCTGATGCCCGTGGCTTCGTCCGCGTGACGCCCTACCGGACGACGGACGCCCAACAGGAAAATCCGTTTTCCTGTTGGGTGACTCAAGTAAACTCTCTTCACAGTACGCCTCTGCCATCCTCTCTAGGTGTCCAAGGCAGAGTTTTGTCGACTTGTTCACACTAATTTTATTAGTATCGGCCTTCTACCTCTTGGTTTTTCCAGCTTTTTGACGACCTCCGTGGCGCAGTGTGTAGCGCTGTTGCCTTAACGTGCGGAGGTCCCGGGTTCGATACCCGGCAGGGTCAATTTGGGAATTTATAATTAATTCTGAATTTTCCCTGGTCTGGTCTGGTGGGAGGCTTCGGCCGTGGCTAGTTACCACCCTACCGGCAAAGACGTGCGGTCAAGCGATTTAGCGTTCCGGTACGATGCCGTGTAGAAACCGAATGGTATGGATTTCATAGACTTCATGAAAAGTGAGTTGATGTATCGACAAATTGCAGTATAAAGTGCACAAATAATAATTCGCCAATCGCCGGCAAACCCTGACCTCGCTAATAGCTGCAAGTGGCTCAATTGCCCCGGACGTGACGTCACGCACTTCCGATCCTAATTACGCACAACTTGGAAACGGCGGGCGAGCTTGCCGCTCCCGACTGCGAGAGCCAATAAGTTATTTGATTTTTGCAAGCTTTTATTTAATTCAATTATTTTTTACAAGCTTTTATTTAGTTATTTTTACAAGCTTTTATTTAACTTGCAATGTTTGTGGATTTGTTTAGGTAAAATCTTGCATTGAATTGAGAAACAGTTATCCCCAACCGATTGAGCTAAAATTTTTGATACACGTTTAGTTTGGATGACTGCATCGTTAGCCAAGTGACGTCATTCTTAATCCAAAATGGCGGACTCCCAGAGATGGCGGTCTAGTTATTTTGTATACATCTCATAATTTAAGTATCAATTAAAAGGGTTTGCTGAAAAAAATGCGAAAAATAAAATGACGTCACACTAAATCCAATACGATGAATGTTAAAGATTCTTTCTATAGTCCCACTAACTTTTTTGACCCGGTAGCCAAAATTAGAACAAATTTATGCCTGTTTAGTTACTGTTTTTATTTTATTTTTCATTTAAACTAGCGACGTCACCGGGTCAGATAATTTTGTGGGACCACCACTCTTCACTTTTAAATCTAATCTTGGCGGCACGTCTTTGCCGGAAGGGTGGTAACTAGCCACGCTAATACGCACGCACATAATAATAACTTTAATTTTAATCGACATTAACTTACTTTTCTAGCATGCTCTATAAATGATATAAGTTCTTTGTATTTACCACATCACACTGCCCTTAGTGTGAGATCTATAGAGCGAACTTTGACTTTGGTTAGACTTAAGACATGGTTAAAACAAGATAGATTTATGTTACTTACATAAATCCATCGCGTTACAACTCTGAATAATGTCTGAGCCAAGTCAAACCTACCCACAAAAGAAATATTTTTATATTACCTTTTTCTCAACTTAGTGCAGAGTGGTGACATCTATGCGTAACTACATGTGTAAATAATATCTACATCTTTATTGAAAATAATACAATAGAACTTAATGCTAGCTAGCCTAACCTAATTACTATATAAATCATGCCCGCGTGGAATGGTGGCAAGAATGCTGGCTGCATTTCCGCGCTGGACAGCCAGGCTGATCGTTTGCGCAAAAAATGAGCCAGCCCTTCTGTCACCAGATGAGGCAATTAACCGCGGTGAAATATCTCGTAAAAATTTTTTGGCACTAAGACTCCATGGCCCCAGGGTCTCCACGGCAAACGGAACAAATATGTAACTCTCTATGAGAGAGGCATACTTCCGCCGCTTGCCGGTTTCAGCCTTTTCTGCTGCGGCTCATATCTACATTACTAATCTCTTCGGACTCAGCGCTCGTATGATTATGATAGAACTTCACGTACAGGTAAGTTCGTTTAATCATTAAGTATTTACCACATCACACTGCCCTTAGTGTGAGATCTATAGAGCGAACTTTGACTTTGGTTAGACTTAAGACATGGTTAAAACGAGATAGATTTGTGTTACTTACATAAATCCATCGCGTTACAACTCTGAGTAATGTCTGAGCCAAGTCAAAGTACGCTCTATATATCTAGCATTAGACTGCATCATCACTTACCATCAGTTGAGATCGCAGTCAAGGGCTAACTTGTAGTGGATAAAAGAAGATTTTGTGTTTCTATTCACTGTTTGTCACTAAGTTATATTATGTAGTGCAGGGGCTGATGAAACTAAAATGGCAGCTTTAAATCTAGTTCTGTCCCTTTCTGTAGGAAGTATTATGAAAGGGTTAGCAATATTTGTAATGCTCTAATTTTAGTTTAGTTTAGAGATTGTGCACTACAGAATCATCCCCATTGTATAATAAATTAATGACAGTATTCATTCATTTGTCTACAGATTTAGTTAGTTTTCATACAAAAGTACTACTTGTACATTGAATATATGAGTTTCTTTATAATAATTATTAATAAGCTGGATTACTAAAAACCACAAAAGATCAATGAAAAGGATTAAACAATTGAAACTCTTCATTAAAAAGCCTAAAAGAAGATAAACGAAAGCTCCGCAAAGCAACACTGAAACTTTCTGGAGGCAAAAGTTGTCTAATAATCATACTCTTCATACTAATATTATGAATGTGAAAGTGTGTTTGTCTGTTGGTTTGCCCTTCAATCATGCCACAAAGGAGCAACGGATCAATGTGATTTTTGGCATGGGTATAGTTGAGGATTTCGAGAGTGATATAGGCTAGTTCCCGCAGGATCCACAAAACCTTAATCCACGCGGACGAAGTCGCAGGGGGAACTTCTAATTCCCGGGGAAATTCTTAATTTCCCGGATATAAAAAGGCCTATGTCCTTCCCCGGGATGTTAACTACTTCAAAATTTCATCAAAATTGGTTGAAAAGATGGCCTGTTTAAGCGTAGCAGACAGATGCACACATTATTAGTATTAAAATTATTTACTGACAAAAAAATAACTAACTATTAACAAAATAGCCAGTTTCTAAGTAAGAAGTCAAATCAATCTTTGTGAAAGATTAATGGGAAGTTTGTTTAATATTGCAAAGTAGTCTAAACAATGCGGCTCGTATTACAATTGAAAGTCTTCATTAAAAAGCCCAAAAGGAGAGGAAACCGTCGCCTGGCAACACTGAAAAATGCATTCGGGAGACAAAAGCAGGCTATTACGGCCCCAGGATTAGCCCTATTGACACTACGTTACCAATTAAAAAGGGAGGGGTGCTTTTTCGTCTCGGTTTTTTCAGCAGACACTTTTTCAGGCCGCGGGCGGGCGCTCAACCTACCCCCCTGCCAGAGCTGTAGAGAAAAATCAATAACGCAGCAGTTTTTTCCTCGCGTAAAGCATGCACCGACACGGACGCCGTCGATGTGTGCGTGCGGCACACACATTGATGCACTGCATTGGGCTGTCAGTATTTTTTTCTTTTGGCATTAAAATTTGTTGCGCCGGGTTCCTAACGTTACGAGTACGAGGCTTTGATTAGGATGCACCTGAAGCCAACGCAATATGGGAGCCATTTTCATGTTTCGGGGGCTTGGAGTGGATGACGGCCGTCGAGGCTTTTAGGTACCGACGTATGCGCGGAACATTCGAGAATTCGCGACTAATATACTCTACTTGATGAACCCTACGTTGCAGCTAGAAAAAAATATTTTATTTCTGCACGCGTGCAGAAAATGGCTCCAAACGTTTTAGCTAAGAACTGTTGAACCAACTGCACTGTTACAAGTTTTTGTGAAAACTCTGCTAACAAATTGCAGTTAAAGAAGAAAGAAAGGAAGAAGTACAGCTACGTTTAAAAACAGAGCTTTTACAGTTTACACTTTGTTATAAAATGGCGACATCAAAACAGTAATTCTAACTAGCGGCCATTTTTGGCGGTAGTGACGTTTGTACGTTCCGCACGTAAACGATCAAAGTTGCTTACTTGGCTAAATAAGCCTGATAATTTAAAAAAAAACTGGAATTTATGAACTAAGTATAGACCTCTCCTTTCCTTATGTTTGGTCTAGACTCTAGATAATTAGTTTAAGTGCGCTTGTATTAGAATAATTATACCAAAAACGTAAGTGCATAATTTTGTGTACCCATAGACAGATGTAGAAAAATAGACTAAACAAACAGTGAAAAACATTTCTTGAAGCAAGATTTGGACATGCTTTTATCTTAATTACACGCCAGCGTTGAATGTTAGACTTCCCGACGAATTTTTATTTATTTCTCAGTTCCAAAGCTGAAACAATACTCTCGTTATATTTAAAGCATAGCCATATCTACTCCAATTTCACAAAATGAAACAATTTAAAAACATTTTATCGCGAACCTTTTGTTCGTATTTATTTTTAAAGCAAAGTCGGCGCTCCGGTAAAAGGATTGAAGTAAAATGACGAACGGATTCGTTGAAAGAACTGACGTCATTATATCTACGAGCAATATTGGTTCAACTTAATTCATAAGGAGCGAAAGAACTGTGGTGACCTTGGACGCGCTTCCGCAATCCTTTGAGTCCGTTGTATTACAGACAAAAGCTTTTTAAGCCCCAACCAATTGCGTAGGTATATGTAGTGGATAAAGTACTCCATTTGCATATATTCCTAATGCTCAATACTCGACCACCGCACATCACTAATTGCGAACGCAGACTACCGTAAAAAAGCATCACATTCTAAAAAAGAAACGCTTTGCACATTTTTATTTCGCATCGGCCGTGTCAGAAGTGGTTCCGTCCCGCTTGCACCCCATTGTTGTTCGGTGCCCGGGTACCGGATCTCGTCATCAGTCCATCTTTGTCTGGCGTGCTTTTTTTGAATGTGCAAAAATATAAAAACGCCGATTCGGGTGGGGGTGGGCCCGTGGTACACGCTGCAGCTGTGTGTGTCATAATGGTTGTTTTACAGTTGCCCGATCATAAGTCAATATACCTAAGTATTAGGGCACCGAAAATGTTGTATAAACAGGAAATTATTACGCTTTCAGTTAAGACTCTTAATGTTGCACTTGAATTATGCATAAGAGATTGTTTTAACGTTCACCTCCGTATTAATATTACCTACTTATGTTGCACAAAAGTTATTTCAATACTAACTAGGTAGGTACTAGGTACATACTTGTTAACGTAACATTTCATAACACCCTAATGCACCGAGTTGTTACCTATTTATTTTGAAATCAGAAATATTATTGCATGCTAACTGCTAAGTAAACATATATTTGGTTATACAAGAAGAGAAACGTAGGTACCTAAGTAAGATCATTGAAGGCCTGGTCATATACAAAGCGCTACGGCAGCGATGCGCGGATTTATAACATCGCAGACGCCAAAAATAACCGTTACGCGCGGTTGAAGAAATCCTAAACGCATAAATAGTAAGTGGCATGTCGTTCTGATTAGATGTAAATAAATAAATAAATCCATTTGAAGATAAGTGAGCTACTCGTAAATATAGAGCTTTTAATCTATGGCACTAACTATTTGGTACTTTAAAACACCTCGATTGTATATTATGGCGGCGCCAAAAGAGATGTTATGTAACGCTGTCATCTAAGGAGGAGTTCAAACGTCAAAAAAATCTGAGTTACTTACTCTGCAGACACGCCTAAACGAAGTTTTACTTCAACTCTTATATTTAAGGCAGCTGTCCCGCGCTGTGTTTCTCCATGCCTTTACTTAGTTAAAAATTAGAACCTAGTCTGTGTCCTTTATAAAAAAAGAAAGCGCATCACCAAAATGACACTAAAAACATAATCTGTGCATTAGATGATATTTGGATGATATAAAAAGGCGCCTTTCTCTACACCTTTCACCCGTCTACGATTAGCGCTCTGTTAATCATAGAGTAACAGGTGGCTAGTTTTTTTTAAACCCAAATTGAGCGTAACAAGATCAATGTACCTATAGCTTGGCAAACTTATCAGTGCGTGCAACGAAGGCGCCACTGTCTATTAAAAATTGAACATTTTAGGATCAATACAGAGTAGATTCTGTTAGCTCTTAATTTTGCCACATGCACAGATAAGTTTGCCAAGTGTTAACTACCAGCGCTACTGATATAAGTTGCCAAAAAAAAAAAAGCTCAACGTTTTTAATGTGTTCGTGCATGTCAAACATTAAGAATCCTCCACTCGTTGATGATGCCACACCTAAATGTTTATTTTGTAAATGGAAGAGGTAAAAGAGGTAATAGGTGCTTCGCTACATAATGTTTTACCAAGGATAGATAGATAATTTCTTTATTGCCACACATAACATAGAACGGACTTACTTAATTATAAACAAAAACAGATGATAATGATGATGAACAAGGATATTGCTTTCACCTAAATAATCCTAATTTTTTTTATTGGAGTTTACCTCCTTTAAAATCGATTTGTATTGTTGTAAATGTCACCGTAAGATTGCAAGAACCGTTAGATTATAATCTAACTAGCGAAATTGTAAACTGTCGACAGATTGTGAACCGTTCAATGTTCTGAGTGTCAATTTTTGAAATATTCATTGTATTTACGTTTTATTGTCTCTTTCTTGTAGGTTAGGTTAGGGTTCGACATAAATAATGAGGTAGTGCCCGGCCGGGTTAATATACTCAGATTGCAATGTACCGATAAGCAATCGTATTATGTCGACAGTTTACAATTTCGCTAGTTAGATCACAATCTAACGGTTTTTGCAATCTTACGGTAACATAAATACCTACAGTTAACAACAGTCTATAAATAGCATTATTCATCATAGACAATATTCTCATTACAGACAATCTAGATCAAAGTGACATTTTGTAACGACATATGAAAAGACAAAGTTCAAATACACACTGTGACCTTCGATTATTCATCATCTTTTGTAACGGACATCAGACTTTTTACTTAAGGCGCTGTGAGCTCACGAGATCAAAATACAGGCGCGCGGGGGTGAAATCGAGCAAGCCCAAGTCGCAAAAAATGCAAGAAATCGTTTGTAAAAAAATAAATATGTACTGTTCAATACAAATTAATCCGATAATAGGTAATGAGTTTGATTTTGAAATGTAAATTTTATCTTATATTTCTAGAGCAAATTATTACTTTCAATAAGGAGAAAAATTACTTTAAAAGGTAAATTAAGAGGTATGTTTCAAATAAATTTCAATGCAGAGATTTTTTTAACTGTGTTTTGAGCTGCGTCAAAAAACAGTAAATTATTTTTACAAGCATACATTATGTCACCGTTTGATGGATACACTGCTTTTAAAAACTCCCTTTTACGCTTTACAGGGCCTTAACTCCAAAACTATCTTCGCGAGGAGAGAAATACCAGCGCCTAGAGGTAGCTAAGTCTTAACAGCATTTAATATAAGCCCGGGGTATGAATGAAAATTTTAATATTATTCATTACATACCATACAACATTACATTATTTTAGTTACAACCAACGAATTAATATAACAATAACCAAACTTCATTTGCAATAAGGTTGGGTAGGTAAGCATTATATGAAACTATTTAAAATTTCAAGTCTGTAGCTAATAGTTACTAAAATACCTATGCAAAATTTGACCGGACAGTCGTACATTTTTATGACACATACTTTGACATCCCTAAAATAAGGATTACAATTCTACAACACGAACGTCAACAATATTAAACAGTTCGACTTTAAGCAATGTTAGTCCACTATAAAACAAACAAACTATTACAACAAATGTTATAAAGAACTTGCTATATTTAAACAGGTTTCAGAATTTTCCGTTGCCGTCGGTAAAAACTAGTAACACATGATACAACTCAAGTCTCCAGTATTGACGTAGGTTAGGGACAATTGTATATGACTTTGAATGAAATTGAAAAAGTATCCATTTCAATAATAAATCTATCTATAGTTTAAAAATAGTGATTCATATCGTTTTGGAAAATTACTATGCTAAAACAGATGTTACGTCTTTTCGACATAATTTTATGCATGTAAAATTTAGAAACCGTTGAGTACGGTTTACAGTACATAAAAAAAGTTAAAATTAAACCACACTTGAAGAAATTAAAATAGTTAAAGTAAAGAGGAAGCTGGATTGATTTCTAAAAAACAGTGATAGTCAGAGACTTCATTTAGTTTGTCATTGTCATCCATACAAATATAGGTATATTTATGTTTTCATCGTAAATCAAAACAACTATAAGGAGCTTAAAATAATAATTTTTAACCGACTTTCAAAAAGGAGGAGGTTCTCAATTCGGCGTGTAACTAAGCCGTCTCATCTATACTTCTATACTAATATTGTGCGAAACTATGGATGTATGGATGGATGGATGGATGGATGTTTGTTACTCAATCACGCCAAAACGGCTGAACGGATCTGGATGAAATTTGGCACAGAAATAGTCTGGAATAACACATAGGCTACTTTTATCCCGGAAAATTAAAGAATTCCCGCGGGAACCAAAAAACCTCAAATCATATGCATCGAAATAAATTTAAAACCAAAATTAAAAATAACAATATAGAAGCATTCAACTCGAAATAAGCGAAGTAACACATAGTGGAACTGGTTTCAGTGCCTTCCGTTGCCGTCTGTAAAAAGTTGTAACGCATGTGACAATAAGTGTGGTAGGTCAGGGTTGGATTGAATGGACGTCAGGCGCGAAATAATACTATGTGGTTCCGTGCGGACCTGGACGTGGGGGGAGGTTGTTTTAGTCCGTGCAAGTCGGACATACCCCGCAGAAATCCGGACTGATTTTTTCCTCCCCCCAAAGAAAAAAAAAGAATGGACGATTTATTCATTTCAAACGGGGTACCATAGAAGAAAGAGTATCAGTATACAGTGCAGCATGTAAGTACCTTTACCTCGTTAATTTTATCCTTGATATTTCTTTTGCGATGCGACATGATAATTTACTGCTTATCAGTTTTTTCATAGTATTTCAACTTTGACTTGATTGTGGTTTAGAATGAATCAGAAAATACATCCAATTTGAATAATAAATCAAAAAGTAAACGTCATTTTAATCATTTAAATATATGTATAATCAAGTAATTAGTATATCCGTGCTCAAGAGAGCAATCGTAATAACTTTCCGGTTATTATATCTAAAACTCGTCTGATGAAGGCATTCATATAATGGTGCATAGACACACTTCAACACAGATAATATTATGTGTCAGTCATCAGTCGTCTTTACAGCCAAATTATATTGATAGGTATTAGGAAATTGCGAAAGGAGGAAATCGTAATGATAACAGTCAAATACCTCTCGATCGATCGCGAAATCAATTATAATAAAAAAAACTGTAACTTATTAGTTTGAGGTATTAAAAACTTTTTTTAAACTAATTTAGGTTTACATTTTTTTAAAGTTTCCTGGTGTGGGGCACCGTTATTAAACGTTGATATCAAAGATCTTGAGGAACGAGTGGCCTTATTTCGACAACATATATTACCCAAATCGGTCTGGATGGGTGACCGAATTTGGTAGTCCGAATTTGGCCGTCTCGTTTTCTCCGTGCCTCGGACAGCACGTTAAGCCGTCGGTCCCGGTTGTTAACAGATTCTGTTAATAATCGCTAGTAACCTATGAGTTGAAATAATACTCTTAGTCGAGTCGTATAGTATTTTCCCAAGAAAACCCCTGCTATTATGTCATTAATGGAAATGGTCACGGCCCTCAGCAATGAGGAATATGACGCAGAGAAAGATCAAATATCCTAGTAAAGCAACAAGCTAGTAAAGATCATAGTAGTCTCTATAAACAGAAAAAATAAATGCTCGTACGAATAAAGTCCACAGAAGATTTTCTTGTCGGCATCTTTCCCCACATAGAAAAAAAGTGTCCGCAAAGAGTTTCTCTCCGGCGACCTCACGCAGTATCGTTTTATTGCGATCGTGCCCCAACCGACTCCTTACCTCATAACACAGATTCCCTTTTCCTGTTTTACCATTTTTTCCCTTCCGCTTGCTTTAACCTATGTTTTTCTTCCTTATACAATGTACTTGCTATGTTATCCTTTTTAGGGTAGTTCCCTTAGTATTACAATAATGGTACTCGTTAGATAGTTATGATTTAAATCAATCAATTAAACAAATTAAAACAAAATAATTATTGATAACGTTTTTAGCAAATTTGCCTAGTGGGAGGCTTCGGCCGTGGCTAGTGCCTGGTGGGAGGCTTCGGCCGTGGCTAGTTACCACCCTTCCGGCAAAAACGTGCCGCCAAGCGATTTAGCGTTCCGGTACGATGCCGTGTCGAAACCGAAGGGGTATGGGTTTAATGTAACTGCCATGTCCCTAACAGGTTAGCCCGCTACCATCTTAGACTGCATCATCACTTACCATCAGGTGAGATCGCAGTCAAGGGCTAGCTTGTAGTGGATAAAAAATAAATAAATTGTAAAGTGATTGTACGGAACAATTAAAAAGCTAGCCCTATCTGCGAACTCATCTTATTATACAGGATACAGGGAGATCCAAATAGTG
This sequence comes from Erebia aethiops, assembly GCA_923060345.2. Classification (NCBI taxonomy): domain Eukaryota; kingdom Metazoa; phylum Arthropoda; class Insecta; order Lepidoptera; family Nymphalidae; genus Erebia; species Erebia aethiops. The sequence continues at coordinate 14,503,080 of OV281095.1, read as the reverse complement.
AGGTCCCAAAAAAAATGTATTCTTCGTACCTAGACCTATCGGAGAATCGGTTCAGCGATTTTTAGTATTTTTCGAGTTATAATTTTTTTTGTCTTTTTATTTAGTTACCATCTTAGCACTTGGAGAATTTTTGGTCGTACATGAAAAGTTTACGCTCGACAGATGTCGAGTTGAACTCAGAAATCTCACGATAAAACTAATAACAATTAAATTATAGAAGATAATAAGTTTATTAACAATTATAACTCGAAAACTACCAAAAATCGCTGAACATACATGGGGTATTTTCCGATAGGTCTAGGTACGAAGAATCTAATTTTTTTCTTTACACTTCACTGTTTGGGCAACCCTGTATATAATAGAATATTTGCCGCTACGTGTCGCGCCTAACCGTGCATCTGTAGAAGAGCTAGACCATTCCTTGTGGCTAAAATTCCTTGTACTTGTCTATACCAGACAAACTACGAACGAATCCTATGTATCAAATAGTTAGCACGTATAAGTTCCTCTCCCAGTATCTCGAACGAGCGTGGCGCGTGGTCTTGTTGTTACCTCGTAACATAGTTTCCGTAGAATCCTATTTTTACCCTTTATTCTCGCTTCGACCGTTCGTGATCTTCCCTTATGCTTCTATTTTTGATCTTTTAGCGATTTTTAGTGTGAATCGGAACGCTATCAAATACAATTATAAATCGTTTGTTAGTTCTTATAGTTAGTAATAATAATAGTTAATAGTAGTAGTAATAATAGTTTAATAGTTTTAATTCAAGTAGACTGTATTCGGAAGGACAGGCATTTTATTCCGGATAATTAAGTTCCCGCGCGAACAAAAATCCCTCCCCTCATCCACGCAGGTGAAGTCACGGGCATCGGCTAGTACTAACATACTCGAGCAAGAAGTAAATATGGCCACGTGGTCCCCCATACAGAAAAAGTGTCCATTAAGAGTTCCGATCTCGGGGCTTACGCAGTTTCTTTTTATTTATTGTTATCGCAGCCGACTCCTTACCTCATAACGCAGTTTTTCTTTGCTTTATTCTTGTCTTCTTTTAGTCTTGCATACCTAAGTATTACACCATTTTCGTTGTTCTCGTTATACAAAGATAAAAAAATAACTATAAATAACCAATTTTAAAGATTCGTAGTAAAAGTACTTAATTTAGAATAAGAATACTTGCTATAGCAGCTTCGGAGCTTGATAATAATGCGAATTGATGGGTAACTTTTTATGCTTTTTATTAAATATCTTATAGTAATAATTTAAGTCTGATTGTAGTCAAGCGCACGCCTCTACGTATAATAATAATACCTACATACATCTTTGTCACACTTCCCGGATATTGGTATAATTTCCCGGATGAAGTTTCCCAGCTCAGATTTTCGTGTTTTTTATTGCGATCTAGCTTTCCTCTGACTCTTTACCTGGAACAAAGGAAAGTGGAAAAATAAAACAATTGAAAAAAGAAAAAAGGAAATGATGAGAAGGATTTATTTCATCATTTTCTTTTCAGAACTAAACTATCAACTAACCCCTGATTGTGTAAGAAATTCGTAATTACACTAGCGGCACGCTATGATGGCCGGTTACCGGTTAATTTAAACCTTTAATAAAGGTCCTAAACCTAAAACTACATTCGATAAAATTTATGAATCTCTGCACATCACTATCGTCAATAAAGTAATACAATTATTTCCTTCAAAGTCGTTATCGGATATACGGAACTTCATGAGCGTTGATGATTCAAACCGGCCATCATAGCGTGCCGCTAGTGTAGTTACGTTTGTCGAACGGTTAATTTTAACTGTTTAAGGAGTTCATAGACGCCTGCATGTCAAAAGTTCTACATTTCTTTTCCTTAAACAGTTCGAGTAATAAACGATATTGATTTTCTTAGACAATTGGGAATCAGATTTTAAACAATTATACGAGTAATTATGGATATTAGACATTTTTTTCTTCAGCGTTGCTTTCATATCGTTGTAATTAACAACTTATTTTATTCTTGACGTTTTATTACACGTTCATCCGATTTAAAAAAAAAACTTCTTCGAACTCCCCTCTCATTTTTTTACGCTCATATTGAAATAATTGTCCAAAAAGTGCTTGCAAGATTTCGCGCGGTTTTATTGCATCTGTGTCCGTGGCCGAGTCTTTAGCCTTTACCTTGTTACACAGTTTCTCTCTTCCCGGCTTTTATGACAATTTTATTGTCGTTTGTGTCTTAGGATTCGGTGGAGTGTTGTGAATTAATACGCATGTTATAGAATTTAATAAAAATTAATTGACTTTTAATATATTTCCAGCTATTTCTGTAGCACAGAATACTTGTTTATATGCACGTAGTAAGTTTGTATGGTCTAAAGAGAGAAGTCTCGGGATGAGACGCGAACAATACCGGGAAATAATAATAAATAGCATAGACAATCGAACAAACTTTCATTAAAAACTTTTTGGTCAATTAACGGATTTATAAACGTAAACGTGTACGTTCCAGCCTCGAGAAAAAAAAACCGGCATTTCATAAAATTGCTGTAAAAAAGGAATTTCTTTTGAGCATTATAATTACGGCTTCGTTAAATTCTATACTTTGCTGAGTAGAGTAAAAGGCGCTTTGAAAGGACGGTTTTAAAATTGAAAACGGAGCTTAAAAATACGTTTCTTAATTGACTTTCAGAACATAGTATAATGCCCACTGAATGGGGTTTATAAAAGTGAGCTCCTTCCTATATGAACTTTTTGCTCAGGTAGATACGCTTTGAGCTGAGCATATTTCGCTAGCATGGACAAAATATTTAAACTGCCCCATATAGAGTTTTTAATATAAAAGCATAAACACCGCTGTTTTTTTAATACGAACCTTTTATGTAATATAAATAAAATAGATTTTTGGATGTATAAATTTGAGTTTTTGTTCCCAGTTACTGGGAACAAAAACTCCAATTAATACATCGCATTTTTAATTAAATTATCTAAACACTGGATAAACAAATAATGAAATTAAAAGACCTGAATATAAATCTTACACAAAAAAAATTAAAGATAACACAGTTCAAAAAGCACGTTCCACATTTGAAATCTAAATGGCATACGAAACAATCATGCAGATAATTCGAAATTTAAAACTATACATGACACAAAAGGGGACTGTGCTACTCCCTATTCAGTATTGACCAGTACAACTTGACCTGTACATAAAACAAAAGTTCCTCCGAATGATCTATTTGTTCGAACGCCGAGGGCGGGGTGGGGGGTCATAGATACTGGCGTGTAGGTATAATGCACATTTTTGCATGGCGTTTTGCACGCGATGAGGCTTAGCTCGAGCTCGATTCTGCAGGCGTGCACACACCAACGCTTATGCACTCGTAGATACACACGCACACAGATACAACCGGATTTGGGGTGTTTGGATTAGATGGATTATTATTTATTGTACATCAAAATATATACTAGCGGTTCGCCCCGATGTTACTATGAGCTTTAAGATGATAAGTGACGACCTCCCTGGCGGTGTTGAGCGCTGTTGCCTTAATGTGGGAGGTCCCGGGTTCGATTCCCGTCAATTTAGGAATTTATAATTTGTAAACTTTCTCTGTTCTGGTCTGGCGGGAGACGTCGGCCGTGGCTAGTTACCCTTACCACCCTACCGGCAAAGACGTACGCCAAGCTATTTAGCGTTCCGGTACGATGTCATATAGAAACCTACTAGGGGTATAGGTTTAAATACCTGCCATACCCCTAACAGGTTAGCCCGCTACCAAAGTAACCTAAGTACATTCCGAACCAGAGGTAGATTCACTCGACGATTCAGAAGTACTTGTCAAAGTGTACTCGAATAGAAAAGATTTCAGTTTGAGTAAAAAAATGGCAGTTATAGGGACTGCCGATAGAAGTGAAAACGAATATTTTCATTTTTTTTTAAATTTTCTAACTTAAAAAATATATATATTTCAAATATAAACCTTAAAACTAAGGTATTAAAGTTTAATTACGAATGTACTATTTATTGGTGTCGATCACGCGTAATCCACATTTTTATCCCCTACCAAAAAGTGTTCAACGCGCCTAAATAAGTTTTCACTTCAAAACCAACCAGAAAGCAATGTAAAGTTTAATTGATTACCATAACATTTCATGGTCTTTGCATATCAAACGGAAAGTTCAAGCTAGTATAATTATTGTATCCGTAGCGTCGTAGACCCGCTACAGACGGCGTAGTGCGTAGCACTGCGTAACACGCATTGTTTACCTCTTGATGCAAACTATCTATTATAAAGCTGTTAACTACCTCGTAGGTCTAGTGGTTATCATGTTCGACTGCGGCCAACGAGGTCCTGGGTTCGAGTCCCGGGTCCGGCCATAATTGAGTATTGGGTTTTTCTGACTAGAAATTCTCAGTACTAGCCCGATGTTAGGAAGTTGGCGGTGTTCCACCCCCGTGCGTCGGAGAGCACGTTAAGGCGTCGGTCCCGGTTGTTATCACTAACATGATGATAGTCGTCACAGCCCGCCAACCCGCATTGGAGCAGCGTGGTGGATCTAAGCTCTAATTCCCTGTCTCCTATGAGAGTGGAGGCCTGTGCCCAGCTGTGGGACGTTAATGGGCTGTAGTGGCCCGCGACTTTGATTGAGGTTTTTTAGTTCTCGCGGGAACTCCTTAATTTTCCGGGTAGCCTATGTGTTATTCCAGACTATAATCTATCTCTGTGCCAAATTTCAGATCCGTTCACCCGTTCTAGAGTGACTGAGTAACAAACATCCATCCATCCAAACTTTCGCATTTATAATATTTGTATAGATATCTTATTATTATTATTATTCATTTATTTCAGGCAACAGGGTCCATATTATAAAATATATAAAATACAAAATACTTAAAAAATAAAAACAATATAAAATAAAATACAATCTACTTCGGTAGGGATTTTTCACTCACTTCCCTATAGCGACGGTACACTATGCCCTCAGGCCAAAATCTTATGGCGAGTGGCGACTGTCTAGTAACGCATCATACACACAACACATAGGCTACTTTTTATCTTCTCAATCCACGCGAAAGAAGCCGCGGGCAGCTAGTATTTTTATATAATATGTCAAAAGAACATCGTTATATATTTTTTTTTCAGTTGATTTTGAGTTTGTTACTAACTACTTGGTACCATTTCGATAGAAGTTGTTAAATTCAACAATTACCCACCCTAGATCCAGGCTCTAGACGTCCTGAAAAACAAGAAGGACCTGAGAATATCGAATTACAAATTATAACCAATACGCGAAACGGGTATAGCTCCGATCATTATAAAAGGTACCAACAGTAGTCAGTGCCGGGGGTGACGCTCGAAAAAATCACATCTCCCCGCCGAGTGGGGGGAATTGTGGCCCACAGGGGGAGGTGGGGGGGAGTGGGTGATGCAGGTGGGGCTGCCAGTGTTTTTATTTTTCGATTGGCGGATTGCAAGCTGTAATGATCGATGGAATTAACGGGCGATGGTACTGGCCACCTAGACTCGAATTTCGAATGCTGCAGCGTATCTGTGTTTTCTTTTTTATGTTATAACTGTTAACTATCTGAATTAACTCAACATGTCAATCTGGAGGCTGTAAAGCTTTTAGAAAACACGGACATCAAAAGGAGACTTAAAAGAACGAAACCGTTCGAATTAGTGTAAAAAGTGTATACTCGTAAGTTCTGTGTCAGTGAATTAGTGCTTGTGCTACTTATCTAGGTCACAAAAACATAGTGAACACTAAGTATATTAGAACAAACTAAGGACAGTTAATAAACTGTAAATTAGACGTAGAAATTAATTATAAGTAGAAGTTTAAGTTAAATTGAACACTAAGTATATTAGAACAAACTAAGGACAGTTAATGAACTGTAAATTAAACGTAGAAATTAATTATAAGTAGAAGTTTAAGTTAAATTAATATTACTTATTAGCCCATAGGCTAGATGGTAGTAGATAATAAAGTTGCCATTATAAAATTGTAATGGAACTTTATGGTAAGGAAAAAAAAAATCTGAATTAACAATATTATAATAATAACCTACCACTTTATTAGATAATGTGCTTCATGGTTTGAAGGACAAGCGCAGCTTTCTAGAGAGGATTGGTACCAAAAATAAATTAGAGCGTTAAGCAACGAAATATGGCCTATTGGAACATATATTTTTTCTTTAATTTTTAGTATATTTTTTGTTTCCCAAAAATATGGGGTTCTCGAGATATTAATTTTTAAAAAACCATGAAAATCGATTATTTTTGACGTTCAACGACCATATTTAGTCTGTTCAAGTTGAAT